>OY751314.1:9773448-10441240 GCA_963564615.1 Rhorus exstirpatorius | reverse complement strand
TCGACGGACACCTGACCGAACCAACGGAAACCTGACCGAAATGGACGAATGCTGTCTGATGTCTACAGCGAGTGCAGCGCTGTCTAGTGAGACTCAAAGGCACGCTAGACAGCACTGTCCATATACCTATGTATGTCGATGTCCCACGGCTCAATGTCAGCTTCGGGTTTGTGCATATATTCGTGCAGTTTATCTGCGCTTTGAGCACATGGGAGAAGATAGATTTATCATATGAAACGTAAATCTTACGATTTACGTTTTTCTTCTCCCATGTGTACAGCTTGACTGATGATTAATTTTTTTTTGTTTCAAAAAATTCCAACGTTGAAAAATGTCTTTTTTTTCTCCCAAAAAGTGAAAAATTCGAATTTTGTGGAGGCCCTGATTCTGTGGGGGCCCCGGGGCGGCTGCCCCGTCCGCCCATACCTAAATCCAGCACTATTCAATCATGATCTGCCATGAGATTAATGCTCAGAACGGTTTGTATGATATCGAATGTTATGCCTAACACTATTACGAATGCTCACGAGCTTGAATTTCGTGAAAATGTTGATTTTAATAGTAATAAATTAAACAAACGTAAAAATGACTGTATCTCGGCTTGTAATAAAGATATTGAGACTTTTTTTTTTAATTACGCGTCTCGCTAAGACCTATGAGAATCTTGAAGAATATTTTACGTAACTCAAATATTTAAGGAGTAACTTCTATTTGTTTATAAGCTAAAATTTTATATCCTCGATAAAAATGGTTTAAAAAAAACCCATTCTTTTGAGTTAAATCCTGAATGTACATATTGCAAATAACCACCATAATTTTTGTTGCACCTTGTGGGCCTTGTAGAACAGTTTCTATATCGAAACGCCGGACTTACGAAAATCGGTTATTATTGCTAAACTATATAACATGGCTTGATAAAACTTACCGATATCTCTTCAGGACAGTTTCTTTTAGGTGATGGATGAGTTTCAGAACAGTACTTCATAAATAATCCACGTGAATACAATAAATAAAAAATAAATAAAGTTTTGTTTAACAGTGATTTACAACTCCGTTAAACTGGCTATGCCAATGTAGCATAACAAAAAAAAAACGTTAGAATTAGTCGATAATTAAACGCTATCTAATTACGGGAAAAAATTTTTTTTCGCTCCTGTCGTTTTCGAAAAAAAAGCGATGGACCCAGCTTACAATTAAGCTAGCATCGCCACATTGCAAAAATGATGTAAATGAAGCTAAAAACGAAAAATTCCAACGAAGATTTATTCGCTAATTAATCGCTGGCGAATGACGTCATTTCCGCTTTCCTAGAACCACCCCCTCCCCCAATATTCCACCCCTTACGATAAAAAAACAAAATGTTCACGCGACGACCCAAAATTCGAAGTTTTATCGACGCGATAATTATTCGCTAATTAATCGCTGCTGAATAACGTCGTTTCCGCTTCCCTAGAACCACCCCCTCCCCCGACATTCCACCCCTGACGTTGAAAAATCAGCCTGTTTACGCGACGACCCAAAATTCGAAGTTTTATCGACGCGATAATTATTCGCTATTTAATCGCTACCGAATAACGTCGTTTCCACTTCCCTAGAACCACCCCCTCCCCCGAAATTCCACCCCTAATGATGAAAATCAGCCTGTTTACGCGACGACCTAAAATTAAAAATTTTATCGACGCGATAATTATTCGCTATTTAATCGCTGCCGAATAACGTCGTTTCCGCTTCCCTAGAGCCACCCCCTCCCCCGAAATTCCACCCCTAACGATAAAAATCAGCCTGTTTACGCGACGACCTAAAATTCAAAATTTTATCGACGCGATAATTATTCGCTATTTAATCGCTGCCGAATAACGTCGTTTCCGCTTCCCTAGAACCACCCCCTCCCCCGACATTTCACCCCTTACGATGGAAATCAGCCTGTTTACGCGACGACCTAAAATTCGAAATTTTATCGACGCGATAATTATTCGCTATTTAATCGCTGCCGAATAACATCGTTTCCGCTTCCCTAGAACCACCCCCTCCCCCGAAATTCCACCCCTAACGATGAAAATCAGCCTGTTTACGCGACGGCCTAAAATTCAAAATTTTATCGACGCGATAATTATTCGCTATTTAATCGCTGCCGAATAACGTCGTTTCCGCTTCCCTAGAACCACCCCCTCCCCCGACATTCCACCCCTGCCAATGAAAAACCGAACTGTTACATCTTTCAACACGTATTTAACCTCTCACGTTATTTTTGAATATCCTGAAAATAAGAACTTGTTAGAAATTGAATGCCGTAATAGATTGAGGGCAATCTGTTACAACAACTGTACAAAACGAAAGAGCATAGTCGAAAAGTCATGTCTATTTAATAATAATTTCACGCTTTAAATACGCAGCAGGTACACCGTAAGTCTCAGTATCAAGTTTTATTAAAAAGTGTCATGCTCTAAGTTCATAGCAGGTACAAGTGAAGTCATAATATGAAGTTTCATTAAATTATGGCACGCTCGTAGTACATAGCAGGTACAAATCGTAATATTAAGTTTTTTCATATAATGGCACGTTCTTTCCACGCATAAGGTACAAGGTACGTCGTATGGATTAGTACGTCTAAATGGTTATTGCAAGACCTTATTTTTTTGCTCTCACGTAAATTATTAGTGCCGGATTTACTTCTGTTTTTTCTCTTCTTTTTTTTTCTTTTTTACGATTATCATCATACTCCTCCCACGTGCCACCACCTCGCAAGCAATAGACTGTATAATGACTTGAGTCTGATTGGTCCGCTCTTCTCCTTGTCTCTGGTGGTAGAATCTGATTAATCACACCGACGAGATCGAAGGTGTTATCTGAATTCAGTGGGCTCATAAACCGTTGCGGTATGTCTCGCAGCTTAATCAGATTCTGAGTTTCCTTTGCATCAGTGGATACTTCAAAAATTATGATGTTTCCTGAAATGGAAGAAAAGAAGCTACAAAAATCTTTTTTTTTTTTTTTTTTTTTTTCATAACACCTGGTGATTGAATTTTTAAAATTTTATTTTTGGTCGATGTTACGAAAAATGCAAATGAATATTATTCAGCGATGACAAAAAAAAAACTTTTATGAATAATTTAGTAATAGGAAAAAAGTTTTAAAAATTCAGAAATAAGTTTTAAGATGAGCACTGAAACGATCAGAAAAAAACATCTACGTAGGTCCGGAAAAAAGAACAGGTACCGACTTGCAGCACAGGTGCGACAGGTAGCGAGAATGATAAGCATAGTGAAATAAGACTTTACTCTGGGGTTATTTAACAATCATGAATATATGTAGGTTTTGTAGACAGACAAAGACGTTAATACGCAAAAACAGCAAAACGAATCCTCATATAACCAAGAAAAAAAACGGCTTTTTCTTACTAGTCTTTTTTGTGATTTGACAAGATAACCAAGAATCGATTGCTAAATCAACTCACCGATAACTGAAAGGTTGGTCGACGTGAATCCTCTACAGTGAGGAGTATTACAAACCGGTACTCCTGGTAATTTCAAAATATCCTGAATATCGAGTTCTTTTCCACGTAGAGCAGCTCTTTCGATTACAGGTACTACCCGAAGACTTTCTCGAGGAGCACATCTACTGTGTAACGAATACTACTTTATTTTGCGGATAAATAAAGTAACTCGATTAAATATGAACCGAATTTCAATGGTATATTTTATTTCACGGAAAATTCGACGATGCTCGACATTTCGAGTAACAAAAGAAAAATGAAGACAATAGAATATTATATTCAGAGGCTCGACGGGCTTCGATGCTCGAGATGGACTTCGTAATCTCGGGCGTCGAGTAAGCGCAGTCCAAGAATCGTATAAAAAAAAAATAAACAAAGATCTATCGCATAAACTCGTATTCAAATTTCGCGTCGATCGAGTGACCTCGACATAGTGACGCATATATTCCGCGAAGTGACAATAACCGAATATCGCGGTCTCACTCTATTACATGACCCATTCCGTTACAAATAGCGAAGAATCGTCGTGTTTTTTATGAATAATATGCGAATCATACGATGGGGCGAATCGTTCGTTCGATTCGTCGGAATGACACTCGATGTCGTAAATAAAAAAAAAGAAAAATAAAGAAATTCAGGGAACGCACCAAAAAGAGAATACAAAACAATCACGGAATTATGGCTATCGCCGAACGAGAGAATTCGTAATCATTGGTCGTCTATGACGACATTAAATTTGGCAGGAACTCATGTGAGTTATATTACGGACAAATGAAGCTAAGTTGATGAAAAAATGTTCGTTTTAAATAAACTGCGTCACAGTCACATACCGCGATATGTGACGCTGAAATACTTCGCAACTACGAAGCGAGAGATATACATATATACGGGAACTTAGCTTCGCATCGTTGCTCGATGATGAGGAGAGCGCGGCGTGGAGAGATAAGATGGCGGACTTCGCCTTTACGCGTGACGATCGCGGCGTGGCTCGTTCTATATCTCTCTCTCTCTCTCCCTCGTTCTCTCTCGCGATCCTCCAATGTCGGGCGTCGATCGATGCGTTGCTATCCACGTGGCGATATTACGACGAAATATATATATGCTGCGAGCGAAGACTCGATGTCCACTGCAGCCACGATGAAATAATTAAATGTGTATCCCGCGGGATAATCTCGACGTCGGATCCCCTCAGGGTCTCGACGCTTGAGCTCTCGTGCCTCACAACGGCCCAGTCCCACTCGGGTGCTGGAACGTGTTTTTTATCGTTGACAAATATTCTATCGTTGCACGTGTCGCTATGCCGAAACGGCCGACAATTCTCGCACGCAGTTTTCTTTATTTTACATACCTCGTAAGCTCGCGAACAATGAATTGTCTCGGGGAGGCATATGAGGAGAGATATATTTATAGAATGGCGAACAAGCGTTAATAATCGATGGTGCGCTCCCCGAGACGGTTCCGGGTGGACTGGGAAGAGGGACTAGGCCGATGGCCCGGACTTGCGTGACGAAAAAGGGGGGAAAGACCACGCGGCCGAAGCCGGCCGGCGAAAATCGATCTTGATCGACGTATTGACCGACCCGGGATCCGATAGATGACGCGACGAGGCCCGTTGGCTCGTTGGTCGTTACAACTGTCACATAATACCTGTTCAGTAAAACTCGGGACGTTTTGGAATATTTTACGAGCTAATGTCGGAATTCCCATGCCACAATGTATAATGAACGATCCGTCCGCTGCAGATTCTGATGGAAGTAAATCGTAGAGGATCTTCGCACGGATTTGATACGACGAAGCTCTCAAACCATTATCCAATACATCAATCACCATATGAAATAAATCAGTCTGGGCTTCTTCTGCTTCCACCTAGACAATATTTTTTTTTTTAATACAGTTCTCAGAAAGTAAACATAAACATACAGTGCTTCGTTAAAAAAAAGAAGAAGGGGTAATTTTCTGCTCAAAATTTGCTTACCATCTGTCGTAAATTCGATCTGTCGCAAAATGCTGCTAGTAGTACCTGGTAAATGCTATCGAACGAACAGGTGTACAGTACGAAGATCTTCTTTCCATCCACGCTAAGTGCACGCAAAGATTCATGGCTCCCATTTTTGATTAGTAAAAGTTTCTTGTTTTTTCCAAATTGCAACTGTTCCTTAATTTTGTGCTTTTCATTTCCCAAATATTTCGATGTTTTCAGTTTTTTCGTTCCGTTGTTACTTTTGAGAGTTAGGCCACCCCAATTTTCTTCGTCACGACTTGCAAGAATTAATGGGACACTTCGTGTGGAATGACAGGATAAGCAAACTCGGTTCTGTCCGTATCCTTCATCTGCCTGAGTTACTGCAATTGAACACGTTTCGAGTGCATGTACGAATTTTTTACAGATGATACATTTATGTGCGTCTTCGCTTGGTCTATGACCATTTTGACAAGCAGGACATTTGATGGACTCAGTTCGGTTAGTTCTGTCCTCACTGTTGTCATTGGTTATATCCGGATTATTGGTGAAGGCGCCGTCAGTGTCATGCTCACTGGTGTAACTGGTTACATCTTGATTGTCAATAAAGGCTTGGTCGGTGTCGTGCTCACTGTCGTCAGTGGCTGCATATTGATTATCGATGAGTTTTGCGCCTATCAATTTCGTGCGGCCACTCATATATTTGATATGTATATTCAAAAACCGATCGATTCTGATTGGCAATGTCTCATTTTTTAGAAGATGCGTCTTTATTTTATTGAATTCGCTCTCGACGGGTGCACTTGATGCTGGAATGCGTCCGTATCCAAATCGATCCCGGACCACACACGACCAAAGAGGGAAATGTGCAATATCCTTTATTATCTTTTTTGCCAACGACGGAAAATAGTGGGCATTATCTCTGTCTCCAACTTGATTCTCACTAGCCTCACTCACGCGTTTCTCAACCCTTTCTCCCCATTTCTTCCATTCGGTTACATGCCCGCCGTCAGCGACCTCATATTCTTGATCATTTTTTTTCCTCATTTGCACTGCGATTATAGAAGTTTTTTAAATTGGGTTCCAGTACATCCCCCGTGTCAAGAACGTGGGCCTGAAAATTGAATAAATTAATGTGTAAATCAGTAACATTACAATGAATAACCGATATACATGGGCATACCAAGTGAAATCGAGGAGTCATTTGCCTCAGGTCATAAGATCCTCGCATAACTTTTTTTTTGCTTTCATTCCACTTAAAAAAAAGCCTAATTCTTAAAATTATTTTCCATCTACTCTTTCAGGTGGTGCGACGATCGTTTTTTTTGTAAAAAAGGAAAAACTAGAAAAACCCCATTTTTAAAACTCCGAAATTTTTTCCACGGATTCTGGGTCATAAATAAAGAATATCTAAAAGCTCATGAGACAGTTTTCGGGGTAAATTGACAATAAAAAATTTTTCCCTCCTCATCATGACAGCATGATGAAGAGGAAAATTTTTTTTTTTTTTACGCTTTACCCCGAAAACTGTCTCATAAGCTTTTATCCGGTGACAGCATATTTTTTTTTTTTTTTTTTGAAAAGGGCAAAAATCAATAATATTATTTTTTTAATCATTTAAATCCGATGATCAGATACAAGGTTATGATTTTTACAAAATTGAGAATTCATTCATCATTCTCTCGAAAACCAACAATAGTGGGGGGATGACATTTTAGTGAAATGTCATGGATATATTGTCCTTCGAAATACCCATACTGAATAATTTTTTCGAGACAAAAAAAACGGGTCGGCCGAGTTGATATGAGCGCGACGTATTCGCAAATACAATGAGCAGATTGGGAATACCGACCAATATATCGATTGAGGCAGTTCTAAATATTCTCGTATTGAGCTAAAATTTTGAGGCAATTTTTTTTTCTACCTAAATTAATGTTTTCCGTCGATGGAGCGCAAAATTTTTTTTTTTTAAATGCCCAACACCCTTATATATATTATATATGTGAGTAACGATTTGATTGAAACTATTTTTCAGTGAAACCCGCTTTCTTGCTATCTTAGGGAAGCACATAAATTTGAGGCGTGTTCATTAGACGGTAAAAAGTCAATTGACATAAAGTACTGTCGACATAAAAAACAAGAGACATATTTTTGTACAAACGTATTATTTACTCTATCCGAGTGCATGAGATTTGTCTTCGAAGATGTTCAAATTCATTAATTTTTTTTACCCGATTATGAAAGCAACATCCCTGGCAATATCCAACAATTATGTACTACGTTATGAATTATTTATTTTTTTCTCGACAATGGTAATGGAACTTTTGATCTGAAAAACTATTTCCTAAAACTCTTTGAATCGCTAAATTTAGTAAAAAATAATCGAGCCAACTTACACTTTCCTCCGAAATTAGATTTTTAAGAAATATTTTAGCCGTTTCGCTTTCACATTCCGTGCCATCTGACGACAATCCTTCCGTCTCACATAAAGATACGAGTAAAATGGATTCCAATACTCTTTCGGCGTCATAACGTAGTACATAATTGTTGGATATTGCCAGGGATGTTGCTTTCATAATCGGGTAAAAAAAATTAATGAATTTGAACATCTTCGAAGACAAATCTCATGCACTCGGATAGAGTAAATAATACGTTTGTACAAAAATATGTCTCTTGTTTTTTATGTCGACAGTACTTTATGTCAATTGACTTTTTACCGTCTAATGAACACGCCTCAAATTTATGTGCTTCCCTAAGATAGCAAGAAAGCGGGTTTCACTGAAAAATAGTTTCAATCAAATCGTTACTCACATATATAATATATATAAGGGTGTTGGGCATTTAAAAAAAAAAAATTTTGCGCTCCATCGACGGAAAACATTAATTTAGGTAGAAAAAAAAATTGCCTCAAAATTTTAGCTCAATACGAGAATATTTAGAACTGCCTCAATCGATATATTGGTCGGTATTCCCAATCTGCTCATTGTATTTGCGAATACGTCGCGCTCATATCAACTCGGCCGACCCGTTTTTTTTGTCTCGAAAAAATTATTCAGTATGGGTATTTCGAAGGACAATATATCCATGACATTTCACTAAAATGTCATCCCCCCACTATTGTTGGTTTTCGAGAGAATGATGAATGAATTCTCAATTTTGTAAAAATCATAACCTTGTATCTGATCATCGGATTTAAATGATTAAAAAAATAATATTATTGATTTTTGCCCTTTTCAAAAAAAAAAAAAAAAAATATGCTGTCACCGGATAAAAGCTTATGAGACAGTTTTCGGGGTAAAGCGTAAAAAAAAAAAAAATTTTCCTCTTCATCATGCTGTCATGATGAGGAGGGAAAAATTTTTTATTGTCAATTTACCCCGAAAACTGTCTCATGAGCTTTTAGATATTCTTTATTTATGACCCAGAATCCGTGGAAAAAATTTCGGAGTTTTAAAAATGGGGTTTTTCTAGTTTTTCCTTTTTTACAAAAAAAACGATCGTCGCACCACCTGAAAGAGTAGATGGAAAATAATTTTAAGAATTAGGCTTTTTTTTAAGTGGAATGAAAGCAAAAAAAAAGTTATGCGAGGATCTTATGACCTGAGGCAAATGACTCCTCGATTTCACTTGGTATGCCCATGTATATCGGTTATTCATTGTAATGTTACTGATTTACACATTAATTTATTCAATTTTCAGGCCCACGTTCTTGACACGGGGGATGTACTGGAACCCAATTTAAAAAACTTCTATAATCGCAGTGCAAATGAGGAAAAAAAATGATCAAGAATATGAGGTCGCTGACGGCGGGCATGTAACCGAATGGAAGAAATGGGGAGAAAGGGTTGAGAAACGCGTGAGTGAGGCTAGTGAGAATCAAGTTGGAGACAGAGATAATGCCCACTATTTTCCGTCGTTGGCAAAAAAGATAATAAAGGATATTGCACATTTCCCTCTTTGGTCGTGTGTGGTCCGGGATCGATTTGGATACGGACGCATTCCAGCATCAAGTGCACCCGTCGAGAGCGAATTCAATAAAATAAAGACGCATCTTCTAAAAAATGAGACATTGCCAATCAGAATCGATCGGTTTTTGAATATACATATCAAATATATGAGTGGCCGCACGAAATTGATAGGCGCAAAACTCATCGATAATCAATATGCAGCCACTGACGACAGTGAGCACGACACCGACCAAGCCTTTATTGACAATCAAGATGTAACCAGTTACACCAGTGAGCATGACACTGACGGCGCCTTCACCAATAATCCGGATATAACCAATGACAACAGTGAGGACAGAACTAACCGAACTGAGTCCATCAAATGTCCTGCTTGTCAAAATGGTCATAGACCAAGCGAAGACGCACATAAATGTATCATCTGTAAAAAATTCGTACATGCACTCGAAACGTGTTCAATTGCAGTAACTCAGGCAGATGAAGGATACGGACAGAACCGAGTTTGCTTATCCTGTCATTCCACACGAAGTGTCCCATTAATTCTTGCAAGTCGTGACGAAGAAAATTGGGGTGGCCTAACTCTCAAAAGTAACAACGGAACGAAAAAACTGAAAACATCGAAATATTTGGGAAATGAAAAGCACAAAATTAAGGAACAGTTGCAATTTGGAAAAAACAAGAAACTTTTACTAATCAAAAATGGGAGCCATGAATCTTTGCGTGCACTTAGCGTGGATGGAAAGAAGATCTTCGTACTGTACACCTGTTCGTTCGATAGCATTTACCAGGTACTACTAGCAGCATTTTGCGACAGATCGAATTTACGACAGATGGTAAGCAAATTTTGAGCAGAAAATTACCCCTTCTTCTTTTTTTTAACGAAGCACTGTATGTTTATGTTTACTTTCTGAGAACTGTATTAAAAAAAAAAATATTGTCTAGGTGGAAGCAGAAGAAGCCCAGACTGATTTATTTCATATGGTGATTGATGTATTGGATAATGGTTTGAGAGCTTCGTCGTATCAAATCCGTGCGAAGATCCTCTACGATTTACTTCCATCAGAATCTGCAGCGGACGGATCGTTCATTATACATTGTGGCATGGGAATTCCGACATTAGCTCGTAAAATATTCCAAAACGTCCCGAGTTTTACTGAACAGGTATTATGTGACAGTTGTAACGACCAACGAGCCAACGGGCCTCGTCGCGTCATCTATCGGATCCCGGGTCGGTCAATACGTCGATCAAGATCGATTTTCGCCGGCCGGCTTCGGCCGCGTGGTCTTTCCCCCCTTTTTCGTCACGCAAGTCCGGGCCATCGGCCTAGTCCCTCTTCCCAGTCCACCCGGAACCGTCTCGGGGAGCGCACCATCGATTATTAACGCTTGTTCGCCATTCTATAAATATATCTCTCCTCATATGCCTCCCCGAGACAATTCATTGTTCGCGAGCTTACGAGGTATGTAAAATAAAGAAAACTGCGTGCGAGAATTGTCGGCCGTTTCGGCATAGCGACACGTGCAACGATAGAATATTTGTCAACGATAAAAAACACGTTCCAGCACCCGAGTGGGACTGGGCCGTTGTGAGGCACGAGAGCTCAAGCGTCGAGACCCTGAGGGGATCCGACGTCGAGATTATCCCGCGGGATACACATTTAATTATTTCATCGTGGCTGCAGTGGACATCGAGTCTTCGCTCGCAGCATATATATATTTCGTCGTAATATCGCCACGTGGATAGCAACGCATCGATCGACGCCCGACATTGGAGGATCGCGAGAGAGAACGAGGGAGAGAGAGAGAGAGATATAGAACGAGCCACGCCGCGATCGTCACGCGTAAAGGCGAAGTCCGCCATCTTATCTCTCCACGCCGCGCTCTCCTCATCATCGAGCAACGATGCGAAGCTAAGTTCCCGTATATATGTATATCTCTCGCTTCGTAGTTGCGAAGTATTTCAGCGTCACATATCGCGGTATGTGACTGTGACGCAGTTTATTTAAAACGAACATTTTTTCATCAACTTAGCTTCATTTGTCCGTAATATAACTCACATGAGTTCCTGCCAAATTTAATGTCGTCATAGACGACCAATGATTACGAATTCTCTCGTTCGGCGATAGCCATAATTCCGTGATTGTTTTGTATTCTCTTTTTGGTGCGTTCCCTGAATTTCTTTATTTTTCTTTTTTTTTATTTACGACATCGAGTGTCATTCCGACGAATCGAACGAACGATTCGCCCCATCGTATGATTCGCATATTATTCATAAAAAACACGACGATTCTTCGCTATTTGTAACGGAATGGGTCATGTAATAGAGTGAGACCGCGATATTCGGTTATTGTCACTTCGCGGAATATATGCGTCACTATGTCGAGGTCACTCGATCGACGCGAAATTTGAATACGAGTTTATGCGATAGATCTTTGTTTATTTTTTTTTTATACGATTCTTGGACTGCGCTTACTCGACGCCCGAGATTACGAAGTCCATCTCGAGCATCGAAGCCCGTCGAGCCTCTGAATATAATATTCTATTGTCTTCATTTTTCTTTTGTTACTCGAAATGTCGAGCATCGTCGAATTTTCCGTGAAATAAAATATACCATTGAAATTCGGTTCATATTTAATCGAGTTACTTTATTTATCCGCAAAATAAAGTAGTATTCGTTACACAGTAGATGTGCTCCTCGAGAAAGTCTTCGGGTAGTACCTGTAATCGAAAGAGCTGCTCTACGTGGAAAAGAACTCGATATTCAGGATATTTTGAAATTACCAGGAGTACCGGTTTGTAATACTCCTCACTGTAGAGGATTCACGTCGACCAACCTTTCAGTTATCGGTGAGTTGATTTAGCAATCGATTCTTGGTTATCTTGTCAAATCACAAAAAAGACTAGTAAGAAAAAGCCGTTTTTTTTCTTGGTTATATGAGGATTCGTTTTGCTGTTTTTGCGTATTAACGTCTTTGTCTGTCTACAAAACCTACATATATTCATGATTGTTAAATAACCCCAGAGTAAAGTCTTATTTCACTATGCTTATCATTCTCGCTACCTGTCGCACCTGTGCTGCAAGTCGGTACCTGTTCTTTTTTCCGGACCTACGTAGATGTTTTTTTCTGATCGTTTCAGTGCTCATCTTAAAACTTATTTCTGAATTTTTAAAACTTTTTTCCTATTACTAAATTATTCATAAAAGTTTTTTTTTTGTCATCGCTGAATAATATTCATTTGCATTTTTCGTAACATCGACCAAAAATAAAATTTTAAAAATTCAATCACCAGGTGTTATGAAAAAAAAAAAAAAAAAAAAAAAGATTTTTGTAGCTTCTTTTCTTCCATTTCAGGAAACATCATAATTTTTGAAGTATCCACTGATGCAAAGGAAACTCAGAATCTGATTAAGCTGCGAGACATACCGCAACGGTTTATGAGCCCACTGAATTCAGATAACACCTTCGATCTCGTCGGTGTGATTAATCAGATTCTACCACCAGAGACAAGGAGAAGAGCGGACCAATCAGACTCAAGTCATTATACAGTCTATTGCTTGCGAGGTGGTGGCACGTGGGAGGAGTATGATGATAATCGTAAAAAAGAAAAAAAAAGAAGAGAAAAAACAGAAGTAAATCCGGCACTAATAATTTACGTGAGAGCAAAAAAATAAGGTCTTGCAATAACCATTTAGACGTACTAATCCATACGACGTACCTTGTACCTTATGCGTGGAAAGAACGTGCCATTATATGAAAAAACTTAATATTACGATTTGTACCTGCTATGTACTACGAGCGTGCCATAATTTAATGAAACTTCATATTATGACTTCACTTGTACCTGCTATGAACTTAGAGCATGACACTTTTTAATAAAACTTGATACTGAGACTTACGGTGTACCTGCTGCGTATTTAAAGCGTGAAATTATTATTAAATAGACATGACTTTTCGACTATGCTCTTTCGTTTTGTACAGTTGTTGTAACAGATTGCCCTCAATCTATTACGGCATTCAATTTCTAACAAGTTCTTATTTTCAGGATATTCAAAAATAACGTGAGAGGTTAAATACGTGTTGAAAGATGTAACAGTTCGGTTTTTCATTGGCAGGGGTGGAATGTCGGGGGAGGGGGTGGTTCTAGGGAAGCGGAAACGACGTTATTCGGCAGCGATTAAATAGCGAATAATTATCGCGTCGATAAAATTTTGAATTTTAGGCCGTCGCGTAAACAGGCTGATTTTCATCGTTAGGGGTGGAATTTCGGGGGAGGGGGTGGTTCTAGGGAAGCGGAAACGATGTTATTCGGCAGCGATTAAATAGCGAATAATTATCGCGTCGATAAAATTTCGAATTTTAGGTCGTCGCGTAAACAGGCTGATTTCCATCGTAAGGGGTGAAATGTCGGGGGAGGGGGTGGTTCTAGGGAAGCGGAAACGACGTTATTCGGCAGCGATTAAATAGCGAATAATTATCGCGTCGATAAAATTTTGAATTTTAGGTCGTCGCGTAAACAGGCTGATTTTTATCGTTAGGGGTGGAATTTCGGGGGAGGGGGTGGCTCTAGGGAAGCGGAAACGACGTTATTCGGCAGCGATTAAATAGCGAATAATTATCGCGTCGATAAAATTTTTAATTTTAGGTCGTCGCGTAAACAGGCTGATTTTCATCATTAGGGGTGGAATTTCGGGGGAGGGGGTGGTTCTAGGGAAGTGGAAACGACGTTATTCGGTAGCGATTAAATAGCGAATAATTATCGCGTCGATAAAACTTCGAATTTTGGGTCGTCGCGTAAACAGGCTGATTTTTCAACGTCAGGGGTGGAATGTCGGGGGAGGGGGTGGTTCTAGGGAAGCGGAAACGACGTTATTCAGCAGCGATTAATTAGCGAATAATTATCGCGTCGATAAAACTTCGAATTTTGGGTCGTCGCGTAAACATTTTGTTTTTTTATCGTAAGGGGTGGAATATTGGGGGAGGGGGTGGTTCTAGGAAAGCGGAAATGACGTCATTCGCCAGCGATTAATTAGCGAATAAATCTTGCGTTGGAATTTTTCGTTTTTAGCTTCATTTACATCATTTTTGCAATGTGGCGATGCTAGCTTAATTGTAAGCTGGGTCCATCGCTTTTTTTTCGAAAACGACAGGAGCGAAAAAATTTTTTTTTCCGTAATTAGATAGCGTTTAATTAGCGACTAATTCGAACGTTTTTTTTTTGTTATGCTACATTGGCATAGCCAGTTTAACGGAGGTGATCGAGTCAGACAACTGGAGTGTGCTCGGCATGCTAATGACCTCGTCATCTCCGGGTTACCGGAAGCGGACTTGGAAGATTGAGGGCTCTGCGTCACTCTTTGTAGCGTAATCAATGTAGCAGTGACTCGTGATCAAATCACTTCCATGAGGCGGATGCGTGCCACGTGGGTCACTGACAAACCTCGGTCACTCTTCGTAAGCCTTAATTGAGGGTCGCTACGGAATTGTATCCTTGCAGGGAAGCAGGCGAAAGTCGCAGTTAACGCTCAATCAGTGCACGCTACCTTCTCTTACTCACAGGTAATCCACATGAACGAGTTCTTACTCTCCGAAGTCGATAATGATGGCCGCCAAGGGTGTAGCAAAACGAAAACACTATCAGTACGTCTAGGTGCGTAATGGGACAGTCCATATAAAGAAAACCCAGGATGCACCGGTTTTTCGGATCTCGCATGCTGAGGCCAACTCACTATTGTGACTCCCTCGTGCATCCCCCATACCACCGACTGTCAAGATGCCATCTCAGCTACGGATATGTCATATTAATGCTCAATCTCTTATACCGCGCTTCAACGAATTCTCTTAATATTTCTCAGCGCACTACTACGACATCATCCTGATTTCCGAATCGTGGCTGAAACCCCACATTTCCGACAATATTGTTGACCTACTTGGGTTGAACCTAATGCGCTGTGACCGGATTGGGATAGGGAGGAGGAGGGGGGGGGGAGGTCTGCACATACACACGTCTAACGCTTCGGACGAGCATTGTTGCTACAACGGCCGCTTTCACATACACACTTGGAGCGGAGTACTTGTTTCTTGGGGTCACCGGTCTGTCCGCTGGGAAGTTATTGGTAGGAGTTGTTTACATACCGCCTAAAATCGCCTTCTCAGACAGAATTGAAGCTCTCTTGAAGACTCTTGTCTAGAGCACATTTCCTAAGTCATAATGGGTGACTGGAACTCCAACTTTTCTACGACCAACCATGACAGTACATATCTTCGGCGCAGTTTTCACTGTTATATTCTCGATATAGTTCCTTATGGACCTACCTATCACACCGCTAACTCCTCGACTTAGCTTGATCTCTGCATAATTGACTCGATTGATAAGGTCGTGGCTCAGGACCAAATCTCCCCCGCGTTCGCACCTGGGCATGACTTGATTTCTATTGACTATCAGTTCTCGAGAGTGTGTGCCATGGCACCACACACCATTCGTCGTCGCGACTGGAGCTGTCTGCGTGACCCGGTGTTTCAAATCAATCTCGAATCACACGGCTGGTCCCCCATCATCTCCAGTCTAGAGCCAAGTACACTATGACCTCGATTTAATGGCCCTTGATTCAATAGACAGTCCCCACCATGTCGCATTTATCGATCGGTTTTTCGCGTGGTGGGAAATGGTGGGGGACGCTTAAAGTTTCCCCGATCAGGCCCGTAGCACGGCGTGCCGATGCGCAGATACAGCATGGGCGGGCATACGCTACCTCGATTTAACAAGATGCGATGCGGAGCCGGTCCCGCCACTGGCCGTTAAATCGAGGTCCTAGTGTATTGAGGTGTCGCTCTTTAATTAGGCGGGCCGGGTGTTGTCCCCGCTGAGGCCACGTTGCAGCAAGTCGACGGCACAGGGGCGGGGATCGGTTCGGGAGTGGCTGCTTGGGGTGTTCGCGCTTTGTGGTCGGGTGCCCGGGGCACGGGTCTCGGCTTGTCGGCTGGGGTCGGTGGCTCGGGATAGGGGGGGGGGGGGCACGTCGTATGATTGGATCGAGCTGGGGATTCTCGGAAAACACCCCACCTTATGGTTCATGTCCGGAATTCAGAAAGGTTCAAAGGTGTCACAGGACACTGGGCTTCCCGCAGCCCAAACATCGAGGGAGGTAGGTCTTGGCGCCGGGGACGGTACTGCCGCTCCCGACGTCGAGAGTATGGTGGTTGATGAGAAGGGCGTTCGTATGGGTCCTCCTGCTTCACCCGCTGTGAAACAGAGGAGATCGAAGAAGTAGCCTCCGGAGAGGAGGACGTCCCCCAGGGGGGTTCGCGACGGGGCCTGGTCCCCTGGGCCGAGACTGCTCTCCGGCGAGACCTTGTCAGAGCGTAGTTTGAACGTGCGTGGGCTGGTGGCCCCGGAGCCCCCACTCGGGCGCGTGACCGTGGTTGTCGGTGGTAGCGGCGGTGCCTATCGTGGCCGGGGTGGCGTGGGACTTCGGGCACGGCAGGCTGGGGAAAAAGAAGAAGAAGGCAAGCGCCAACCGAGTCGGATCTTGGGCGCGGTAGGTGCCGCAGTAGGGTGCGGTGCCTAGCGCGGCTGCCCTGGTTCCGCCGAGGGCCGTTCTAGTGGTCCCGGTTACCGCGTTCGGCGGGGCGGGACTTCCGAGGCGGGTCAGCCTTACGGAGCTGATGGCTTGGGCTGAGCAGCTGGCGGGAGAGGTGTGGACTGGTATACCGTGGACCCGGCCATCAAGGTCGCCAAGGGTGTGGCCTCGGACATTGAGGAAAGGGTCTCGGGGATGATGTCCCTCCTAGTTGCGTTGACCGGGAAGATTTACAAGGAAGGTTGTAACGGGAATCTCGCAATTCGCGTTACCTTCGGCCCATCTCACCATCCTTGACGCCGGGAGAGCCGTTGAGCGCCAGGTAATCTTTTTATTCAACGGCGGGAATTACCAAACCCGCTAAACGTAATCTGAACTAAAGTTAACGGAAATGCAACAAAACAAAAAGGGACGCCGGCGTGTCGGATGGCGAGATCGGTGACGGTACACCCGATTCGCTCAGTGTGTAGGTTGTGGTGAGAGGGCGTGGACGGCTGGCTAACTTTCGAGTGCCTCCGAAACTCAAACAGAAATAATGAAACTCAACGCAAAAATTATAATGTATGGGACCTTGGTTCAGGCTAATTTATTCATATTCTTTCGATAGCACGCAAATTATTCCAAAGCATTTTTCAAGAGTAGAGCCACAAATTCGAAGAGATACAAAAACGAAAAATAAGTAGACTCGGGAATACAATAAATCAAATAATAACGCAAAGAGGTCTATCCGATAACGATAATGCGAACGCGATAATGAAAGGGACTAAATTATAAAAGAAATCTAATTTTTCGAAGACGATAGCTAAAGCGTAGACGAGAACGGGAACCAAAGTATATTCGATAACATAATGCGAGCTCCAAGCGGAGAATCGCTCGGATCGAGAGCTGGAGCGCAAGAGAGCGAAGATTCGAACAGGTAATCTGCCCGAAAAGCTAATTTGGAGAGAGAGACCCATAAGCGCACGCGCAACGAAAGTTCAAAATCCTCTCTTCTCCTGACACGTCACACGGAACGCGAACGCCTTATCGAAAACCGGAAAATGCCGGGAAATTCAAATGATACGCAAAATTAACACTAAATGATATTTTCTTAATTACTAATCGAAATACGCCGAATTTATCCGATGGCGTGTGGTCCCTCCTGTTGCGAGGATCGTCCTTCAAGTGGTATTCTTCTGGTATGGGAAGATCCGGGACTAACTAAAACTAAACCACGATAACGGTGTGATCAGGCAATCCGTGGCGCCCGGGTGATCACAGGTCCCTCCGCCAACGGCCTTCCAAACGTAAACGTAACTCAAAACGTAACTCAACCCGCAAACGCCCTTCTCTTCTCTATACCCTGTAACGAAGCGTCGAGACTCCCACTCGAACCTTTATAGTCACTAAAATTACTATTCCTGAAAGACCGAGTGTACCGGGTGGCTCCGTAATTTCGGCCCTGATCCACGGCAACTCAACATCTCGAACACGCAAGGACCCGACAAAAGCTAAACTTAATATGAAAACGTACGATAACGCGAAAAATAAAGAAATTGAGGCGAAACGGTCGCCAATACTGATTTCGAGAACAGACTAATTTTTACGCAACGAAATTAACTGAATTTATTGCAATATTAACAAAAAAAAACCCTGGTCGGAACGACCTGTGACGCTAAATCAGAATATTGCGTCACAAGGAAGGTATCCCAGGTCGATCTCTCCGATTTTGATCTAACTCATATATGTTGTAGTACATCGAAAACTAAGCAACACGTATTTTTTTTTATCTGCCATTAAAAACTTTAAGGGGGTGAAACCACCGTCCAAAGTAAGGCATGTCAAGGGGCCATTTGGCAGTTTCACCCACAAGGACATAATATTTTTTAACCAATCCAAGTGCAAAAGTTTTCTCATAATAAGAATCGAAAAATATAATTTTCTCGATTAAAAAAAAAACAAGGATGATTAAAAAAAAAAAACCTCCAAATATTATTACATTAATGCAAAAAATGGGCAAATTCAAGTTTAAAAAATCTGAAAAAAATATATATTACGTATGAACACAAAATGAAATTTACGTGTTTTTGGATTTTCCCGAAAAAAAAAATTGGCCGGGGTAACTACCCCTGAACGCTGTTTATCTTACCCGTATGCGAAAAATGGTCAAATTTAAGTCTAAAAATCTGAAAAAATGTATATTGCGTATGAACACGAAATAATATTGACTTGTTTTTGGATCTTCCCGAAAAAAAATATTGGCCGGGGTAACTACCCCTGAACGCTGTTTATCTTGCCCGTACGCGAAAAATGGTCAAATTTAAATCTAAAAATCTGAAAAAATGTACATTGCGTATAAACACGAAATAATATTGACGTGTTTTTGGATCTTCCCGAAAAAAAATATTGGCTGGGGTAACTACCCCTGAACGCTGTTTATCTTGCCTGTACGCGACAAATGGTCAAATTCTAGTCTAAAATTCTGAAAAAATGTATATTGCATATGAGCACGAAAGAATATTGCCTTGTTTTTGGATCTTCCCGAAAAAAAAATATTGGCCAGGGTAACTACCCCTGAACGCTGTTTACCTTGTGTGTATGCGAAAAATGGTCAAATTCAAGTCTAAAAATCTGAAAAAATGTATATTGCATATGAACACGAATAAATATTAACTTGTTTTGGATCTTCCCAAAAAAAAAAATTGGCCGGGGTAACTACTCCTGAACGCTGTTTATCTTGCGTGTATGCGAAAATGGTCAAATCAACTCTAAACATCTGAAAAAAAAATTGATTGCGCATCAACCCAAAAGAAATTCGACGTGTCTTTGGTTTTTCCCGAAAAAAAAATATTGGCCGGGGTAACTACCCCTGAATGCTGTTTATCTTGCGTGTATGCGAAAAATGGTCAAATTCAAGTTTAAAAATCTGAAAAAATGTATATCGCGTATAAACACGAAATAATATTGACTTGTTTTTGGATCTTCCCGAAAAAACATATTGGCCGGGGTAACTACCCCTGAACGCTGTTTATCTTGCCCGTACGCGAAAAATGGTCAAATTTAAGTCTAAAAATCTGAAAAAATGTATATTGCGTATAAACACGAAATAATATTGACTTGTTTTTGGATCTTCCCGAAAAAAAATATTGGCTGGGGTAACTACCCCTGAACGCTGTTTATCTTGCCTGTACACGAAAAATGGTCAAATTCTAGTGTAAAAATCTGAAAAAATGTATATTGCGTATGAACACGAAATAATATTGACTTGTTTTGAATCTTCCCGAAAAAAATATTGGCCGGGGCAACTACTCCCGATGAACAAAATTCATTCGGGCGGTTTTTACTCTACGTACACGTTTGAAAGGTGATCGTGAGGAATTTAATTTTATAAAAAATACTGAATCTGCAAGGCAGACGTCGAAATCGAAGGCTGCACAAACGTTGCCGTTATTCGATGTTCATGGTGTAAAAAATCCTTGTGCTTTAAACACTTTTCGACGATTGAAATGGAAACGTATCCGTGTTGTGGAGCAATCCTCGGCCGTCTTCGGTAAGATATTGTAGGCCTTTGCGTTTACAGTTTCTAAGAAAAACTACGGCCGTTATCAATACTGAACACGAGTACGTAACATCGCAGATAAGTCAATTGTCTCCACTGGAATTAAATGAACCATTCGAAGTCACGGTCAATTTCTAAATGGTATTAACCATGGTTGACGGAAAGGTATGGAACGCGTTGAAGGGCACCTCTAGCATGCCCGAGTCGAAATTTCGAGCCTCTTTAAGACCTCTCGCGAGCCTCCAATTGCGGAGTATGAAGGCTCAAAAAAGGGTTATGACGCATTCGGGGTGCTTTGATATGAGACCCTCCGAAACCTGCAAAAGTGGCAGAATGTGAACATTTGGACTCTAAAGAGGTTTCGGAGGTTTCGCGCGAGACCCTCCGAAACCTCTTTTTGGCCTTCCAAATGCCTCGCAGACCCTCCAAAACCTCTTTTTGCCTTTTTGGGATTCTTCGCAGACCCTTCGAAACCTCTTTTTGGCCTTTTGCAGATGCCACGCAGACCCTCCGAAACCTCTTTTTGGCCACCTTTAGGCCGGTGCATTAAAATTACCTTGTGCATGAATCGTTTTAATTAATTTCGAGCTTAAAAATTAATTTAAAAAAAATCTTAATGTGTTTATCGTGATAACAGTATAACATAAATAATATAACAAGAAAAAAAAAGTTCTACGTCGATATTCACTCGTTACAGAATTCCTGTCTGCGCTGGGATTCGAACCGCCTACCTACAAGTTTCCTACCTAATGTCTGTTTACTAACCCGGGACGCTACCGATTACGCTATGGACTACTATTGAATTTCGTTTCATCAATTTTTACATATAAGATGCATGCTGGCTCACACTTATAAAATTGAATGCCTCATTACTATTTGGCGATTTTTTTTACTACTAGCTAATAATAATTTTGCGATTAAAAATTGTTTATAAATTGTCATAAACAATTTGTAGCTGGTGAAATTTTTTTCTTAACTCTAATACGTACTGCCATGGTGCTTTATTCTCTTGTTGAAATAGGACATCATTAGTTTTAGGGAAGCTAGTATATAAGCAAATTTATTCGCTTCTAACAATTTTTTTGCTATGAGATTATACAAAAAAAAAACGCAAAATGTCATTAATTTATTCATTTTTGGTGAAAATTGATTTCAACGACACCTTTTTACTCTTAGCATCAATCTTTACCGAAAATAAATAAATAAATGACATTTTACGTTTTTTTTTTTGCATAATTTCATAGCGGAAAAATTGTTAGAAGCGAATAAACTTGCTTATATACAATCTTCCCTAAGATTAATAATGATTTCCTATTTCAGCAAGAGAATAAAGTACCATAACAGTACGTATAGGAATCACGAAAAAAATGTACCAGATACGAATTATGTATGCCAACTTATAATCAATTTTTAATCGCAAAATCATTATTACGAATAAAATCGATTTAAATTTTTATGTAGAACACGATGATGGCTGGAAGAAATTTTCAACCGAAAATTGTTTCGATTTTTTCCTAAACAGTTAGAATTCAGGGGAAAAAAAATGTATTCAGTGAAATTTTTTTTCTCAATTTAAAATACAATCCTCATGATCTCAAATTTTTCCTTCCAAAAAGTTCGCCATAGACGTTAATTGACTGTTATAATTAGAAACGTACAATGAGCGGCGGTTTCTATTTAAGCTACAGAGCTCTGTCTTCACCAGGATGTTTTTTTTTTTATCAAAACTCAAGTTTTGAGGGGTAAGAGCATGAAAAATCATTTTTTTTCTGTAAACGCCCTAGTATATATAATATAGAGATTTGTTTAATATCTATTCATAAACTTGAAACATAAATTTTCATTTTTTGGTAATTATCACTTAACTGTGAAAACAATCAGTACGGAGTTAACGGAACTAAGTATTATCAATATTATTATTTATTTAAATTATAATAGAACACCACAAATAAATAATCTGCAATTCTCATAAGTGTTTTTAATGCATATTTTGGAAACATGTAACAATCGTATCTATTACACACAAAAAAATCATTCTTTAATCAAAAATATTTTAATTCTTAATTTAAGTTCCAGCTTATAAAATTATTCTTGATTCAAGAATTTTTTCCCAGGTGTAACGATCTCATTTGCTAACCTTCTTATGACTAAAGACGATTTTTGCTTTGAATTCTCCCAAATTAAATCTTGTATACTTCTTTAGGACCTTGAAGAAATGATCGATGAGTGAAGTAAGAATTTCAGTATGTGTGTACTTGCATATAAATAGCAGTAAATAATTTTATAATGAGGACGTAAACCACAGTATATATGTCCACCATTCTGAACCTTTTTGGATACCTCTATATGTATGAACTAAAACCTCGAATTTAAGTCAATTGTTTATAATTATGTGTACTTGCGTATAAATTGCACTAAATAATATTATATAATCAGAAGTTGCCAATAAACAGTGGATTGGAGATCTTTTTCAATTTACAATGTTATTCCTCTATACTTTACCCACACAGTTGAATTACTACTCACACAGTAAGTAGTAATTGATGAATGAAAGTTACGTATTTTTTATAAAAAATTTTAATTCATATTCTCATATAAAAATTACCGATGCTACGTGTTTAGTATAACAGAATCCACTGAATTTTTCTGAATTTTGTTGTAATTTTTGGAGACCGTTTTTGACAAACAATTTTTAGATTCATAATTATATTATAAAGTACAGGAAATAATAAAACAATAATCCAATTCCAATAAAAGTAAAAAGTAGTATTTGGTAGAAAAAATCCCCCCTCCCCCCTCCCAAGTATTCTGCTTTGACCCTCTAAAACCTCCTTCGGATCCAAGGTCTTCAATCGAGATCGTCATTCGCCTGCGTTGGGCCCAAAAGAGGCTACGTAGGTTTGAAAGAGGTTTGGAAGGGTTAGCGGAGTGGCGACGTGAGGCTTGGGAGGGTTAAGCGGAGTTGCGATTGGAGGCTTGGAAAGGCTAGCGGAGGGCGATGTGAGGTTTGGGGGGTTAGCGGAGGTTCGCCGACAGCACCGTACTTTGAAAATAAGGCTTGGCAGGGTCGAAAGAAGGTCGGCGGCTCGTGCATTACAAAAGAAAGAGGTTCGTGGGCATTCAAAAGAGGCTCGAAATTTCGACTCGGGTGGCGTGTTACTTTTGCAAAGCAACACCTAAGGATCAGCAACAGTTTGACTTATCCAAACATCACGTCGATGAATCTGCGCTGTCATCTGGTATCTCCCCACTTCATTGCTTGATACGATGCTTCGAATGTATGATTCATATTGCGTACATAATCACGCTGAAAAAATGGCGGAACACGGGTAACGATAAAATTGAATTAGAGAAACAGAAAAAAAAACATTCAAAAAAAACATTCAAAAAAAAAACATTCAAAAAAAAAACTCCGAGAGCAACTAGGACTAATTATAGATATGCCAGAGCAATAAAGTGGGGACACAAATGACGGCAACGCAGCTCGTAGATTTTTCGAAAATCCAGCAGTTTCCAGTCAAATTACCGGTATTGACGAAGATCTGATCGTTCGATTTTCTACTCTATTAAAAGCCATTAACTCCGGTTTTAATATCGATTCCAGTAAATTCGGCGAATATTGCAAAGAAACTGCAGATCTGTACAGAAAGGTTTGCAATTGGTACCCAATGCCTCCAACTATACATAAGCTATTGGATCATGGTGAGATGATAGTATCCACAGCCATACTCCCACTTGGGATGCTCTCTGAAGAAGCTCAAGAAGCCCGAATTAAATATAGCCGATACTTCAGAAAGCACAACACGAGAAAATATTCGCGAGTGGCAACGAATGAAGATTTATTCAAAAGATTACTTGCTTCGTCTGATCCATAGATCACACCTCTGAGACGAACCCCTCGCAGAAAAAAAATGGGTTGGATATTTGATATTTGATAATCTGTAGATATTTTGAATTTACTGAAGCAACCTGAGATGGTTAATCAAGAAAATGAGCCGGATGATGACAATGACAATAATTGAAAATTCATATTTAAGTTATTAGAATGATAAAATGAACTACATAAAACAATCAAAAATCTAAGGAGGTATTATAAATCAAGAGAGGGAAAGAACTAAAAGAAAATGAAAAAAAAAACCGAAAAACACTAAAAGATGAGACAAGAAAATTGAAAAAAACATTAAAAACTGAAAAAAAATTTAATAACAAATTGAAGAACAAACAAAACTTTGATTGAAAAACAAAAAAAAATTAAGAATTGAAAAAATTAAAAAAAAATGAAAATAAAAAAAAATGAAAACAAAATTTGAAATGAAAAAAAATGAAAAAAAATTTTTAATAAAAAAAAAATGAAAAAAAAAATTTTTAATAAAAAAAAATAAAAAAAAAAATTTTAAGCAAAAAAATGAAAAAAAAATTTTAAATAAAAAAAAACTAATAAAAAAGGGGGCTACATTTCTTTCAACGTCCTCGTCGTTAGTCCGGGGTAATGCTAATCGGAAGGAAAATTACTGTAAATAACTTCATACTTCATCCTCGTTCGTATAATATACTTTTTTTATCCAGGTTTTAGTTATTTCAACATGAGAATATTAGAAATCGGAAAGTTAAATCTGTCAAAGTACCTTCCAAAAAATATTCAGAACATTGTATTGTGAATATGATCATTAAATCTGAATATTCTAAGAAGTTGGGAGTATTGGCCGGCTAAAATTGATTCGGCAACAGGGATGGGCAACATCGAATGAAAAAGTTGTTACACACGGGTTATTTATCCCGTGGTAACTTATTATTATTATTATTTTATTCGCTGAAGTCAAAGGCCCCGGCGAATGGATTCTCTGTCCTATTTAAGCTGGGTAGCACCTCACCTTGTATATGCTTGTAGTTCGTGATGATCGGATGGGCTGTGATGCAATGAAGGAGTACAGCTGGTTTCACACGAATGTATTTATTCGAGAACACACATCGATCAGTCACTTTTACAATAATAGTTTAAGTTGTTACAAATGTTATACTCTATGATACACTGACGCGCAATGCCGCTAAGGTAATTGGCACGAACAATTATATCACAGAGGTAGTGAAGCGCCGCTAAGGTGTTCCTTCACTTAATGAGTTCTTATACACTTGTCTACAACAAGGGTTTGAGAAGATCACGTCAATCACGCCCGCGAGAACCTAAGTACGCGAACGGACTTGCCGCTAAGGAACGGGATCTCTCGACCGATTGCTAAGAGCGTCGTATTAAGACTGATTTGATAATATGTCGAGAGAATCCTCGTTAGCTTTGGGCGTCCGGCTACAAGGGTCTCGTGGGGGTGGATTGAGAAATCATCGATCGATGTAGGTCTCGATGATTTCGAAACCCATGAGTTGAGAAATCATCGATGGATGGAAATCTCGATGATTTACGAAATCTGGTGATGCAAGGGGTTTACGAAATCTGATGCAAGGGATCCAATAATCCAGGTTATAAGTGATGAAAGGGGTCGAATAATCTAGGTCATTTGGTAAGGTAGCAAGAGTCCGAGGACGAAAAGAGGAATCTGCTGACACGCGGTTTGCTCGAGTTTCCAGAGAGTGACTGTCGCAAGAGTCGGCGTACTCTCTGGAATCTGATGACTCTGTTGTGTTGCAATGACCGCAGGTAGCGATACCTCGGTTCGTCACAGCCCTCCCTTCTCAGATTGAACATGGTCCGGTGGTCCATGCTTCATCCAAACGTAGCTACCTTATGTGCTGATGATGCTACTTCCAGGTGTCATCGAATTCGACCGTCAATGGTGTATTGATTATTTCTTAGTGCGTCCCCGGAGCCTTTGTTTTATTATATTAAGTGTGGATTTTTGGGGGCCTGCCTCTTTTCTTCTTAGGTTCCGGTTCGGGTGGAGTGTCACCGGTTACATGGGCATGTTTAAGTTTATCCATGTGTGTAAGGCTTAGTTGGCCATCCCTTTTATCAACCAAGACGGTGTTTTGGTCAAGTATCTTGGCAATTCTGTAGGGCCCTCTATAATAAGGATCGAATTTGTGCAATTTCGGTTCTCTTAGGACATAGACCAGTTGGTTTGGTTCATATTGCACGGCGTTGATTTTCTTGTCATGTCGTTGTTTTGCTCGGTGCTTGCTGTCGTTTAGGTTATTGCCTCCAATTTCTGCCAGCTCATCAAGTCTGTGCACTATATCGCTCATGTACCGAGTCGTCGTTGGCAGGTGTTCTTTTAACGGGAGCGTGTCTGGCGTTTTCATTAATTTCCCGTAAGCCATCTCGTATGGTGTAAATTTTGTTGACTCGTGTACTGTGGCGTTGTGTGACTGGATAGCGTAAGGCAAAATTTCGTCCCATTCATTTTCCTTTTCAATATAATGTTTCAGGTAGTCGGCTATTTCCTGGTGGCTTCTTTCTAATGCTCCGTTGCTTTGTGGGTGGTAGGTTGTGGCTTTGACGTGGTGGATTTTTCTCTCCTTGAGAAAATCTTCCATTCGTTGGCTAACGAAGCATTTTCCGTTATCGCTGAGCAAAACTAGTGGAGTGCCGTGTATTGCGAAATATTCGCGGTCGAGGGTTCGAATTACCGTTTTTTATTTCATGTCCGGTAATTCGAAAGCTCGTGCAAATTTTGTAAGCAAGTCGATGGTGGTTAAGACGAAACGATTACCTCGTTTTGTGAGGGGTAATGGTCCGAGTATATCCACGGCAATTTTTTCCCATGCAGCCACTGGTGTATCCGTTATTACCATTGGTTCTCTTGTTTTTATTCGAACCAATTTTTGTTGTTGACAACTATGGCAGCATCGTACGGCGTTTTGAACATCGTTCTTCATGCCTTTCCATTGGTATCGTTGTCTCAGACGTTCATAAGTCTTTTTCACACCCTTATGCCCTCCAATGTGTTCGCTGTGCCATTTCCAGATAATTCCTTGGCGCTCTATGGTGGGTGGCGTCTCTATTTTGCCTGTGCACAGCGTCAATTTGCAGGCACTCTTAAAGAATGTCTCTTCCAACAGGATTTTGAATGCATAGGGCGGTATTTCATCGTGGCCGTCACCGAAAACGGCTATTCGGATTTCCTTTATATTTTCAGCCCTTAAGAATTTTCTTAGGCTCTCGAGTGCATTTTTCAGATTTTCGACTGTAAGCTTTTGGTAGTATTCCCTCGTAGCAGCGATGCTAATGACCTTGGTTTTTCCTGTATCGCTGAGTACGATCATTTCCCTCTTTAGCTCTCGTGAAATCATTTCAGTGTCGATATAGCCAAGATCGCATAATTGCCGACCGATAGGATGGCAGATCACTCCGTCAGCTGACACAAAATGCACGAGAATTCCTTTCTGAGATGTGAGTTGCTCTGGCGTAAGGATAATTTGAGTTTTGATGATTGTCGACTCCTCGGAAGAATTTTCTTCAGTTTCAGATTCGCTGCTTTGGCTGCTATCTGTATATTCGCTTTCTGACGAATATGAATATGATGAGTCTGATGAGTCTGATGATAAGATGGGTTCAGTTTCAACGAGAGAGCTGTGCGTATTTCCTGTAGTTCGGTCAGTTTCTACTGAGAAACGGACGTTACGAGGAGTAGATCCGCATTCAGGTCGTTCGCCTCTCGTTGGCGTTGGCATTGTCGAGATTCTTCTACTGCTTCTGTTTGTCTGATTCTTCAAGAGATTTCCGCTGATAATTGATTTTCTATTAATTTGAGCTACTTCTGCATTTCTCTCAGTTTGATCATGTGTCTCTTCGGTTTCCTTTGCGGGTTCTGGGTTGTCATTGAGCGTTTCTTGCAGGAACTCGATTTGTTCAGACGTAAGTTCCCTTCCGCTAGGTTCCGAGTCTTCGTCGAGATCTTGATTCAGTTGTTCAGGAAGAGCGATCGGTTGAGGAAGTCCATGCGAAAGCCTCCGTAATTTTCCTTTTGCTTCGTCTATTGCAAGGCTATGCGCACCGCGTTGAATGGCAATCGATGTATCAAAGCGGTAACCTCGTGGATCCGATTGTGTGGACGTATTCATTTCTTCTTCCTCCAGTTCTTTCTCCTCGTTCTCGGTGGTAGTAACGCCTGGAGAAGAGGTGAATGGAGGTTGCGCGTCGTCAGTAACTGCCTCGTCTTCTTCTGATAATTCCCAGGAACTTGGATCATGGTAGGCGGTTTTAGTCGCCGCTCGACCTCTATTGCGTATTCTACTGGCAATCGTACTTTGATTCGACTCTTCTTTTTCGGTTGTTTCCTCAACCTGGAGTTCCGTCTCGTCCTTGGGTGTTAACGGAAAACTTTCTGCAGGAGGATTTCTCGACAAAGCATCTGCGTTGAGATTTGTTTTTCCTTTTTTATAGACAACTTGGTATTCATATTCTTCCAGTTGCAGTCTCCATCTCATTAATCTCGAGGAAGGATCTTTCACAGAGTGTAACCAAACTAGTGGTTGATGGTCCGTTACAAGAGTGAACTTTCTTCCATACAGATACGGTCGGAAGTATTTCACAGCGTATACCATTGCGAGGCACTCTTTTTCTGTTGTTGAATAATTCCTTTCTGCAGAGTTCAATACTCGACTGGCATACTGAACTGGTAGGTCTTGACCCACTGTATCTCCCTGACTCAGCACCGCTCCGATTGCAATGTCGGACGCGTCAGTCGTAAGTATAAACGGCTTGCTAAAATCGGGATATTGCAATATGGGTTTCTTACATAACGCATCGCGGAGATCTTCGAAGCTTCTTTGATGTTGGTCGGTCCATTGAAACTTCACTGTTTTCTTTGTGAGGTCGGAAAGCGGTTTAGCTCTTCCAGAGAAGTTCGGAAGAAACTTCCGGTAATATCCGGCGAGTCCAAGAAATTCTCTTACATTTTTCGGTGTTTTAGGTACCGGAAATTGTTCTACTGCCCGTAACTTCTTCGAATCGGGCTTCACTCCGTCCTTTCCGAGTATGTGTCCGAGATAATTGACCTCCCTTCTCAAGAATTCGCATTTGTCTACTTGTAGAGATAGTCCATTTTCTCGGAGTCGTCTGAAGAGTCTTTCGACTTTTATGCGATGTTCTTGTAAGGATGTTGAAAAGATGACTATATCGTCCAAGTACACAAACAATTCTGTACCGATAAGACCCGATAGAACGCTGTCCATAAGGCGTTGGAATGTTGCCGGTGCATTTTTCAATCCAAACGGCATCCTCAGGAACTCGTAGTGTCCTCGGGGAGTCGCAAAAGCTGTTTTAGGACTGTCTTTCGGGGCGACCTTAATTTGGTGAAAACCACTAGCAAGGTCAAATACCGAAAAATATTTCGCTCCCCCTAGTCTATCGAGAATTTAAGATATATTCGGTAGTGGATAGCTATCGCCAATGGTCTTCTTATTCAATTGTCGATAATCTATTACCATTCGCCATCGCTTGTTACCTTGTGAATCCGCTTTCTTAGGCACAATCCATAGTGGTGAATTGTATGGCGAGTGTGAAGGTTTGATAATTTTATTGGATAGCAGTCCATTTACCTGTGTTTCAATTTCCGTTTGATGTACCATTGGATAACGATATTGTTTGGTATGTATCGGTCTGTCGTCGATGGTGGGGATCTCATGTTCGACGCGTGTTGATCCTTTTAAATGGTCTCCTTTCAAATAAAATATATCAGGAAATTTTTGAACGAGTTTGTGCACATGTTGTCGCTCGTATTCGTTCAAATGATCGAGTCGCAAGGTTTGCAAAATTTCTCTCACTCTATTCTTTGTTGACTTCGTTGTAGTACATGGCTCGCTCGATGTCTCGGCGTCGGAGTCGGGCGCGTGGTGCGATCCAATTTCATATGGCTCGAGTTCTTGTGCTGGCAATTCAATGTCAACTGGCTCGTGGCTTGTGTTGGTGACTATGGCATAACAAGTGCCGTCGTGATTTCTTACCACGGCTTCTCCAATGTGTATATGTGGTCCAAGGTCGATGCGCTTTAGATAGCCGTCGTAAACATTGGTATTGCGGACCTTGATTGCTACTTGCGTTCTACTGCGCCCTTCAAGATGGATCTTTAACTTTTCGTATTCTCCTAGAACTGAGTCAATTTCTTCGCGATTGCAAAAAGGGATTGGTGTGACTGGTTCGCTTGCCGTGACCAGTGTCCCGTGGTTATATGATATTTCAGCTTTTTCTTGGTGTAAATAGGGCGCGCCGAGCAACCCGTCGGCTCGTGACAATGGTTCTCCTTCGAATACATGGAATACTGCCTTTGATTTTCTAACGTCGAGAAGAACTGTCCCTTTCGTCCAAATATTTTCAGGGTGCACGCTTCTCACTGCCTGACGGTCGCGTGTATCTATGATCACATTTCTGCTCAGGACACTGGCATGTACCAAGTTCAGGGATGAGCCACCGTCTACGATGAACTCTGCGTGCCCGTTCTTGAATTGAGGTGAGGAAATTTTTACCCTCACAGATGGAATTTCTTTGAGGAAGCATTGTTTCTTTCCTTTTCGTGAAAGCGAACATGCTTGTTCTTCTCTCTTTTTGCTGTCATGATCCTGATGTCCCTTTTCTCCGGTTCCTCGCGACTTCTCTCGCTCTTTGCGCTTGCTCCACGATGATCTGGGCGAGCGCCCTCGAAGTTTAAAGACTCCGTGGATGTGGCTGATGAAGGTCGAGATGAATTGTACGGTGAAGGTGTTCTCACGCGTTCTCGAGGTTCTTGTTTCTCATAAGGGATGCGACCTTTTCCCTCACACTGCGTGCAGGGGCGCATTGGGGAGTAGTATCTGTTTCTGTAGCCGTAGCTACGGTTTCGCGGTTCCCATCGTCGATATCTTTCTTCTCGTCCATCGGTTGAGTGGTCGCTGTCAACAGCATATACCTTGCTGCTTTTCCGATCTTCCTCTGACGATTCCGTTGAGTCGGAGCTGCTACTGCTATCAGAACTTGTCTCTGAACTACTCGAGGATCGTTCCCTTTTACGGTTTTTCTTACCTTTACGAGATTTTCGTTTATCACGTTTCCGAGTGCGCGACAAGCGGTGATCTTTTGAGCCAATGGCGTGGCGGCGATTGCGTCTTTCTCTAACCTCGTTGATTACAAGATCATAGGCGGCATCGAGAGTAGCTGGATTATGATGACATATGCAAAAGTAAAAATGTTCAGGCAAGCCTCTCAAAAAGCTGTTCAATGCCTGGGTTTCAAGGTCGTTGAGACTGCTTCTAGCTTCCTCTCTGGTTCGGTCGCCCTTCACAGCCGCTCTCGCTCGTGTCATGAGTTCTGTCGTGCGCGTGACGTACTCCCGCACCGACTCATCCTTCTTAATACTAAGTCGATTGACCTCAGCTAGATAAAAGCTTGCGCTTCTCCCAGGTGAGAATTTATTTTTAAGATGTTTAATGAGTGCATTAACAGTACCTATATCGCGTCCTTCGAGTGAGTGCCGTGCTGCACCTGTAAGCTTGGCTTTAACCCCTTTCAGGTATAAGGTCTCGTCAGCGTTTTCGAGTTGTTCAAACTCCTCGATGATTCGCTGGAGGAACTTTGACAATGATTTTTTTCCACCGTCATATTCCGGTAAATTTCGTGCAGCTTCTTTAGTTTCTTTTCTCCTATCAGCAATAGTTGTTTGCTCTAAGAGTGACATAAGCAATTGTTGAGAATTATCTTCGGCCATTTCAGTTTTTAGATGTTAATAATTTAATTATATTTTTTTTTTTTCCCAAAAATTTTATGAATTAACTAAGGGTGAGTTATCGGACAGAAGATCCCACTTCTGACACCAATTTGTTACACACGGGTTATTTATCCCGTGGTAACTTATTATTATTATTATTTTATTCGCTGAAGTCAAAGGCCCCGGCGAATGGATTCTCTGTCCTATTTAAGCTGGGTAGCACCTCACCTTGTATATGCTTGTAGTTCGTGATGATCGGATGGGCTGTGATGCAATGAAGGAGTACAGCTGGTTTCACACGAATGTATTTATTCGAGAACACACATCGATCAGTCACTTTTACAATAATAGTTTAAGTTGTTACAAATGTTATACTCTATGATACACTGACGCGCAATGCCGCTAAGGTAATTGGCACGAACAATTATATCACAGAGGTAGTGAAGCGCCGCTAAGGTGTTCCTTCACTTAATGAGTTCTTATACACTTGTCTACAACAAGGGTTTGAGAAGATCACGTCAATCACGCCCGCGAGAACCTAAGTACGCGAACGGACTTGCCGCTAAGGAACGGGATCTCTCGACCGATTGCTAAGAGCGTCGTATTAAGACTGATTTGATAATATGTCGAGAGAATCCTCGTTAGCTTTGGGCGTCCGGCTACAAGGGTCTCGTGGGGGTGGATTGAGAAATCATCGATCGATGTAGGTCTCGATGATTTCGAAACCCATGAGTTGAGAAATCATCGATGGATGGAAATATCGATGATTTACGAAATCTGGTGATGCAAGGGGTTTACGAAATCTGATGCAAGGGATCCAATAATCCAGGTTATAAGTGATGCAAGGGGTCGAATAATCTAGGTCATTTGGTAAGGTAGCAAGAGTCCGAGGACGAAAAGAGGAATCTGCTGACGCGCGGTTTGCTCGAGTTTTCAGAGAGTGACTGTCGCAAGAGTCGGCGTACTCTCTGGAATCTGATGACTCTGTTGTGTTGCAATGACCGCAGGTAGCGATACCTCGGTTCGTCACAAAGTATTTAAATACATCATTAAAATACAAAATGCTTTTCGACTCGTCATTTATTTCGGGTACGAGTGACGAATGAATTTCCACTCGCCATTCGTTTCGCATTCGAGTGACGAGTGGTTTTTCATTCTGTATTTAATTCGCGTTCGATTGACGAGTGGATTCCCACTCGTCATTTATTTCGGGTACGAGTGACGAATGAATTTCCACTCGCCATTCGTTTCGCGTTCGAGTAACGAGTGGTTTTTCATTCTGTATTTACTTCGCGACCGAGTGACGAATGGATTCCCACTCGTTGTTGACATCCGAACTGAGTGGAGAGTGGGGGAACCATTCGAACGCCGTCTTCGGTTCGAGTAGAAAAACACTCGTTATTTGTTTACTTTCAGATCCGAATGAATTTCCACTCGACAAATTTTTCGAAAAAGATGGATTCTTGGATCTATAATTGTTTTAAATTAAAATGAATTTCCACTCGATATTCGGTTCAAATACGAGTGGAAATTTATTGTAGTGATGCAGTGAGAATAAGATAGATAGATAGATAGATACATAGACAGAGAGACAGAGAAAGATTGAGAGAGAATGAGAGAGAATAAAAGAGATTAAGAGAGAATGAGAGAGATTAAAAGAGAATGAGAGAGAATCAGAGAGATTGAGAGAACGAGAGAGAATAAGAGAAATTGGGAGAGAATGAGAGAGGTTCAGAGAGAATAAGAGAGATTGAGAGAGAATGAGAGAGATGGAGAGAAAATAAGAGGGAATGCGAGAGAATGAAAAAGAATGAGAGAGATTGAGAGAGAATGAAAGAGATTGAGAGAGAATGAGAGAAAATAAGAGAGAATGAGAGAGATTGAGAAAGAATAAGAGAGAATAAGAGAGAATTAGAGAGATTGAGAGAGAATTAGAGAGATTAAGAGAGAATGAGAGAATTTGGGAAAGAATGAGAGAAATTGGAAGAGATTAAGAGAGATTGAGAGAGAATGAGAGAGATTGAGAGAATAAGAGAAATTGGGAGGGATTGAGAGAGATTGAGAGAGAATTAGAGATATTGAGAGAGAATTGGAGAGATTGAGAGAGAATAAGAGAAATTGAGAGATTAAGAGAGAGTGTAAGAGAATGAGAGAGATTGAGAGAGAATGAGAGAGATTGAGAGAGAATAAGAGAGATTGAGAGAAAATAAGAGAGATTGAGAGAGAATGAGAGAGATTAAGAGAAAAAAAAGAGGGGTTGAGAGAGAATAAGAGAGATTGAGAGAGAATCAGAGAGATTGAAAGAGAATAAGAGAGAATCAGAGAGATTGAGAGAGAATAAGAGAGAATGTAAGAGAATGAGAGAGAATGAGATAAATTGGGAGAGAATGAAAGAGGTTGAGAGAGAATAAGAGAGATGGAAAGAGAATGATAGAGAATGAAAGAGAATGAGAGAGATTGAGAGAGAATGAGAGAGATTAAGAGAGAATGAGAGCGAATGAGAGAGATTGAGAGAGAATAAGAGAGAATGAGAGAGAATGAGAAAGATTTAGAGAGAATGAGAGAGATTAAGAGAGAATGAGAGATATTGCGAGAGAATAAAAGAGATTGCGAGAGAATGAGAGAGAATAAGAGATATTGAGAGAGAATGAGAGAGATTGAAAGAGAATGAGAGAGAATGAGAGAGATTAAGAGAGAATGAGAGAGAATGAGAGAGAATGAGAGAGATTGAGAGAGAATAAGAGAGACTGAGAGAGGCTGAGAGAGAATAAGAGAGACTGAGAGAGTATGAAAGAGATTCAGAGAGAATGAGACAGATTAAGAAAGAACGAGAGGAATGAGAGAGATTGAGAGAGAATAAGAGCGATTAAGGGAGATCTACCTCATTCTCTGTCAATCTCTCTCATTCTCTCTCATTCTCTCTCAATCTCTCTTAATCTCTTCCAATTTCTCTAATTCTCTCTCAATCTTCCTCATTCTCTCTCATTCTCTCTCAATCTCTCTTATTCTCTCAATCTCTCTTAATCTCTCCCAATTTCTCTCATTCCCTCTCGATCTTTCGAATTCTTTCTCATTTCCTCTTAATCGCTCCCAATTTCTCTCATTCTCTTTCATTTTCTCTCAGCTTCTCTCAATCTCTCTTATTCTCTCTCAATCTCTCTCAATCTCTCTCATTCTCTCCCATTCTCTCTTAATCTCTCTCATTCTCTCAATCTCTCTCATTCTCTCAATCTCTCTCATTCTCTCACATTCTTTCTAAATCTCTCTTAATCTCTCCTAATTTCTCTCATTCTCTCTCAATCCCTCTAATTTTCTCTCATTATCTCTAATTCACTCTCAATTTCTCTAAATCTCTCCCAATTTCTCTCATTCTCCATCAATCTCTCTCATTCTCTCTCAATCTCTCTTATTCTCTCTCATTCTCTCTTATTCTCTCTCAATCACTCTCATTCTCTCTCAATCTCTCTTATTCTCTTTTAATCTCTCCCGATTTCTCTCATAATCTCTTAATCTCTCTCATTCTCTCTCATTCTCTCTCTTTCAATCTCTCTCAATCTCTCTTATTCTCTCTCAATCTCTCTCATTCTCTCTTAATCTCTCTCATTCTCTCACATTCTTTCTAAATTTCTCTTAATCTCTCCTCATTTCTCTCATTCTCTCTCAATCCCTCTCAATCTCTCCCAATTTCTCTCATTCTCTCTCATTCTCTCTCATTCTTTCACAATCTCTCTTAATCTTTCCCAATTTCTCTAAGTCTCTCCCAATCTATCTCATTCTCTCTTAATCTCTCTCATTTTCTCTCATTCTCTTTCATTCTCTTTTATTCTCTCTCCATCTCTCTCATTCCCACTCAATCTTTCTTATCCTCCCTCAACCTCTTTCATTCTCTCCCAATTTCTCTTAATCTATCTCATTCTCTCACATTCTCTCTTGTTCTCTCTCAATCTCTCTTAATCTCTCCTAATTTCTTTCATTCTCTCTCAATCCTTCTCAATCTCTCCCAATTTCTCTCATTCTCTCTCATTCTCTTCCATTCTTTCACAATCTCTCTTAATCTTTCCCAATTTCTCTAATTCTCTCTCAATCTCTCCCAATCTATCTCATTCTCTCTTAATCTCTCTCAATCTCTCTCATTTTCTCTCATTCTCTCTCATGCTCTCTCCATCTCTCTCATTCTCACTAAATCTCTCTTATTCTCTCTCAACCTCTCTCATTCTCTTCCAATTTCTCTTATTCTATCTCATTCTCTCACATTCTCTCTTGTTCTCTCTCAATCTCTCTGATTCTCTCGTTCTCTTCCAATCTCTCTCATTCTCTTTCAATCTCTTTCAATCTCTCTTATTCTCTCTCAATCTCTCTCATTCTCTCTCAATCTCTCTCAATCTCTCTCATTCTCTCACATTCCTTCTAAATCTCTCTTAATCTCTCCTAATTTCTCTCATTCTCTCTCAATCCCTCTAATTCTCTCTCAATATCTCTAATTCTCTCTCAATATTTCTAATTCTCTCTCAATCTCTGCCAATTTCTCTCATTCTCTCTCAATCTCTCTAATTCTCTCTCATTCTCTCTCAATGTCTTTCATTCTCTCGTCATCTCTGACGACTTCTCTCATTCTCTCTCAATCTCTCTCATTCTCTCTTATTCTCTCTCAATTTCTCTCATTTTGTCTCGATCTCTCTTAATCTCTCTTAATCTCTCTCAATCCCTTCCAATCTCTCACATTCTCTCTCATTCTCTCTTAATCTCTCTCATTCTCTCTCAATCTCTCTCATTCTCTTTCATTCTCTCTCATTCTCTTTCCATCTCTCTTATTCTCTCTCAACCTCTGTCATTCTCTCCCAATTTATCTCATTCTCTCTCATTCTCTTACATTCTCTCTTATTCTCTCTCAATCTCTCTGATTCTCTCTTATTCTCTTTCAATCTCTCTCATTCTCTCTCAATCTCTCTTATTCTCTCTCAACCCCTCTTTTTTTCTCTTAATCTCTCTCATTCTCTCTCAATCTCTCTCAATCTCTCTTATTTTCTCTCAATCTCTCTTATTCTCTCTCAATCTCTCTCATTCTCTCTCAATCTCTCTCATTCTCTTACACTCTCTCTTAATCTCTCAATTTCTCTCATTCTCACTCAATCTCTCCAATTCTCTCTCAATATCTCTAATTCTCTCTCAATCTCTCTCAATCCCTCCCTATTTCTCTTATTCTCTCATTCTCTCTTAATCTCTTCCAATTTCTCTCATTCTTTCCCAATTTCTCTCATTCTCTCTCAATCTCTCTAATTCTCTCTCATTCTCTCTTAATCTCTCTAATTCTCTCTTATTCTCTCTTATTCTTTCTCAATCTCTCTCATTCTCTCTTATTTTCTCTCATTCTCTCTCAATCTCTTTCATTCTCTCTCAATCTCTCTCATTCTTTTTCATTCTCTCGCATTCCCTCTTATTTTCTCTCCATCTCTCTCATTCTCTCTCAATCTCTCTTATTCTCTCTGAACCTCTCTCATTCTCTCCCAATTTCTCTCATTCTCTCTCATTCTCTCAATCTCTCTGATTCTCTCTCATTCTCTTTTAATCTCTCTCATTCTCTCTTAATCTCTCTTATTCTCTCTCATTCTCTCTCAATCTTTCTCTGTCTCTCTGTCTATGTATCTATCTATCTATCTATCTTATTCTCACTGCATCACTACAATAAATTTCCACTTGTATTTGAACCGAATATCGAGTGGAAATTCATTTTAATTTAAAACATTTATTGATCCAAGAATCCATCTTTTTCGAAAAATTTGTCGAGTGGAAATTCATTCGGATCTGAAAGTAAACAAATAACGAGTGTTTTTCCACTCGAACCGAAGACGGCGTTCGAATGGTTCCCCCACTCTCCACTCAGTTCGGATGTCAACAACGAGTGGGAATCCATTCGTCACTCGGTCGCGAAGTAAATACAGAATGAAAAACCACTCGTTACTCGAACGCGAAACGAATGGCGAGTGGAAATTCATTTGCCACTCGTACCCGAAATAAATTACGAGTGGGAATCCACTCGTCACTCGATCGCGAAACGAATGGCGAGTGGAAATTCATTCGCCACTCTTACCCAAAGTAAACGACGAGTGGAAATCCACTCTTCACTTAAATTTACAATAAATGAGGAATGAAAAACTATTTGTCATTTTTTTTTTTTTTTAAGTTAATTTCGCCCATCCCTGTTCGGCAATACTGTGCGCTGTCCTTGTGAGGGCGACGGAAGGATCGATAGGGCCGGCTGAAGTCAGGGCGCGGTTCAAGGCCCACGGTTTGCGTGACGGGTGTGAGTACCGTGCATGGCGGGATCCTCGTCGAGACTCGTACTTTTACCTTTTCGTGTCTGTGTTAGGGCTTCATGTGTGTGCGTGAGGTAAGCAGAGGAGTGGGATTGTAATCTTATGATGCGTGCGCGTAATCGTCCTCTCTTTTCGCGTTACCTTTTCGATCAAGCTATCGATCCAATATTCGTTCTCTTGCGGCGCAACTCTCGACCCGAGCGTTTCACCCCTCGGGGAGCTCCCGACATGCTACCGTTTCTGCTCTCGTTTTAGTAATGTTACGCTACCGTTCGTTCTCGAGCTATCGTTTCGACGTTCTCGTTTTGATATCGTTTGTTACCGAGCTATCGTTTCGACGTTCTAGTTTTGCTGCTATCGTTTGTTACCGAGCTATCGTTTCGACGTTCACGTTTTGTTATCGTTTGTTACCGAGCTATCTTTTGGTTCTCGTTTTGCCGCTATCGTTTGTTCTCGCCTAATTTTGATCTGGCGTTACCGTTTCCGTTACCGTGCTCCGTTCCCGTTATCGACGTTATCGTTAAGAATTTACGAATTTCTCCTCAGCGTTACCGAATTTATTTTTTGTTGCTACCGACCTTCTCGACGTTCTCGAATTTGTTTTATTCGTTATCGCTCCCGTTATCGTGCTACCGTTCCGTTTGATTCGTTGTCGAGATCTCGTTTTGTTTTGTTTATACGTATGGTCTTGGTATGTAATGTAAGCTATCGAATCATAAATAAATTAGCCTGAACCAAGGCCCCCTACGTTATTTTTCGTGTTGAGTTCATTTATTTCAGGTTACGTTTTTGAAGGCACTCGAGAGTTAGCCAGCCGTCCACGCCCTCTCTCCACAACCTACAAACTGAGCGAATCGAGTATACCGTCACCGATATCGCCATCCAACACGCCGGCGTCCCTTTTTCGTGTTTCGTTTACGTGTTTATAAAGTTCCGGTTAAGTTTCGCAGGTTTGGTAATTCCCGCCGTTCAATTAAAAAGATTACCTGGCGCTCAACGGCTCTCCCGGCGTCGAGGAGATGGTGAGATGGGCCGAAGGTGACGCGAATCGCGAGATTCCCGTCACAGAATTCACAGCTGACTTTACTGCGACTTCGTACCTCGTGTTGATTTCAATATTTCCTATCCGCTGTTGCCAAGTGTCGATGGCCGATTTTCCGAAACTGGTCTTCTGATCAAATTTTACGTACTTTAAAATTGAATATATTTTTGTAGGAATGGTGCACGCAGGTTTTTTTTTTACGAAAGTGTTTCTTACATCTCAATGAATAAGTTGAATTTTTTTTTGGCACTCAATCTTTTCTAAATAGTGCCTTAAAAGTGTCATAAGTTAGGATTATCACACTCTCCGCGTATACTTGTATGCAAAACGGAGGAACTTCGAATGCTTATATTTTCGCCATTAAATGGTCAATATGCCTGAAATTACTCCTGGAAACGTATAATAACCTGTATAATCACATAGTTTTATGCCACAGATATATCTTTGATTTTGCTGATGCAGTAAAAAAAAGTGTTAGCTTACTTTCCAGCTGAGTAAAACTTTCTGACCCATGCACCCTTATCGAATAAATTGACAACGACGTATTCTGAGGGTAGTTTAGTATACTAAAGAAATCAATCCACTTTTGAAAAAATTGACGAAAGGCCCAACCATGGTTCAGTACCTCTATAACTGTACTCAATAGTTGGCCTACTATCGACAAATGTGCTGGGTATATATTGGGTGAGAATCCAAATGATAACTTCGGTCCCACAGTGACTCTCAGCGTTGGCCCAGAGTCGGTTTTGACAGTCGCCCGGCGGTACTCCTAACACCAAGCCAATATTCGCTTATGGTGAGGAGCAGCCGTGGGCCAGCCGTTGAAAGAAGGTTGAGCCGACGTTAATCGCCGTTCTATGGACCATCGCTTGGTGCTAAAGGTAGGACCATTGTTGATAAGGAGAGTGCCACATTTGGGAAACGCAGTTGGGGATGGGGCGATGCGTGGGTGTAGTACTACCTCATAGTGTTGCTGTGACCCAACCATAAGGCTAGCTGGCCAGCCATTCAAGAGTAAAACGCTCTGAAAATTTCTTTAACACTTTATGTACTGAAAAGTATTGACCGTCAATCAAATAGTCCGATGGCCGAGGTAGTAGCGGGCCAGCGTGGTAATCCGAAGGTTCCGTGTTCAAACCTCGGCTGTGCGTTTTTTTTTATTTTTTATTTTTTTTTTCGTCTAACTCATCAATAAGTTAGTCAGCATTTCGAAATTTTCCGTCCAAATTATTTCCTTCAAATAGTCGTTCGCATTGTATATAGAATATTGCGTGCATAGGAGAATAATAATCAAGTCGTAAAGAATAGTAATGAAGATATGTTTATTCTCTAGATTTCGATGTTGCACAAGAGCCAGAATGGTATTTGTCGTAAAAACATTCGAAACAAAAGATATTTGAACAATTCGCGCATCGAATAAATGAAGATTTTTTGCAAGAGCAGAGAGTTTTGAGGATATCCATCGGAAAGCAAACCTCGTTAACATTTCTGAAGATTTTTCTGTCTCCGGTTAGTTTCGATGCGAACCATGCGAATTGTATCATATTGTGAAATATCGGAGATGATAGTTGATGGTGCACGATCGATTGAATTTTGATACAATCTTCTCGGGAATTAATCTGTTGTTCTTTTTCAATTAAAGTAGCGCTACTTTGCAGGCGTTTAATGAAATTTTTAACCTGGCTGTAAAAATACACATCACAGGGTTGCACTACAGGTGTACACTTTGGTGGAATTACTTTTATAGTGCAGGTAGGAAGTTTTTTATCGTCTTGGAAAACCTCGTCATACATTTCCGGTTTCGTTTGTCCTCCCCAAGAGTCGATGAGGAGGAGGAACTTTCTTTTCTCGACGTAGGGCTTCAAGGATTTATTAAGGAAATCATTGTACAAATCTGTAGTCAGCTTTCCCGATTTTGATGATGTGATAATGACATTCTTGTATTTCTTGGCGTAATCATCGATCGTCTTCTGGACTCTGGGTCCAAATTTACCCGTTGCCTCCTGCAGGCATACGAATACACTCGGCAGAACTCGTCCAGAAAGAGTAATAGCATATTGTGCTGTATACGAATGTGTAACTTTATTCATGTCTAGTCTCTTCACAAATACCGCCTTGCTTCCCTTTTCGGCGAGAGCCCGATTGAAAGTAGATTGGTACTGACAGCCTGGAAACACATGAAAAAGCAAGAGATGTAATAAATGAAGCGATTTTACAATTAAATGATTGTATTAGAGAATTATTAAAATGGGAATTCGTTGTTTAAAAGACTATTTATAAAATTTTATTGCGTTTTCGTCACATACCTGTTTGGTCAGTGTTGATAATATAGTCCTTGTCAAAATTGGGTATTAACTCTCGGACTTGTATCCGAAAAGTTTCTGCTGCAGCCGAGGTTTCTTCACGTGTCACTGTTTCCTTTTGTGATACGAAATTTGTGACTTTACGTTGACTAATTCTGTGCTGTTGTTTAAATCTCGCCACCCATCTATCAAAAGCTTTAAATTCAAAGTTTTCATATTGTGCGGTCGCTGCTAAAGCCCATTGTTGCAGATTTCGAGTGGTAACTTGTTGACAATTTTGCCTAGCTTCGACAAAACGATCGTATGTCCACGAATCTATCGTTACATATTTGTCACGTGTAGATCCACCTTTTTTAACTTCTTCTTCCCATCAGGATAAATATTCCTTTTTTTTTAAACGATGGCATCCTTTAGTTTGCAGCGTTTTCAGACTCCACTGAGGATGTTCTTTCGCAGTGTTAATGCATTTTATTTTGTATTCCAACGGAATATAATCGTGCTCTTTGGATTTTTTCTCGGTGGGTTCATACTCATCTGATGAATCGTATTTTTCAATCTTTTCAAATTCTACTTCTCCACACACTTCATTTTCGTGAAGTAACTCTTCGTCAATCACGATCTTGTATTCACTCAATAAATGTATCATGTTGTCGTAAAACTTTTGTGCAATCAGCATAGCTTCGTGAGGAATTGACGGCGAACCTTCTGACGCTATTAAATTATTTTCAACAAGCAGTGCATTGAAATAAGTGACGACATCTTTCATTAGCACTTTTGATTTCTCGCTGTGTAGAGAATCTTCTGTAATATCCTCTGCACGTCTCGAAGAACCCGCGATTTCTTCACTTCCAGATATTATAGCCACAGAACGTAAACAAAAGAAAAACTTCGAAACACGTCTACTCGTCCCAAGCATCAGAATTCAACTGCTCGTTTGGCCCTCTGCTCTCCCCGTTTTTCAAACTTTAGGGAGACTCGTTTATAACGGTCTCATAACACCTGTCGAATACCTGAACTGGTCAGGTAGAGAAGCCGTAAGCCTCGGAACGACGATTTTTTCAAATAATATCCATTATAGAAACACGATATTCTATATACAATACGAACGACTATTTGAAGGAAATAATTTGGACGGAAAATTTCTAAATGCTGATTGATAAGAATTTCGAATGCTTATTGATGAGTTAGACGAAAAAAAAAAAAAAAAACGCACAGCCGAGGTTTGAACACGGAACCTTCGGATTACCACGCTGGCCCGCTACCACCTCGGCCATCGAACCATTTCAATGACGATTAATACTTTTCAGTACATAAAGTGTTAAAGACATTTTCAGAGCGTTTTGCTCTTGAATGGCTGGCCAGCTAGCCTTATGGTTGGGTCACAGCAACACTATGAGGTAGTACTACACCCACGCGTCGCCCCATCTCCAACTGCGTTTCCCAAATGTGGCACTCTCCTTGTGAGAGCCATTCGTTGGGCCGAGATTATGATTTCGGTCGTATTCCAACAGTTATCCAGTCCTTGCTCAAACGATAGGCCAATTGTGGGTTTCGGTAGAAGGATGGAAAATTGCATTTTAATAAATACACAAGTTTTTCGTCGTTAATATAATTATTTATTTCTGAAATCAACGAAACCATATATTTTTTATGCGCATGTTTCTCAAGACAATCGTCCATAATGATGTCATAAAAATCATCAAATATCGTCATTGATAAAAATTAAAATAAATATTTTTAATGCATAAAAAAACTAGAAGTACACCATCTTTTTTTAAAAATGTAATGCCAACATAGCATTGACTCGAAACCAATTATTCTTTGGAGGGTGTCGATGAGGGTGTATTTGTAGGTGTAGGAAACTGGTTAGTGCGCTCACGACGACCGGCTTCCCGGTCACCAGCCCCGGAAAACCACTGACTTAGTTTTGTTGAAAGTCCGACAAGCTCCGGGCCATCGGATTAATTTTCTCGCAAAATCTCTGTAAGAGAACAAGTACATATTTAGTACTGAATTAAGGTTTAAAAAATGTAAAATAGAAAATTACAAGTAAGTACAATGAAAACTAACCAAACAAAAAACAACTTTCAATCACTGTTTTTGAAAATATTTTTTGGTTTTTTCTTTTAATTAGGTTTTTTTGGTTTAAAAAATTTTTATATTTATTTATATATAAAAACAATATTTTTAAAAAACTTTTAAACCATAATTTTCGAAAAGGTGCTTCTGTTTTTTTTTTGCGCTTTCTTGAATTATTTTTTTTTAATGAAAACAATTTTTCAAGCACACTTTTTTTAAGGTAGTACTGTCGATTATAGAATTACCGTTCAGAATTTAGTAAAATTTGGTGTAGTGGTAGATTATGATAAGAAAAAGATTCAGTTCAATTTTTAAAAGTCTACAGAGAACCAGAAAAAAGATATTGGCATTTGTAATTTCATAAAATTAGCATTGATTCTTAGGAGAAATCACAGTTTTCATCGTATTTTTCAAAATGTACCGTTAAGATTTCAATAAAAATTGGTACAATAAGAGAAAATATTATAAGGAAAATTTTAAATTCGTACAAGTACAGGTTCAGAGCATGTAAGAGTAGTAATTAGGAAATAAATATCCAAAATGTACTTTTCTATCGGTTCATTATAGACGTGACGTTGCCTATTCTAAATACTGCGTGAGTCAAACATGACGGTGTATACATTTGACACTTGCAGTATCGACAGTACTACCTTAAGTGTTTGAACTTTTTTCGCCAATTTTTTGTACTAAAAATAGTTTTTAAGAAGTTTCTTTTTTCAACGAAACAGTAACTATAAAGCAGAAAAAAAAGAAAACAACGTTTGTGTGAATAGCTAACGAAATAATAATTTCGTCATCCTGCGCAACCACGGGCGCATATTGGTAGACTGCGGGGTGCTAACGCCGCATCACGTGGTTACAGAAAATTTTGTTTAGCCTAGTTTCGGGCCACCCTTGGCAAAACACTGGACTCCAACGCTGCGCCACGTGGTTGCAAGAAATTTTTTATGAACCAGTCACGGGCATATATTGGCGGAACACAAAAAAAAATCCAACAGGAATATTTGACTTACGTGCTTCGGAGATGATGCAAATAAGAGGATAATCCTCCCAATCTGTAGACGGTTCTTTTTGGTTTTTTTATTCAATTTTTCATTTTACTCTGGGCGACGTTCGGATATTGACAACGTAAGCCGAAACTCGTTGACGCTACCCATGACTGCGGAACTAACAAGGGGCGGTCGCAACATGTTAATAACGGATTTTGATGGGTCTCTTGTATATTGAAGGGGGACCCTTCCCGAGTACTAGGCTCAAGGAATTTCACCAGACGAGCCTTAGTTTCAGAGAAAATTTTCGGGAGACCTGCTTATGTACTGCATATACCTCTGACATTCAGTGCCTGACGAGCAAGCGAGCGTGGGACAGTGGGTACGATCGCTGGCTGGCACCCTGACGGCCCGGGTTCAAGTTTCACCGTGTTATCCTTTTTTTTCTTCGTTTCTTTTTTATTGCAATGTTGATTTTTATTTCAATTTTTTTTTACTTTTTTTATGTATATTTTTTTCCCCCAATAATTAAAATGATCAATAATAATCCATCAGGCGTATTTTTGGTACAAAATTTATGCTGACGTTGGAACAATTTATCACAGAGAAAGAAGTTACGATACAAAATTCTGCGTATAAGTTTTTATTAATCAAATCTCACACAGTGTATATACATCAGTCACTGTCGGTGTGGAAGTTGAAATTCGGAATGCTTAGGCAACGTTCGTAACCTGCGTTTATTGTTCCTGACCAAATTTTGTACCAAAAATACGCCTGATGGATTATTATTGATCATTTTAATTATTGGGGGGAAAAAATATACATAAAAAAAGTAAAAAAAAAAATTCGAATAAAAATGAACATTGGAATAAAGAAGAAACGAAGAAAAAAAAGGATAACACGGTGAGACTTGAACCCGGGCCGTCAGGGTGCCAGCCGGCGACTTTACCCACTGTGCCACGCTCGCTTGATCGTCAGGCATTGAATGTCAGAGGTATATGTAGTACATAAGCAGGTCTCCCGAAAATTTTCTCAGAAACTAAGGCTCGTCTGGTGAAATGCCTTGAGCCTAGTACTCGGGAAGGGTCCCCCTTCAATATACAAGAGACCCATCAAAATCCGTTATTAACATGTTGCGACCTCCCCTTGTAAGTCAATTACCGGGAAATTGTCTTTTGTCGATTTATCGAATTCGACAATGTAAAAACCAGCATTTGTATTCAAGTTATCCATCCTAACACAGGTAGAAACAACAAAAAATATGGCTATATCAAGTTACAAAAAAAAAAACTAGGGAAATTTAACCATTTTTACCTGGTGAATGGAATGTCTGCCAGCACGATTGTTTCCGTTAATGGCGAGTGACACACGACCCGACACAATTAATGCACCTCGTTTGTTGTACGCTGATATAGAAAGTCTTTAAAGTTTTTATAACCAAATACGGCACCGACATGTGGACGCGAACGTTGACAAACAATGAGTGAATGCTGAGTCGCTGAGACCACTGGACAGGCATCGACACGAAATCACGAATTTTCTGGTACTGCGCATTTATGGACGCATATCGGTGCCCTATCGAGGGCCAACATTGGCGAAGCAACGGGTATCAATGTTGCGCCACGTGCTCATTGTCAAAAATCGTAATCACGACTCAATACATGCGTGTTTGCGCCAGCCATAGATTATAGTGCTAGAAAAATAACTGGATTAAATCTGGGAAAAAACTCGAGTGCCAAAGGTTGGTTGAAATTCAGAAGGTGATAGTGGCCCATTGCTGGGAACTCCGTAAATTCCAATCATATGTAACGAAAGGGCAAATAGAATCGGCCCATCGTCGGCGGAAAACTCGGTACCAATGATCGGGATCAGTTTAGAAGCCAGCAGTGGCCCATTGTTAATGGTCAGTACAATGCCAACGTTTCATCTGCAATAGGCTACCCGGTGGCAAATGAATACGGTATGGAATAGGCCGAGTAATGGGCACCAATGGTCGAGGGTTCAATATTGTACCAAAAGTTGGCCATGTTGTAAGCATTGGCGATACTTTCAAGGGCAAATATCTCTAATTATCATATTCGAATCATCATTTCTTTTCCTTCTGGAATTCCGAATTCATTACTAAGAATATCAAGCTCTGCCGAGGTTCGTCGGTTCATCGAGCCAAGCTATTGCCATTCGGCCCAATTTCACTGTGTACCAACAACGTTACGAACTTAGTTTATACGTATTATACGTCAGTTCATTAAGCCAAGCTATAGACATTGTACCCAATTTTGCTGCGCCACCAACAACGCTGCTAACTTCTGTGGTATAAATAAAAGGGGTGCAAATTTAAGGATGTATGAGCACAAGGTGGCGGGGAATAAGCGAAAACGTGGGCGCGGGTGAGCGCGGTGAGCGAGGGGCACGCATGAAACAAGAGAGAGTCGGACCGCTCATTATCCGACCCACGCGAAAAATTTCCTTAAAATCGATAATTGTATGTCAAAAGGTTCGTTGACCCCCATTTTTTATGGAACGTATGTAATCGTGATAGTTTTCTGAACATTTAACAGTTTTAATATTGATCGTATCTGATCGTGAAAGATACGAATTTCTGTTTCAAAGTTGCGTCAGCCCAGAATTCGTATATGGCGTGGGATAAATATCTTGATTTCACGAATTAATTACTCGCGTAAAGAGTCGTTGACCCACTTTGAAATTTTGCAGGTTTTATCCTATAAACTTCTGCTACACCATATAAAAAATTCAGATTTTTATATGATCGTGAAGCTAGTGCTCATACATCCTTAAGCTTGAAGTGTCTTTTTTGACAATCTTTGGAATGATTTTTCTATTGTTCCCCCCATTGTTGTGTTAATTTGCTCTGAAGCTTTCGATGAACAAATCCACGTTTTAATGCAAACTTCATCGTAGTAAACGAGGGGATTCGTTTCTTTCTAATCCATTTCCTGTAAATACTAGATAATTTTCTTACCTTTAGAAATATTTTTTCCAGCGGAGCTATGCCTGTTCAATGAAAAATACACCGAAAAATCTTCAACTCGCTATAACTTCGGACAGAATAATCATAGAAGAATATTCCAGCCACCGAATTTTGGGTAATTTTTGCTTCTTTGGGCTGCATTTATGATATTAGTTTTTTGGTCGATTTTTTGTTTGTAGAGCTTACTCTTCCTACTGAAAAGCGTACGTTCAAATGTACTGAAAATTAAGGCAACATCCAAAACTCTCTACGCACACTCGTCGAAGATTGAAAGTCGTTATCGTTTCTTAAAACCTTAAGGTAGTATGAGCACGAACTTAACGACTGGATAAAAATCTGAATTTTTTATATGGTGTAGCAAAAGTGTATAGGATAACACTGGCAAAATTTTAAAGTGGGTCAACGACTCTTTACGCAAGTAATTAATTCGTGAAATCAATATATTTATCCCACGCCATATACAAATTCTGGGCTAACGCAACTTTAAAACAGAAATCCGTATCTTTCACGACTAGATACGATCAATATTAAAACTGTTAAATGTTCAGAAAACTATCACGATTACATACGTTCCATGAAAAATGGGGGTTGATGAACATTTTGACATAAAATTATCGATTTTAAGGAAATTTTTCGCGTGTATCGAATTATGAGCGGTCCGACTCTCTCTTGTTTCATGCGTGCCCCTCGTTCGCCGCGCTTACCCGCGTCCACGTTTCCACTTATTCCCCGCCCACAGTTGTGCTCGTACTACTTTAAGTTTTTTTTCTTCAGAATGCTATGCTTGGTCATCTGTACAGGATTTTTTTTCGCGGAGTTACTTTATTTTGAAGTCGTGGATAGTTTTGGACGTGGTTTTATGGTCTGTAGGGTCCTCTGTACTCAAATCGATCGAATTTCAATTTTTTTAATTTCCAACAATAAGAAAATTTTCGAACTTTTACACGAAATCGATGTAAAAAAAATTCTCTTTCTCGTGCACTACGTTCAAGTTTAAAGTAAAACGTGGAATCGCGCACCGATCGCTTCAGACCGACGTAACTCACCAATGAGACACAATTAAAAAAAAAAACTTCTTAACACTCGTCAAAATGGAGGGCCTCTTAATCAAAAGTTGCAGACGTTTTAAACATCATTTTTCCCCTTTGCGTGATAAGGCGTTACTTTAATGTTTTTGAGGAGCATGTAATTAGGCTCGGAAATTACGGTTGATGGTAATTATCCATTGTTTTGAAGTAATAAATTTATGCGATTATTTATAGCTGGAACCATATATGACGGAAAGCTTTATAATGAATGCTTTTCACAAAATGGAGGAGCAACCACAGACCGTTAAAGTAATGAGGAATAGGTACACAGGTGAGCCGGCTGGATACTGCTTCGTTCACTTCCCGACTGATGAAATGGCTTTGGACGCAATGCACAAATTGAACGGCAAAGTCATACCAGGATCGAATCCGGTAAGTTCTTGCAGATAATGCCCGATGAAATTAGGATTTATTTTGTGATCTATTTTGAGGGGAGCAGTAGCGCAGTGGGTAGCGTGCTCGGCTTGCACGCAGTGGCGCGCGATGTGGCCGGGTTCGATTTCCACTGTGGGCACCAATGGAAACATTTTCTACGTGCTTTTTCTGTGACTCCGGTGGTTCGGAACCCACGTAAAAAGTAGGTCCAAAGGAAACCAGCGCCTTGGTGTGGTGACCGAAAGGCTGGGAAAATGTCTCGGGTTCGATTCCCGATGGCGTAGCACGGCTGATTGCGCCCCAGACAGGAACACGGCTGATTGCGCCTGACAGGAATGTGCCGGTCGGGGATAGAGGCTCGCGATAATGAGATTGGTAATTTACTTGGGTTTTTACTTACTTTTGGGCGTAGCGGGTTTTTTAATCCAACGTGATGATTTCGTCGTCAGAATCTGTAGCCAGCGTTGACGCGTCGCTGATCCTGTCCCTGTGGGGCCGATGAACTGGTTCCGGAAAAATGACTCCAGGGAGAATATAGGAGGTCTTCCCTTCGGGTATTCTAAATATTGTTGCTACCCCTATGCGACCATCTTTGGTGCTCGGCGATCCGAGAGAGAAGTCGTGATTTTTTTAAGGGCCCGGTAGGGATTGAACTGACAACTGGTTCGACAGTCACGGGTGCAACAACCCGCACTTCACTTTTTTGTTGGGTTCGAATATTATTTCCACTCACGAAATGGCTCTCGCTACGAGCGAGGCGCTTCAATTTTTTCTCCTGGCCACTGCGGCGTCTACCCATATAAATTTAAAAAAAGTGATTATCCCCCTTTGAGTGAGTTCTAACTCTCGGGCAGAACTCTCATACGATATGGTCGGTACCTCCACCAAAGTACATGTATCTAGTGCACGGATTTGTGGTTGGATGGTTAGAGTACAAAGCGTGCATCTGGCACACGGGACTGTACCCGAAGGGAGGAAAAAGTAACTACGTAAGCACGTGCATCCAGCGCACAGCACTGTAGTTAGAGAATGTGAGAAAAGTAACTACGTAAGCACGTGCATCTAGCGCACAGCACTGTAGTTATGAAGAGGTGTTGGAAACACGTGAATTCGATGGGAGTTCCGCTCGAGAATGTAGACAGCTCGAAGTTCGGTTTTTGTTTAATTTCCCCCTTTTATTCGATGTCGCGAATGTAACGCAAATGCGTTTTTGGGTTTTTCGATTTATTTATTTTTAAGATGTTTCTTACGCTGGTTTGCCGGGCTACCGTGCTACCACTTGTCTCGATTTTATATGTAGAGAATACAAGGGTTTTTACTTATTACTTAAGTGAAGTTTTTTCGCGACGAGTTTTAACTCTTCGAATGATCTCGAGTAATCAGACTCGAAGTTCGACTGACTGTCCTTAATTATTGCTGAACATTATATAGTCCCTTATTCTATTGTCGCATAAGGTGGGAGATGTCGGCGCGTGAGGAAGATTTTCTCTCACACCTCGATATCCTGCTGACGATAATCTCCAGACCCATTTCCAATTATGGTGGCTGGTGATATGAAAAGTCAGCGTCGAGACATCGATATTCTCTAGACGAAATTCTGACTATTGTCAGTACCGGGATATCGATATTCTCGAGGCATAATTGTAGTTTGAGTGATATGAAAAGTCAGCGTCGAGACATCGATATTCTCCAGACGAAATTCTGATTATTGTTAGTGCCGGGACATTGATATTCTCGAGGTGCAACTGTTGTTTATGTTGAGGCTCGTCCCTAGGCGATAAGCGCGGCCATCTTGTGCAAGCCGGAAAGACGCTGATTCTTACCGGCTTCAAACATCTCTGGGAGCTCAGTGATAACGCGCGACATATGCCGGTTCGTCACTCACGCGTCTTCTCCCCGCGACGAGCTTCGTTCGTTAAAGGCTGAAATTTCGTGTGTTAGGTGGGTTGCATGCTCGCAGGCATGCTTTGCGCTTGGCGGGTTGCATGCCTGCAAGCATGCCTCGTGCGTAGCGGGCTGCATGCTCGCAGGCATACTTCGTGCTTGGCGGGAGAACTCCGGCAATGAGGGTCACCCCTGGTCATTCGTGTTTTTCCCGTGATTTCATGAGAGATTGAATACTTTTACCCTGGATCATACGGGTCCAGCTTTATATTTGATAAATGGTTCTTATTAAAAATTTTTTTAATTTGTTCGGGTATTTCGACCCAGGGCATTACACTTACAATTAACTTCAACCTTCGGCTTTTTTTTAAGAATACATTAATCAAATTATACAGTTTTTTATTCGCTATGTAGTTAAAATAAATTTACTTTACCCCCTGTGTGCATAAAAACATTTAAAAAAATTTAACAGTATTTGGAACTCCTGTTTTTTGTAAATTTATTTCCATTTTGAGTCGGTCCTGCTACGTACTGGGTTGGGTTTTTTGAATTTTTCACATACTGGTTGCACGAAAATTTCATTTTGACCACACAGGGAATGGAAAACTGTGATTTGATTAATGTGTCCGTAAAGCAAAATGTATAATTCCTTAGTAATGATCATTCACTATAGTAATAATGACTGCGTCATTATTGTGGTACTAGTGATTTTTTTATAGGAATAATAAAAGTCTTTGTGAAACGGAATAAGATAACAATTTAAAATGTACTCGTTCGACTTTTTTTTTTGCCAGAGGCAAGTGTTATCAGAATAAGAACTCATTTTTATATTGTGAATTTGTTCCTAGCTCTGCAAACACCTGTATAAATGATTAATCTATCTTCTGTGTAAATAAAGATTAAAAGCTCTTTGTTGGTAAGCGCAGCACTTGAGAACGACTGGACCGATTTGGTTATTTATTTTTTTTTTTTAATGTTCGTAATAGTCCGAATAAGATTTTTGAGGACAGAAAAATTGGGAAAGTTGCGCGGAAAATTGTAAAATTCGGGAAAAAATGAAAGTCTTTTTTTCTATGGGATTTTTGTATGAACTGAAGACCATAACACGATTCAAATGATGTATACGCATAATTTTTTTTTTTGTTCTGTTCGTTATGGTCCTGGAAAAGTTTTCAGGAAAAAAAAATTTGAGACAATTACAAAGGAAAGTCAAGGGGAGAGCAGTGGCTTAGTGGGTGAGGCTCTGCACGCAGCGGGTTCGCCCGGGTTCGCACGCAGCGGGCCCGGGTTCGAGCCCCACGGCCGACACCAATGGAATTTATTCTGTGTTGAATCTGCAATCCCGGTGGTTTGGATCCCACCAAAACACATGCCCAAAAAACACCTTACTGTGATGGGTGGGTGGTCGGGGTGTGGCTCTGGAAGCCCTTCCGCAGCGGTCCTTATCGCTCTGAAGGAGGTCGCTTAGCCGCGCACTGACTTACCCACTAAATCACAGTAAAGGAGGAGCTCGCTTAGGTCTCCTCTGGAGACCGCGCTCAAGTTTACTCGCGCGGCCACCAGGGGGGAACTAGGGAGACTCCGACCTGTATCGGTGGAAGGTTTTCTGCCGTTTTCCTCCGTCCTCGGCGAATGCGATACAGGGTAAAAATGGTAAAGGAGCGATGCGGCTGCAGGAGGGGGCTTGCAAGTAAAACTCGACATTAATTAATTTACAAAGGAAAGTCGAAAAATTCAGACAAACTACAAAAATCATAATTTTTGTATGCACTCTCGATGATAATTGACGTTAGGAACGACATATTTGGTTGGTTCCTTTTTTGTTTTGTTCGTTACGCTCCCGGGATGGAAATAACTAAAATGAATGTTTTCAATTGAAAAAAAATCTGGAAGATCTGGATAAAAATCTGGAAAAACGCATTTCAGCCTAAATTAAAATAAAATTACATTTGTTTTTACATCCGTGCTGTTTCGCGATCTGTCCAACAAATGTAGTTATTTCATTTATATTCCAATTCATTTCGCTACGTGCGCAAATATTGTGAATCAAGTCAATCGGTTACATAGTGACGAAAAATTGATTCAGTCGTTTATTTTCAGTTAAATTGTGATTCTGTTGTAAGTTCATCGCAATCGTTTCATGAAATGAATTAAGTTTTGTCGTTTCATCTCAAACAAATTTACAGATTTATCTACGAAATACGGTGAGTTTTGAAGTCACAAACGTTTATACAGTAACAACAATGTGAATCAATGGTACATTTTCAGTTGAATTGTGATTCTTCGCATCGCACATTGTGTCGCAATCGACACAATTGAATTGAATTGACACAATGTAATCGCATTGCATTGCCGCGAATAAGACGGAGCGATTTAGGTCACAGAACTTGTAATGGTACAAACCAAATGAATTTCCGATCTAATCGAAATGCAGAGTATTGAGAAGAGCGAAATGAAATTGAATGAAATTGATTATCACAAACACGTTCAGCGTTCAGCACGCACACAAGAAGAAAGAGAAAATGCAAACGAAGATGATATGCATCGTATGAGACATCATCGGTCAGTAGAAAACAATCGCGCGACAATTACACTAAGACCTCGATTTAACGGCCCTCCATTTAACAGACAGTCCCCACCATGTCGCATTTATCGATCCGTTTTTCGCGTAGTGCGAGATGGTGGGGGACGCTTAAAGTCTCCGCGATCGGGCCCGTAGCACAGAGTGCCGATGCGCAGATACAGCATGGGCGGGCGTACGCAACCTCGATGTAACAAGGTGCGATGCGGAGCCGGTCCCGCCACTAGCCGTTAAATCGACGTCTTAGTGTAATGTGAATGATCGTGCAAGATGACAAACAAATGGCGTACTTCTGAATATACTCTTCAAATTGAATATCCATGGTCACAATCGTTAATACTTACAATGATCACTCAGAAATACGTTTTTTCTCATTTTTACTTTGCTTACAAATTTCCAATAGGTTTTCACAAATTCACAAAACAATCCCAAACAAAATTATTGAAATTTGGACAGGACAACGTCTGTCGAGTCAGCCAGTATAACTATAAAAAAGGATTATTCCTAAAAAATGTAGATCTTTTCTTCAAGAACAAACAAATAAAATGCAAATAAAAGATTTTCAAAAATAGATACGGCTACTTGATAGAATAAAAACAAAAAAATACACTTACAATTAGTGTAGATGTTATTTTATATAAGCATATCTCTACGTGAAGATCGTTGCACCGAGTATTTCTTTTTTTTTTATTTCATCCAGTCGTGTACTTTAAGTAATAGAAACTCTCCTTGCGTGATGTGAGCAATAGAAATGCGGTCGGAGTTTCAGCTGATTAAACGAATGTACATTATAGCTCTGTTCGCTTAAGGGGTAACACCACTGTAAAAACAAAAGAAAAGCGCTGTTTTCACCTTTTTTTTAGATGGAAGAAAAGGTAATAGGATAATAATATTTAAGGAAATTATTAGGCATATATTTAAGTATAATACAACAATTTATCATCAAAAAATATTTCAAAATGGCGACACTGGAGCCATTCTCGTGAAACTGAATGAATTCTGCGGCACGCAGTGCTGCAAATTTCATATGCAAATTTAAATCTAGAAAAAAAACTACTTAATCTACATCTCTACAGCTAGGGAAATGCGTAGGGGATTTTGAAAATATTGATTTTTGTGTAATTGGCGAGTATTTGAATGAAAATTTTGAATTTTCGACAAAAGAGAGGGCACTTATTTGTTAATAAATAATGTTTAAATTAACTTCTCGAAATTCTCCTACGTATTTCTGTAGCTATTAATATATCTATAGATTAAGTGCTTTTTTTTTCAAATTCAAATTTGTGACAGTTACACTGCGTGCCGCATGTCGCGCGAGAATGGCTCCAGTGTTGCCATTTTTGAATATGTTTTGATGATAATTTTTTGTATTATATATAAATATATTCCTAATAACTTCCTCAAATATTATTATCTTATTACCTTTTCTTCAATCCCAAAAAAAAATTGTGCATTTTTAGATTTTTACAGTGGTGTTATCCCTTAACCGGCTGAAACTTACCCTGGCACTCGGATTGCGTGCGAGAGAACGGAAAAATATAAAAACTATCTCTATTTTTTGCACATGGTTCGATTGTCTGTGGAAGATGCAGCTGATTAATCGAACAGACATCATGCTCATTTCGTATGACTCAGCAACAGATCGCCTCGTGTGCCTTGTATGCTGAGCTGAATCATGCTGCCATCTCTTACAGATGGAGAGAGAGTGACTGATTTCACTGAACGTCTTCATCACGGTCACAAAATTGGTAAACGCCCGGTACAGGTTTCATATTCTAAAAATCGTGAGTTTGGCAGCCCAACCCGGCTGAGTTTGAACACCTGGTCCAGGTAAAAAAAAAACGCGTTTTTCAAGTCATTTAAAGAAAGTCAATTTCAACTCAGTCTGATCCACTATTCTGTAAGGTATTTAGTTTAAACAGCCAGACGGGTAGATTGTGTATAACCCCGCGTAAGACTAGATTATACTCATTAAAAAAATATACGCTCTCAAGTCATAGCATCGGTTCTTGCAATTTGGTTTTTATGAATTATTATATCGCCCTAGAATAATTGTAGAACGCCGAATGAAATTTCTGTTGCGAATACCTCGAAAATAATTAATAAAGTTCCGCGATTCTGGTCGAATGTGGCGGGGAGTTGCGGGGCGGGAGCTATACGAAACGAGGGGGTCGGTTGAGTAAAGGGGATACAAATATTCTGCGACGGTCGACAACTGCTCGAATTTCTCAACGCGTTGTCTCTGTCTTGCATCCAAGAATGAGTGGATGCTGCTCCATCCCTTCACTTGGCTGGCTCCCTCATTTCGTGTGGTCATCGTCCCGCTACTCCCCGCGAGAGCCACTACTATCGACCAGCATCGCGGAACTTTATTAATTATTTTGGAGACATTCGCAACAGAATTTTTATCTGGTGTTTTACAAGTGTTGTAGGGTGATATAATACTTCATAAAAAAAATTGCTAGAACTGATGCTATGACTTGAAAAAATATATATTTTCGAATGTGTATAATCCAGTCTTGCGCCATGTTATACACAAGCTACCCACCTAGCTGTTTAAACTTATAATATTACAGAATAGTTGATCAGATCTGAGTTGGGATTGACTTTGTTCAAATGACTTGATAAACGCGTTTTTTGAACCTAGACCCGGTGTTCAAACACAGCCCAGTTGGGCTGCCAGACTCACGGTTTTCACAATTCGAATCTTGTACCTGGTGTCCGACGATTACGCTGCCGTGATGAAGACGCTCAGTGAAATCTGTCACCAGCTCTTAGAGTATCAGTGTCCTCAACGAACTCGGCTTGTGTTCCTCTTTGCCACAGATACCTTATATTCCGTGGTTCTGACCGATATAATAATCCGAAAGATGCCACCATCTCTTAAAAATGCCTCCTGCAACGTAGATTTTCCTGCCCCTTCCACGCTTGTACCCCATATTTTTCAATTCTGACCAATATGGTAATCGATTCTGGTTTGGAAAGTGCAGCGCTGTTCTGGCAAAAATTACGGAAATTACGTTATTATTGAATCGGCCAATAAATGATCGGAATCCAAATAACGAGAATGAAGAATAACTTATTGTCAAAAGATCACAGCAGGCGGAACAGGGTGCGAAAATTTTATTAAGGGCGTGAAAAAGCTCTAGAGCGCGTGAAAGGAATGAGAGAGACAGAGATAGTACGTTTAACAACTTGACTGACAAGGAAACGGTTTGAGGTGTCCCTTCCCGATTTCGTTCATTCAAGGATATGTTATTCTTCATCGAAATCTAAGTGACACTTATTTTTTTTATTGGCGAATAAACGGTTTAAAGGGGTGAAATCAACCCCCAAAGTTAGGGATCCCCAATGGTAATTTCACAGTTTTACATACTTCCAGTTGAGATATTTAAATGAAATCAATTGCAGAATAATTCTTATGGCAAATGATGAAAAATTCATTTCATCCGATTATGACGGGGTTGAATAGTCGAAAATTATAGGGGTGTAAAGTTACAAATTTTTTTATAACTAAAAAACTATTGCTCATATTTCGATGCAATCAATTGCATTTGAATTAGCAAAGAAAAAGTAGGGAATACATGTTTTTGCGTTTTTCGTAATAACTTCGTTTAGGGGTTGAACTACCCTTATACACGTGCAACCAAATTCCCATTAAAATCGCACTATTTTGCGTCGATTTGTCTTATTTAATATTACAAAGCTTTTTCTAAGCAACAATTCAGGACCCTATTCGTTTCAATAAATTTCGGTTGCATTTATAGAAAAAAAACCACCCCCTTAAATTTCCGAATGGCTTCTGGCAGAGTTTCTTTTACGATCGTGAAATCTTTCAAAGCCCGGTATTTTAGTAGTTTGTGAGATTACTGGAATCGATTCTGAGCTTGCAATTTTGGTATTCAACATAGCTAATACTGTAAATATTTAGGTCTTTGGTTATAAGTTTTTCCAAAAAATTGAAAGAGATTCGAAAGTTAACACGTGATGGATTGTATATAATTGAAGAAATAAAAGTTATCTTGTGACGCAGACGCACTAAAACAATTACATTTTATTTCGGCGAAGTTCTAATCTTATCTGCCTGCTGCGACGTATCATGCGAGACAGACGACAAAAATAAATCTGTTTTCCTATTCGACTGGCGCGTAAAAAACATTAGAGCCCGAAAAATTAAAATAGCTTTTCCTCGCCGCTCTCGTGGCGGTTTCGATTCTCACTCAAAGTTCGGGTGGCCAGTCCAATAGCTGCAGTCATTGTGTGCAGCCAGCCTTCAATTCATATTATTGATTCTGATATTGCAATTTTAGAATCATCACATAGTAGATGGCACAAATTACAGAAATACGATATTGTTAGATCTATGAAACGAGTACAATGAAGGAGGGTAATCGGAAGATATTTCATTCTATTAATCCGAACACGTCAGTTTAGCTCCAAGTCAACAGTCTAATTCTCTTTTTCTTTTTCTTTTTCCGGCCTGTTTATTTTTTCATCATCCATCGATCGTCAAGCATTATTGTACATCGATGAATACAAATCACGACTTACTACGAACCCTACGATATATTAAATTACAACAATAATCACTTATTTGCTATCACATTATTTCTACGGAAATAATGCGGAAAAATATGCGTCACATTCGTCGAAAAAATGATAAAAACATAAGGACTTCTTGCACCAGAAACAACGAATAACCGCTATATTATCGCATCCTGGAATTTCACAATGTGATGAACAAGTTTCTCCGAAACCAAAGTCCACAGGATTTCCGAAACTTTCTGGCTGCTTTTCTGTGTAACTACTCTTAAACCAAGAATACTTGAAAAGGTTGACATATCGTGGAGATAATAGTTCATTTTGACTCAGGGATTGCAATTTAATAATAATGTTTCTTCAATGCAAATTTAGATCATAATTCACCAATAAAACACTGTCAGAGAAATGTCTGGTCAAATTTTTCCACACCCTTAAACCATAAACGTCAAGAGGTTGAAACTTTCCGGTTGTTCCTTTAGGTATAATTTTCAACGTAACGTCTTTATTCAGAGGTGTAGCCTTACGTACAGCTGCAGGGCAGTGGCCACTCTATGAATCAATCAATAGTACACTTTTCGAACCAACGTTGGGGAAAAAACATGTTGCAACCAAGTTTTGAAATGGTCTGAAAATATAATAATATAATATTTACTACTGAACATACTACTTTTTCATTTCCATGAGCGTATAATTATGAAATTTGTAACCCGTTCATACCTAAAGTAAGTTTACCAGATTTTGATACTCCTATGCTCACATTATCTGGGCGAAACAATGTCTGTTGCACAATTGGATCGAACATACCATTTGGTTCTTTTATGACCAAAAAAAAGCAGGGAAAGAAGTTTTCATTCAGCTGATAGAGTTGGCTGAATTGTGTAACTGTGTGTAGTAGAAGCAACTGACTGCACTAGACATTCCACCTTCTTTTCTCCTTCGACTGCTAATGTTTTTCCAGAATGCATCTCCAATTCGAAACCACTTTGGTCTGGATTATACACATTCGATAAACCGTACATTTTTATATTTTTCTTCACACTTTGTACAAATTGTTCAGCCTGTTCTCTCAAACATTCGGCATTTTCGATCGTTTTTTTTGGTGATCAATTTATTGATTTTCCTTGATACAATACGATGGACAATTTTGAATGATTTTACCCAATAGTCAGATGCTTTAAACCGAAAGTCTCCATGGCCTATTTCTTTTTGGGCTTGTAGGGCCCACCTTCGAAAATCATTATTGTGCACTGTTAAACCAGCATCAACAGCGGATTTGAAGTTCTCCCATGTGTAGTCACAAATTCTAGCTAATAAATAATAATGTCGAGTTTTACTTGCACATCCCCTCTGGCGGGTTTTTACAAGGGTGGTGATTTCGTATACTTTCCAACCATCTACCACCTGCTCCAACTATTATTATCACCACCTACTCTTCCTCGCGATCATACGTCTGCAGCCGCATCGCTCCTTTACCATTTTACCCTGTATCGCATTCTCTGAGTACGGAGGAAAACTGCAGAAAACCTTCCATCGATACAGGTTGGTGTCTCCCTAGTTCCCCCCTGGTGGCCGCGCGAGTAAACTCAAGCGAAGTCTCCAGAGGAGCCCTAAGTGAGCCCCTCCTTTACTGTGATTCAGTGGGTAAGTCAGTGCGCGGCTAAGCGACCTGCTTCCGAGCAATAAGGACCGCTGCAGAAGGGCCTCCAGAGCCACACCCCGACCACCCACCCATCACAGTTAAGGTGTTTTTGGGCATTTGTTTTGGTAGGATCCGAACCACCGGGTTTGCAGATTAAACACATAGAATAAATTCCATCGGTGTCGGCCGTGGGGCTCGAACTCTGGTCCGCTGCGTGCGAACCCAGAGCCTCACCCACTAAGCCACTGCTCTCCCCCACAAATAATAGCTATTTTTTCCTTGTAGGTTCCGCCCATATACCTCATGATATACATATATTGTGACGGGATTTTTCCTACCACATTTCCTGATCGGGCATATCACCCGTACCTTTCGTGCCTGACAAAAAGGATTAAACAATTTACCACAAGCGAAAGGAAAGTCCGAGTTAAAGCGTTGGGCGCCAGGTACAAAGTACCGCCGGTTATGGACCGATTTTTATTTATTTGCTTTAATACGAATCCCGGAACGGGCGCAGGGCACGGCAGGACGGATGAGGCGAGATCGAGGGCAGCTCGACTAGCTCAGTTCACCTGAGGGACGAAAAGGTAGAGGGGCAGGGTCAAAGTGGAGTGATAATAATTCGAAACGTCGGGGATCTCTGAATTCATTACGAATATCCCCGTTAATCTTTTCAGGACGGGGATTTTTACGTTGAAATTGGACTTTTTTTTACACGATATTTGTACATAATCTCGAAGAATCTGTCACGTCAAGTGGCCGACAAATTTGGTGGTCGAAATTTCGACCAGTCCCGTCCTTTGAAGGTTAAGGTTGGAAAGTCCTACGATATCCGGGTGGAATGCACAAAATAAAAATTCGCCAAGAAACTCAATCTTAATACCTCATTCGAGGATTTATCCACAACATTAACTCAAACTCATTACTCACAATATTTCTCCGGATAGTACCCGATACATTTGCCAAATCCTTCTTCACTTGCTAATTTATAATAATGCACCAAACTCGATACTTACGACAGTATTAAGGTACAACGCAATAATATAACAACCCGGGTAGACAGGAAGATTAACGCCATGTTACCGAGGTAGCACGATTCGGAGTATTAAATGACCGAGGTAAGATAGTATGGTTTGAGTTCTTACACCGACTCCCCTGAGGGTTGCGGGCTCCCAACACCATCTAACCTTGGTCTCCGCTCGTATCCGTTTGTCCCCGGTTCGATCCCCGCTGCCGGAGCTTGTCGCGCACTCGCTAGATTTCAACACCTGGGACAGAAACAGTCGTAGTTCGTACGCCCTGCCTCTGGAGCTACGTCCGAGCCCGTTTGTGCTTTTACCATCTGCCGTGCTACGGCAACGCTTCTCGCTGCCGGAGCTCGTCTCGCACACGCTAGATGTCAGCATTTGGGACAGAGGCAGTCGTAGTTCGTACGTCCTGTTTCTGGAGCTACGTCCGAGCCCGTTGTGCTTTCATCAGCCGTGCTACGGCATCGGGAATCGAACCCGAGACATCTTCCCAGCCTTTCGGTCACCACACCAAGGCGCTGGTTTTCTTTGGACCTACTTTTTTAGGTGGGTTCCGAACCACCGGGGTCACAGAAAAAGCACTTAGAAAATTTTTCCATTGGTGCCGACAGTGGGAATCGAACCCGGCCACATCGCGCGCCACTGCGTGCGAGCCGAGCACGCTACCCACTGCGCTACTGCTCCCCTCTAGGTAAGATAGTAAAACCATTGCAAATATTAAATGACCGAGGTAAGATAGTAAAACTATTGCGAGTGTTAAATGACCGAGATAAGATAGTAAAACTATTGCAAGTATTAGATGACCGAGGTAAGATATTGCGAGTAATAAATGACCGAGGTAAGAATGTAAAACTATGGCGAGTATTAAATGATCGAGGTAAGAAATTGCGAGTAATAACTGACCGAGGTAAGATAGTAAGACTATTGCGAGTATTAAATGACCGAGGTAAGATGGTAAGACTATTGAGAGTATTAAATGACCGAGGTAAGATAGTAAAACTATTGCAAGTATTAAATGACCGAGGTAAGAAATTACGAGTAATAACTAACCGAGGTAATATAGTAAGATTATTGCGAGTATTAAATGACCGAGGTAAGGAATTACTATTGTAGGTAGATTATGCCAGATTTACCGAGGTAGTACTATTGCAGTTAAATGACGTAGATGAAAAGAGTACGCATACGGAATTTTATACGAGTCGAGATAGGATTCGGAAATACGGAAAAGATAATTACTCTTTGCCTACCCGTTACACATGAAAATACGATAAATTACGCACACGAAATGTAGGCAAAATTATTCGACTTATTTTTGCGTAAATCTGGCTTTCGGCGCTCGGCGCAAACATGGGCCGCGAGAGAGCGAAAAGATAAACAAGCGGTGACGTCGCACGCGAGAGCGGGCCATTGTCTCGAGACGCGAGGCCTTGAGCCCGCAACTTGATGTGAATAAATGTTCAATGAACGAAATAATACACATAATTCGCCACAAAATTCGGATATTCTCATTACTAACTGAATTCCCGTAACCTGCCATAGCTACAGTAATTAATTCAGGTAATCCCTAATCATGAGATGGATGCGCACAATCTAATCAAATTCAATAATTCCTAATAATCATGAGATAAATGGCACAATCTAATTAAATTCAATGATTCCTAATAGGGATGCGCAAACATAGTTCCATAAACGGGGCACAATTACTTAACATGAGGTGAAAGAGTTCGATAAATTCGATAATTATTCGTTCAAACCAGTTTTATATGGAATTCTCTTCTCGACTATTTCTCAAATAAAATTCTTAATTCGCAATTATTCAAACTCAATCAAATACTCAATAAAAATTGCTTACGACCACGATCGCAAGATTATCGCTATTGAACGTGGTCGCTACTCAACAAAATTAATGCATGATAGATAATATGAGAAAAGAATTCCTAAATTAACGCAGAAATATGAGTGAGGAGAGTCGGGCTCACCGAGTTCCCCTGCTGTCCGGTACTTGGAGCACTGACCACTACTATTACTTCCTCTCCTGACTCCCGAAAAATTACGACTGACGAATGCTCAATAATCGATCTACTTACTCGATCAGCGCTCGCTCTCCTCACCTGACGCGCCCCACTCTCTCGCATCGCCCCGCCGATGTCTTATCTCCCTACTTTCCTTCGTTCGCTCGCATTCTCCGTTGATTGACGTGTGACGATGACGAAGGGACGACCCCTCCCGCTACCGAAACCGTGTGCGAGCCTCTACTCGCAGCTATGATGCTGCCCCTCAATCGCCCTCCTCCTAGGATCCCGTGGATAATTACCAGCAACGGGGGAGGTCTCCCTCGCGTAATCAAAGCGTCTCTCGATTAGGCGGTGGGCCCACAATAAGCACCACCAGGCAAAACAGCACCACGTTGCTGGCTCTGTCTACATGATTCCCTTAAATGAGGCGCCGATTCTCACGGTCCACGACGACTGAGGAGGCAGTAGGGGGAGGTGCATCTCCAAGGTTGCGTAGTCAAAGGAGCGAGTGACGCTGTATATTGGTCTAATACCCAATGTCTCTTTTTGCATCCCCATTTCCCACGAATATCGATGGCGAATATTCGCCTGTATAATGAGCGAATTCCGGCTCGAAATCTCCTGGGCCAACGATGCACGGATCGACCACGGGCGAGACGCCCTCGCGACAAGGTCAACGCACCCGCGAGTCCCTTGTTCTTAGACACCGGCGAGTGAGCTCGAGCGTAAGACATGCTATTTCCCTACATTTGGCTGGAGAAATGGCTGGTTTGACGCTAAATTATACAACTAAATTTTAGTCTATTATTTGACACAATATTTGCCCAATAAAGTAGGTACGATACGTCCCAATGCAGGTAGTACAAATAATAAACCAAACTTATCTTAAGATGAGTTGAAACTTCTGGGGGCCGTAATCACTCGAGGAGCGTCGTCGTAGGGTCGTAAACCCAACCCAATGGTCGACACTACTCCGTGCGGGTGGCGGGGTAAAATGTCACGTCAGTATATATATACTCAATTTTTATGAACGGTAAAAATTAATAAAACAGACAGCCTTTTCTCGCAGCTGCCCTACAGCACTGAGGTATATATATATACAGGGTGATTGATTTTAATCGATCCAGGGCGATATCTTGTAACCTAAGAGAGGTACCAAAAAATGTTTCCCACAAAAGTTGGAGTGTTCAGAGGCGGAAAGAACTTGACTAAATTCAATTTTTTCTAGGTGACCTGTGATCGCGTGTGTGGTGTGTGTGTGTGTGTGTGTGTGTGTGTGTGTGTGTGTGTGTGTGTGTGTGTGTGTGTGTGTGTGTGTGTGTGCGCGCGCGCGTGTTGAGGGCGATACATCGGGGTCCAGGGGCGAAGCCCCGGCGGGGTGGTTCGGGGGGGTGGGGGGCCTCTGACCGTCACAAACGTAGATTTTTATGTTTTAAACTATTTCCGTTCGTATATTGTCATTAGCATATTTATTAGGTTATTTTCATAAAAAATCATCATTTTAAATAATTTAATAATTTAATAAATGATAATTCGTTTCCTCATTTAAAGAAAAAGTTCAATTCATAAAAATTATTTAATCAATTGATTATTGTTTATTCATCAATAAATTGTTATTAATTAATAATTTTTACGAAACATTTTGATGCAGTCACAGCAATGGATAAGCGATAAACAGTAGCTGAAATCAGCGTGCGATCCGACATTGAGACAAATGACTATCGGCGGGCAACTTTGAACTGAGGTCGCGGGATTTTGCGATTTCCTTCTCACTTTTCAACGGCGTGTCATTTTTAATTGAGGTCATTTCCGATATCGTATGACCACGCATTTTAATCGTTAAGCCTTCCTCTTTAACATTGCCCAAGTCCCAACTCTGTCGCCCAAGTCTCTCAATGTAAAAAATGTCGATGAACATGGGCGTGCACTCGCCAAATACCTAGATCTCATCTACGAGAACACTTATCGCAATAACTGTTACAAGAGTTGTGAGGTAATGATAAAAAACGATTGTGCGAAAAGTTTCCACGGAATCGATCGAGGTGTTCCAGCGTAGCACTTCAAAAAACGTTCTGACTTCCTAGGTCCGTATCTCCTCCGGGAGTGATCCGATTTTGGCTTATAGGGGGGTTTTGAGCACGTCGTGAGACCACCTTTCGACTGATATGGGTTACCGAGCTGTTTGGTATCGGCAAATATCAATCCTGGTGTGCACAACCCGCCAACGCCAGACCCCGATTTACACCGATCCAGAAAATCTACTCGCAGGCAGCCAATTTTCAATCGATCGCGATGAAACTAGTCTCATTCGAAAGATTATTAAATTTACTCGAATGTATATTTTTGATTTTTCGAAATCGGTCCAAGTTTCGTCAAAATCAACAAAAAAAACAACGGCCCATTGCAATTGCCGCCTACTGTATTTTACATAGGGCTTGGCGTGTGGTGATGGACTTCGACGGGCATTTTTAATGGTCGTTTGTGACGTCTTGTCACAATATACTAGGGGTTCGTATGGCTCGGGCGCTACGCGCTCCCGCAAAGGGTTGGTTTAGATTTTGTTTAGGTTAGGTCAGGTTAGGTTATACTGGGTTTATGGTTTTGGTTTGGTTTTGGTTGCTTATCCTTTTCAAATTGGACACACGTTATAAGCTCGATTCCTGATACAGCGGCGGTGGCAGCGGCGATATATCTATATATTATAGATCGATATATATTATGAGGAATTTTCCAATTCTTCTACTCAGACAACTGAGCTCAATTTTACAAATTACTAAAAATATAATGACCCGAATTCGATATCCCAATCTAACCAAAATACGTAATATCCGACTATTCGAAAGTTAGGCGCCAGGTAACGAACGAATCTCGCTCGTTACCACCATCCAAGAATGAATGGCTTATTTATTTTTCGCTCCCAATAGCCGGCAACTCGATAGATAAAAATTGAGTTCAGTACAGAATGCCGGCTAAGCTCACCAAAAAAGATACGATTATGGTAGAGGGGCGGGATCCTTAGGTGAAAAAGAACGACGCGGTGCTTCGGGAAACTAATATAATTTATTCTTAATCGATCCCGGTGATCACCCGCACTTATTGCGACGGGGATGTACAATGGGTTCGGTGCTGTACAATAAAATCGTGCTTAAACTTAGACTCACAAATTTAACAACATGAATACGAGCTCCCGAGAGCCAAAGATAGTAAATAATCAAACTGTGGGCGAGTTACAAAGGGAACCTTACTGAGATGAACAAATCCGGCGGATACGCCAATTTATGATACCCTAACTTTTAACAATAAATTCAACGATAACGCGTCTCTTTCAACGCGACTTAACGATAACGTACCGAAATTATTATTAAAAATAAAAATTCAACGTGTATCTTCCACAAGAAACTACAGACTCGCTCAATATACTCGGCTTGAGAAAACGCAATGAAATATAACCGGAATTTACAGAAAAAAGTAAGGCGCAATTTATGAGCTTTTTAACGTCGTCCTGAGTTACAGAAAATCCGAATACTCGAATTCAGGAATTAGGCCAAATAACGTGAGCTTAATCTGACACGCGAATATCGTACCAACTTCAGATAACCGCAGACTCTCCCATCTCTACAGATCACACAGATACCCACACATAACCAAGATAACCGTAAAATAACCGAGATACAAGATCTCACAGGTAGCCAAAGGTAACCAAAATAACCGAGATAAGAAGATCTCACAGGTAGCCAAAGATAACCGAGATCACCAGATCTCAACGATAGCCAAAGGATAACCGGGTACGATATTCGACGCTCAAGACCGCCACGAGATAACCAGATATTTAATCGCACGCGAGGCGAATTCGTAACGACACTCAACAAAATATGTGACGCGATAATCACGAATAAATGAATAATATTAATTTACCGGAATCCCGAGAGCCAAAATAATCACGAAAACTATAATACGAAATAAATGCCTGAACGATACGGTAATACAAAAAGATAATACAAAAAAACCAAAAGAGTGACTCGATAATGAGGCGATAATCTCATTCGCGGGCACATACCCACTCGTACACTACAGAATTAACAAAAATCGACATACGATAAACCAAACCAAACCAAATAAAATAGAAAGAGCCACACGGCTAACACGAGTGAATGAGTTTATCGCATGTACAGTAATATGGAGCTGGGTCTCACCAAGTATCTTGATGGTAGCAGACGAGTTTGAATCTCGAATCTTCAGGTGTTTGCGCGAAGCACTGAGACGACACACGTTACTCTATTCTACTTAAGAAAAACGTCTGCACGGGAAGACTGGTCGGGAAGAAGTGATTTTCGATACTCAATTGTCGCTCTCTTGGGGTCGATGCTCTCCCCTCTTCGGCCCTTGGCGCTCTAGTTGTCTCTCCTAGCGTCACCGCTGCCCCTCGATGTTCCTCTTCGCTAATTGGGCGTTCCGCTCCTCTCCTAATTCGCTGGAGTCCCTCGCGTCCGAGAACTTTTACGATTTGGCCGAGGACGTGATAAGGGCGTGAAATTCAAACGGCGTAACCGAACTATTTGGCTGAAATCTATCTCCCTTTGCTCTGCCGGCAGTAATTACGTTGCCTCGCGGGTATTTTCCCCGGGGATCCGGTCACTGACTTAGATGAGGTCAGGGTCCTGCCCGTGGATGGCGGTGGCCACCGACACTGTACACGCGGGCCCCAGAAACCTAGAGACAACACTGTCACCTCACCCATCTTCGCCAGTCCCATAAACCCCATCAAAGGGGGTCCCATAAACCCCATAAACTCCATAAGTCCCCATAAACCCCATAAAGGAGCGCCGGAGGTGATCCGGTCCGCGATACCCGCAATAACAACAGGCTGGTCCAGTGCCAGGTTGGAAAGTCGTGGGAGGAGGGTGACACAATTATATTTCGGCTCATTTTCCAGCTCGCTCCCTGGCATCCAGTACCCGCGGTCGCAGATGTTATGCGACCCGCCTGCTTTGATCGGCAAAACTCCAAGTCTAGCATACTTACCAAAAATAACCTAAATCGGCGAGGTGATCAGCCTCCCGACAACACCAAAAACAGATAACCCGCCAAATGTTCAGGTAACCGTGAGCCTTAATAGACGCTAGGTAGCCATTATTTGCCAAAATTCAGGTATCCATCACGTGAGCGACTAAATACTAGACTGAACTCCAAAACATAATCTTTACGAAAGAAAACAAACTAAATTCTTTTATAAATGACAAATCCTATATTTTACTGAAATTTATACGGAGATCCTTTACTAAATTGAACAATTACATTTTATTAAAACAAATGACTTGACTCCATACCAAAGCAATGACAAAACGCTGAAATTGTGACCAATTCCCGACCATAAGGTAACCGATCTTGATTTACCATACCGTAATAGTCGAACGTGCGCCGTCCCAAGGTCGTAAATCCAACCTCCTGACCACACACAGTTCACGCATGTGACGGGGCGCAAAATGTCACGTCACAATATATATCGTTCTATATTATATAAATATATCGCCGCTGCCGTGTTAAGAATTTGTTCTTGGTAGTTTTATATGATATCGTTCTACATGATCGTTTTATAGCATGATTTTTACCCAAACCCTAACCAAATCCAAACCTAAACCCAAGCATATATATATATATATTGTCACGGCACTCTTCGGTTTGCCGGTCGTTACTTCCGGGCGAACCCGGGTTATTCGTAAAAAAAAGGAAGGAAAAAAAGAGAAATCTCCCTACGTAAAAAAAAGAAGTAGACAAAGTGAAAGAATACGGAAATTTATTACGGGGAATCAGGTGACTCGCCCACGCGACAATTTCGAGCGTGGCGAGGACGCGTGTTAAACAAGAATCGAGAAAAAAAAAATGAACGCAAAAGAAGAGAAAACTGTACTAGTGATTTTTGGGCGCCAGTCGATATTGATCGACAAAATTTATAACTCTACTGATTCGAACGCAAAAAGAAAAAAAATGGGGGGGGGGGGTACAATATCTCAGGGTCAATGGTTTTCCCGGCGCGCGGGCCTCTTAATAATTACCCACGTCGGGTTTTCTGTGGCATTGAAAAATAATCAAACTCGCAATTAAACAGGGGAAATTACAATAAATAAAATAAAGTGAAAATGGGGATTACGGGTATGAAAAATCGCGGAAGTGTAGAAGGGAGGGTCGCGCTGCGTCACCACACGCTCACGGTTTTTATACAAGAAAAAGGGGAAATAACGTGTAGACTAGGCAACGAAAAAAAATGCAAATAATTATCGGATAATGGAAAGGGCTTACTATATCGATGCTCGAGGTAGCTCAGGGAATTCGCAAACGCTCTTCTCGTGAATTAATCTCGCTCGAGATCCTCGTGGTCAATATGGCGGTCACGCGTGCTCTCGTTCTACAATAATGTTCTCAAAGATTCGATATAATATTACTGTTCGCTGTGGCTCTGTATTCTACGCACGCTCTCCCCGAAGTGACGAGCTCATCGTCTTCTTCACCGGGACAGCTCGTGGGAAAAAGGATTCGGGAAAATTCGGGTAAGATCGGGGTCAAAGGGCCTGCGCAATATTAATATGGGTCATCGGGGGATCGATAATCGATGGCTTATTGGGCCACCGAAGTCGCCGTCGCTGGCGCACGCGCCTTCGATGATGGATTGCCCGGCAGGTGCTGCCGACGATGGCACGCGACGATCGACTCGGTGACAACGATGGGGGGGGGGGGGGGGGGTGAGGGCTCCCTGTGGACACTGGCTCTCTCGATGGCGTAAGACTTGACGTTGCTCGCTTTATGCTGATTTTTCCAATAATCCCACTCGCTCGATATACCGACCGGGCCCTCGTAGGTGTTAGGTTTTTCTCGGTGTTCTATCCGTGTGAGGGCTTCGGCGCGGCGGTGTGAGTGGGACTCTCGGCGAAGAATGGGATAATATGCGGCGTTGTCCTTGTAGCTCGTTCTTTTTCGCCGTCCACAGGGTTTCTTCTAATGCGTTTTGTCGGGGATTTTTGGGTCGACGGGATTCTTAAGGACATTAACGGGTTGGTATGGGACTACGGGGATGGTGAAAGAAGAGCGACGAGGGACGACGGGGTTTCGATAATTGTTCGAGGCTTGTTCGTTCTTATCCTATTTTACATTTTGCGGGTATTGACGGCGTGTGGTGACAGACTTCGGCGAAGCGTATGCCTCGCCTATGACGCAGTGTCACAACTCCCCCCCACTAGAGTCGAGTTACCCTGGTAGTTCGACTCTCATAATATACTCACTCACACGGAGGGGGTCGGACAGGGAATGGGGCTGACGGGACTGCGGGGTAAAAGGACAACTGCATTTCTTGTTCGTTCAGAACGACTCTTCCAACGTGACGTTACTATTACTGATGCCGTTTAAACGGGCTTCTCACCTCGTTCGTGTATCCGTCCCTTGGGACGACGCCTGGGGTCACCCGAACATCGGCTCGTCACAGTTTCCCTATTACTTGACGTTAACTCTAGCCGCGAATTACTTTTCATCGGGCGGTGATCGTAGGCGGCTCTCGTATCTCTTGCTGAAAAGGGGGTTATGGGACGGAGAGTGGGACGTCGGGGTTTCGGTGGGGTGACACATACAAAGCATGCTACACAAAGAAAAACACATAAGGGGTATCGTGGAGCTTATTTTATTAGCAATACTCTTGTTACTTTTATAGTCACCGGGAGAGTGTCACTTCCCGGTGACGTTATCCGTAATATCACAAAAAAGGCTCGTAGTGGCAAAAAAGAAAAAATACAAAAAAAATTTGAAGCAGAAAGAAGGAGAGGAAAAAAAATATGACTCTCGGGGGGGGGGGGGGGCTTATGCGAGGGGTTGGCTCGGTCTTCGGGGGTGGCAGGAGCATGGCGGACGATGCTCGAAGCGTTTCGGGCACGTTCGAGCCGTGTGGCCTTGCTGGCCGCACGTCCAGCAGCAGCGATGGCCCTTCTTGGGTCCTGGTCTCGGAGCGGACGGGCGCGGAGTGGCTGGGCGAGGAGTTGGTGGGCGAAGGGCAGGAAAGTGAGCCGGCAGTCGGATCGACATTAGTCCACGGATTGGAGGGGGGTTATGGGGTCGTGGAGTGTTTCGGCTTGACGGGGGAGTTATGATGAGGGTTAATAGAGATGGGAGGGATTGGGACGGCGTTGTGCGGGGTCGGATTATGATGGTGGTTACTCGTGGGACAGCGGGGATCGTGGATGGCAGTTGCCGGGGACGGCTTTGCGGAGGGGGCATTCGTGGGACAGCGGGGTTTGCGGTGGCCGGTTGCCAGGGACGGAGGGGCGGGGTGGGCATTCTTGGCCCGGGGGCAGGGACAGCGGGGATCGAAGGGCGCAGAGGCGTCGGCGGCTGCGGTGGTCTGGTGGCGCGGAGGGCTTGACGGGCGCGGTGGCTCAGGACGGCCTTCAGCAGGGACTCCTTGTCTATCTTCGTCGCTGCTGACGGGATCGGCTCGGGGCTGCTGGGGACTTCGGGCACGATGGTCCCCTCGTCGCTGTCGCTGGAACTCTTATCTGTCTCGCCGTAGGCGCTTTCGTACTCGTCGTTGGTGCTGTCGTACTCGCCCTCCTCACTGCTGTCGCTCGTCTCTTCGTCGAGGTCGAAGCGTGGGGCCTCGTCGAGTCTCAGGCGTGGTGGCGGGGAGTCGGGGCGGTCTCGGAGGGTGCCGGCGGGCTGGGCGTACTCCCCTCGGTGTATTCGGGGGCGACTGACGGGACTCGGGACTGGCGCGTGGGTGCCTCGTCTCAGCAACCCGCGACGGGCCCGGCTCGTCATGCTCGCGACCCTCTCCATCCTCTCGCGATGCGTCTTCTTCGTTTTCCTGCAATTCGTGGGCGTTGTTAGGGTCTGGGACGTCACGGGGTGGTCGGTAGGGTTTCAAATCTTTGATGTGTACTCGGGGTGGCTTTCGGCTTGACGGGTCTTCGAGTTCATACACGACAGGGGATATTACGGTGGATATTCTATAGGGGCCACTATACCGGGAGGCTAACTTTGCTGCAAAATTCTGGGCTCCCCTGGAGAGGATGCGACTCCGACGGAGGACTAAGTCGTCGACTTGATATCGTGTATCTTTCCGCCCTTTATTATAATAACGGGCCTGTCTTTGGGACACTTGCTCGAGGTTTTTGTGTACCCAGTCGTGTAAGAGGGGTAATCGGGTCGTACGGTCTTTCCATAGGGCAGGGTCACCGGGTAAAAGGCCAGGGGGAGCAGGGGTACGATTGCGAAGGTTCTTCGCCGGTCGAGGGTTTCTTCCGAAGTTCAAGAAGGCTGGGGTCATCAGGGTGGACGATTGAACGGATGTGTTAAGGGCGAAACATAGTTCAGGGAGATGGAGGTCCCAATCGCGATGATCGGATGTAATATAGGAGGTCATCATGGTTTTGAGGGTACGATTTACCCTTTCGACGGGGTTGGCTTGGGCGTGATACGGGGGAACGGTCGTCTGGTGGATGCCATACTGGGATAGATGGTGAGTCACATGGCCGTTCACGAATTCCGTCCCGTTGTCGGTTAGCAAATACTTGGGACAACCCCACCGATTGAGGACCAATGTCTCTAGAGCATTTATTACATTTGGCCCTGTGGCCGTGCGGAGAGCCTTGGCCTCGACGAACTTCGTGAACAAGTCCTGGAATACCACCACGTATCTGTTCCCCTCTTACTCGGGGGAAAGGGTCCCATAATGTCGGTTGCTACGACGCTCCATGGGCCCTCGGTCGTTCTTTCTCTCATTAGGCCAGCAGGGGGGAGTCTGGGGAACTTTGTGGAGTTGGCAAATGGGACAGCGGGTAACGTATCGGGCCACGTCTTGATAGACGCCTGGCTGAAAGAAGTCTTGTATGACTCGACTGTAAGTCTTGTCCACTCCTAAATGACCAGCTTGAGGGTTGTCGTGAGCGTCTTGAAGGGCTCTGTCTCGGGATTCTTTGGGTAGGACTAGCTTCCATGCGTCTAGGTCAACGAGGGTAGGATCGATGATGAAGTGGGGGCGATGATAATACATTTTATCCTCTTCGATTTTCCAATTCGGGTATTTCCAGGGGAATTATTGGACGTTGCGATATTTCTCCAGGTACCAGGGGTCATGGGCTTCGCCTATGGCGGCTAGGGCTTCGTCGCAATCCTCATACATGCGCGAGAGGGCATCAGGGACCACATGCAGTGTTCCTTTCCGGTGAACGATTTTCATGTCGAGGGCTTGCATTGCCAAGGCCCAACGAGCCAATCGTCCAGCCGGATCTCGGAGGTTCTTGAGCCATTGGAGACTGCTGTGATTCGTGATCACCGTGAAGGCAGTGCCCTCGATGTATGGGCGCATTTTCTTTGCTGCCCATAGTACCGCAAGACACTCCCTCTCGGTTACGGTGTACTTCCTCTCGGCGGATGTGAGGACGCGACTCGCGAACAGGATGGGGTGTTCGTCATCTTCGAATTGCTGGGTAAGGACGGCTCCGATGGCGGTATCGCTCGCATCGGTGTGGATTGAGAAGGGAAGGGAGAAATCGGGTCGGGCCAGTACAGGGGTTCGGGTAAGGGCTGATTTCAGGGCTTCGAAAGCGGATTGCTGTTCTGGTCCCCAAGTCCAGGGGGTATTTTTGTGCAAAAGGGTGGTCAGGGGAGCCTTATCACGGGAAATGTCTCCCATGAATCGGGCGTACCATCCGACCATTCCTAAGAATCGTCGGAGTTGTTTTAGGTTTTTCGGTGGAGGGTAGGATAAAATGGGGGTGATCTTGTCTGGGTCAGTCTTCAGGCCATCATGTCCGATCACATAGCCAAGGTATTTGACCTCGGAGCAAAAGAACTCGCTCTTTTCCCGGTTGATCTCGAGTCTGGCCTCATTCAAGACTCTCAGGACTCGAGTCAAGTACTCGAGGTGCTCTTCCGTCGTTTCCGTGGCTATGATCACATCATCCAAGTATGCAAAGACGTGGGGTTCCTATGCGGGGTCTATTAATTGGTCCATGATCCGTTGAAATGTCGTGGGGGCGTTCGTGAGTCCGTAGGGCATTCTTTTAAACTGGAAAAGTCCACGTCCAGGGACGGCAAAGGCGGTAATAGGGCGACTGGAGGGTTCGAGGGCTACTTGGAAATATGCTTGGCTCAGATCAATTTTGGAAATGTGTCGGGCGCGTCGTAGTCCGTCAAGTATTCGGTCCATATTAGGGAGGGGGTAAGCGTCTTTCTTGGTCACTTTATTGACGTCGCGATAATCTATACAACATCGGTGTTTTCCGTTGGGCTTGGGTACTATGACGGGGTTGCTGAGCCAAGCGCTGGCGGATCGCTCAATGACGTCTTCGTCGAGCATCTTATCCACTTCTTTTTGGGCTGCGGTTAGGAGGTAATTGGAAATTATTCGGGACTTCTGTCGGATAGGGGGATGGTTTTGGACGTCTATGGAATGTTGGACAACTTGGGTTAAACTAAGGGGGCCAGGGGGTCTCGCGGGTGCAAACTTGTTTAGGAGGGCTTCGAGGGCTTGGGTCGTTTCCGGGGTAGCACCGACCAGTCCGGCGCACTCTTGGCTGGCCATCAGATTCCATCGGGTACCTTCGGAGCTTAGGAAGGGGCGGGGAGGGCCGTCACGAACACGCCATGTGTTCGTGCGGTAATCAACGATAATCTCGAATGCTCGTAAAAAGTCTATTCCTAATACGCAGGGGTAACCAAGGGGGGCAACTCTGAATTCGTGAGTTTTGATGTCTCCCTCGATCTTGATACTCAACCGGGCGAGTCCTCGAACCGACAAGGTGGCTCCGTTTGCGACCCGGACTGCCTCGTCGATGGGTTCGAGCTCACCTGGCAACACAGTGGTGGTCTCGACTCCCAGGTATGTCCGGCTCGCACCCGGGTCCACCAATGCCTCGATCGCCGTTCCGCAAAGTTCCAGACCGAGGAAGTGTCTCTCGTCTCGTATAGTGTCCACGAAGTGGACGGGGCCGTCTTCTTCGGTTCGTAGGGATTCGTTCGTGGGGATCGTCTCATTGGAGGGTCTCGTGCGTGGGATTGGGGGGAGAGGGGTAAGGTCGGGGTCTAGGAATGCTCGTTCTTGGCATTGGGGGGCCAGGGCACTTATTGTCCCCCCGGGGCATCGTTTCCCGCCCTGCGACGTTCGCAGCGAAGACACGAGTTCGTGTCGTAGCCCGGGTAGCCGCAGATCCTGCAGAAATGGCCTAATGGCCGCGTACAACTGGCATAACGGTGACCCGTCTGTCGACAATTGTAGCAGCGCTGCGGGTTGGGTGCATTGGATTGCGTGGGCTTGAAACCGGGAGGAGGTTGGGACGGGGCTGCTTCAGCGAGGGTAGGGATGCGGGGCTTCGGAGAAGGGGTGGGTGGTCGTCTTTGAGGATTCGGATTCGGGGCTATATTATACTCGGTCTTGGTGATGGCTGCGAGTTTGTTTTGCTGCCCTATGTTCTCGGGGGCTATGTATGCGGTGGACGGGAGGGCTGACTGGGCTGCTGGGGGAGGGGGACGGTAACGTTTCACGTGTTCTCTCTGATCTTCCACTCGGTGACACGCTCTCTGTAAGTCGAGGAAACTCGTCACCTCTTCTCGAAAAACGTGTGCCGAGATCGTCGGGTGGAGGTTGGCGCAACAAATGTCCAATTGGGTCTCTAGGGAAAGGAGGGGGGGGGGGGGGGCTGACATGGCTGAAAAGCGTGCGGATTTTGTCGAGGAATTCCGCCGTCGGCTCGTCAGGACCCTGCGTGCGAAGCTCGACTTCGCGACGTAATCTCTCTTGAAAATTCCCGTAACTGAAGCGTTCGCGAAAGAAGAAAAGGAATCCCTCGTACGAGCTCCAACTCTGTTGCTCCACTCGGTACCACAGGAGGGCCTCGCCGGTGAATGCTTCCGGCAGAGCTCGTAGGAGGTCTTCTTCGGTAAACTCGCGACTGGATCCGTATTCGTGAAGTGATGGAGGAACTCCCTCCATCTTCCCCACGCTTTCCGGTGAATTTCGGCCCAAATCTTTTCCAGTGGTCTACGGAACGAGCATCTCGTCCGTAACACGACTCGCTGGGATTGATTACTGCTTGGCTGTAACTGCGCGTGGCTGTTGGTTGCTGGGGAGGGACTCGGGTGCTGTTCAAATCGGGCTCGTGGGGAGGAAGGGCGTAGGTGATGGATGGGTTCCACGTTACGCGATGTTCTGGTGCTCCGAGGGAGGGAATGAGGGGAATTGGTCTGCGGTTCGAGGTGGGGGGAGGGGGTTGCGATGAAATGGGGCTGCGGCGTGGTGATGGTGTTGGTCGTGACTGTCGAGGTCTCGTTTCGGACGTGGGACCGAGGGGGTCAAGTAGTCCATCGGGTGCTTTTGTCGCGGCCCAGTCTTGGTCGTCATTTGTCTGTCCTTGGGTCGGCACTTGCACCCATTGGATCGCTACGTCTCGTCGTGGCTGGGACTGCTCAGTCTGGTGAGCAGGGTTGATAGTCCGGGGATGGGGAGTGTTCTGGGGTTGTCGGGGATTAGGCGAGGAAGGGGGTATTACGTGGAGAGTGTGCGGGGTACTTACGTCGAGGAGGGTGCTGTAGGGGTACTCTCGGATAGCAGATTCGTACGTGAAGGGCGTCGAGGTACGTCTTTCGTCTATTTCTCGATTCCAGGGGGTTGGGACTTGTGGGTAACAACGGCGGATCACGAATCGGGTGAACCTATCGAGCAATTCCTCCTCGGTACCCATTGTGCTCAGGCGTGCATTATCGCAGCACCTGAGGACGTCTCGGATGTCCTTGACCTGTTTAATTTCCTCTCGAATCGTGGCAATTGCTTCCTCGATCTCGAGAGGGACTCCTGTTTTCGGGGGGTTGTTCTGGGTGCTCGTGGTCATGACTGGGGCTGTGGTGGTGGTGTACGTGGGCGTGGTACACGTGACTAGGGAAGCGGTTTCCATTTTTGGCGGATTCCTCTATTTCCGAGACACGGGGGCGCCAGGCAAAATAAAACAAAACAAAAAAGTGAATAGCCGATACCCCGATGTCTCTGAAATATTTTCCAATTTAATCCTAATAATCAAGGGTTCTCGGGTATTGGGGCAAATCTTGGGTGGTTCTGCAACGGTGGTGTGACGGCGGGATGATTCGAGGGGAAAAAAACGAAGCGCGAGAAAAAGGATTTTAAGAGAATTGAAAATGGGGGAAAACGTCTGAATGTGAGGGCGTAAACAATAGGGTCGTACGGGGGTGCGATTTTATAATTGCTAGGGACTTCTATTTTGGAAAAGAAAAAAAAAGAAAAGAAGAAAAAAATATAAAGGGTGAGCGGGTCTGCGCACGCGAGGTACTCGGCGTAGCGCGACACACGGGAATGACTAATAAGCGAGGGAGGGGGGGGGGGGTTGAATCGAAAACAGCACAAGAAAAGGGAAGGAGAGAGAAAAAAGAAAACTCGAAACTTGAGGGGGAACGGGGGGGAAAAACGGCACAAAAAAAATTTAAAGGGATAATGAAAAAAAAATATAAGGGCAAAAATAAACGAGACAGGGGTAACGGACACTGTCGGTCTGCGCACGCGAGTCATTCTGCGTGGCGCGACGCAAACACGAATAAACAAGGCTGGGCGGGGGCGAGAGCGCTCTGCGATCGCCGCCGGATGATCACACGACAGCTTTACGCTGTCACAAAAAAACTAGTTCGATGCCACAAAAAAAAAACGGTGCGTCAATATTTTCGATCTGATCCTCACGAACTATCTCAAATTATTCTCAAATATCTCAAAAAAAGAAAAAAAAGGGGGAGAAAAAGAAAATGAAAGAAAAATGGGGAAAGAAAAAAAAATTCAATGATGATAATACTACTCGCAAAGAAAATGTCAGTTCCACAAGAAAAAGGAAACTTCGAGAAAAAAAAAGAAAAAAACGGCTAAGAAAAAAAATGAAAAAAGGGACTCTCAAAAAAAATGTGCTCGCAAAAAAAAATTTCGAAGAATTATCACTCAGGTTGAGAACCTGTCACTTGAGAGAAACGCTAAATTTGTCATTTTAAATGAACACGAGAAAAAGAAAAAGGGATAAATTCGTTGTCACGTTATGTCTATTTCCCTGGGCCTTGACTCGAAATATTCACGCGATAATCGCGCTCACTCGTCTCTCTCGGAGACAAAGGCCGCTGCTCGGCTCGAAGGTCGAGAGAAAAAAAAGAAAACAAATCCTCGAGACTCGAGCGTTTCTGCTTTGTTCGCGTGTTTCACGGGAATTGGACTTTAAGAAAAATGATATATTCGCTATCGACTCGAACAGAGAGAAAAAAAAATATTTTACACTGATTTGATGGTTCGGTGAGAGATCGATCGATGCACAACTGTGATCTCGAAAATTTCGCAGTTATTACACACAAAAAAAATTTCGCACTCGTAGAAAATTTCACACAAAAAAAAATCAATTTCAAATTCGGAAAAAAAAACTGTGACGGTTCGATAACGGGATCGACACCACGGCGCGCGTGATGCGTGTGGTGACGATTACGAAACTCGAGTTTGATTAACCGATCGTGGGTGGGCACAAAAAATTCAATTATTAAATTTTTCCTATACAAAAAATTTTCTTCCGGGGCCCCACGTTGGGCGCCAAAATTTGTCACGGCACTCTTCGGTTTGCCGGACGTTACTTCCGGCCGAACCCGGGTTATTCGTAAAAAAAAGGAAGGAAAAAAAGGGAAATCTCCCTACGTAAAAAAAAGAAGTAGACAAAGTAAAAGAATACGGAAATTTATTACGGGGAATCAGGCGACTCGCCCACGCGACAATTTCGAGCGTGGCGAGGACGTGTGTTAAACAAGAATCGAGAAAAAAAAATGAACGCAAAAGAAAAGAAAACTGTACTAGTGATTTTTGGGCGCCAGTCGATATTGATCGACAAAATTTATAATTCTACTGATTCGAACGCAAAAAGAAAAAAATGGGGGGGGGGGGGGTTACAATATCTCAGGGTCAATGGTTTTCCCGGCGCGCGGGCCTCTTAATAATTACCCACGTCGGGTTTTCTGTGGCATTGAAAAATAATCAAACTCGCAATTAAACAGGGGAAATTACAATAAATAAAATAAAGTGAAAATGGGGACTACGGGCATGAAAAATCGCGGAAGTGTAGAAGGGAGGGTCGCGCTGCGTCACCACACGCTCACGGTTTTTATACAAAAAAAAGGGGAAATAACGTGTAGACTAGGCAACGAAAAGAAATGCAAATAATTATCGGATAATGGAAAGGGCTTACTTTATCGATGCTCGAGGTAGCTCGGGAAATTCGCAAACGCTCTTCTCGTGAATTAATCTCGCTCGAGATCCTCGTGGCCAATATGGCGGTCACGCGTGCTCTCGTTCTACAATAATGTTCTCAAAGATTCGATATAATATTACTGTTCGCTGTGGCTCTGTATCCTACGCACGCTCTCGCCGAAGTGACGAGCTCGTCGTCTTCTTCACCGGGACAGCTCGTGGGAAAAAGGATTCGGGAAAATTCGGGTAAGATCGGGGTCAAAGGGCCTGCGCAATATTAATATGGGTCATCGGGGGATCGATAATCGATGGCTTATTGGGCCACCGAAGTCGCCGTCGCTGGCGCACGCGCCTTCGATGATGGATTGCCCGGCAGGTGCTGCCGACGATGGCACGCGACGATCGACTCGGTGACAAAGATCGTGGGGGGAGGGGGGGGCTGCCTGTGGACACTGGCTCTCTCGATGGCGTAAGACTTGACGTTGCTCGCTTTATGCTGATTTTTCCAATAATCCCACTCGCTCGATATACCGACCGGGCCCTCGTAGGTGTTAGGGTTTTCTCGGTGTTCTATCCGTGTGAGGGCTTTGGCGCGGCGGTGTGAGTGGGACTCTCGGCGAAGACTGGGACAATATGCGGCGTTGTCCTTGTAGCTCGTTCTTTTTCGCCGTCCACAGGATTTCTTCTAATGCGTTTTGTCGGGGATTTTTGGGTCGACGGGATTCTTAAGGATATTATCGGGTTGGTATGGGACTACGGGGATGGTGAAAGAAGAGCGACGAGGGATGACGGGGTTTCGATAATTGTTCGAGGCTTGTTGGTTCTTATCCTATTTTACATTTTGCGGGTATTGACGGCGTGTGGTGACGGACTTCGGCGAAGCGTATGCCTCGCCTGTGGCGCAGTGTCACAATATATATATATACATATTATATATCTCTCTATAATCTAAAGATATATCGCCGCTGCCACCGCCGCCGCCGCCGCTGTTTCAGGATTTGAGCTTATACCGGGTGTCCAATTTGGAAAGGATGACCAACCCAAACCCAAACCTAAGTGAGGGCGCGTAGCGCCCTACGCACCCCTAGTATCTCTCTATAATATAAAGATATATCGCCGCCGCCGCCGCCGCCGCCGCGGCCGTGGCCGCCACCGCCGCTGTTTCAGGAATTGAGCTTATACCGGGTATCCAATTTGAAAAGAATGACCAACCCAAACCCAAAACCCAAACCTAAACCTGAGTGAGGGCGCGTAGCGCCTTACGCACCCCTAGTATATATATATAAATATATATATATATATATATACTAGGGGGGCTTCGCCTCCCTGCGCGATTCGCGCGCCAACCCCCCGTCTTGTGTTTGTGTCAGTGGTTAGAGAAAAACATTCTGGAAAGATGTTTTGAAAAAAAATTGTTTATATTTGTGTTTATTGGGTTTGGGATATGAGTTTGGGTTGAGTTTGGGTTTCGTTGAAATATCGATATACCGATATATCGATTACTGAAACGGTTCAATATATAGATATATCGATTTCTGACACCGTTCAATATATGGATATATCGATTCTTGACACGGTTCGATATATCGAAATATCGATTTTTGACACATTTCGATATATTTATACTCGATTCGATACATCGATATATCAATTCATCAATTCTAGACACAATTCGGTATATCGATATATCAACTTATCGATTCGTGACATGATTCGACGTATCGATGTATCAATTTATCGATTCTTGAAACGATTCTGTTTTAGGTTGAGTGAAGATTCGCCGCATTTGAATAAATTTTTTTTTCTCCTTTTATCGAATTTATGATGAATAATTTCTGGTAAAAGTACTATTTCATTACAAATTCGATAAAAAGAAAAAAAAAAAAATTTTAATTCAAATGCGGCGAATCTTCCACTCAACCTGAAATTCTCCTCTTTTTACATACATTTTTTTTCTACCTGAACTAATTATTTCAGGTGTGGCCCGTTGGTAAATCAAAAAATTTTCATTGTAAAATCGATGAAAAGAAAAAAAAAAATGTTCAACTCAAATGCGGCAAATCTTCCACTCAACCTAAAATAATCATGTCTTTGCATAAAATTTTTTTCTACCTAAACTAACTATTTCAGGTGTGCCCCGAAAAATTTTCATTATAAATTCGATGAAAAGGAAAAAAAAAATTTTTAACTCAAATGCGGCGAATCTTCCACTCAACCTAAAATTCTCATCTTTTGACATAAATTTTTTTTTCTACCCATACTAATTATTTCAGGTGTGGCCCGTTGGAAAATGAAAAAATTTTAATCATAAATTCGATGAAAACGAAAAAAAAATTTTTAACTCAAATGCGGGGCGAATGTTCCACTCAACCTAAAATTCTTATATTTCGACATAAATTTTTTTCCACCCAAACTAATTATTTCAGGTGTGGCCCGTTGGAAAATCAAAAAATTTTCATTATAAATTCGATGAAAAGGGAAAAAAAAAATTTTAACTCAAATGCGGCGAATCTTCCACTCAACCTAAAATTCTCATCTTTTGGCATACATTTTTTTTCTACCTAAACTAACTATTTCAGGTGTGGCCCGTTGGAAAATCGAAAATTTTTCAATATAAATTCGATGAAAAGAAAAAAAAAATTTCAACTCAAATGCGGGGCGAATCTTCCACTCAACCTAAAATTCTTATCTTTTGACATAAATTTTTTTTCTACCCAAACTAATTATTTCAGGTGTGGCCCATTGGAAAATCAAAAAATTTTCATTATAAATTCGATAAAAATGAAAAAAAAAATTTTTAATTCAATTGCGGCGAATCTTCCACTCAACCTAAAATTCTCATCTTTCGACATACATTTTTTTCTACCTAAATTAACTATTTTAGGTGTGGCCCGTTGGAAAATCGAATTTTTTTTTTTAACACCCTAGTATATACATAACATATGTATATACATGAAAGGAGATGAAATTCCTATTATATCAGACTTTCAGATAGGTCGAGTTGAAACGGAATTCCCGATATATCCGGTTTTTAAATCGGTCAAGTTGAGACGGAATTCCCCATATATTATGTATTTAGATAAGTTGAATTGAGACGAAATTACCCATATATCACGGTCGATTTCAGATGGAATTCCCCATATATCAGGCTTTTAGAGAGGTCGAGTTGAGACGGAATTCCCCATATCAGGCTTTTAGAGAGGTAAAGTTGAGACGGAATTCCCTATAAATCAGGTTTTTAGATAAGTCGAGTTGAGACGGAATTCCCCATATATCAAGATTTCAGATAGGTCGATTTTAGACGGTATTCCCTATATATCAGGCTTTTAGATAGGCTGATTGCAGACGGAATTCCCCATATATCACGTTTTTAGGTAGGTTGATTGTAGACGGATTGATTTATCGATTTATCAAAAAACAAAATTCGATATAAATCAATATTCGATATATCGATATTTGATAAATCGACATTCGATACATCGATATTCGATATATCGATTCATATCGATAAATCAGTACATATCGATATATCGATACATATCGATGTATCGATTCATATCGATATATCGATTCATATCGATATATAGATTCATATCGATATATCGATTCATATCGATCTATCAATTTATATCGATATATCGATTCATATCGATATATCAAGTTGAGACAGAATCACCAGACAGAATTATCAGGCTTTTAGAAAGGTCGATTCAGACGGAATTCCCTATATATCAGGCTTTTGGAAAGGTCGATTTTAGACGGAATTCCCCATATATCGGGCTTTTAGAAAGGTTGATTTTAGACGGAATGCCCCATATATCAGGCTTTTATAAATGTCGACTTTAGATGGAATGCCCCATATATCAGGCTTTTAGATGGTCGATTTTAGACGGAATTCCCTATATATCAGGCTTTTATACATGTCGATTTTAGATGGAATGCCCCATATATCAGGCTTTTAGATGGTCGGTTTTAGACGGAATTCCCCATATATCAGGGTTTCAGATAGGTCGATTTTAGACGGAATGCCCCATTCATTCTTGACACGGCGGCGGCGGCGGCGATATCTTTATATAATGTAGAACGATATACATATATGTATAGGGGTATATATATATACTAGGGGTGCGTAGGGCGCTACGCGCCCTCACTTAGGTTTGGGTTTGAGTTTGTGTTTGTGTTGGTCATCCTTTCCAAATTGGACACCCGGTATAAGCTCAAATCCTGAAACAGCGGCGGCGGCGGTGGCAGCGGCGATATATCTTTATATTATAGAGATATATATATATATATGGGACATTCCACGTCAACTCAGCCACCCCGTTTTTTTTATTATCTCGAAAAAATTATTCAGTATGGGCATTTCAAAGGACAATATATCCATGACATTTTACCAAAATTTCATCCCCCCACTATTGTTGGTTCTCGAGATAATGATTAATGAAGTCTCAATTTTGTAAAAATCATAACTTCGTAACTACTGATCGGATTTAAACGATTAAAAAAAGAATCTTTTTTATTTTTTTTGCCCTTTTCGAAAAAAAATATGTCATCATCGGATAAAAGCTCATTAGACAGTTTTCGGGGTAAATTAACAAAAAAAACAATTTTTCCCTCTTCACTGATGCCTTGTTCCATTTTGAAAAAATCTTGCGGAGTTGTGTATTGCCTCCCTCTATCAGAAAAAAAATACTGAGTAGAATTCCGATTGGCCCTTTCGTGGAAAAAAAAAAATCGAAAAATTTTCCCCGAAAACTGTCTAATGAACTTTTCTCCAATGACGGCATATTTTTTTTCAAAAAAGGCAAAAAAAAAAAAAGATTCGTTTTTTAATCGTGAAAATCCGATTAGCCGTTACGAAGTTATGATTTTTACAAAATTGAGAATTTATTAATCATTATATTGAGAACCAACAATAGTGGGGGGATGAAATTTTGGTAAAATGTCATGGATATATTGTACTTTGAAATGCCTATACTGAATAATTTTTTCGAGACAAAAAGAAACGGGGTGGCTGATGAGTTAACGTGGAATACGACACGTCAACGCAGCCACGTCAACTCAGCCACCCCGTTTTTTTTTCGTCTCGAAAAAATTATTCAGTATGGGCATTTCAAAGTACAATATATCCATGAAATTTTACCAAAATTTCATCCCCCCACTATGGTTGGTTCTCGAGATAATGATTAATAAATTCTCAATTTTGTGAAAATCATAACTTCGTAACGGCTGATCGGATTTTAACGACTAAAAAAAGCATCTTTTTTATTTTTTTTGCCCTTTTTGAAAAAAAATATGCCGTCATTGGAGAAAAGTTCATTAGACAGTTTTCGGGGAAATTTTTCGATTTTTTTTTTTTTCCACGAAAGGGCCAATCGGAATTCTACTCAGTATTTTTTTTTCTGATAGAGGGAGGCAATACACAACTCCGCAGGATTTTTTCAAAATGGAATAAGGCATCAGTGAAGAGGGAAAAATTGTTTTTTGTTAATTTACCCCGAAAACTGTCTAATGAGCTTTTATCCGATAATGACATATTTTTTTTCAAAAAGGGCAAAAAAAATAAAAAAGATTCTTTTTTTAATCGTTTGAATCCGATCAGTAGTTACGAAGTTATGATTTTTACAAAATTGAGACTTCATTAATCATTATTTCGAGAACCAACAATAGTGGGGGGATGAAATTTTGGTAGAATGTCATGGATATATTGTCCTTTGAAATGCCTATACTGAATAATTTTTCGAGACAATAAAAAAAAAACGGGGTGGCTGAGTTGACGTGGAATGCGACATATATACTAGGGGTGCGTAGGGCGCTACGTGCCCTCACTTAGGTTTAGGTTTTGGTTTTGGGTTTGGGTTTGGGTTGGTCATTCTTTTCAAATTGGACACCTGGTATAAGCTCAATTCCTGAAACAGCGGCGGCGGCGGCGGTGGCGGCAGCGGCGATATATCTTTATATTATAGAGAGATATATTGTTCTGCCGTGCTATATTATCTAATCATATCGCGCCTTTGCCTAACCCAAACTCAAACAAGTATTATGCAGGGTGTCCCATTTTAATGTCCCCACCCCGAAAAGTCTCCGTAGATGGACTTTGAGAAAAAAAAGTTCTACGCAAAAGTTGCAAGGTTTCGAGGGGGTTGAACAATGGTGTCCTTGAACTTGACCTTGACGTCTATATTCAAGGTTGTCTCACGGGTCACTTTGATTTCTTTAATGGAAACCCATATTTTTTATTGCAGATTCGCAATCTACGGGGAAAAATGTTCAACTTTCGTAGGAAATATTTTCTTCTGCTCATTGCAAATGCTCACTTTTCCCGCTACAAGGGCCTTACATCTCCATTACTTTCGGTATTAGGTTTACCGAATGTGCACCACGTGGAAGTTGCTGATAGGATTTTGCACATCATTGGTCCTGAAAAAGGCCCATTGAATGACTGGCTGCTGCTACCAACTGGATCTAAGCCATCAAATGTATCAAGTGTATGGAATGCATCAAGTGTATGGAAATGCATCAAGTGTATGGAGGAGAATGGGCACCTGATAGAGCATTTGATGGCTTAGATCCAGTTGGTAGCAGCAGCCAATTATTCAGTCGGCCCTTTTCAGGGCCAATGATTTTCCAACATCCTATCGGCAACCTCCATGCGGTGCACATTGGGTAAAGCTAATGCCGAAGGTAATTGAGATGTAAGGCCCTTGTCGCGGGAAAAGTGAAAATTTCAAGAAAAAAATGTTTCCTACGAAAGTTGAACATTTTTTCCCGTAGATTGCGAATCTGCAATGAAAAATATGGGTTTCCATTAAAGAAATCAAAGTTACCCGTGAGACAACCTCGAATATAGACGTCAAGGTCGAGATCAAGGACACCATTGTTCGACCCCCTCGAAACCTTGCAACTTTTGTCTAGAACTTTTTTTTCTCAAAGTCCATCTACGGAGACTTTTCGGGGTGGGGACATTCAAATCCAAAAACAGATTCTTTCGGTTCAACATGGTGATAGAAATTATCAAAAATAACTTAATCACTTCCAAAAATTATCGGACATAAATTTTCACATATAAATGATGACATATAAAATTTTCACATATTTCCTTCACTTTAATTGCAAACGTCACCTGCATATTCTATACCTTATTGTTGGGTAAATATCCGTCCATATTCTCGTGCGCGATTAACCGGCGGCAGCACCTCTCGGGAAGTTCTCCTCGCGCGCGCTCTCATCGACTTTTCGGTCAACTCGTTATCACGAAGGCCGGTTACTTCCATTACGCTTTCCGGAACCGATCAACAACAACGTATTATCGAAGCTAATCACCACGTTTTCAACACAATTACAATCCGGCAAATCTCGTATATTAATATCGGCATCGGTGATCATTTCGGTTAAAACTCTTAGCTAACCTATTGATCTCTCTCGGAGGCGAGTTATTTACAACAACTCGTGTTCAAGTCTTGGACTATCTCAACGAAGAGTAAAGTATCGGTACGGAAAAAATCGCAGAATCGGTCTCGTGGTGACTCGAGTCGCCATCTTGCTGAACAATCGATCTTGCTCTCGGAACTTTGTCTCTCGCTCGGTTACAACTCGCATATTATATTTCATTACGCATCATTCACCACTTTGTACTCCCATTAAATTTAATAAAGCTGCATTATCGTTGACCCTTTGTGTCGCAAGCTTATCCGGTTGTGCTCGAGTTTTTCTCTCTCGGCGTTCCTCACCTGTTTCCCCTTGCCATAACCAGAAAACTCACCGGTGTTTTTACACTCATGTATATTCAGTCCATTCGAAATTCATGGTACACGATGTTAGGTATTTTTTCTAAATCCTCCTTTATTTTTTAAATATGAACAACATTTTTCAAATTCTTTTTTTTCATAATCACTGATACAAACATAAGATGGGGGTTTGGTGCGCGAAGCGCGCAGGGGGGCAAAGCCCTCCTAGTCCATATGAGGCATTCCACATCAACATGACAACTTCAAAACCTTAATATCTTGAATTTTTCTGCAATCGACATATGCTATAGTACGCTTTAAAACAAAAATATTGATATGTATTAAATTTATGGTGGTGATAGGGGTGAAATTACAGGAAAATGCGATTTTTGCTTGTTTTTTTTTCCCTGATTTTAATACATGGAAATAGTGTGTCGGAGCGAAAAGTTGCTAAGAATAAATTTTGTCGTGTTTGTTGCAAGGATAACGAAAAAAAATTTTAGAAGGCAAGATTTTACATTTTTCATAAAAAAAACCTATTTAAAAAATAAAAATCGATTTTTGGACGATTATGAGTTATAAAAAATTTGAAATGTTTTTTTTTTAATTCCTCGGATTTTTTTCAAAAGGAATACGTCTCTTTCCAGATAGAGAAATTAAATCTAAAGGCTCAGTAAAAACAAAAGAAAATTGGAAAAAAAAATTTTATGCAAAATTTGAAATAAAAATGTTATGTCATGCGAGTATATTTCTCAATATTTATTTACAAAATATTCGCAAATATATTGAGAAATATACTTGCATTATATAACATTTTTATTTCAAATTTTGCATAAAGTTTTTTTTCCAATCTTCTTTTTTTTTTGCTGAGCCTTTAGATTGAATTTCTCCATCTGGAAAGAGACGTATTCCTTTTGAAAAAAGTTCGGGGAATTCAAAAAAAAATATTTCAAATTTTTTTAAACTGTCATAATCGTCCAAAAATCGATTTTTATTTTTTAAGGATGTATGAGCACAAGGTGGCGGGGAATAAGCGAAAACATGGGCGCGGGTGAGCGCGGTGAGCGAGGGGCACGCATGAAACAAGAGAGAGTCGGACCGCTCATTATGCGACACACGCGAAAAATTTCCTTAAAATCGATAATTGTATGTCAAAAGGTTCGTTAACCCCCATTTTTTATGGAACGTATGTAATCGTGATAGTTTTCTGAACATTTAACAGTTTTAATATTGATCGTATCTGATCGTGAAAGATACGAATTTCTGTTTCAAAGTTGCGTCAGCCCAGAATTCGTATATGGCGTGGGATAAATATCTTGATTTCACGAATTAATTACTCGCGTAAAGAGTCGTTGACCCCCTTTGAAATTTTGCAGGTTTTATCCTATAAACTTCTGCTACGGCATATAAAAAATTCAGATTTTTATATGATCGTGAAGCTAGTGCTCATACATCCTTAAATAGGTTTTTTTTATGAAAAATGTAAAATCTTGCCTTCTAAAATTTTTTTCAGTATCCTTGCAACAAGCACAACAAAATTTATAACTAGCAATTTTTCACTCCGACACACTGTTTCCATGTAATAAAATCAGGGAGAAAAAACAAGCAAAAATCGCATTTTCCTGTAATTTAACCCCCATCAATGCCACCATAAATTTAATACATATCAATATTTTTGTTTTAAAGCGTATTATAGCATATGTCGATTACAGAAAAATTCAAGATATTAAGGTTTTGAAGTGGTCATGTTGATGTGGAATGCCTGATTTATGGGTGAAAACGCCAATTATATGTAAGCTTTTAAGCTTCAAAATTTCGATTTTTCTGAAATTTTGATATATTATTGTGTGTGCCAAGATATGTAAATTCCCCAAATTTTATACCTCTAGATCTTCCCGTTAACGAGCTACACATTAATGAGTTTCTCCATTTGACGTACGCGATTGTTTTTTCTTTATTTTTTAATACTTCCGGACGTTGAAAAAAAAATAGAATCCAACATGTTTTTTTTTTGTGAAAAAGTCTCATCTTTTCGAATATAAAATTCATGTTCAGGTAGAACTTCAGCAACAGTTGAATAATCACATGTTTTTGTAAAAAACCTGTTTTTTTTTCAATGATAATGCGTGATTTTAATTATTTTTTCAATTCCATCGAAAAGCTGAGAATTTTTTAGTAAAGTTACCAAATTTTCAGAGTGGGATGACCATGGGTTCGCATCTGAGCTGCATTTATGGAAAACTTGTACACGTCGTCGTTTGATCGCTCCAGCTGCTGAACTTAAAGACGTGTACAAGTTTTCCGTAAATGCAGCTTAGATGCAAACCCATGGTCATCCCACTCTGAAAATTTGGTAACTATACTAAAAAATTCCTAGCTCTTCAATGGAATTTAAAAAAATTAAAATTGCGCACTATCATTCAAAAAAAAAGGTTTTTTGCAAAAACACGTGATTTTTTAACTGTTTCTGAAGTTCTACCTGAAAATAAATTTTATTTTCGAAAAGAACAGACTTTTTTACAAAAAAAAAACATGTTGGGTTCTTTTTTTTTCAACGCCCAGAAGTGTTAAAAAATAAAGAAAAAAACAATCGCGTACGTCAAATGGAGAAATTCATTAATGTGTAGCTCGTTAACGGAAAGGTCTAGAGGTATTAAATTTGGGGGATTTACAATCTTGGCACACACAATAACATATCAAAATTTTAGCAAAATCGAAATTTTGAAGCCTGAAGGCTTACATATTATTGGCGTTTTCACCCATATACAATATATATTTTAAATACAATTTTTTAAAATGTAAATCAGGAAATAAAATATTTTTTTGAAAAGTTTTATAATAAGGTAAAAGATGTAAGGTTTTAAGGCTTAGGTAATACAGAGAGGAATGGTTCGGTCCCAAAGGTACGAGGTTCTATAAAAAGAAAACACTCTTTTTACGAGATCTCTGTGTTTCTCCGGTCTCTCAATCATGCATGACACATTGATTTCATTAAGTACGGACACGATACCTTTTTCTTCCAGCCAGTAAATGGCTGTTTGTAGGATGGAACATGCGTAGTTATTATTTTGATCTAGGCATCAATACTTGAGCATATCTAGATAATACGTTGCTTGTACATTTGAATCTTGTAATGAAATGTGATCAACGTGTTTTCAGCCAGTACGATTCCGTTTGAACCATGCTAGTACAACAGGAAAGCCGGCCGCTGATCGCGAGTTCAGTATATGGGTTGGCGATTTATCAACAGACGTTGATGATTACTCCTTGTACCGAGCCTTTGCTGCGAAATATAATTCGATTCGAACGGCCAAAGTTATCTTGGATAGTTCGGGATTTAGCAAAGGATACGGTTTTGTTAGATTTGCTAATGAAGAGGAACAAAAAAATAGTTTGGTAACAATGAATGGGTATCGTGGACTCGGAACTAAATCATTGAAAATATGCAACGCTGTTCCACGACCGTGGAATAAAATACCTGGGTGAGTAATGTTTGGCAGTAGGAAGTGGGATCAATATATCTAGATACCGATAATAACGTTAGAAAGGGCTTTAAATCATTCTTTAGTGATCGAGCATATGGCACATTCCACAAATATCGTCACACAATCTAGAGCCTACATTTCAATTCACGTGGCAATCTCACAACTCTTTCTACCTCTTAAAACAAGTCAAACCCTGAATTTTTAGCTTTTTATCTCTAACCATCTCTGAGATAACGCGAGAAATCGGTTTTCTCCTTTTTTTTTCAATCAAATTTTACCGCTGTCCTTTTATTTTTATGAAAATAACTCTTGAATACTTTTTTCCGTAATAAAGTCCAAATTTTCAGAACATAATATCTTTTATCCCTAACACTTTCTCCAATGGCCTAAATATAAATTTTTCCTCTAAAAACCCTCGTTCCATGGTTTCCCACCATATAACACATTGCTTTGTATTTTTCCATCGGAAAGAGAAACTTCTTTTACGTAGAAATAGATGTTTATCACTTCCGGATGCCCGCATGGGCAGCACTAAAAAACCCAAAATCTATGGAGCCCTTGAAATGTATGTTTTTTCTGCGTCCTGAAAATGAACACCACAAATTTTTGTTACAATTAATGTTTTAATTTATTCAAGTTGAATGACGCAATAATGTGCTGAAATTGACATAGAATTAAATAATTCAAAATCTTCTAAATTAGAAGTTACAGTGGTTGCGAGATATCACAGGAATTTAGAATGTCCTAGAGAATTATTTGATTATATAGGGGCGGGAGAGAGAGAGAGAATAGAATAGAATAGAATAGAACCGAGTTTTATTATACAAGGGTGGTGACCCATAGGTACAAATGCACAAAAAATACAGAAATAATACATAAAATTAAGATTAAATAGCCGAAATGTAGAGTATCGGGAGTACGAAGCACAGAAAGAATGAATGATCTCGATCTTGGTTCCGCGTAATACATAGAGTTATATTTAAATTGTTTTTAACTAGCATTAGAATGAGAACTTAACGTAAAATTAGAGCTATGTATTCGCTAGAATTTCGAAGAGAGAGGCCTTGTACATGTCGAAAGAGAGCAAGTCACGTAGCGTGGAGGGGAGCGAGTTCCACAGACGTATAGCCGAGACAGTGGTAGATTTTTCATACCCTACAGTTCTACATAGCGGTGTCACAAGGGCGGACTCGGGCTCACGAGAAGGAATAGGCCGACCACGGACGTGAGAGCGAAGAACCAGCTGAAGAGCAACAAACAAGGGGACTCGATAGTGTAGGGCTCGGAACACAAAGATACCCAGAAAATAATTCCGACGCTGCGATACTTTGAGCCACTTTAGCCTCGCATAGTATGGCGTGATGTGATCAAATTTTCTCACATTGCAAACGAAACGTACACATGCATTGAGCGCTCGATGTAGTCGAATATCCTCGACAACGGCAATGTCAGACAGCACAATTGAGCAATAGTCGAAGATGGGAAGAATGAGAGAGGACACCAGGAGACGGCGAAGGTCAACCGTAAGGGCTTGGCCACCAGACCGCAGCTGATAGAGCGTTTTGTATACCCGATTGCATATACTCGTAACTTGTTCGCGCCAGTTGAGCGTGGGGGTAATAAGAAGACCGAGATTTCTCGCCACGTTTACGTAAGGTGTAGGGATACCTCGCACCGTAATTTCAGGCACCCGCGCCAGGTTCAGCGAGTTTACATATCGAGAAGAGCCAAGGAGCAAAGCTTGTGTTTTGTCAGGGTTAAGTCTCAGTAGATTTCTGTCAGCCTAGTCACAAATACGGGATACGTCCTCATTTATTCTCGCCACACACTCATCAATACGAGAGGGTGAGCAGTGCGCGTAGATTTGTAGATCATCCGCGTACTTCACAACTTCGCAATTTTTTATGACGTTGTTTATGTCAGCTGCATACAGCGAGAATAATGCCGGTCCCAATACTGATCCTTGAGGTACCCCTGAGGTTACCGGGAGCCAGTTCGAAGTGCCTGAGGAAGTTCGTACCGCTTGCATGCGACCCGTGAGATACGACCAGAACCATTGTAGTGTCGAGCGAGAGAAGTTAAGCGAAGCCAGTTTCTCTATCAATTTCCCATGGTCAACGGTATCAAAGGCTTTCGAAAAGTCAAAAAGAACGAGTACTGTGACTTCCCGTCGATCAATGGCGTGACGCACTGCGTCCAGCACTTTTATCAGTGCAGCCTGGGTGGATCCTCCGGCGACAAAACCATACTGATGAGGGTCCACGAGACCTGCGTTCACCATGTACTTAGTCACATCTGCGAGAACTATTCTCTCGAGAATTTTTGAGAGCTCACAGAGTAATGAAATCGGCCTAAACTGCGACGGTGTTGATGGATTCCGAACCTTCGGGACCGGAGTGATATACGTTTTTTTCCACGGTGTTGGAAATACCGAGGTCAACAAAGAGAAGTTGAAAATGTCCAGAATTAGTGGAAAAAGCGGGTCCACGCAGAGACGCAATAGATACCCAGAGAAACCGTCCGGCCCAGACACGTGGGAGTCCGCCAGACAGATATGCCGCTTGAGAATAAGTGGGGTGATGTCCGCAAAATAGAATTGCGTCTCATCAAACGGCTTCACGGCATTCAAACTAGGAGGTGGCTCATCAGGTGCCGAATTGAACACCGAGGAGAAATAGTTGTTGAGCTCCACTGGCGAGATAGTGACTTCCGGGCGAGATCGTTTCGTGACTACTCCAAGACTCCGTAATTCAGACCATAAGCGTTTAGGGTCCTTGATTTGCAGTAGGCGTGAGGTGTAGTAACGCGATTTCGTTTGTATTAATGATGTTTTCACTTGGTTCCTCAGCAATTTGTACTCATGGTGAGTAGTGACTTCCCTCGTTCGTCGGTATTTCGAGTAAGCTCGATTTCTTAAGGCAATAAGTTCACGGAGTTCAGGTGTCATCCAAGGTGCAGGGGCGCGTCGAAGGGTGATCGTGCGATAGGGCGCATGCTGATCCAAGAACTTATCGAGTGCATCATTGAAGAGTGAAACTTTCACATTCGGGTCGAGACAAGCAGCGGCAGCAGACCAATCGTGTCGTTCGATGGTATTTTGAAAATTAGGATCACGCAGGAAAGCCCAGTTGCGGCGACGCACTGTATGTGGCAGCACTGTGCGCACATATGAAAAATTATAGTCGATAGATATGAGATCATGTGCCGATCCAAACTCGAGAGCAATTTGTTTCTGCCGGATGACCCTGTCAATAGAGTCGACCACACACAAATCAAGCCAAGACGAGGCGCCCGAGGTGTGGTGAGTAGGCCCAAAGGGCACGATGTCGAGATTATATGAGTGAAAAATCCGTCGCAGATAGGTGCTGCCAGGGTTGGTGGTACAGAAATCGGAGTTCCAGTCTCCCATTATGACCCTTGAGACGTACTCTAAGCAGGTAGTTTCTAAAAGCATCTCGATGTTGTTTGAAAACGCAATTTTGGGCGGTCTGTATACGACGCCGACCAATAACTTAGAAGCATTAAGACCAGTAATCGCGAGAAACAAATATTCAGGTGCCGGCATGTACGTGGAGACTGCCGACGTTGCGATTATGCGCGTGCGAAGTGTATTCCGGGTGTATATACAAACCCCCCCTCCACCCCTACCAACTCTATCACAGCGCGTAAGCTCGTAACCAGGTAAATTCACGACATCATCAGATATATGGGGCTTGAGCCAGGATTCCGAGATAAGGATGATGTCATAACTATGCTCGGCGAAATATTGAGAGAATTCATGGAAACGAGGTACGAGTGACTGAGCATTAATATGACAAATCCCTAGCTGCGGTTGTCCTAAGAGAGCGCGAGAAGACGGGCGTGTTCGAGGAAGTCATGACAAGGTTTCGAGTTGGCCAGCATGTGAGATACGGATGACCGGCGCATCCTGGGTCTTCTTAACATTTACGATCCCATCACGTACCCATACATATTGGAACTGTTTTCGTTTCGCGAGATCTTTCGTTGCCATTAGGAGATTATGAAGCTCGAGAGGATGAAACTCGTTGATATGGATAATCTGCGTGTCGGAGAAAGCATTGTTGACCATTTTAGCATTGAGGAGGCCCCTCGATCGCTTTGCGGCAAGAATTGAGTTACGCAGTGCTGCAGAGGCGACAGTTACGAAGAGAGATCGCGGGTTATTAGTAGCCTTAGTGGCTCGCATACGCCTTATGGCCATAATTTTATTACGGTCAATCGTGACATTCAACGCAGCACATAGAGCAACAACAAGCTCGCCATCAGCTGAATTTGATTCCGGTAATCCGGAGATCACAAGATCGTTGGCGTGTGAGGCACACTCTAATTGTCGTATTCGGTCATGTAGCCGCGCATCAGTTGGAGCCATGATATTAGGTGGAGGTCGCTGTTCGATATCGTTCAGACGGCGTACTAGAACGTCGTGAGATTCAGATAAGGAGGCAGTAACGCCTTCGACTGCGTCAAGTCTGGACGAGACAGAGCTTATTTGAGCAAGACAGTCACGAACTTCGGAGCGAAGGTTATCAATTCCCGACACCTGCTCTTTAATTGTTGCAATATCGTTAATTGCGGCCTCAAAGTTGTTGAGCATGCCCGTTAATTTTGGCACGGATGCAACCGTGGTTTCAATGTTTTCAAGCTTAGCCGCGAATAACGCAATGGATTTCGAGATGCCGGCCATTTGAAAAGATAGTGACGCGGATTCAGATACCACCGGGCTAGTGACATTACTCGAGAGGCTAGGAGTGCGCTTACGACACACAAAACATGAGATACCCGCGTTCAACGGGAGTTCAGCAATCGCCTTTATACCAAGTTTCTGCTTCAGACATTCACTGTGAAAACCGTGTGATTCAACTAGGCACAGACGTACAATATCGTCCGCCGAAATGAACTTCGAGCATAAGCCACAGTTAACAGACGGCATGTTGCCGTGTAAATTTCACAGCTAGCGTGTAGTGACAGATATCACGAGATAATAGATCTATAATGCTCAATTATTGTGACAGGAACACCTGACAGCTACAACAATTGGAACGAGACAGTGAAAAGTGAAAGTCCAGGTAGTGGGGGGAGCGGGAGCCTACTCGCCTGATGTACATACGTGCAGACGGCGCCGGATCGAGATGGTATGCGTAGCCAAATTATCCGGAGAGCGTGATGACAAACGATAGCAGTGGTCGATAAGAGCGTTTAGGAGACAGCAGTACACGATAGTAATAACGCTGCTCCGATAAGCGCGAGATGTCACTCCGGTGCCGTATATTCCAAGGGATCAATATGTAGATCGATATATAAGCGGCCAGATAGTTGCGCACGCGCACGGCGGTCAGGTGATAGAGACGGCGATGACAAGAAAAGATGTCGCCAGCCAAAGTTGAGATTAGGAAGATGAAATGTCACGGGGCTTTCTATCCAACTGATTTGCATTTGGGAGAAAATAGAGCACTCAGCGGATAGAAAGCAAAAGGTAGCATGCTTCAACCTGCAACAAAACGCCCGCAGGCAGTATGCAGCAGAGAATAGTTCGAAAAACAGAGGAGCCGAAAAGAAAGCGTGCAAGCGTACTCACGTGGAGAGAGAGAGAGGGAGAGAGGGAGAGTCGTTTTCAGATTTGGGCATTGGCGTGCTCGACTTCTTCTACAGTTCTTGAAAATTCTTTTCCAGTGCGGCAATAAAGATATTATTAGGGTCTTTTACCCAAGTGTTGTCGAAAATTTTCTCGCGCTGTGAAGAGTCAAGCAAGCTTATGCATGTATAGTAGGGTAGTCCTTATTTAGGGCTCGGACGAATTTTTAATCAACCGCCTCCCAAATCGGCTCCAAATAATTTAAAAAAAATACCCTAATTTTTTCAGATTTTTATCTAGACTCTACCCCCCCCCCCCCCTTCCCCCGACGGTGAATTTTCGCATTCGAAATACACGTGTTTCGGCCATATTCTCAGGGTATATTTTATTCTAGGAGTAATAATTTTAAAAAAAATCTGTAACCGCGAGATTTTAGTGTTCATTGGTACTACTATTTGAAAAAAAAATCACCTCATCATACGGATAAATTTAGACAAATTGCACACCCTTTAACTTTGAAACATGGTAGTAACCCACGTTACCACCTCAATTTTCTTGAATTTTTCTAATTTTTTTACTTCTTAACGTATTCAGATCCGGTTTTTTGCACTTTTCAGTTACTTTAGTGATGAAAGAACATAAAAATATAGTCTAATTGGCATAAATGTTTGTAATATAAGATTTATAAATAAACAAACTAAAAAAATGACCTTTTTTTCGGAAAAATTCACTCTTCAAGAATCTATCCAAGGTAATAACTTGAAATTTACTGAGAGTGAGTTTTTAGGGTCACTGATTACGAATCCGATGTCAGATTTATCAAATTCAATATTTAAATTGCGGTGTCCACCATCTTGAATTTTGCAGATCTGACAGCGGATTCGTAATCGGTAACTTTTTTTCATTTCAACAAAATATGGTATCTATATGTGAAAATAATGAATGTTTCGTAATTTTTCTCCTCATAAGGTCACACAGGATTATAAGGTAGGACATGGCATACAAATTTTCGGTTGTGGGACCATGCCAATTTTTTTTATGCTTCTTTTTTTCATCGAGCGTGCTCGTTGTATGATGATGATCGTATGATCGTGAAAATTCTCATTCGGGAGTTTTTTGGGTCTCTGATTACGAATCCGCTATCAGATTTGCAAAATTCAAGATGGCGGATTCATGATGGCGGATTCATGATGGTGGATACCGAAATTTAAATATTAAATTTGAAAAATCTGACATCAGATTCGTAATCAGTGACCCCAAAAACCCACTCTCACTAAATTTGAAGTTATTACCTTGGACAGATTCTTCAAGAGTGAATTTTTCCGAAAAAACTTCATTTTTTTTAGTTTGTTTATTTATAAATCTTATATTACAAACAATTATGCCAATTAGACTGTATTTTTATGTTCTTTCATCACTAAAGTAACTGATATGTGCAAAATTCCGGATCTGAATACGTTAAGAAGTAAATAAATTAGAAAAATTCAAGAAAATTGAGGTGGTAACGTGGGTTACCACCATGTTTCAAAGTCAAAGGGTGTGCAATTTGTCTCAATTGATCCGTATGATAATGTGATTTTTTAATTTTTTTGTCGTTTGAGGTAACGAAATATACTTTTTTCTATGACTTATAATTTTTTTCTCTGAATAACTCTGGCCATAAATGCGCAAGGGATTGCATAATAGGAAACTAATATTTAAAAAGTTTGACTCTTTGGTAACGTGACTACCCGAAACTATTTCTACGAAAATTGCCGTAAACGAGATAGGTGTTGTATCTCTAGAACGATTCGAACAGTTTTTATTTTTAACCTCAGCTGAACACTTTCGGCTCCCTGGAATCCCAGTGCTTAGGGAAAAGCGAGATTTATTGCGCAACCTGCGTTTTCTCTATTTTCAAACTTGTATATATATGTAAGCTCCTTGATCTTATCGACTTTTTTAACTAAGTAGCTAGTCATTGATCTATTCTTGTTTGTTAGATGTAAAAACAAATTGAAATCGTCCATTTTAAGCGCAGTTACGATGAAAAATCAGAATGGTGGTCCCCGGGACCCCAGTGTATGAAGCATGTATGTCAACAATAAATGTGTGAAGCATGTATGTAAACAATAAATGTGTGAGGCTGGGGTTAACCCAGCCACATGTCACATACACGAATACGCGTGCACATACACGCATACACGCGTGTTTCGGAATTTTTAGAATTTTTCAAGTACTGTTGCATAGAATTCTGCGAATTATTTTGTTCACAAAAATCAGGCTTCCTCTATGAACACTTTGAAAATGTAATTCATCCTTATAATTTACAGTTCTACGCCTCCACAATCTTCGTCGGACTACTCCTCTTCAAATATGAACGTTGATGCATACAATTACTACGATACATCTTCGTATTGGAGTAGTTACAGCGCTTGGCAGCAAGGCTATTACGAAAGTGAGCCCACATCAGATGCTTACAACAATTATATTTTGGATCACAAAACAGAGGAGGATGAACTTGAACTTATTGGTATGTTGAGCGGAATAATCTTATATTGTAATTGCTAGATCGGAACCAACACTCAGGATGCATTCCATGAATTTAAACAATTTTCCAAATCACGACAGTCTTTCTTTAGCACTGTTAAAAAAAACACCGTAGATAATCATACGAAGCATTATATTATTGAAAAATTCAAGAGGATTTTAAAATATCGTACAATATTAACCCCTCACGTACCAAAGGCTCCGCGCCGAGTCGTATCTCACCGGCCCGGGTAGTTTTTCAGTTTTGTTTATTATTTAATAAATTCATTTAAAAAATCGTCATTTTTTTCAATAATATTACAGCTTATACATTCAAGTTTGAATATCTGATAAATACATTATAATTCGTTTCAAACTCTATGTGACACAGCAATAACACTGTTGCACTGATTTGCGCCGTAAAAATACGGTGTTGGGCCTATGAGATAAAAATTCAACGCTGTAATATTTCGGCATCGGTATTTGAAAAGTTAAGTTCATCTCATTACGGGTCAGCTCCGTCAATAAATTAATCTGAATAACAGATTACTCTTGACAAGGTCACAAGTAGTCAAGTTATATTTTCATTTTTCGAGTATCTAACTTCTTCAAAAGTTTCATTCGTCTACACCGATTAAGTCATAATCATTCATGATATAGATCATGTCCGAGTGTATAGATAAGACGGTATGAAATCGTCGGTTTTCCATCCCAACTTTTCTTTGACTATCCTTTTTTAGTTAATATTCCCATATTTAATACAGTACTGATGAACTGGAGTGGAATTTTTGGTTTCAGCTCAATGTTCGCGAAAATTTTTCGAATTTGAAAAATTAAAAAAATACATTCAAAGTTTAGTAATCTTTCGATTGAGACCAAAGAACTAAATCGGTCAATAATTGCAGACGTGTGAGTGGTCAATGTGTGGGGGTGGAAAAGCGGGTCGACGGCTGACCGCGTAATTTCGCCCTTGCGGGGGGTGAATAATTAGTGTAGTGGATAATGTTTTATCGGACGTAAGTTTATATCAGGGATGATAATCTTTGCAAAATAAATTTGATCCGCGTTCCCCGGGGGGAAAGGAGGCCACAGAAGTAATAATGGTCAAGGCTAGCAGGAAAACGACTGGACTGATTTTTGTTTTTTTTTTTTTTCGATGATGCATATTTTGCAAGACACTATGACCTCATGAAAAGAAAACTACGATAACGTTGCTCGAACGTGGAGGACACGTGCATTATAGAAATGAAATTTTACTTCTATACATTTTTCATATTGAAGGACTTGTTCCCAAGATTTTGCAGTGATGAAATATCGAAGAGGACATTTTAACGATTAAAGCGCGTGGTTATTCATATTGGAAAGGTGCGTGGCTGAAACCAATTACGCGTTTGAAAAATCAGTAGTAACTGAAACGAGAAAAACACGACAGGTGGGGGGATCAGTAATAATGAAGTGATTTTTTCCACTAGTGCTTTTCGTATCTTTTGGTAATTTCTGAAGCTCACTTGAGGGGTTCTATACAGTTGTTGGACCGAAAAAGACACATTTTTGTGACTTTTTTTTTTAGAAAATCACTATTATAAATCTCAACAGGAATATGGTACATTTAAAAAGTAACATCTGAAGAACAATCAGTAATTTTTTTGTTCAAAAATATATATTTATAACGGAGATACAGCTGATTTCCGGGATGCACTTTTGAAAAACGTGTTTTGCGGCGAGCCACGCCATTCTGACCCAGATCATCTGAAATGAAAGAACCAAACCGATAGTCGAAGAACTGGCGAACATTTTAGTTACGTCATTTCGCAAAGAAAATTTTCCATCTTATCAAACTCTCTTCACATCGTTGACAATTGATTCGGAAGTCTGCCTGGCTCCAGTACTGGAGAGCGTGGGGGGGGGGGGGGGGGCGCAAAAGGTTAAAAAAACAATTGGAAAACGTCATATCATATGCGCTAGATTTTGGTGTAGCAGCAGAGAATGATATTTTGAGTTGAATGGTAAAAATGGCAGACACTTAGGTAGCTGGAAAAATGGCGGCAAACAGCAATAAAGACACGCGAAAATATGTATAACTTACGTCATACCATAAGGGTTGGAACAAAAATAAATATTTACAGGAAGTCATGAAAATTCTATACACAATAGGACAGACAAAAATCTTGACCCGAACACCCTGGAAGACAACGACAAAGAGCGGTAAATCTGCGCAGATTGGAGAACGGGCGCTACAGTTATCTTCGATTACTAGAATTTTATTTGATTATATTGTTATATAGGAGGGTGAGCATATATGTATTATTAATTGTTATTCATAATTCTTTATTATTATTCACTATTTGTTATTGTTATTCAGCAATATTCGGCCGCACGTCGCGTCGTTCACGGTATAATCTTAATATCTGCGTTAAACATTTTATTCTGAAATATATTTTCAAAATAGTAAGAACCAAATCAATAATAGTGAAAATTTAAGTACATTTTTTAATCAGAAATACAAAATATACATGCTTCTTCGTTTTAAAATGGATATGCTAATTTGTCTTATTAAACGTCATCATAATCGTCAAATGATCCCTCTGGACTGTTGCCATCGTGTACTCGGCGTCGAAATTATTCTTATCGTTCTCGTCGTCTGTAAAGTTAATACAAAGTTATTAAAATGTAGCAGTGACCGTATGCACGACTAGTTTATAAAATGAACTTGTATGCATTACCTATGACATTCGTGTCTCCATCCTGACTTGTGGTTTGAATAATGATGTCATTTACCAAGGTTGGTGATTGTTCACCCTCGAACCAAAGTATTTTGTACTTTTCCTGCGTTTTTTTCCAGCCATAATCGTGTGGGAGTAATTGCATCAGGTTTTTTAAATAAGCATTTCGCCACAAGTTTCAAATGTAACGTGCTCGTAGTAACTGCTGGGACAATTCCGACGTACACGGAGGTAAATTTGAGGCGTCAACATTTTCAAATTTTCGATGGAATGGCTCATTCACGTCTTTGGTCTTGAAAGTTTTTACAAAAATTTCGATTCTTTTCTCATTAACGTTACTCGCTCGTTAGGCGCTATACATATATTGATTTGTTGTATATGCTATACATATACAACAAATTAATTTATCCAGAAATGAGAATACCGCATCCCTTGGAGATTTTGATAGATTGCAATCCGACAAATTCGAAAAAGCTTTCTGATATCCCGTACTTTCATGCAGTAGTGAAAACGGCTTGTTCTTCCCTTTTTTGAAGAATTTTCCGAGAAAAATGCCGGGAAATTCAAATGAAAACGCAAAATTAACACTAAATAACATCTTCTCAATCACTAATCAAAATACGCCGAATTGTCCGACGGCGTGTGGGTCCTATGGTTGTGATGATCGTCCTCCAAATGGTATTCTTCTGGTATGGGTAGATCCGGGACTACCTAAAACTGAACCTATGATAACGGTGCGATCGGGCAATCCGTGGCGGTTGGGTGGTCGCAATCCCAGCCGACAACGGCCTTCCAAACGTAAACGTAACTCAAACGTAACCGCCCTTATCTTCTCTATACCCTGTAACGAAGCGTCGAGACTCACACTCGAACCTTTATACTCACTAAAATTACTATTCATGAAAGACCGAGTCTACCGGGTGGCTCATTTAATTTGGCCCTGATCCACGGCAACTCGGTATCTCGAACGCGCAAGGACCCGACAGAAAGCTAAACTTAATACCAAAACGTACGATAACGCGAAAAATAAAGAAATAGAGGTGGAACGGTCGCCAATACCGATTTCGAGAACAGACTAATTTCTACGCACTGAAATTAACTGAATTTATCACAATATTGACCAAAAAAAACTATGGTCGGAACGACCTGTGACGCTAAAACACGAAAATTGCGTCACAATATATAGTATATATAGTATATATAGTATATAATATATAGTATACAATATATTGTATAGTATATAGTATATTGTATATAGTATATTGTATATAGTATATTGTATATAGTATATTGTATATAGTATATTGTATATTTTATGGTATATTGTGTAGTACATATAGTATATAGTATATAGTATACAGTATATAGTATAGGGTAAGGATGCAGAAAATTCTTTATTTCTCACCAAAAGTATAATTATGATGATGAGTTTTGTATCCCTTACTTGAGGAATTGATTCCCAGAATAAAATCTATCCTATGTCCTTCCTAGGGTCTCAAACTATCTTCATATCAAATTTCATCTAAATCGGTTCAGCGGATTAAGCGTGAAAAAGTAACAGACAGACAGAGTTACTTTCGCATTAATAATATTAGTAAGGATTGCATGGAAAAAATCATAAAAACTGAATGCATCGAGTAGTGAGATAGTAGCGGTTGCTACTTCTGTTCGCTACATTTCGTTTTTATGATTTTTTTCACACAACCACTGGAACAATAATCATGTACATTATGAAATAAAGAGTGAACATTGTGGAATAACGAGTGACGCCTTCTCTACAAACGGTGCCTCTGGAAAACAAGGTGACCGTCTAGAATGTCTAGTCTTACTCCACACCTAAGGCTCTGCAGGGCTGGACCAAACACGTTCCCTAGGATACTAAAACAACGACGTGCGGACCAGGGATGGGCAACATCGAATTAAAAAGTATTTAAATACATCATTAAAATACAAAATGCTTTTCGACTCGTCATTTATTTCGGGTACGAGTGACGAATGAATTTCCACTCGCCATTCGTTTCGCATTCGAGTGACGAGTGGTTTTTCATTCTGTATTTAATTCGCGTTCGAGTGACGAGTGGATTCCCACTCGTCATTTATTTCGGGTACGAGTGACGAATGAATTTCCACTCGCCATTCGTTTCGCGTTCGAGTAACGAGTGGTTTTTCATTCTGTATTTACTTCGCGACCAAGTGACGAATGGATTTCCACTCGTTGTTTACATCCGAACTGAGTGAAGAGTGGGGGAACCATTCGAACGCCGTCTTCGGTTCGAGTGGAAAAACACTCGTTATTTGTTTACTTTCAGATCCGAATGAATTTCCACTCGACAAATTTTTCGAAAAAGATGGATTCGTGAATCAATAATTGTTTTAAATTAAAATGAATTTCCACTCGATATTCGGTTCAAATACAAGTGGAAATATATTGACGTGATGCAGTGATAATAAGATAAATAGATAGATGGATACATAGACAGAGAGACAGAGAGAGATTGAGAGAGATTGAGAGAGAATGAGAGAGATTGAGAGAGAATAAGAGAGATTGAGAGAGATTGAGAGAGAATGAGAGAGATTGAGAGAGAATAAAGAGATTGAGAGAGATTGAGAGAGAATGAGAGAGATTGAGAGAGAATGAGAGAGTTTGTGAGAGAATGAGAGAGATTAAGAGAGAATGAGAGAGAATAAGAGAGAATGAGAGAGAATGAGAAAGAATAAGAGAGATTGAGAGAGATTTAGAGAGAATGAGAGAGATTGAGAGAGATTGAGAGAGAATGAGAGAGAATAAGAGAGATTGAGAGAGATTAAGAGAGATTAAGAGAGACAGAGAAAGATTGATAGAGAATGAGAGAGATTCAGAGAGAATAAGAGAGATTGGGAGAGAATAAGAGAGATTGAGAGAGATTGAGAAAGAATGAGAGAGAATAAGAGAGATTAATACAGAATAAGAGAGATTGAGAGAGAATAAGAGAGATTAAGAGAGAATGAGAGAGATTGAGAGAGAATAAGAGAGTTGAAGAGAAAATGAGAGAGAATGAGAGAGATTAAAAGAATGAGAGAGCTTGAGAGAGATTGAGAGAGAAAGAGCGAGAATGAGAGAGATTGCGAGAGAATGAGAGAGATTAAGAGAGATTGAGAGAGATTGAGAGAGAATGAGAGAGATTGAGAGAGAATAAGAGAGATTGGGAGAGAATAAGAGAGATTGAGAGAGATTGAGAGAGCATGAGAGAGAATAAGAGAGATTAATACAGAATAAGAGAGATTGAGAGAGAATAAGGGAGATTAAGAGAGAATGAGAGCGATTGGAAGAGAATGAGAGAGAATCAGAGAGAATGAGAGAGATTGAGAGAGATTAAGAGAGATTAAGAGAGATTAAGAGAGAATGCGAGAGATTGAGAGAGACTAAGAGAGATTAAAAGAGATTAATACAGAATAAGAGAGATTGAGAGAGAATAAGAGAGATTAAGAGAGAATGAGAGAGATTAAAAGAATCAGAGAGCTTGAGAGAGATTGAGAGAGAAAGAGCGAGAATGAGAGAGAATGATAGCGCCCAAACGGACACTTTTTTTATCCATTTTTCAGCGGCTGTTCCTCCTATGAAACCTATTCTGAAAAAAATCAGGAATAACCACATCCGACGCGAAATTTTATCAGCTTTCAGAATCCGTGATTAAAATTTGCAAAAAATGCCACCCAACAGAGTTATGATTGTTTATTTAAAAAAAAAACGCGTTTTTTCGCTGCAATATTTTTTTCAATCCACATTTTCGTATCGAAATTCGATGAGCACCCCTCCGGGAGGTCAAGAAATCGCGTCCATGGACCCTAATCTATAAAATCCATCAGTAAAAAAAATTTAATTCAAGATGGCGGAGTCCAATATGGCGGTTCGAAGCCGAAAATTTGTATGTGCTTTTCTCTCACCCTGACAAAACTATCTTTCTCAATGGGATTTGCATGTCCAGCGGTATACAAGGGTTTTTGAGGTCGCTGATTACGAATCCGTTATCAGATTTGCCAAATTCAAAATGGCGGATCCAATATGGCGGACACAAAATTGCGAATTCCGTATTTTTTCGTGAAAATTTGTAGGTGGGGGTTTTCGAGAGCCCGGATTACGAATCCGTTATCAAATTTGCCAAATTCAAGAAAAAAAGTGGAAAATTGTCAGGACAATTTGTATGAAGATTTTTTTTTTTTTTAGTTTTCAGGTTTAGAACGAGATGACGAAAAACACTATGCGTTCCTCAGCCGTCAAAGTACATTGCCGTTGCCCGGCTCTCACCACGAGGAGGTGAACGCAAAATCGAGAGCCTTTTTTTACTTTTTTTTTGGTTTTTTTTCTGTTTTATAATTTTTTTGTTTTTTTTTTAATTTTATAATTTTTTTGTTTTTTTTTATTTTAAAATTTTTTTGTTTCTTTTTATTTTATAATTTTTTTGTTCTTCATTTTTGTTTTTATAATTTTTTTGTTTTTATTTTATTTTATAATTTTTTTTGTAGCTTTTTGCAATTTTTCTTTTTTTTTGTTTTTTTTTCTATCCCATTCCTCTATTCCCCTGCCAATGAACCAAAGACTATTTTTTTTTGGTATGGACGAGCGTAAAGCAGGTGGAACATAGATAAACGTTGCAGCTCATACACATTTTCTGCGTTCTTGTGCCACATCTGTGATAGTGTTCACAGCACTTTTTCAATTTTACAGTGATACTCTTGTGTGCTATCTTATTTTTCTTTCCGCCCTTTGCAAGATAGTTTCTCGCGATTTCGAGTCCTACTTCTTTACTCCCTACTTTTGTGCCGTCGCACAGTGGGGAATTTTCACGAATTCCTGGCCAAAAATAAAAAAAAAAATTTTTCCATACAGGTATAACGGTCACGGGTATTTGTAGAGAACTAATTTCTGCGTAATTTCCCGTTTGACCCAACCTTTTACCTCTCATAGATGCTTAGATATTTCAGTTCAAAGTCGACCTTTGTTGGTGACAGTCGCGAGCGTCGACCGTGCTGTGTTTTGTAGCGCAACTTTGAACGTTTGTATACGGATAGTGGGAAGTGATAATTGATTCAAACAAAATGGATATTCTTCCTCAAGGTATGTAGAACATTTTGCCTATTTTACAATTAAAAAATATTTTTTTTGTCCATGTTTTCGTAGTCTAACGAGAATCCCGAAAAGTGCCTTCGTTCGAAAGTAAATATTGACTTTGCATAGACGTTTAGTATAGAATCCCGCGGAATCCCGCCTTCATTTTTTTTTTTAAATAAAGCTTAGAATATTAGCTTTCGAATGCCGCCTCACCGAGAGTGCGCAAAGGTGCGCGGCCTGGTCCAGAGCAATTTTAGTGCGCGTCCGCGTCATCCGATAAGTCAACCGCGCGCCGCGTGTCGTGCCAGGTACTCGGTCAGCCGAACTGGGCTTACCTGGAACTGCAGCTGCGGGTCGACCGGTCGACCCTGACAATAGATTCGAAATATAAATATATATATACATACATATGTATATATATATATATATATACATACTTTGTAAGAATCGTCGTGAAAAATGCTGATACCTGATTTAGTTTACGTGGAATTTGTTTTCCAGAGGGAAAGGAATTTATTAGAAATTTAGTATTGTATTCGGAACGCCAACTCCACATTTTAATGAAGTATGACCAAATGCATAAAGGCGTATGTCTAATCCTCATTCGTAATACAATGCAATTTATGATTAATACTAAGTACAATTTCTTTTCAGGTTCAGGTGCTTCGCTTGTCTCATTCAAACGAAAGGAAATATTTTTAATTCTGAAAAAATATTTAACGTCAGAATATAATGAGCAAGTAGAATTATTGGAACGGGAATTATCGGAGAAGAGTCAATGTGTGATTAAAATCCACCAAGATGCCAGGCAGAATTTGTCCAAGTTAATTCATAAGATACGCATAAAATGGCAAGAGTCAGGAAGGAAGGAGACCAATTTTCTTCATAAGAATCAAGAGTGGCTGGAGATGGATATTGCCTTTCCTGCTGATTCGAAACCGAGTGACGCCAGCACACGTGGTCGTCCCTCAGTGGACTTTGCTGCATCAAGTGAGCGATCGAAACGACGAAGAACAGAAGAGTTGCGGCAAAATCATACCCCTGAGGAGTTGTGCTATGCAGCGCAAATGAGTCTCCGCTCTTCCGGAGACGTAAATTCGTCAAAAACGGTCAAGGACATTGCAGTTGAAACGCACGCACCTGCACCAACATCGTCAAAGGCAGTGCAAAATACACTATCAACAGATGAAGCTCTTTCGGTTATGGTCGAAGCCAAACTCACCAGACATCAATATAATATTGTAAGAGCATCGCTGAAAGGTATCAACTGTCCGGCATATCCAAATTACGAAGCAGTTAGAGAGGCCAAAGCATTATGTTATCCACCGCGGTCTAGTATAACTATTACTGAAAATTGTGCCGATATTAAATTACAAGACTTACTGGACCACACATGCAAGCGTCTTCTTCTTAGTCAGAGAGAAGTTGTGAAATCAGTGCATATGGAAAACTTGGCAAATGCGGAATTAATCTGTAAATGGGGGTGTGACGGAAGTTCTGGCCAAGGTGTATACAAACAGAAATTTGAGGATGACAGTAATTCCGACGCAAATATATTCCTAACGTCCCTTGTTCCGTTACAACTCGCATTTTTTGAGAGTGAATCTATGGACTCCGGTTGTAAACTTTTATGGAAAAATCCGAGGCCATCATCGCCTCGCTATTGCCGGCCTATAAGAATGCAATTTCTACATGAAAGTACGGAATCCACGAAGAATGAAACAGCGTATATTGAAGAACAAATCTCATCATTAAAACCATTGAAAATTGGAGTTGATGGCAGAGAAGTAACAGTTAGGTATAAAATGCTGTTTACTATGATAGATGGGAAAGTCTGCAATGCTGTTACATCTACGAAATCCGCACAAAGATGCTATTTATGTCAAGCTACTTCAAAAGAATTTAACGATCTTGATGCAATCCTGAAAAAAGAAGTGAATGAAGATAACTTGAAATTTGGAATGTCCACGTTACACACATGGATCCGTTTTTTTGAGTCCCTCTTGCATCTATCTTACAAACTCGATTTGAAAAAATGGCAGGCACGATCCGAAAATGAAAAAAAGATGGTTAGCGATCGAAAAGCACAGATACAAAAATCTTTGAAATCTGAATTGGGGTTGATAGTGGATCGTCCAAAGCCTGGGTATGGGAGCACCAACGATGGCAATACAGCACGGCGATTTTTTGAAAACCACGAAATAACAGCAATGATAACTGGCTTGAACGAAGAACTTATAAAAAGATTTCACGTCATTTTACAAGTTATCTCGAGTGGGTACGATATCAACGTGGAAAACTTCAAAGAATACGCGTTGGAAACTGCGCAACTGTACGTGCGCGATTATCCATGGTATTATATGCCAACAACCGTGCACAAAATATTGATCCATGGAAATTTGATAATAGCTTCGGCTATTTTACCCATCGGACAATTGTCAGAGGAGGCTCAAGAAGCGCGAAACAAAGACGTGAAAAAATTTCGAGACGGATTTTCTCGTAAATCATCACGCGAGAATACTATGCAGGATGTTTTGAATTGGCTACTAGTGTCATCTGATCCATTCATAACAAACCTAAGGAAACTGCCTCAAAAAAAGTCACAGCAATTGTCTGCAGAGGCTATGAGGCTACTTGCTGAGCCGAATATGGATTGAATATGGATTGGAATAAGGATTAGGATTGAGATACTCTTTGTATTTTTCAATAATAAAAACTTTGTTTACCGTATTACGAGATAACAATTATTTTCCGTACATTCCCGAACCTACTGTATAATCTATTATTGTAGCCACTCGACAAACATAGTTCAGGCTCTGTGTTTTATTTTTCGAAATTTTGATGTATTCGCAATCAGGGAACCCGAAAACATCGGGAAAATAGATTTTTCATCGGATTTATTAAAGAATTTTGGTTCGAACCAGCCATATTTGAGTCGCCATTTTGTTTTTTGAAATTTTGATTTTGGATTCGAAATCAGGGACCCCGAAAACATGGGGAAAGTAAATTTTCCGCTGGATTTATTGAAGAATTTTGGTTCGAACCAGCCGTATCTGAGCCGCCATTTTGTTTTTTGAAATTTTGATTTTGGATTCGAAATCAGGGACCCCGAAAACATGGGGAAAGTAAATTTTCCGCTGGATTTATTGAAGAATTTTGGTTCAAACCAGCCGTATCTGAGCCGCCATTTTGTTTTTTGAAATTTTGATTTTGGATTCGAAATCAGGGACCCCGAAAACATTGGGAAAGTAGATTTTTCGTTGGATTTTTTGAAGAATTTTGGTTCGAACCAGCCGTATCTGAGCCGCCATTTTGTTTTTTGAAATTTTGATTTTGGATTCGAAATTAGGGACCCCGAAAACATTGGGAAAGTAGATTTTCCGTTGGATTTTTTGAAGAATTTTGGTTCGAACCAGCCGTATCTGAGCCGCCATTTTGTTTTTTGAAATTTTGATTTCGGATTCGTAATCAGCGACCCCGAAAACATAAGTATACCAAATTTGGTGAAGTTCCGATCATCCCCTGATTTATGGCCAGGAATTCGTGAAAATTCCCCACTGTGCGTCGCTAGTCAAATTGCGAAGAACGGTTGCATTAGCAATAGATGCTTGGATAAGCCTTGTGAAAATAGCCCAAGTCCATTTTTTCCCTCTGATGCATGGCATCAAATTGCTGCAATGCGCATCGTGAAGATCGACTCCACCCATGTACTTATTGTACCCCGTGAACGCTGAAGGGAAAGGTAAATGTGTTGAAGCCCTTTCCCGTCGGGAAAACCGTTTCACCGTTGATAGCGGCGTGACACCGGAGATTGTTGAGAGCAATGATACCGGCTTCGAATCCATCACAGTGATGAAGTTCATGCCACTATTTTTTTCGTGCTTCGCAGAAAATGTACCCCTCTCTACCTTCTGATCCAAATCATTTTTCACTTTTACTCTGTTTGCTCTCACAGTACCTGTCGCTCTCAAACCAAGATTTTTTAGATGAATCAGTAGGTCGGGGTTGGTAAAAAAATTATCAAAGTATAAATGATACTTTATTATTTTTTTTGGAACAACCGATGTAAGCAGATTTTGAACCATCTGCATAACGACACGACTCCCCAAGGCACATTTTTTCAATTTGGTTTCTTTGTTCGCGGAATAAATGTTTGAACCCTTGCCACAATAAATATCGCAATCGAATAAAAATCCATCTGCGCTGCAAATGCCCCACATTTTTATTCCAAAACGCTCCGGCTTGTTGGCTATGAACTGCTGTAAAATAGTCCTTCCATGGAATTTTACCATCATCTCGTCGATAGATAGAGCTGTGGAGAAAAACCCGAACTGGAGAATGTTTTTTCTGAAAATATCAAGAACTTTTCTTACTCTCCAAGCTCTGTCATCAACATCTCTACACCGGGTTTTCGATAATTTTATTTTTGATTTTATTTTCAAAAATTCGTTGCGACTCATTGCTTCAGCGATGGGATTGCATATCAACAAGGGATCTAGAGACCAGTAGTCCCTTAGGGATTTTCTCTCATTGAAAATTGACAATATAATTATTCCCAAAAAAACATCCAAATCATTTGATGTCATATTGAAATTATTCTCGCGAGTAGCTTCTACTATGAAGTTTTTCAATTCTTCAGAAAAAAATCAAAAATAAAATTATCGAAAACCCGGTGTAGAGATGTTGATGACAGAGCTTGGAGAGTAAGAAAAGTTCTTGATATTTTCAGAAAAAACATTCTCCAGTTCGGGTTTTTCTCCACAGCTCTATCTATCGACGAGATGATGGTAAAATTCCATGGAAGGACTATTTTACAGCAGTTCATAGCCAACAAGCCGGAGCGTTTTGGAATAAAAATGTGGGGCATTTGCAGCGCAGATGGATTTTTATTCGATTGCGATATTTATTGTGGCAAGGGTTCAAACATTTATTCCGCGAACAAAGAAACCAAATTGAAAAAATGTGCCTTGGGGAGTCGTGTCGTTATGCAGATGGTTCAAAATCTGCTTACATCGGTTGTTCCAAAAAAAATAATAAAGTATCATTTATACTTTGATAATTTTTTTACCAACCCCGACCTACTGATTCATCTAAAAAATCTTGGTTTGAGAGCGACAGGTACTGTGAGAGCAAACAGAGTAAAAGTGAAAAATGATTTGGATCAGAAGGTAGAGAGGGGTACATTTTCTGCGAAGCACGAAAAAAATAGTGGCATGAACTTCATCACTGTGATGGATTCGAAGCCGGTATCATTGCTCTCAACAATCTCCGGTGTCACGCCGCTATCAACAGTGAAACGGTTTTCCCGACAGGAAAGGGCTTCAACACATTTACCTTTCCCTTCAGCGTTCACGGGGTACAATAAGTACATGGGTGGAGTCGATCTTCACGATGCGCATTGCAGCAATTTGATGCCATGCATCAGAGGGAAAAAATGGACTTGGGCTATTTTCACAAGGCTTATCCAAGCATCTATTGCTAATGCAACCGTTCTTCGCAATTTGACTAGCGACGGCACAAAAGTAGGGAGTAAAGAAGTAGGACTCGAAATCGCGAGAAACTATCTTGCAAAGGGCGGAAAGAAAAATAAGATAGCACACAAGAGTATCACTGTAAAATTGAAAAAGTGCTGTGAACACTATCACAGATGTGGCACAAGAACGCAGAAAATGTGTATGAGCTGCAACGTTTATCTATGTTCCACCTGCTTTACGCTCGTCCATACCAAAAAAAAAATAGTCTTTGGTTCATTGGCAGGGGAATAGAGGAATGGGATAGAAAAAAAAACGAAAAAAAAGAAAAATTGCAAAAAGCAACAAAAAAAATTATAAAATAATATAAAACAAAAAAATTATAAAAACAAAAATGAAGAACAAAAAAATTATAAAATAAAAAGAAACAAAAAAATTTTAAAATAAAAAAAAACAAAAAAATTATAAAATTAAAAAAAAAAAACAAAAAAATTATAAAACAGAAAAAAAACCAAAAAAAAAGTAAAAAAAGGCTCTCGATTTTGCGTACACCTCCTCGTGGTGAGAGCTGGGCAACGGCAAAGTACTTTGACGGCTGAGGAACGCATAGTGTTTTTCGTCATCTCGTTCTAAACCTGAAAACTAAAAAAAAAAAAATCTTCATACCAATTGTCCTGACAATTTTCCACTTTTTTTCTTGAATTTGGCAAATTTGATAACGGATTCGAAATCAGGGCTCTCGAAAACCCCCACCTACAAATTTTCACGAAAAAATACGGAATTCGCAATTTTGTGTCCGCCATATTGGATCCGCCATTTTGAATTTGGCAAATCTGATAACGGATTCGTAATCAGCGACCTCAAAAACCCTTGTATACCGCTGGACATGCAAATCCCATTGAGAAAGATAGTTTTGTCAGGGTGAGAGAAAAGCACATACAAATTTTCGGCTTCGAACCGCCATATTGGACTCCGCCATCTTGAATTAAATTTTTTTTACTGATGGATTTTATAGATTGGGGTCCATGGACGCGATTTCTTGACCTCCCGGAGGGGTGCTCATCGAATTTCGATACGAAAATGTGGATTGAAAAAAATATTGCAGCGAAAAAACGCGTTTTTTTTTAAAATAAACAATCATAACTCTGTTGGGTGGCATTTTTTGCAAATTTTAATCACGGATTCTGAAAGCTGATAAAATTTCGCGTCGGATGTGGTTATTCCCGAATTTTTTCAGAATAGGTTTCATAGGAGGAACAGCCGCTGAAAAATGGATAAAAAAGTGTCCGTTTGGGCGCTAATGGGTTAAGAGAGATTGAGAGAGATTGAGAGAGAATGAGAGAGATTGAGGGAGATTAAGAGAGAACAAGAGAGAATGAGAGAGATTAAGAGAGACAGAGAAAGATTGAGAGAGAATGAGAGAGATTCAGAGAGATTGAGAGAGAATAAGAGAGATTGGGAGAGAATAAGAGAGATTGAGAGAGATTGAGAGAGCATGAGAGAGAATAAGAGAGATTAATACAGAATAAGAGAGATTGAGAGAGAATAAGAGAGATTAAGAGAGAATGAGAGCGATTGGAAGAGAATGTGAGAGAATCAAAGAGAATGAGAGAGATTGAGAGAGATTAAGAGAGATTAAGAGAGATTAAGAGAGAATGAGAGAGATTAAGAGAGATTAAGAGAGATTAAGAGAGAATGAGAGAGAATAAGAGAGAATGAGAGATATTAAGAGATAATGAGAGAGAATGAGAGAGAATAAGAGAGAATGAGAGAAATTGAGAGAGACTAAGAGAAATTAAGAGAGAATGAGAGAGAATGAGAAAGAATAAGAGAGAATAAGAGAGATTGAGAGATAATGAGAGAGATTAAGAGAGATTGAGAGAGAATGAGAGAGAATGAGAGACATTGAGAGAGAATGAGAGAGATTAAGAGAGAATGAGAATGATTAAGAGAGATTAAGAGCGAATGAGAGAGATGGAGAGAGATTGAGAGAGAATGAGAGCGAATGAGAGAGATTGAGAGAGAATAAGAGAGAATGAGAGAGGATGAGAGAGATTCAGAGAGAATGAGAGAGATTAAGAGAGAATGAGAGATATTGCGAGAGAATAAAAGAGATTGCGAGAGAATGAGAGAGAATGAGAGATATTGAGAGAGAATGAGAGAGATTGAAAGAGAATGAGAGAGAATGAGAGAGATTAAGAGAGAATGAGAGAGAATGAGAGAGAATGAGAGAGATTGAGAGAGAATAAGAGAGATTGAGAGAGGCTGAGAGGAAATGAAAGAGAATGAGAGAGTATGAAAGAGATTCAGAGAGAATGAGACAGATTAAGAAAGAATGAGAGGAATGAGAGAGATTGAGAGAGAATAAGAGCGATTAAGGGAGATCTACCTCATTCTCTGTTAATCTCTCTCATTCTCTGTCATTCTCTCTCAATCTCTCTTAATCTCTTCCAATTTCTCTCATTCTCTCTCAATCTTCCTCATTCTCTCTCATTCTCTCTCAATCTCTCTTAATCTCTCCCAATTTCTCTCATTCCCTCTCAATCTCTCGAATTCTTTCTCATTTTCTCTTAATCGCTCCCAATTTCTCTCATTCTCTTTCATTTTCTCTCAGCTTCTCTCAATCTCTCTTATTCTCTCTCAATCTCTCTCAATCTCTCTCATTCTCACTCATTCTCTCTTAATCTCTCTCAATCTCTCTCATACTCTCAATCTCTCTCATTCTCTCACATTCTTTCTAAATCTCTCTTAATCTCTCCCAATTTCTCTCATTCTCCATCAATCTCACATTCTCTCACAATCTCTCTTATTCTCTCTCATTCTCTCTTATTCTCTCTCAATCACTCTCATTCTCTCTCAATCTCTCTTATTCTCTTTTAATCTCTCCCGATTTCTCTCATAATCGCTTAATCTCTCTCATTCTCTCTCATTCTCTCTCTTTCAATCGTTCTCAATCTCTCTTATTCTCTCTCAATCTCTCTCATTCTCTCTTAATCTCTCTCATTCTCTCACATTCTTTCTAAATCTCTCTTAATCTCTCCTCATTTCTCTCATTTTCTCTCAATCCCTCTCAATCTCTCCCAATTTCTCTCATTCTCTCTCATTCTCTCTCATTCTTTCACAATCTCTCTTAATCTTTCCCAATTTCTCTAATTCTCTCCCAATCTATCTCATTCTCTCTTAATCTCTCTCATTTTCTCTCATTCTCTTTCATTCTCTTTTATTCTCTCTCATTCTCTCTCCATCTCTCTCATTCTCACTCAATCTCTCTTATCCTCCCTCAACCTCTTTCATTCTCTCCCAATTTCTCTTAATCTATCTCATTCTCTCACATTCTCTCTTGTTCTCTCTCAATCTCTCTTAATCTCTCCTAATTTCTTTCATTCTCTCTCAATCCTTCTCAATCTCTCCCAATTTCTCTCATTCTCTCTCATTCTCTTTCATTCTTTCACAATCTCTCTTAATCTTTCCCAATTTCTCTAATTCTCTCTCAATCTCTCCCAATCTATCTCATTCTCTCTTAATCTCTCTCAATCTCTCTCATTTTCTCTCATTCTCTCTCATTCTCTCTCATGCTCTCTCCATCTCTCTCATGCTCACTAAATCTCTCTTATTCTCTCTCAACCTCTCTCATTCTCTTCCAATTTCTCTTATTCTATCTCATTCTCTCACATTCTCTCTTGTTCTCTCTCAATCTCTCTGATTTTCTCTCGTTCTCTTTCAATCTCTCTCATTCTCTTTCAATCTCTTTCAATCTCTCTTATTCTCTCTCAATCTCTCTCATTCTCTCTCAATCTCTCTCAATCTCTCTCATTCTCTCACATTCCTTCTAAATCTCTCTTAATCTCTCCTAATTTCTCTCATTCTCTCTCAATCTCTCTAATTCTCTCTCAATATCTCTAATTCTCTCTCAATATTTCTAATTCTCTCTCAATCTCTGCCAATTTATCTCATTCTCTCTCAATCTCTCTAATTCTCTCTCATTCTCTCTCAATGTCTTTCATTCTCTCGTCATCTCTGACGACTTCTCTCATTCTCTCTTATTCTCTCTCAATTTCTCTCATTTTGTCTCGATCTCTCTTAATCTCTCTTAATCTCTCTCAATCCCTTCCAATCTCTCTCATTCTCTCTCATTCTCTCTTAATCTCTCTCATTCTCTCTTATTCTCTCTCAATCTCTCTCATTCTCTTTCATTCTCTCTCATTCTCTTTCCATCTCTCTTATTCTCTCTCAACCTCTTTCATTCTCTCCCAATTTATCTCATTCTCTCTCATTCTCTTACATTCTCTCTTATTCTCTCTCAATCTCTCTGATTCTCTCTTATTCTCTTTCAATCTCTCTCATTCTCTCTCAATCTCTCTTATTCTCTCTCAACCCCTCTTTTTTTCTCTTAATCTCTCTCATTCTCTCTCAATCTCTCTCAATCTCTCTTATTTTCTCTCAATCTCTCTTATTCTCTCTCAATCTCTCTCATTCTCTCTCAATCTCTCTCATTCTCTTACACTCTCTCTTAATCTCTCAATTTCTCTTATTCTCTCTCAATCTCTCCAATTCTCTCTCAATATCTTTAGTTCTCTCTCAATCTCTCTCAATCCCTCCCAACTTCTCTTATTCTCTTAATCTCTCTCATTCTCTCTCAATCTCTCTTAATCTCTTCCAATTTCTCTCATTCTTTCCCAATTTCTCTCATTCTCTCTCAATCTCTCTAATTCTCTCTCATTCTCTCTCAATCTCTCTAATTCTCTCTTATTCTCTCTTATTCTTTCTCAATCTCTCTCATTCTCTCTTATTTTCTCTCATTCTCTCTCAATCTCTCTCATTCTTTTTCATTCTCTCGCATTCCCTCTTATTTTCTCTCCATCTCTCTCATTCTCTCTCAATCTCTCTTATTCTCTCTGAACCTCTCTCATTCTCTCCCAATTTCTCTCATTCTCTCTCATTCTCTCAATCTCTCTGATTCTCTCTCATTCTCTTTTAATCTCTCTCATTCTCTCTTAATCTCTCTTATTCTCTCTCATTCTCTCTCAATCTTTCTCTGTCTCTCTGTCTATGTATCTATCTATCTATCTATCTTATTCTCACTGCATCACTACAATAAATTTTCACTTGTATTTGAACCGAATATCGAGTGGAAATTCATTTTAATTTAAAACAATTATTGATCCAAGAATCCATCTTTTTCGAAAAATTTGTCGATTGGAAATTCATTCGGATCTGAAAGTAAACAAATAACGAGTGTTTTTCCACTCGAACCGAAGACGGCGTTCGAATGGTTCCCCCACTCTCCACTCAGTTCGGATGTCAACAACGAGTGGGAATCCATTTGTCACTCGGTCGCGAAGTAAATACAGAATGAAAAACCACTTGTTACTCGAACGCGAAACGAATGGCGAGTGGAAATTCATTTGCCACTCATACCCGAAATAAATTACGAGTGGGAATCCACTCGTCACTCGATCGCGAAACGAATGGCGAGTGGAAATTCATTCGCCACTCTTACCCAAAGTAAACGACGAGTGGAAATCCACTCTTCACTTAAATTTACAATAAATGAGGAATGAAAAACCATTCGTCATTTTTTTTTTTTTTAAGTTAATTTCGCCCATCCCTGGTGCGGACTGAAGGCTTTCGTCATTAGGGCACTGAACCACACAGGCAGAAAAGAAGCTGCTGCGAAAATGGAAGCTGCGGTTCAGTACAGAGCTCCAAGCCAGGGGCCAACCTGGGTCTGATTCGATATACAAAAAGAAGTGAAATGGAGAACATCTGAAGATGACTGTCGATCATGTTCGGGGTTTGAGTGGAACGGTGAATGGGACATTGAACTCTGAGGTTAAACAATTAGAGAGGAAGTGCAATAGGATTTATCTGAGTTCTCTTAAGACTAATCGGAACCACCTCTCCTATTTTTTAATACATAGAACGACCGATTAACTATTATGCTCTGTGCATATAGAGCGGTGATGTACAGAGTGTTCTGTTACTGCACATTGTGCTTGGGTGTGGAATTTCAAGTCTGGAAGACTATGGAGACGAATTTTCATATAATGCCGATAAATAAATCATTTTGTTTCACGACGGTGTTTCCAATAACGTGGGCTGGATCAAAAGCTAGTTTAAGTTTTAAAAAATAAATGCTATGGGACCTATTCACTTAATGCCATCGAGCTACTCGATCCACCACCAAATATGCATATCACATTTTATGACTATGTACTTTTTATTTATTTCAACCAGATATCCACAGGATACTGGTTTTTCCACACAGATAATATTCATACGTAACAAATTATCTCGACATGGTAAGGGCTAAATGAGTAAACGGGGAATTCGCCTAGTAAAGACTCATAGACTAGTAAAGACTCATTATTTATTATCCACTACATTAGAGTAACCAATCACATTGCCAGGAATTGCGAGCTACCATACAATGATGAGGACACGTTTTAGGGAACCAGTGAATAGGGTCGATATTTTGATGTGGGTAGGACATCCGACCAATTACATTACCGTACAAGTATGTCGTTATAGCGAGTATGTAGGGAATTTGGAGGAATGGCGTGACGTGGAGGTATCGTGGAAGTGTAAGGGGTAAAGTTAAACGCGCAATGGAAGATGGGTTTCCATTTATTTCTTGCTGAAATAAATGTTAAGTATCATTCGTATATACACTTTTATATACGTATTTCTTGTTGTTTCAGAACATTCCGTTGCAGTGGATATCGATAAACTGAACAGAGATGTAATCGAACAGGATTATAATATGTGGGATGCTTTAGAGAGTTCGAAATGGATACCGTGCGATACTCTTGAATTATGTTATTAATGGAGAAATCAAATGGAGATGGACTACATTTTCAACCGAGTTGCATCGCAGTGTGTGAATTTACAATGACACTATGTCCATAAATACCGTTACGTGAATATGCCAGATTTGCTTTCTTGGATTTATAAATAAATACTCTTTTTTTTTTTTATTTTTACATGACTTGTCCAAGAATTCCCTACAAAGCAATATTCCTAAGAAATAATTGAAATTAGAAACTAGCACTCCCATGGAAATAAAGTACTCTCGAAATATAAAATTATTTAATTTATATACCTTGTAGATACAGCAAATTTTTATTGTTTGAAGGGGGACGTCATATGGGATCATTATAGGTTTTCTCGGTGGAGGAACCGAAGCTACGTTAAGGTCACCTACATTTTTTTCAAATGAAACCACGTGTTTCTTTTTATGATATTATTACTGACGTTGAGACGAGTTCATCGATCTATGTATCAAGGTCACTCACCGTCCCGCAAGTCTAAAACAGTTGGAAATCGAATAATTCTAAGAAATTCTTGAAATTGCAAAGTGACGACGATACTCTGAATGTTGCAATATCGGATTTCAGAACTGCGCAGTTCAATCAGTCGGAGGTCAATGCCGACAAAAGTATCGGATTTCATTTCAGAGCTGTCAACGACTTTGTGTTTACTTCGTAAATTTTTCCGGGAATTGTTAATTTCATTGGACATTTTTGGAGTAATGAGGGTCATGAGAAATATTCCGGAAGGTTCGATGACGCAACCTCTTCTGGTCAATTCGATGATACTTTGTAGTATTAGGAAGGGAGTAATTATTTAAGGACTTATATCATTTTGAAACTTCTGTAATATTCGATGGCGCAATCTCGAAGCTTAATAATTAGTTTTATGATGCCCAGGAATGTATCGGATTTCGGAACTACGCAGTTAAATCAGACGAAAATGTTGAAACTGCGTAGTTATATTCGACATTCTAGAATATTCTTTATATGACGTCACACTTAAGTCCCCACATATAGAGCGTTGATGAGCTGATGGGATCATTGAGTTTCTTTCCTTTTACGAGTGAAGATCGGTATACCAAGCACAAAATGGAATCAAAACAGTGTTTAAAATTGATAAGCATTATGGAAAATTCGTATAAATTATTGAAAGATTTATCGAATGCATAAGTAGAAAAATGAAGAAAATTTCGTGCTCGAAATATCAAGCTATTAAATAAAATATTGATATAAGAAAATTCGTCAATTGGTGACAAAACGAAAATACAGACAACGATATCATTACTTGAATCACTGATAAGGAAACAGTTTGAGTTGTCCCTCCCGGATTTCGTTCATTCAAGGATATGTTATTCTTCATTGAAATCTAAGCGACACGTATTTTTCTTTATCGGCGGATAAACGGTTTAAAGGGGTGAAATCAACCCTCAAAGTTTGGCAGTTTCGCAGTTTCACATAATTCCAGTTGAGATATTTGAATTAAATCAATTGCAGAATAATTCTTATGGCAAATGATGAAAAATTCATTTCATCCGGTGATGACGGGGTTGAATAGTCGAAAATTATAGGGGTTTAAAGTTACAAATTTTTTTATAACTAAAAAACTATTGCTCATATTTCGATGCAATCAATTGCATTTGAATAAGCAAAAAAAAGTAGGAAATACATGTTTTTGCGTTTTTCGTAATAACTTCGTTTAGGGGTTGAACTACCCTTATACACGTGCAAACAAATTCCCATTAAAATCGCACTATTTTGCGTCGATTTGTCTTATTTAATATTACAAAGCTTTTTCTAAGCAATAATTCAGGACCCTATTCGTTTCAATAAATTTCGGTTGCATTTATAAAAAAAAACCACCCCCTTAAATTTCCGAATGGCTTCTGGCAGAGTTTCTTTTGCGATCATGAAATCTTCCGGAGCCCGGTATTTTAGTAGTTTGTAAGAATACTGGAATCGATTCTGAGCTTGCAATTTTGGAATTTAACATAGCTAATGCTGTAAATATTCAGGTCTTTGATTATAATTTCTTCCAAAAAATTGAAAGTCATTCGAAAGTTAACATGTAATGGATATTATATCATTGAAGAAATAAAAGTTATCTTGTGACGCAGAAGCACCAAAACAATTACATTTTATTTCGGCGAAGTTATAATCTTATCTGCCTGCTGCGACGTATCATGCGAGACATACGATAAAAATAGATCTGTTTTTCTATTTGGAACTCAACATAGCTAATGCTGTAAATATTTAGGTCTTTGGTTATAATTTCTTTCAAACAATTGAAAGAGATTCGAAAGTTATCATGGAATGTAAGAAATAAAATCATTCATATCATTGAAGAAATAAAAGTTATCATGTGACGTAGATGCACCAAAACAATTACATTTTGTTGGGAAAATCGCATTCAAATTCTCGCTTGCTACTCAACTACGGCAGCACCTATCAAGCAACTCGTCTCACGCGCTCTCTCGCAGGGTTTTCCGGCAAGACTCAGGAGCAAGATCCAGTTTCGTTTCAATTTCAACTAATTATTCATCGTGTACACTCGTGATACACAAAGTTTTCCGGCCATCCTCAAGTATTTAATTTGCAATCGGTAATTCTCGTATTCGGTGAACACTTTTGTTCGGTGAGACTCTCGCGGCTTCAAGTTAATTTCTCGGTAACGACTCGAAATATCTCTAATCTCGGTGATTCTCTCGGCTTCGGCGACGAGCTTTCGCGACACGAAAAGCCGACATCGTGTTCGAGTGATCGGCCATCTTGAATATTCTCTCTTGGCCTCGCGCTCACGGAATCTCTGATGAAACCTACCTTTTTGCTCATTTTTTGTAACCTAAGTGTTGTAATAAATCATACTATTCACGGTCTCCTTGGACCGCAGATAATTCGAGTGTCTCAATCGTATACCTTTCTCTTATTCGGCGTACCCTGCCTCTTACTAGCGTACCTCCCTGCCAGATATCTCAGCGGTGTTTTTAAATTTTTTGGTCCTTTGAGCCGGATCTGGTTGGTTTGGGGGTAGGTGAGGAAATTTCTCGCTACAGTGTGTTACGTCCCGCGACTTTCGGGACTTTTGCGTCGATTTGAGATTACTTATATCTGGTAATTCTCAAAAAAATTAAATACGAGGAAAGGGACCCGGTCACACGAGAGGAACGTTTTTTTTTTCTCTGGGGAATTTGGAAAGTTCGGGCTGTCTTCAAATAAAACTGTCGACACGAATATGGTCTCAAGTGAGCATAAATTATCGAGAGGTGACGCTATGGTAGCGTCGATAACGCAGCCCTTTATAACGAAACGTCCATTGTCGGGCGTGAAGAAAAAAATCCGTCGATGCTGAAGAAATCTTTGGCCATGGCATAAGATTACTCGGAAGTGATGGGCCTTTGTGCACAACGAAAAGCAATGTGCATGGGACACTAATACAGGCCGAGTGCAAAGTCTATGCCTTCGTAAGAGCCACAGGCGGTCTCTTTGGGTTTTCGTGAGAAGGAGAGCAGGAGGGACAGAGAGACAGAGCGTGTATGCCTCATCTAAAGCTAAGTGACCGGTGATCCTCTTTTTCCTTATCCTCGAATGAAGACTTTATGATTTGAATTCTTCAAAGTACGTTAGTGAACGAATGTAATAATGTAAAATCGAAAATGAGCATGGATACCTGAGTCAGGTCATCGGTGATGGTGAAGGTGGCGGTGGATTGTAGATTATTGCATTTAAATGTTCAATTTTATTTTAGACTAGGTCGGGATTTCCATGAATCAAAATTGGTCGAAGAGAAGAGAATTCTTCTTTGAATCTTTGTTATTTTTCTTTTTTTTCTTGCTCCGAAATGACGGGAGGTTTGAGCCTTGTTACGACTGTTCGGAACAGCGTCTGGAAAAAGTCACCGGATAATTCTCATGGATGGTCTACATGAGCTCTGCACGTGATCGATAAATTAACGCAGTGGTCGAGTCAAGGAGACTCGATGGAAGGAAGATTTCGACGAAGCACCCAATCATCGACGACCAAAATTAAACAAACTTTTGAGAATATCTGTTTATGTTTGGACTGTTATTGGCCGGATGTGTATATCGTCTCCAATTCAGAAGAACTGAATGTTTATGTAACTCAAAAATACGCCGAGTTCATAGCCAGAAAAATAAAGCAAGCAGCACTTTGTCTCAAGGGCTGGGATTCAAAAGACGTATGTCCCATCGACATCCGATGCCGAGCTCTCGCCTACGAAGGAGGGGCGACACCAAAAATTCAACATCAAGTCCAACAAAGACCCCAAAAGCGTAGTAAGCGCATTATTTAATTGACGTTTTCCTTTTAATTAACAACAACTAAATTCAAAGATTCATGGAGATTTCGTAATGCACGAGAAAAGGTTTATGCACAAATGATGTAAATGTGAACAAGTGGTAACTGTGAGATTGATGAGCGGATGTTTGCGTGATAATTGCGTAATTATAAGGTAGATTTTTCCTCTAATAATGAATAAGAAAAATGATAAAGCATTACTGGGAATATTACCCAATATCAGGCGTTAATTAAAAGATCAAAAATTGAATGGTAGAATCCAAATAACCGGTTGATATCCTTTAATGAATAATCTTGAATTATTCCAAAATGGTTCGGGATTGTGTATTTCGAGTAGATCCAGAATGCTAAAATGACTTTGTTAATTTTGCCCAAGTATCGAAAATATTGGATCATTTAATTAAATAAAAATCATTTGAGAATTATTTCACCTTAAGTAGAATTGTCCGAATTAAGATAAAATAGCATGACATATACCATCGAATTGGAACTTTCGAATGGTAAATAATTATAAAGAAATAGGAATGAATAGAATGAGAGAAAAGATCGAACGAAATGCAAAACGAGAAAGATATAGAGAAATAGAGGAGAAGTTGTCACTGAACGAGAGTACGAACGAGAAAAGACGAATGGAAATGTATGTGTATGTGTGGGTGTGAGTGACATCAAGAGCCTATGACGGGTTAACGCGTGGCCCATAGGAGAAGTCAAATACAAGTATGGAGGCATAGAGAGAGAGTGACTAGAATGAAGAAGAAGGGTTTACTCCTCTGCTGTGGTACCTTCAAAACGAGGGATAGAGTGAGCGAGAGAGAGAGTAGATACAGCATATGCGAGTATGAGAGAGACAGAATGAACGTCCTGATGAAAAGACGGCGTATGTACGGGAGAAAATCGCTTTACGGATTATTGAATAACGAAATAATTATTATAAAGGAATGCAGGAGTGAATGTTTTGATAAGGATAATTTTGTATTGATAATAAGTATAAACTTGCGATTGTATAGATTCGCGGTGGTCATCAGGGATGTGAGGTGGAGGCGGCGGAGGAGCCTGGAGCGTCTTAGGCGTCTAAGGGCATACCTCCCCACCGCCGAAACTAAGCCATCCTGGAAGACCCTATATAAGACCGGGTAATGAGCCCGCGTTATGTCAGTTGGAGCCCAGATCAGATCTTAGTTTTTAAGTCACAGTACGGTCAAGTTCAGAAGAAGAGTCGGAAGAAATTTTAAGAGGTCGAATCACTGTCCGTCGTGTAAATTTATTTTCTTTATATACTTTTCATCGTTTTCTTTTTGTCACAGTATCTCTAATTTCTTTATTTTACTTTCTTTTATTCAACCGTACCGTAGAGTTCAATACCGAACATTTGTATTTTGAGAACGAACATTTTTATTTTTGCGAACAAACGTTACTATTTTTGCGAACGATATTATTTTTTTTTTGTGAACGAACATTTTTTTTGTGTGAACCAACATTTTCTTTCCGTGGAATAAAACCATTTCATCGCTTATCAATCTCGGCTCAGCATTCACTTTCACCGTACAATCATCCCGTCTTCACCAAATCGTTTATCGTCTCCGTCGTTATATTCATCGTATTCCGTAATCACCTTCACCAGTTCAATCACTGAAGTAGTAAGTGTTTAAAAATGTTTTCTCGCATGTACACATATATATTCGTTCGTGTTGCGCGGTGTCTCCGACCCCGGTCGACACCCCATGACGTCTTGAGGCCCGTAACCGAAGCTACCGAGTTACTCACCTTTGCAAGCCTATGATATATTTTCGTTGTTTTCCTTTTTCGCGTTATCTTTTGTATGAAATTCAATTTTGTGGGAAATTCAGATTTTGTGTAAGGTTACGTCGAGTTAAATTCAGTTTTGTGAAGAGTTATGTCGAGTTAAATTCAGTTTGGTGAGAAGTTATGTTATGTCAAATTCAGATTTCGTAAAGGGTTATTTTTGTGTTAAATGCAGTGTCTAACGAAAATTATTGTTCCGATTGGAATTTCCTCATGTTTAAGTTCAATTATTGTCCAAATTTATTTCCGGTCCCTTTAAAAAATATATCCAGTATTTAAATTATTTTGATGTTCCAAGTACATCATTCCAGATGGATCTGTTCGTATTTCAATCTGTTGTAAGACTATTTTTCTTGTCAAATTGTTTTCTTCTAGGAAGTGCTCATTGTTTGTAAATTCAGTGAAATACATGCGCGTTAAATTCATTTGAGCAATTTACATTTCATTCCGGGATAGAATTGATAAATCGTGTTTCTTGTGTTTATAATTTAATCTTCATTTCCGATATAATTTTTATGTTTTATCCGTGGTTAATTTTATTTTCGGGCAAATTAAAATTCCTCGAGTGATTAAACTCAATCGAGTTGTGGTCAAATAAATTCTGTGTTGGGTTTTCTTTTATTAGAGTTTTCCTGTCTATTGACCATGGACCTTTTCCACTTAAAAATAGCTGTCGTTGTAGTAGCGGTCATGTTAGTCCTCGTGATAATTTCATTTGTCCTTGCAGTTTGCACGGATAAGCCCCAGGAGGCTTATCTTGAGCATGGCCTTGCGGTTTATTTCCTCCCACGTCAGTGAAAGTCGAGTTCAGGTATTTTTATCAGAATTTATTTCATGTAATCGCACCATTTTTCTCCCTCTACATTATGCATTTTATTTGTCCGATTTTGCAGATTAAAATTTAGTAGTTTTGTTTGATGTGTCGTGTCACGTGCCGTGTTTCCAAGTAACCATTTTGGCGACATGGCAACACGGGACGATTACCGTTGGGTATTAACTGAAGCTGTCTAAAAAATTGCTTATATCTTATAATTACAATATTTCCACACATCATAGAATTCCGGTGCAACGTTCTGAGAGTGTGAGGCAATGCTCGCGCGAGCAGAATTGTTGAATTGGCGTTTGCCCCCGCTCTTTCACCTGGCGATCGACAGAACGCTAGTTGAGCGAGCTGGGACAAATCAGTCTCCAGATGTACACGATAGCGTAAAGCTTGATTCCAGAGTAACTCCACAAATTCGCTTCACGCCGCGGCAATAATTCTCATGGTGTAGTTCCGCGATTCACACAAAAAGTCGCCGTTTGTAAGTCGACAGTAATCGTATTGAAGCCTACGAGTTGCGCGCATAGTGTTGTAAGTCGATTTGTGCTAGGTTTAAGGAATTACAATCAACCTCCGCCACGAAGTGTTTAATGTACGAGTAAGTACGAGAGCTGTCAAGTAATCGAGGACAGAGTGTAAGGGTGTGTAACGTGAGCGCAAAGAACTGCTGTGATTGCTGCGTATGCCAATGACCGGGCCTGTACAGGACGGAGCGAGCGAGCATCGGTATACCACGGGAGAGCGAGTGAGTGAGTGAGGTAGCGAAAGGTCAGCAGCCCATATTGTCAGCTGTGCCTATAACCGAGTGAGTAGCGTGTGTGTTTGTACGTATGATTGTGAGAGTTTGTTGTCTTGCGATTCAGCTGTTCATTCGAGCCCTTTAAATTATAAACTATTAATTTGTATTCTTGGAACATAATATTTGGAACTTTTCTAAATTTTGTTAATTAAATAAATATTGGACTCTTGATGGGAAAGAGGTTGTTTGCAATTAATATATCCTGACCATAATTTCTTCTTCCAACTATCTAAAGGAACGGGCCCGTATGGGACGTTGTCGGAAAACTTATCTTAAACAAAATTAAATATAAACCCTTGTGCTTCGCGCAAAGGATTTACTTTGTAAGTCGTGCAATAACGCCCTGCACGTTACAGGTAAATTAGCGTTAAAAGTGGGATACTTTTCTGACGAATCCTGAAGATTTTGGAACAGGAATTTTTGAAAAAAAAAAGGATTTATCGATAACAAAATTCCACTCATTATTTCTGAAAATTTTATAGCGAAGTGACTCTTATCAAAGTTTAACTTTGCTTCTTATCAGGAGTCTTATCGAATTTGTAAATTGTTTTATTACTTTGTATTATCGTTTATCGAATATTCCATCACTCCTCCATCATACCTAACGAAACCAACGCGTCGTCCGAACGGCTAGTCGAGAGCTTTACAATGGCTCAAGGTAATATGTCATTACAGAATAGGCTGATGCAAATCCCTCGGTATGACGGGAAGAATATGTCTCTGCGAAATTATGATTTAGATATGAAAAACGGAGCTTCATTCATCCCCCGCGAAGCAGAACCTGAATACGTCGAAAAATGTATAGCAAAATTGGAAGGGAAAATTCGCGATATATTTTATGAGGAAAGAGTTAACACGATAGATAGATTCATTAAACATCTCAAAACACGACTCGCAAAGGGTAAAACATATGATTATTATAATGAGGCAATCACAAATATCCGATTAAAACAAGACGAGTCGGTAGGCGAGTTTTATGATAGAATTTGCATCTTACTGGACGGGGCACGCTCCGCGTATAAGGCGAAATATGGGGTAAATCCGCCAAATGCCGATGTAGACCCACTGCAGGGAAAGGTGCTCACAGCGTTTATAGATGGCCTACCCTGGTGAAAATAATTTCTACGAATTTTTACGAAAAATTTCTACGATCTATTAGGCCGATTGGAACAATGACGTAGATCATTTCTTAATTTTTTTCCTAGAATATCATAGTTTTTCGTCGATTACGGTAGTTTTTCTTTGTTTTGCGTAACCCTTGGGTCGTAATAATTTCTGCGACATTCTACGAAAGTTAATCGGTTTTCGTACGCGTTCGCAGAAGTTCATAGTATTTCGTAGATAGTCGTACAAAACAAATGCCAAATGAAAAACGCGGGTCAAATTTGCATAATAAATATAAAAGGAATGATCGATGAATGAATTTAAAATTGTTATTCCATCATTTTTTTAAATCCTGTAAATTTTACAAAAAAAAAAAGTCATCGACCGGGATTTGAACCCGCTAAACTCCAGTCGATGAATTAAGCACTTTCGATACTCAAATAATCATTAAAAAAAAATTAAAGATTTAGAGATTATTTTTTTTACAAGTGCTTCCGGCTTCGTAGTCCGGACGTTTTTCTGTCGAAATTAATTTTGAGCCCACCTGAGATTTTACCTGAAACCTACCTATCAACCTATCTAACGGCTGAAACACTACCACTATGCCATTGATTCCTTATATGATTTTATTGTATTTAAATGACATATAGCCTACGAGTTGTAATGAAAATGCGCTGTCTCACCGGGCTAGGTAGAACAGCGTGATTTTCAGTAAAAAGGTGATATACACTGACAAAATGTATTCAATTGTTAATTAACAAATGGGTGGCGTAAGAACTAAGAGCATTGAAATTATAAAATTCATTTGTGAACAGAACAGAATGATGTAAAAAAAATATCATATTCGTGTAATCAAATTACTTAGTGCACTTTGTGTTAGTTAACAATTGAATTCCTCAAGATCCATGTATAATTCAAAAGTGAAAATTGTTATACGGCCTTGTAAGACTATATGCAAGGCGATAGTAAGTAAAAATGTTATTCAACTTGTAGTGTATATTCGATGGATGTATAACGGCTAGGCCTAGAGGTGCTGCCACATCAGCACCGAGCAGTGTAGCTGAGTAACGAACGAGCAGTAAGAACAGCCATGTAAGAGTATAGACGTACGTTGGTCTTTCTAAAATAAAGTACTACATATATCATGTATCGGAGTATTCTTTGAACACCATATTTGGTGACGAGGATAAAAGAATAGTGCAGAGCGCAGGGCTGGAAAGCGAAGCGTAGTGCAGAAAACGTTACAGACAGTGCAGAATAGTGCAGATAAAGTGAGCGTATGACGAATGAGCCGAAAATTAAAGTGTCGTGGGTTTACAGCCTAATGAAGAAGCAAGTGCTACAGAAACTACAAGAATACGGTATCGTGGAAAGTGAGACGGCTGCAATTGACGATCTGAGGAAAGCATTAGTCGCGAGGATACGAGAAGTGGGCGAGCTGGAAAAGCGAGACGAAATCGGCGAAGGCAGCGGCGAGAACGTGAACGTACAAACGGGTGCCCTAACAGCAACGGCGGTTCAGCAAACGAGAACGATGATTCGAACAACAACGAAGCTGGACTTTGACCTCAAGGATGATTGGGAGGTGTATATAGAGCAGCTGGAGCTGTTCTTCGAAGCAAACGACATACCGCGAGAAAAACAAGTGCCGATATTATTGACTAAAATTAGCTCAGAAGCGTACAAGCTAATTATAAATCTATGTGCGCCGGCAAAGCCCAAAGAGAAAACGTTCGATCAAATAAACACGTTGATGAAAGCCCATGTGCAGCCGAAACGATGCGTCATCATGGAAAGAGCGAAATTCAATCAAGCCCGGCAAAAAGAACGGAGAAAGCGTTACGGGATACATCATGCGCTTGCGACAACTAGCGCTGCACTGTAATTTTTCGAACCTTGAAATTTCATTACGAGATCAGCTAGCTCAAGGGCTCACAGACCACGAAACAAAGGTCGAGTGATTCAGACAGCCAGATACCTTAACATTCGAGGAGGCTCAGACATTGGCGGTAGCGAAAGAAGCGGAAATGGAAAACGCGGCAAAATCAGAGCACCGAGAGCGAGGCGTCAACGAGCCTGCAGAAGTTAATTTCATCGGAGCGAGAAACTTTCGCGGAAGCCAACGAGGAGGAGTCCGGGGAAGAGGAAGCTACAGTGGTAACAACAAAGGCATGCCGAGACAACGCGGTCCGAGTTATAGCTGCTACTGTTGCGGAATGAAGGATGACCATCTAGCACGAGTATGTAAACACAGGCAGACGGCGATGTGTGTTATTTGTAATCGAAGAGGACACCTCGAAGCGGCCTGTTAGAGCAAGAAGAACAACAGGAGAACAGTCAACCTCATGAACGAAGAGGATGGAGAGCAAGAAGAAGACGACGACGGCGAGTACAATACGCGAGCTGACTTTTACCCAATTTTCGAAGCACCGATAGATGAGAGAGACATGTTGTATGTACTCAATGAGAATAAACGAGCGGATCCGATGTACGTAGCGGTAAGAATTAATAACGTAGACGTATCAATGCAAGTCGATGGGGGGGGGGGGGGGGGCGTACGTGGCAGCAATGGGAGAAGAAACGTGGCGTAATAAATTCTCAAACTCGGAGTTAAAAGCACCGAATCTGAATCTGCGAGCATACGGTGGAATAAAAATGTTGCCCATAGGAATGATAGAGGTAGATGTAGAATTTAGAGACAGGCGTAAGCGATTGATTTGTTATGTGATGCCGGGAACCGGACCGATCTTAATTGGAAGACAATGGCTAAGCGAATTCGGTCGTTGGCCGTTAACGTTACCGGGTACGTTTACCGGATCGTTAGACTGTCAGGGGATTAATATCGATCATAAGCGAATAAAAGAGCAATTTCCAGACGTATTTTCAAAGCAGCAGGGCAAGTATACGGGCAGGAAAATAGAATTAATATTGAAAGATAATCACAAACCCGTCCAGTTGAAGGCCCATCACTTGCTGTTCGCACTGAAAGAGAAGGTATCACAAGAAATAGATAGATTGGTGGAAAGCGAAAATTTAGAGCCAGTTAGAATTAGCGAATGGGCTACGCCGATAATACCGGTTCTGAAAAGCGATGGAACGGTAAGGATATGCGGCAATTTCGAGCTGACGGTGAATCCATGCCTCGTAATAAAGCGACACCTCATGCCGTTAAAGGAGCATATCTTTAACACTTTAAGAGTAGGCTCGAAATGGTCGCAGATTGACCTGAAACATTCATTCATGCAATTTGTATTAGAAGAGAAGTCGAGAGATTGTCTTACGATTATCACGCAAAAAGGTTTATTCAGGTGTACGAAAATGCCAGAGGGAGTAGCTTCGAGCCCCGGTGAATGCCAAGAGATTTTAGACGAAATCTTAGGGGGTATACAGTACGTGGAGAAATATATAGATAACATATACTGTACAGGCCCGACTGACGAGACTCACCGCAGAACAATAGACGAAGTATTCAGAAGATTACAAACCTCGGGACTCAGAGTAAACGAAAACAAATGTGATTTTCTAAAGGATAAACTCGAGGTACTCGGATTTACGATCGATAGAAGTGGTATAAAGCCATCGTTGACGAAAACACGCGCAATATCAGACTCACCAGCGCCTAAAAACAGAAAACAACTGCAAGCGTTTTTGGGAATATTGAATTATTACGAGGCATTCATAGAAACAGAGCCCACAAGCTGAAACCGTTGTACGAATTAGGTAAACAAGAGAAATGGAATTGGTCGCCGCTATGCGAAGAAGCGTTTAAATGGTCGAAAAAACAGCTGATCTCCGATAGAGTGTTGGCATTCTATGATGAGAAGGAGCAGCTGGTGCTGGGTACCGACGCTAGCCAGTACGGCTTGTCTGCGATATTGTCACACAAATATGCGAACGGCACAGAGCGACCTATTGCATTTGCCTCGAAGATAATTCCAGAGTCGGAAATGCATCGAGCAATAATCGACAAAGAAGCGGGGGCGATAGTTTTCGGATTTAAAAAATTCTATCAGTGGGTATACGGAGCTCAAATGATACTAAAAACTGACCACGAGCCACTGCAGTTTATATTATATTTGGGCAGAATAAAGGTCTCCCGGTAATCATGCAAAATAGACTACAGCGTTGGGCATGGTTTTTAGCAGGCTTTACATACACAATCGAGATAGCTCGCTCAACGGCTAACGGCAACTGTGACGCGTTATCGAGATTACCCGTAGAAGATAATACCGAGGTTTTCGAAGTAGATAACGCAGCAATAAACTATTTCGAGCAAGGAAATCCAACGCTCACGGCGAAAACAGTGGCAAGGGAAACCGCGAAGGATCATATGTTACGTAAAATCGTAGGATTTATAGCAAATGGATGGCCTAGTAATGCAAAAGGGTTAACAGACGAAGAAGAAAAGTATCACTTGAAAAAAATGGAACTAGGGCTAGAAAGAGGTTGTATAATGTGGGGTATAAGAGTTGTAATTCCCGGAAAGCTCCGAGAAAAGATACTGGAAGAGATTCATGCAACGCATCAGGGAATTGTTAAGATAAAAAAACTGGCACGCTCTCACTTCTGGTGGCCAGGATTAGATGAAGATATAGAGAATATCGCAAGTAGTTGTAGGATGTGTCTGGAAGAGTGCAAAGCCACGCCGCTGACGCCACACAGTAGGGAATTTTCACGAATTCCTGGCCATAAATCAGGGGATGATCGGAACTTCACCAAATTTGGTATACTTATGTTTTCGGGGTCGCTGATTACGAATCCGAAATCAAAATTTCAAAAAACAAAATGGCGGCTCAGATACGGCTGGTTCGAACCAAAATTCTTCAAAAAAATCCAACGGAAAATCTACTTTCCCAATGTTTTCGGGGTCCCTAATTTCGAATCCAAAATCAAAATTTCAAAAAACAAAATGGCGGCTCAGATACGGCTGGTTCGAACCAAAATTCTTCAAAAAATCCAACGAAAAATCTACTTTCCCAATGTTTTCGGGGTCCCTGATTTCGAATCCAAAATCAAAATTTCAAAAAACAAAATGGCGGCTCAGATACGGCTGGTTTGAACCAAAATTCTTCAATAAATCCAGCGGAAAATTTACTTTCCCCATGTTTTCGGGGTCCCTGATTTCGAATCCAAAATCAAAATTTCAAAAAACAAAATGGCGGCTCAGATACGGCTGGTTCGAACCAAAATTCTTCAAAAAAATCCAACGGAAAATCTACTTTCCCAATGTTTTCGGGGTCCCTGATTTCGAATCCAAAATCAAAATTTCAAAAAACAAAATGGCGACTCAAATATGGCTGGTTCGAACCAAAATTCTTTAATAAATCCGATGAAAAATCTATTTTCCCGATGTTTTCGGGTTCCCTGATTGCGAATACATCAAAATTTCGAAAAATAAAACACAGAGCCTGAACTATGTTTGTCGAGTGGCTACAATAATAGATTATACAGTAGGTTCGGGAATGTCCGGAAAATAATTATAAGCTTTATTTAAAAAAAAAAATGAAGGCGGGATTCCGCGGGATTCTATACTAAACGTCTATGCAAAGTCAATATTTACTTTCGAACGAAGGCACTTTTCGGGATTCTCGTTAGACTACGAAAACATGGACAAAAAAAATATTTTTTAATTGTAAAATAGGCAAAATGTTCTACATACCTTGAGGAAGAATATCCATTTTGTTTGAATCAATTATCACTTCCCACTATCCGTATACAAACGTTCAAAGTTGCGCTACAAAACACAGCACGGTCGACGCTCGCGACTGTCACCAACAAAGGTCGACTTTGAACTGAAATATCTAAGCATCTATGGGAGGTAAAAGGTTGGGTCAAACGGGAAATTACGCAGAAATTAGTTCTCTACAAATACCCGTGACCGTTATACCTGTATGGAAAAATTTTTTTTTTTATTTTTGGCCAGGAATTCGTGAAAATTCCCCACTGTGCGCCATGGCCCTGGCCATCGAATCCGTGGTCGAGACTTCATACGGATTTTCTGGGACCATTTTTCGGACAAATGAATATGATCATAGTAGACGCAAACTCAAAGTGGCCTGAAGTCATTCGGATGGGGTTATATACGAAAGCAGACGGAGCCATTGAGGTTTTTAGATCTCTCTATGTGAGATTCGGTCTACCGCATCATGTGGTAAGCGATAACGGACCACAATACAGAAGTGAGACGTTCCAGAGTTTTCTGAAAGAAAACGGAATCAGACAGAGTTTTGCACCTCTGAAACATCCGGCAACGAACGGAGCAGCGGAAAACTTCGTCGGCACTTTTAAAAATAAGGTCACGAAAATTGTGAAATCGGGTAGGGAAGTAGAAGTAGCGGTACAAATGTTTCTCTTCGACTACAGATGCACTGAACACTGCACCACAGGTAGAACGCCAGCTTGGCTGATGTACAGGCGAGAGCTGCGCAATAGATTTGACGTCTTGCGGCCGGATGTGGCATCCACAGTCGAAGATAAACAATTGGCTCAGAAAACTGCGAGACCGGGAATAAGAGATGCAAAGTTTCAGATAGGAGATAATGTTTTGGCAGACGATTTTCGGCGCGACAAGCAGGCAAGATGCCCCGCTACAGTCGTAACCATACTGTCACCGGTTACGTTTGAAGTAAAAACCAATGACGGAATGGTGTGGAAAAGACACGTCGATCAGATCATTAAATATACAGAAGAAGCTCGAAATGTAAGCAGCGAGGATGACTCAAAAAGGGAGGAAGACAATCAACCGCGCAGATCCGAAAGGATCAAGCAGCAGATGCGCAAAGAGTAAACCCATAGAGAGTGATCCTCGACACGGGGCAAAAAAGGGGGAATTGTAGTGTATATACGATGGATGTATAAAGGCTAGGTCGAGAGGCTTTTGCGCATGCGCTATGGCAAAATGAAGAGGCTATGCGCATGCGCAATATATTATGCCAGTCTGTTTATGGCTTCTGGAATTTTATGTGCTTCGACCTTTAATACCCGCTTTATGCCATAATCCTGATATCTCGAGAACGGTTAAAGATACGTAAAAACTGATGAAATTTGAGGGGTATTCTAAACGGGGGTGGTCCTTGGGCCGAAGAAACGAACCATATGTTGAAATTTGAAATTTTCAAAGATTAAAATTTTAATTCAATTTATAATTTGAATCGGTATATGCCAGAAAGAAACTCTGATCATTCGATCCCCTTGAGAGAGTACGATATCGGCACCGCGTGAAATTTGAATCGAGATATGCGAGAATCAAAACTCTCATCGTTCGGATCCCTTTGAAAGAAAGAAGAAGGCGATAAGTGAACTCTATTAACGAATTATTTATTTGGATACACATTAGAAGCGTTCGATTGATTAATTTTTTTAAATTCTATCCTCCCTGAGTCCCTGAGTCTCTATATAAGGGCGACCAGACAGCCCAGAATGTATCATTTGCAATATGGAGCATCTCACATATCTCGATTCATATATACCTATGTATATATTGTAACGGAACAAAGCCCCCCCCCCCCTCTTTTTTCCTCGTAATAAACTGAGCGCATTACCCACACAGCGACGTATCTACTGAGGGTAACTCCCGCGTACTCTAACTTACCAACACTCGCTAGATCACGATCGATAGAGATCAGAACGTGACGCATAGTACCTGACCAAGACACATACAGTAGTGGACGAATAACAATAATAATCCTGCGCATGAGCAAGCAAGATTCGCTGATGACTCACGGCCCCACGCGAGACACCACAGCCGCGACGGGTATAAAAGGTCGAGCATACGTTATCGAGGGAAGTATAAAGGATCGAGTGAAAATCTCGGCGCTTCAAGGTAAAGGGTATGGGGAGAGAAGGACGAGTTTTCAGTTACATATGGAAGGCCGTTGCCGGCTGGGAATGCGATCGCCCAGCCGTCACGGATTGCCCGATCGCTGTTATCGTAGGTTAGTTACGTTTACGTATGGAAGGCCGTTGCCAGCTGGGATGGCGATCACCCAGCCGTCGCGGATTGCCCGATCGCTGTTATCTTAGGTTTAGTTTACGTAGTCCCAGATCTTCCCCATACTTGAAGAATACCCCTGGGAGGACCATCCTCAAAATAAAAATTACCCCCCCACGCCATAACACCTGGGCAATTTTTCCGTTATCGATTATTAAGAAATATTTCGATTTGAATTCGTGTTCTCGTTCAAATTTCATCGTTTCGTGTCTGTGTTAGGGCTTTATGTGTGTGCGTGAGGTACGGAGAAGAGTGGGCTTGTAATCATATTACGCGTGCGCGTAATCGTCCCCTCTTTTCGCGTTACCTCTTCAATCACGCTATCGATCCAATATTCGCTCTCTTGCGGCGCAACTCTCGACCCGAGCGGTTCACCCCTCGGGGAGCTCCCGACATGCTACCGTTTCTGCTCTCGTTTTGGTAATGTTACGCTACCGTTTGTTCTCGAGCTATCGTTTTGCTATCTTTTGTTACCGAAATATCATTTGGCGTTCTCGTTTGATATCGTATGTTACCGAGTTACCGTTTCGACGTTCACGTTTTGCTATCGTTTATTACCGAGCTATCGTTTCGACGTTCACGTTATGTTATCGATTGTTACCGAGCTATCTTTTGGTTCTCGTTTTGCCGCTATCGTTTGTTCTCGCCTAATTTTGATCTAGCGTTACCGTTCCCGTTACCGTGCTGAGTCCCCGTCCCTGACGTTATCGTTCATAATTTTCGAATCTCTGTTCAGCGTTACCGAATGTATTTTTTTGTGCTACCGACGTTCTCGCCGTTCTCGAATTTGTTTCATTCGTTATCGCTCCCGTTGTCGTGCTACCGTTCCGTTTGATTCGTTACCGAGATCTCGTTTTGTTTTTCTTTTTACGTTATCGAAATTTGGGTTATGATTTTGGTATGTAATTTAAGCTATCGATTACGAAATAAATTAGCCTGAACCAAGGCCCCCTACATTATTTTTCGAGTTGAGTTCATTTATTTCAGGTTACGTTTTTGAAGGCACTCGAGAGTCAGCCAGCCGTCCACGCCCTCTCTCCACAACCTACACACTGAGCGAATCGGGTATACCGTCACCGATCTCGCCATCCAACACGCCGGCGTCCCTTTTTCGTGTTACGTTTACGTCCCTATCAAATTCCGGTTAAGTTTCGCGGGTTTGGTAATTCCCGCCGTTCAATTAAAAAGATTACCTGGCGCTCAACGGCTCTCCCGGCGTCGAGGATGGTGAGATGGGCCGAATGTGACGCGAATCGCGAGATTCCCGTCACACTTTATATTATAGAAAGATATACAGGGTGTATACTAACCTCCTGATCATATTACAAGTGCAGGGTGGAGCGTCGAAAACGGAGCAGAACAGTCCTTTTCGAAAATTTTGTACAATCAAATTTGGTGGAGTTATTAGCGATTTAACGTCGACCAACGTCGACTAATGAGCGCTCGATCGAAGACAAATTTAAAAAAGTTGAAATAGTGGTGGGGACGACGACGGTAGAAGCGGGGTTCGTGAAACAAAACGCTCGCACACCCACACCGTTGAACACCACACGGACGCGCGAGAGCAAAACAAATAAACGCTAGGCGTGCGGCAATGTTCATGCTTGTCGCGATGACCTAGCTTATGAGAATAAAAACAAATGACGAGAATAAGCTGCAAATTAATTTTTTCGCAATGATGAGTAAAAATTGATAAAAAAATTTGCTAATTATTTATGATGGTGGCTTTTTCAAATGTTGGTATTTAAAAATTTTTTTTTCGACAAAATCCTTTTATTTTAGGACCAAAAATAATAAAAAGGCGGACAACCGAAAAAAATTGCATCTTCTCTGGGCAATCGTCGGAAACATTTTTTCGCGAAATTCTAAACGGCAAATCTGTCCAGGATAGTTTCGAATTATTAGAAAAAAAAACTCATTGTACAGGCGGGTTATCATTCCGGTTCAGAAGATTAATTAAATATTTAATTACATAATAATTTTTCCCACGTATGGGAAATATTTTTTTCCAAGTATGGGAAAATAAACTTTTACTCCAAATTTGAAAATCGTCCCGGAATTATTTTTTTAAACGACCTTTTCAACTCGTAGCCTACTTTTTGCTAGTCAGATGCTCGAAAATACTTTTAAATCTCAGGCCATTTTTTTCCCCACACTTGGAAAAAATATTGTGTCCCGAGTATGGTAAAAATTTCCCAAGTATGGCAAAATTATATTTTACTCCGAAATTTCCTACTTGGGAAAAACGTTTGTACCTACTTATGGGAAAATTATATTTTACTCCAAATTTGGAAATCGTCCCGGAATTATTTTTTTAAACGACCTTTTCAACTCGAAGCCTACTTTTTGCTAGTCAGGTGCTCGGAAATACTTTTAAATCTCAGGCCATTTTTTTCCCATACTTGGGAAACATATTTTTCCCCAAGTATTGGAAAAATTTCCCACTCGGGAAAAATGTTTTTTCCCATGTATGGGAAAAATTTTCCAAGTATGGGAAAATTATATTTTACTCCAAACTTGAGATGAAGGGAAAATCGTTTCAAAAATCGAAAATCTCCCTGCAAGAAATGGGATTCGTGTTGCCTGTTGGATAGTATGGTTTTGTTTAATGGCAAAATATTATCGATCCTGCTATTGCAACTGATTTAATCTCCAGCGATAATTTCGAGCGCTCATGTACTTGTATAGCTACATGTGACGGAAATTACGATCGAATCCCCTGCATTGCGCACTGTGGGAGATAAAATCAACATTTTCAATTGCACTATTCCGTTCTACCAAATATTTGTAGATTTACGATGCCCTCATCATGTTTGATTTCATCTCCCTGCGGTTTTCGCGAGCACTGCTTAATCACCGAAAGGAAAAAAGACGAGAGAACATTCTACTTCTTTCACTGCTCGAGATGAAATCAATCTTCCTGATCGGACAGTTCAATTTTTTTTCAATATTCGACTACACGACATTCCTTATTTGAGACTCATTTCATCTCCGGCTTTAATGGAGAGTGAACGGTCAGTGGTGCAGCTTGAGATGAAGGTAAAATCGTTTCAAAAATCGAAAATCTCCCTGCAAGAGATGGGATTCGTGTTGTTTGTTGGATAGTATGGTTTTGTTTAGAGGCAAAATATTATCGATCCTGCTATTGCATCTGATTTAATCTCCAGCGATAATTTCGAGCGCTCATGTACTTGTATCGCTACAAGTGACGAGAATTACGATCGAATTCCCTGCATTGCGCACTGTGGGAGATGAAATCAACATTTCCAATAGCACGATTCCGTTCTACCAAATATTTTTAGATTTACGATGCCCTCGTTATGTTTGATTTCATCTGCCTGCGAATTTCGCGAGCGCTCGTTGTTCACCGAAAGGAAAATAGACGAAAGCACATTCTACTCCTTTCAGTGCCCCGAGATGAAATCCGTCTTCTCGATCGGACATTTCAATTTTTTTTAATATTCGACTACTCTACATTTCATATTTGAGACTCATTTCCTCTCCGGCTTTCATGGAGAATGATCGGCTAGTGGTGCAGCTTGAGATTAAAGGAAAATCGTTTCAAAAATCGAAAATCTCCCTGCAAGGGATGAAAATCGTGTTGTTTGTTGGATAGTATGGTTTTGTTTAATGGTAAAATATTATCGATCCTGCTATCGCAACTTATTTAATCTTCAGCGATAATTTCGAGCGCTCATGTACTTGTATAGCTACAAGTGACGGGAATTACGATCGAATCCCCTGCGGAAAAACGGTGAAAGGACATTCTGTGACTGTCTCGCAGATAGTCATGGACGGTCGCTACTGCCGCAGCAGATAAAGAGTGTGTTCGAAAATTGACTGATAGTACTGTCAGTACTGATGCTGGTTGTACTGGAAAATCGGTGTCCTATTTTACTGACAGTGCTGCCTCTACTTGTAAATCCGAACGCATTTCAGTATTCTCAGCATACTGCCTATATATGTAAAGCAATACTATAGTGTTGCTTCGCTGTCTCGGCGTTCCGCCTGCGTCGTTCTGGCTAGGCAAGTAAATAAATGAAGCCGAAACATATCGAACGCTGACACGTCGCTAGTTCAATAAGAGACACCGAAGTGTAAACACATCAAGTGTTATAAGATAGAAACGATTGGAATGTACATAATAGCTTTTAATGTCGTTTCTAAAATTCTTATAGGTAAGAATGGTTATTAATATTAAATTAGCATTAAGTCAGTCTGTAAAGTTATTACAATTGTTAATAAAAATCTAAAATTCTTATAGAAACACAGTTGAGTTATTCAACCCAATCGCAATAAAGAAGTCGATCGTTCGCACATTATAAAACGACATTATTAGTCATGGCAGTGGACAAACTCTTGCTTTCGCTCAGAGTAGCACCAACGACGGACAAAAAAACTAACGTGCTATGTCTAATAGCAATTGGAACGCCAGATGGAAAACTTTATAGAGTACCACACGAATATTCTCCGTTGAAAGATCATACAGAACTATTAAAGATCGACGCTGTAAAAAAAGTGAGAGAGATCCTAAAACTGAGACACGACTCAAGGAAAATATGGATCAAGGTGACGGAAGAGCTGAAAGGAAAATATTTAGACGAGAACGACAACGTCATTATCAACGATTACTATCCAGAAGAAATCATCGAAGAATCCAAACCTACACCAACAACGAAAGAAAACAAGTGCCGTAATTTGAAGAAAGTAACAGAAAAATTTGTCCTGGAAAAATTTACAGGTAAAAATTGTAATGGAAAACAATGGTTAGATACTTTTGTGAATGAATGTACACGTCTAACAGTAGACGAAGACACAGAAAAGATCGAAGTTTTAAGACTATTTCTCGAAGGTTCGACCATAGACTGGTACAATTCTATGCTTATAAAAAACTCGTTAACATCCGATTGGAGCATTTGGGAAGATAGCTTCTGTGATACATATACAAACAAAGGTTGGTCGTCGGTCAGGCATGCGATTTTATATAAATACATGAACGGAGCATTACTAGATTATGCGTTGAAAAACGACAGAATTTTACTAGAAATGAATAAAAAAATCGATGATATCACTATGATCGATCTCATCGCAGTAGGCTTACCAGAAGTTATAACTGATAAGATTAATAGACAAAAACTAAACACACCCAAAGACCTCTTTACGGAATTAGGAAGTTTAGAACATTTGATTAAGAAAAAAACGGGCTATAAAGAAGTTAGGGAAAACCCAGAAAGAAAACAACAGAAACTTCCATGCAAAATTTGCGAAAAGAAAGGAAAAACGAACCGTTATCACCCCGAATCCCTCTGTTGGTTTAAGTCAAATGAAAAAGACACGAAAGATAAAAATCAAATAAGAGTCGTAAACAATGCGGAAATAGAAGCAGAATTATTTGAAACAAGTCCAAAAAACTTATAACTCCACCATTAATCAAAATTAAATTAATTCTTGAAGATACAGTCGAAATCATTGGAATGTACGATTCAGGGGCCAATATATCATTTATAAATTCAAAGCTATTGAACATAAAGAACAAGAAATTGGAAAATATATGGAAAACAAACTTAGGAACGATTAATGGTGCAAAGAAAACTAGAGGAATGATAGCCTTGAAAATAAAAATATTCAATATAGAAAATACCATGAAGATTTTTGTAGTAGAAGGAGATGATATCCAATATGAATTTCTAATCGGATTAGACATCATAAAAGAATTCAGACTCATTCAAGATGAAAATCTAAATATAAAACAGAAAGAAAATGATAATACAGGAGAAAGTTATACTGTAAACAAGAATTCTATAAATTTCAATGAACTGTGACGCAATTTTCTGGTTTAGCGTCACAAGTCGTCCCGACCAGGGTTTTTTTTGGGTTAAGATTGCGATAAATTCAGTTAATGTCGTTGTGTAAAAATTAGTCTGTTCTCGAAATCAGTATTGGCGACCGTTTCGCCTCAATTGCTTTATTTTTCGCGTTATCGTACGTTTTCCTATTGAGTTTTGCTTTTGTCGGGTCCTTGCGTGTTCGAGATGCCGAGTTGCCGTAGATCAGGGCCGAATTTACTGAGCCACCCGGTACACTCGGTCTTTCAGGGATAGTAATTTTAGTGAGTATAAAGGTTCGAGTGGGAGTCTCGACGCTTCGTTACAGGGTATAGAGAAGAGAAGGGCGTTTTGCGGGTTGAGTTACGTTTTGCGTTACGTTTACGTTTGGAAGGCCGTTGGCGAAGGGGCCCGTGATCACCCCGGCGCCACGGATTGCCCGATCACACCGTTATCGTAGTTTTAGTTTTAGTTAGTCCCGGATCTTCCCATACCAGAAGAATACCACTTGAAGGACGATCATCGCAACAGAAGGACCCACACGCCGTCGGAGAAATTCGGCGTATTCCGATTAGTAATTAAGGAAATATTATTTAATGTTAATTTTCGCGTTATCATTTGAATTTTCCCGGCATTGTCCGGTTTTCGATAAGGCGTTCGCGTTCCGTGTGACGTCAGGAGAAGAGAGAATTCGAGCTTTCGTTGCGCGTGCGCTTATGGATCTCTCTCTCCACATTAGCTTTTCGGGCAGATTGCCTGCTCGAATCGCTCTTGCGTTCCAGCTCTCGATCCGAGCGGTTCTCCGCTTGGAGCCTACATTATGTTATCGAATATACTTTGGTTCCCGTTCTCGTCTACGCTTTAGCTATCGTCTTCGAAAAATGAGATTTCTTTTATAATTCGGTCCCTTTCATTATCGTGTTTGCATTTTCGTTATCGGATAGACTCTTTGCGTTATTATTTGATTTATTGTATTCCCGAGTCTACTTATTTTTCGTTTTGTATTTCTTCGAATTTCGCGGGTCTACTCTCGGAAAATGCTGTGGAATAATTTGCGTGCTATCGAAAGAATTTGAATAAATTAGCCTGAACCAAGGTCCCATACATTATAATTTTTTTTTGCGTTGAGTTTCATTATTTCTGTTTGAGCTTCGAAGGCACTTGAAAGTTAACCAGCCGTCCACGCCCTCTCACCACAACCTACATCCTGAGCGAATCGGGTATACCGTCACCGATCTTGCCATCCGACACGCCGGCGTCCCTTTTTGTTTCGTTTCGTTTCCGTTAACGTTAGTTCAGATTACGTTTAGCGGGTTTGGTAATTCCCGCCGTTGAATAAAAAGATTACCTGGCGCTCAACGGCTCTCCCGGCGTCGAGGATGGTAAGATGGGCCGAAGGTAACGCGAATTGCGAAATTCCCGTTACAGAACACATAGATAAATCAGATTTCAATATGTCGGTAAACCACTTAGACTATCAAGAGAAGTCTGAGATAGACAGATTAATAAAAAAATATAATGCGTTGTCCGCAAAAGATAAATATGATGTAGGGACAGTGGAAGATTACGAAGCACGAATTGACCTACTGATAGATAAATATTGTAACAAAAGACTATATAGATGTAATATAGAAGATAAACGAGAAATAGAAACACAAATAGCGGAATTACTGAAAAACAATCTTATAGAAGAATCTTATAGTCCCTTAGCAGCGCCAGTAACACTAGCGTACAAAAGAGAAGAAGACAGAAAAACAAGATTATGCATGGATTTTAGAGATTTAAATAAGATCGTAATACCACAATCTCAACCCTTTCCGTTGATAGAAGATTTAATGATAAAAATGAGAAACTGTAAGTTCTTCTCAACGTTAGACATAAACTCAGCGTTTTGGGCAATCCCTCTACGAATAGAAAACAGGAGAAAAACAGCATTTGTTACGCAAGAAGGTCATTTCCAATGGACTTGCTTACCATTTGGGTTAAAAACAGCCCCAGCAATATTTCAAAGAATCCTGAGTAACATAATCAGAAAGCATAAACTATCAAACTTTACAATCAACTACATAGACGATATATTAGTATATTCAAAATCCTTCGATGAACACATAAACCATTTATCTAAATTATTAGAGGCAATACAAAAAGAGGGCTTTAGATTAAAATTCAAAAAATGCAAATTTGCAGAGAATGCAGTAAGATACCTCGGTCATGTTATAAGTAACAACTCTATATGCCCACTTAAAGATAACTTAATTGCTATAAAGAACTTTCCAACACCAGAGACCCGAAAGAATGTCAGACAATTCTTGCGGAAAATAAATTTTTACAATAAATACATACAAAATATAGCTATAACAAAATATAGTCGACCATTTTTCAAGGTACGCATTCATTTTAACTTCAAAAACGCAAAGTGCAAACGACTTTATAAAATTGATAAATAATGCCACAGAAACAAATGAAATCGGTATGATCTTAGCAGACCAATACCCAGGAATAAATTCAAGAGAATTCAAAAATTTCTTAAATGAAAAACATATTCCATTAATATTTACTTCAGTCAATACTCAATCATCTAATGGGCTGAACGAGAGACTAAATCAAACTATAGTTAACAAAATAAGATGCAAAACCAATGAGCATGGAAATAAAAAAGCTTGGACGACAATAGCACACGAATGCATACGAAAATGAAATTAAACCGAACATACGGTTACTGGGTTCACACCAATATACCTATTACAGGGAATAGACATTACGACTTTACCAAAAGAATTGAATCAAAAACAAAATATCAACAATTTACCTCAAGATCGAAAGCTAGCATTAGAAAACACAAAAAAATCACATAATTATAATAAAAAACGGTTCGATAAAAATAGAAAAGAAATAGTATTCAACAGGGGAGATATGGTATATGTGGAGAACGGTAATTGTTTAAATAGAAAAAAACTAGATGAAATAAGAATAGGTCCTTTCCAGATTATAGAAAAGATCTCAAACTCCATCTACAAAATAAACACAGGATATAAAAAAACAGAATCCAACTTATTTCATATTACGAAACTAATTCCAGCACCAGAGGCTACTCAATACTAAACTATACTTAGCTTAACTTTAATATAAGCAATTAGACTTAAGATTGTATATTAATAAAAATTCAGTACACAAAATTTTTGCCGAGGAGGGGGAGATGTAAAGCAATACTATAGTGTTGCTTCGCTGTCTCGGCGTTCCGCCTGCGTCGTTCTGGCTAGGCAAGTAAATAAATGAAGCCGAAACATATCGAACGCTGACACGTCGCTAGTTCAATAAGAGACACCGAAGTGTAAACACATCAAGTGTTATAAGATAGAAACGATTGGAATGTACATAATAGCTTTTAATGTCGTTTCTAAAATTCTTATAGGTAAGAATGGTTATTAATATTAAATTAGCATTAAGTCAGTCTGTAAAGTTATTACAATTGTTAATAAAAATCTAAAATTCTTATAGAAACACAGTTGAGTTATTCAACCCAATCGCAATAAAGAAGTCGATCGTTCGCACATTATATATATATATACATCATTTGTGTAAAGCGAAAGTCGCCATTACTGGCTCTGCACTACCTCGCTGCTGACAGTCTCGACAGCCGGAAGTCAGTAATTCCCTAGGACCAATGTGCAGCGAAATGGTGATACGATTCAGTTGCGTCAGCCGTGCTAAAAAGCATTTTAGAACGGAATTCTAGTACTGGTAGTACTGACAGTCAATTTTCGAACACACTCAAAATCAAACACGACAAGGGCATCATAAATAGTCAAATATTTTGTACAATGGAATCGTGCAGTCGGAAGTGTTGATTTCATCTCGCAGAGTGGGAAAAGCAGGAGATTCGATCGTAATTTTGATTTTCAAAATGATTTTGCCTTCACCTTCAGCTGCACTACTTGTCGGTCGTTGGATGAAATCAGCCTCGAATATCCAATTTGATGTAGATAAATATTTAAACGAATCGAAAGATTCGTTCGGGAACGCGGATTTCATCTCGCGCAGTGAAAATGCAGAATATCCTTTCACCGTTTTTCTCGTCGTTAGTCTTGGACGTTCGCTACTGCCGCAGCAGATGAAATCAAACATGACAAGGGCATCATAAATAGTCAAATATAGTGTAGAACGGAATAGTGCAATTGAAAATGTTGATTTCATCTCCTACAGTGCGCAATGCAGGGGATTCGATCGTAATTCCGGTCACTAGTAGCGATAGAAGTACACGAGCACTCGAAATTATCGCTGGAGATTAAATCAGTTGCAATAGCAGCGTCGATAATATTTTTGCACTAAACAAAACCATACTACCCAATAAACAACACGAATCCCATCTCTTGCAGGGAGATTTTCGATTTTTAAAACGATTTTCCCCTCATCTCGAGCTGCACCACTGACCGTTCATTCTCCATGAAAGCCAGAGATAAAATCAGTCCCAAATATGGAATGTCGTGTAGTCGAATATTGAAAAAAAATTGAGCTGTCCGATCAGGAAGATGGATTTCATCTCGAGCAGTGATTTTTTCTTTTCGGTGAACAAGGAGCGCTCGCGAAAACCGCAAAGTGATGAAATAAAACGACGAGGGCATCGTAAATCTACAAATATTTGGTACAACGAAATAGTGCAATTGAAAATGTTGATTTCATCTTCCACAGTGCGCAATGCAGGGGATTCGATCGTAATTTCCGTCATATGTAGCTATACAAGTACATGAGCGCTCGAAATTATCGCTGGAGATTAAATCAGTTGCAATAGCAGGATCGATAATATTTTGCCATTAAACAAAACCATACTATCCAACAGGCAACACGAATCCCATTTCTTGCAGGGAGATTTTCGATTTTTGAAACGATTTTTCCTTCATCTCAAGTTTGGAGTAAAATATAATTTTCCCATACTTGGAAAATTTTTCCCATACATGGGAAAAAACATTTTTCCCGAGTGGGAAATTTTTCCAATACTTGGGGAAAAATATGTTTCCCAAGTATGGGAAAAAATTGGCCTGAGATTTGAAAGTATTTTCGAGCATCTGGCTAGCAAAAAGTTTGCTACGAGTTAATAAGGTCGTTTAAAAAAATAATTCGTGGACGATTTCCAAATTTGGAGTAAAATATAATTTTCCCATAAGTAGGTACAAACGTTTTTCCCCAGTAGGAAATTTTGGAGTAAAATATAATTTTGCCATACTTGGGAAATTTTTACCATGCTCAGGACAAAAATTTTTTCCAAGCGTGGGAAAAAAATGGCCTGAGATTTAAAAGTATTTCCGAGCATCTGACTAGCAAAAAGTAGGCTTCGAGTTGAAAAGGTCGTTTAAAAAAATAATTCCGGGACGATTTTAAAATTTGGAGTAAAAGTTTATTTTCCCATACTTGGGAAAAAATATTTCCCATCCGTGGGAAAAATTATTATGTAATTAAATATTTAATTAATCTTCTGAACCGGAATCATAACCCGCCTGGACAGATTTGCCGTTTAGAATTTCGCGAAAAAATGTTTCCGGCGACTGCCCAGAGAAGATGCAATTTTTTTTCAGTTCTCCGCCTTTTTATTATTTTTGGTCCTAAAATAAAAGGATTTTGTCGAAAAAAAAATTTTTTAATACCAACATTTGAAAAAGCCACCATCATAAATAATTAGCAAATTTTTTTATCAATTTTTACTCATCATTGCGAAAAAATTAATAATTAATTCTCTCTCAATCTCTCTCATTCTCTCTTAATCTCTCTCATTCTTTCTTAATCTCTCTTAATCTCTCTCGTTCTCTCTCAATCTCTCTCAATCTCCCTCATTCTCTCTCTCAATCTCTCTCATTCTCTCTCAATCTCTCTCAATCTCTCACATTCTCTCTTATTCTCTCTCAATCTCTCTCATTATCTCTCAATCTCTCTCATTCTCTCTCAATCTCTATCTGTCTCTCTGTCTATGTATCTATCAATCTATCTATCTAACTTATTCTCACTGCATCACGTCAATAAATTTCCACTCGTATTTGAACCGAACATTGAGTGGAAATTCATTTTAATTTAAAAGAATTATTGATTCAAGAATCCATCTTTTTCGAAAAATTTGTCGAGTGGCAATTCATTCGGATCTGAAAGTATACAAATAACGAGTGTTTTTCCACTCGAACCGAAGACGGCGTTCGAATGGTTCCCCCACTCTCCACTCAGTTCGGATGTAAACAACGAGTGGGAATCCATTCGTCACTCGGTCGCGAAGTAAATACAGAATGAAAAACCACTCGTTACTCGAACGCGAAACGAATGGCGAGCGGAAATTCATTCGCCACTCGTACCCAAAATAAATGACGAGTGGGAAACCACTCGTCACTCGAACGCGAATTAAATACAGAATGAAAAACCACTCGTCACTCGAAAGCGAAACGAATGGCGAGTGAAAATTCATTCATCACTCGTACCCGAAATAAATGACGAGTGGAAAAGCATTTTGTATTTTAATGATGTATTTAAATACTTTTTCATTCGATGTTGCCCATCCCTGATGGGGACACTACAAGATTCGATCGAATGCGTTGGAACTAATAACGATCGAGTAAGCATGGAGGGGATCCACGCCGGTAGAGGGAGGATAACCAATCAGAGTCACGCTAGTAGAGAGGGTAACCAATCAGAGTGACGCTAGTGGAGGGGCCGCCGATCAGAGTAGTGGTGATGGAGGGGATAGTCCCTATATCATCGGCAAGCTCGCAGCGATTTTCATCAGACGCTCTGATGGACATTACGAAGCTCAATAAGATCGCTTTTCAGGGGGATTTCCTACCGACGAAGAAAGTCAGCGAGTTGAAGGCGCAGCAGACATACAAAGTCACGGAGTCGCGGCAAGTGATGACGAAATATAGACTGAAAGCCGTCGCCAGTCTCGATGACGACTGTCAAGTCTTCCTGCCGGAACACATCTCGACCGCATTGGAAAGAGATCGGACCATGGTCGACCAAATGGTGCATACGGTAGCAGCCGGAGAATTTTTCTTGAAATATCTTGGCGGCGAGAAGCACCAAATCGAATTTAACGTCGGCAATATCAAATAATTGGTCGTATAAGTATGACCTTATAAAAACCGGGGCTTTGGTCTGGTGGCTAGCGTGCTGGCCTCTTAGCCAGAGCCTCGGGAGGTCCCGGGTTCGATTCCCGGTGTCGTAATCTTGTCAGGAGAAAATAAAATATGGGCGTAACTAGCTCCAGATATATGTATGGGGCATACACAAGTACATTTACTGGTGTGTGTCACGTACATATAGCTGTAGTCCATGTTTACGTTCTCCTGTCAAGATGTGACGTAGCTCCGACGCCGTGAGGCGAGCACGGGACCGACTGTAGTGGCCCAGGTTTTCCGCAGTTTCCCGGGGCCCATGATACGTGTTAATACGCGTGCCATGGTGAATGCGCTACAGAATAGGAAGTCGGCTGCGGCCGCACGGGCCCTGGGTGTCTGGTTACTGACCCGGACCAGATACCCAGGGTGGAGGTGGATGGGAGGGAAGGATGGAAAGGGAGGTGAGGGAAGGAGCGCCATCTTGAAAACCCCGAAAGGGAAGAAAGGCGTGAGGATATAAATTAATAAAAAAAAAAAACAGTATGACCTTATAAATATCTTGACGGCGAGAAGCACCAAATCGAATTTACCATCGACAATGTCAAATAATTGGTCTTATAAATATGGCCTTATAAATATACAATGTTGATATGAATAAACATTTTATCTTTTATACAATGTCTCTTTATTTACAAATCAGACTTATTTATCCAGCTATTGTGTGAATTGTTGAATCCTAGCCACTTGACGTGTACTCTATCTCCACGTATCTTGAGCACTTCTTCCATGATATACACGTCGGGATACCGTGCTTTCAGAAGCTCCTCTCCGTAGAAGCCGCCAGCGATGGGTTCATCTTGATAGTCTTTCAGCTTGTACGTCACTGGAGTCGTTAGCAGTACTCGACTCACGGTGAAAATTTCCGTTGTCCAGTTGGGGGTGTAGCCTTTCTTGCTGACTCGTACCTTGTCACCGATCTTGAACTTGGATGCTCCACGAAGTCGATTGTCGCATGATAAACGTTGTTTGAACGCGTCGACTGCTGTTGCTGAGACTTCGCTCGGCTTCATTTCGATAGTTCGGTGCGTAGTATCGTTATAGACTGCTACGAGGCCGGGTAAAATGTCGAGCCACTTGTAAGTACCACGCAGGCTGAATTTCTGCCACATTTTGTTCTTGAGGGTTCGGTTGAAGCGCTCGACGATGGAAGCCTTGAGATTACTGTACGTTGAGTAGTAATTGATGCGATATCGTTTCATGAGATCCTGGAAGCTCGCATTGTAGAATTCTTTTCCGTTGTCGGTCTGCAGATTCAAAGGTGTCACGTGCCGTGTAGCTGTATACCCATTTTGTATATCAGCGGCGCGGGGCATGACACTGGACACCTATGATAATGATACGAGGCTTATCGTATGTCGTGGACTCAGACGGCGGCCTGAGCGTGCGAACGAATATGTCGCACGGACAGGACTGCAGACTGGACTGTATTTGTCCCCACTTTCTCACCTGTTGGTGGTGAGATTTCCAGCGGAGGAAGCGCGGATAAAGACAGTCTCTAAGAGTACACGATAGCGTAAAGCTTGATCTCAGAGCAACTCCGCCTAACGCTTCACATAGCGGCAATAATCCTCAGACGGTAGTTTACCGATTCCCGTGCAAGGTCGCCGTTGTAAGTCGACCGGAATCGTTCTTTCAATATCCATTATTATCCGAAGTCTTTGTTTGGCTGAGTGGGTATGTTCACCGCTGGAACTCTGAGAGTACGGGGTTCGAGCCTGGAAATTTTTTTTTTTTTTTTTCTAAATGTTCAAAAATATTTTATGATTAATTGTGCCTCTGTTTTTTCGCATGAGTGAACAATCATACGAAAAAAAAACACATGCAGCGGGTGCAATTTTTAAAACCCGAAACATCCGATCCTACTGAAATTTTACACATACGTTCTTTTTGACAAGATGAGACTACCCATAGAAGGATTTTTGTCAATTTGCAGTCGTTTTCGAGATATCCAATTATAAAGTCTGGTTTTTTTTATAGCTCTTATATCTATATTAGTCGCCTATGTTCTTATTATATCTATATATATGGGTTATCGCGCGTTCCGTTTTGTTCGGATCTTCGCTGGCCCTTTAGCCGCTCTCGCACTATGTGTTAGCTATATGTATACCTAACGTACGCACACACACACTTTCATATATCGATCGGTTTGGCGACTCTTGGAGATTTGATCCTGCTTGGTTGCCAAAGTTTTATATTTTCTCGAGCCCTCGGCTTGAGGAAGAGTGGGGAAAGATCGTTTGTGGGCGCGGAGGTGCGCGGGTTGCCGGGTGGGCAGCGTGCAAGAGAGAGGTCCGTGTTACGAGAACCCATAGATTTATTATACAGCGCGAGTACACTACTTATTTTCCTTAAATATTATGCAGTAAAACTTGTTCCTGGCAATCATATAATAATTTTAAATATGCACTGAATCCAGTAGATATTTTTTCATTGATTTCGTGTATTTTTATCTGACGTAAACAATCGAAAAATATCGGTTCTGACGCTGATCTTGCTAAAAGAGCCTGTGTTTAAAAGCGTATCTATGCCTAATTTTTTTTTTCTCAAAAACCGTGTAGTCGAAAATCTTGAAAATAATTGATGCGACACATTAATAGGGACAAAACAAATTAGAAAAATTGTAAAGTAATGGTAGGAATTCAACAAGGGTCCTTTAAGGAAGAATCCTGGTCGGACGGATCCTGGTTACGTGGAATTTCATGCGACTTAATTTCATTTCTGGAAAAAAAAAATCATTTTGTTCCAAGCTCTCTTTTTTTAATTTTTTTTTTCATAATTCTGTAAGTATCGCTATTTTTCGAAATATCAATAAGAATTTATTTTCCGACGCTGCAAGCTTTTACGTCAACAATATGATAAATGAGCTCGAAGACCCGCGACGAAAGATGAATCATTTTTTTTTTCATTTCTTTTCATTTTCATTTTATTTCCCGTTTCTTTCAGCGCCAACAATAATAATCGGATGATAGAGCATGAAAAAATTGTAATACCGTGAAAATAATGTCTAATAAAAAAGTAGTATTTTATCCTACATTTTTCTCTGAGCTTCGCCGGTTACGATTGGAACCCTGTGGGATCGAAGTTCGAGGCCCGATATATGTATTAGGGTGTACCGAAAAACCACTTTATTCGAATTTCAACACGGACTAGTGTGGAAAGTGTCGGTTTTGACATAAAAATAAAGTGGTTTCAAGGAGAACATTTTCGGTTAATATTTTCAGCTTGAGCGAACGGTTTTAAATTTGAGAATTTCCTTAATACAGCCAAATATTCCTGAATACAGTAAGGGAAACAAGAAAAGTTAATACTGAAATTTTTTTTTCAGATAGATGTAGGGGAGTGAAATAGAAATTTGACTGGTCTACCCCCCCCCCCCCCCTCCCGCCCTTGTGGTACCGGCCCAGATTAGGATTTGTAAAATCAGTTAGACACTGATACAGTTTTTTAGTTTAACAAATTTTTAGGGAAAGTTTTTTTTGACACGTGAAATGAAGATGTTGATTTTTCTGAGTACACATGAAATTTTATAAAAATTTCTTATCGTTTTGAAATTTTGGTTTTCGAAAATTTTTTAATTTTGAAAAATGAAGGAAAAATCGTGAATTTTGGATATGTTTTCGTAAAAACGTTGTATATTATAATTAAGACGTTTCCAGGGCATTGAACGAATAGTTTCGTAAATACAATCTTTACAAATTTCCGAAAACCGAAAGTTCAAAATGATAAGAAAATTAAAAAAAAATGCATGTGTAGTCAGAAAAATCAACAAATTCATTTCACATGACAACAAAAACATTCCCTAAAAATTTGTTAAACAATGTTTTGTTTAAACAATTCATTCATAACTTTTTGGCATTATTAATATTCAAAATTAATCTTCTTATCGTCTTCATTGTGGTTGAATTTTTTCCGTTTTTTATCTTATCGTGAAGTATGCAATATTGTCGACGAACATCACTTTCGGTTGGGAAGATGCATCCGATTAAAACCGTTTGCTCAAGCTGAAGATATTAACCAAAAGTGTTCTCCTTAAAACCACTTTATTTTTATATCGAAACCGACACTTTCCACGCTAGTCCGTGTCGAAATTCGAAAAAAGTAGTTTTTCGATATACCCTAATATATATATAATATTTTTTTAATAATTGTCTATAGTTTAGGCTACTTTTCTTTTCCGAATATTAATTAAATTATTTTTCAACGCAAGCCATTTTCGCAGCATCAACAATGATAATTAGGCGAAAGAGCTTGATATAATTCGCGACAATTAGTAATTATTTTTTTTTTTTTTAATTTTCTTCCCCGTTTCTTTCAGCACCAACGACGATTATCGGATGATGCAGCATGAAAAAGTTATAATACCGTGAAAATAATGTCTAAAATAATAGAATTTTATCCTAAATTTTTTCCTGAGTTCGCCAGCTACGATTGGAACCCTGTGGGATCGGAGTCCGCGGAATATTTGTATTATATATACTATATATACTAGACTGTTTCAAAATAAATCGATAATTTTTTTTTTGCTTTACAAAATCTTAAACTATACTTGGATATAAAAAAATAATCTTCGCGAAAGGAGGGGGGCCAGTCCTTCAAGATTTAGAGGTATCTCATCGGACTTTTGTCTTTTTTTATTTCATTGATGACTAATTCTTTTACAAACCGAACACCATTCTGACCGACACATTTTTTATTTGGCTGAAACTTTTTTTACGGGTTCTATGTCGAAAAAAAAGATACGCGTTCGAGGAATTTTTTTTTTTTTTTTTATAGAGGGGGTTGAAAGTTTGAGATTTTCGTGATTTGTGTCTTGGAGACTCATTTTCAAAAATTCATAACTCCGGTTATTTTTGACCTAGAGAAAACTTTTTTTTTTCATTTTGAAGATAAAAGAGTGAATTTTGAGAAAAAAATATTTTCAAAAAAATTTATAAAAATTTCATATTGTTATAAACAATTGAAATGTTTAAATCGATTTTTTAACCATGGCCCCCAAATTTTAACGATTTCTTAATACAACCATCGTATTCTACGTCAAATTTTCCATAAATAACGTATTTTTTATTAATGAAGAAATTATGTTTACTGATAGAGATAAATTAATTTATCTAGCGCGGCACGTCGTATCTGCGCGCGGGTACCTTTGCACGCCTGTTTTTCTAACCCCACATCGTTTTTCTCAATAAGATTAATGATTATTCAACTCTTACAAGGAAGGTATCCCAGGTCGATCTCTCCGATTTTGATCTAACTCATATATGTTGTAGTACATTGAAAACTAAGCGACACGTATTTTTTTTTATCTGCCATTAAACACTTTGAGGGGGTGAAACCACCCTCCAAAGTAAGGCATGTCAAGGGGCCATTTGGCAGTTTCACCCACAAGGACAAAATATTTTTTAACCAATCCAACTGCAAAAGTTTTCTCATAATGAGAAACGAAAAATTTAATTTTCTCGATAAAAAAAAAACAAGGGGGTGAGCCACCCCTAAATATTATTACATTAATGCCAAAAATGGGCAAATTCAAGTAAAAAAATCTGAAAAAAATATTTATTACGTATGAACCCAAAATAAAATTGACGTGTTTTTGGATTTTCCCGAAAAAAAAAATTGGCCGGGGTAACTACCCCTGAATGCTGTTTATCTTGCGTGTATGCGAAAAATCGTCAAATTCAAGTTTAAAAATCCGAAAAAATGTATATTGCGTATAAACACGAAATAATATTGCCTTGTTTTTGGATCTTCCCGAAAAAAAATATTGGCCGGGGTAACCACCCCTAAACGCTGTTTATCTTGTCTGTACGTGAAAAATGGTCAAATTCAAATCTAAAAATCTGAAAAAATGTATATTGCATGTGAACACGAAAGAATATTGCCTTGTTTTTGGATCTTCCCGAAAAAAAATATTGGCCGGGGTAACTACCCCTGAACGCTGTTTATCTTGCGTGCATGCGAAAAATGGTCTAATTCAAGTCTAAAAATCTGAAAAAATGTATATTGCGTATTAACACGAAATAATATTGACTTGTTTTGGATCTTCCCGAAAAAAAATATTGGCCGGGGTAACTACCCCTCAACGCTGTTTATCTTGTCTGTACGTGAAAAATGGTCAAATTCAAATCTAAAAATCTGAAAAAATGTATATTGCATATGAACACGAAAGAATATTGCCTTGTTTTTGGATCTTCCCGAAAAAAAATATTGGCCGGGGTAACTACCCCTGAACGCTGTTTATCTTGCGTGTATGCGAAAAATGGTCCAATTCAAGTCTAAAAATCTGAAAAAATGTATATTGCGTATTAACACGAAATAATATTGACTTGTTTTGGATCTTCCCGAAAAATAATATTGGCCGGGGTAACTATCCCTCAACGCTGTTTATCTTGCGTGTACGCGAAAAATGGTCAAATTCAAGTCTAAAAATCAGAAAAAAATGTATATTGCATATGAACACGAAAGAATATTGGCTTGTTTTTGGATCTTCCCGAAAACAAATATTGGCCGGGGTAACTACCCCTGAACGATGTTTATCTTGCGTGTATGCGAAAAATGGTCAAATTCGAGTCTAAAAATGTGAAAAATGTACATTGCGTATAAATACAAAAGAATATTGACTTGTTTTTGGATTTTCCCGAAAAAAAATATTGGCTGGGGTAACTACCCCCGAACGCTTTTTATCTTGTGTGTATGCGAAAAATGGTCAAATCAACTCTAAACATCTGAAAAAAATAGATTGCGTATGAACCCAAAGGAAATTCGACGTGTCTTTGGTTTTTCCCGAAAAAAAATATTGGCCGGTGTAACTACCCCTAAATGCATTGAATTGTTAACGTTTTTTTGTTTTCTCACGATATCATCAAATGCTTAAAAAAAAATAATTGGGAACAAAGACAAGGTAATTTTTCGAATCAATACGTTTTATTGGTATAACTCATCGTTACGAAAATGATAAACCAAAAATTATTAATTTTCGAATATTGAACAATAATGATAGTCGTCGAAAAAGTGTTTAAAGCAGAAGGATTTTTTACACCATGAACATCGAATAACAGCAACGTTTGTGCAGCCTTCGATTTCGCAATGGGTCTTACAAGAATCTCCGAAACTGAAATCAACTGGATTTTCGAATTCTTCTGGTTTTTCATCGATGTATCCAGATTTATACCAAGAGTATTTAAAAAGATTAATGTATCGCGGAGAAGATAACTGATTGTGGACCAAAGATTACAGTTTTATAATGGTATTTCTTGCATGAAGATTGATTTCGTGATTCATCAGGATGGCGCTATCTGAAAAGTGTCGCACAAAATTTTTCCAAATTCTAAAACCGTATACATCCAGAGGTTAGATTTTTCCTGTTGTCCCTGTTGGTATTAATTTCAGAATAATATTTTTATTTCGGGGTGTAGTTTCTGCTACTACTGCAGGACAATGGCCACTCCTTGAATCAATTAATAATACGCTGCTTTGTCCTACATTTGGAAAATATATTTCCGTCAACCAAGTTTTAAAGTGATCTGAAATAAATAAAAAGAAATCAATGCGGCTTAAGGTATTTTTTTTTTAAATTAAAATGTTAAATAAAAGTAATGTTATATCTATACCTGAAGTAAGTTTTCCAGATTTTGATGCCGCTATATAAATATTAACAGGTCTGAATAAATTTGCTTCTACAACCGGCCCGAACTTGCCACTTTGTTCTTTCAAAACCAAAAAGAGAGGTAATAAAAGTTTTCATTCAGCTGATATCAGCGGTTGTATTGTGTAACTATGGGTAGTAGATGTAACCGACTGGACAAGGCACTGTACTTGTTTCTCTCCTTCGACAGCCAATGTTCTTCCTGAATGCATCTCTAGCTGGAATCCGCTTTGATCGGAATTGTACACATTCTGAATTCCAATATTTGCTATATCTCGTTTAACATGAGCCACAAATTCATCTGCCTTCACTTTTAACCGTTCAGCATCTTCTAAAGTTTTCCTAGTGACAAATTTACTGATCTTCCTAGATACGATTCTGTGTGCCTGCTTGAATCGGGTTAGCCATTTTTTTAAAGCTGAAAACCGGAAATCTTCATGGCCTATTTCTCTCTGGGCTTGTAGGGCCCATTTGCGTAAATCATTATCGTGAACAATGAAACCGGCGTCGATTGCTGCTTTAAAATTATTCAACGTAAAATCGCAAATTCTAGCGATTTTTTCTCCGTAAGTGCCACCTTTATTCAATGCATGAGCCCATCGTCGCAGTTGACTTACAGATTTTACTTTTCTAAAATTTCTTCTTACAGTTTCAATGCCTAAATTTTTCTTTTTTCCGCTTCGCCAGAAATCTACGGCTCTTGATTTATAATCATACGACACATCTTCTTCGTGTTCCATGCACTCATTTGTAGGTGGCACAGGCTGGACAGGTAAAGTATGCATAATGTCATCTTCTATTATTTGGGCGTTAATATCTTTATATTGTTCGTGAAAATCTAAGGATTCCTCAATCGTCATTTCAACGCCATTAAATTCATTCATCGCGGCCAATAAAATAGCTTCGATGTGCCTTTTTAATTAAATTTCCCTTCCATTTATCGGAGTATCTTTTATATTTAGCGTTTGGAATACGCCAAGTAAAAGATTGATAACATTTATAGGATTTACTTTCATCTTCAGTATTGCTGAAAAAAATTGTTGTAATTACTATGATAATATTCCTTTTCTTTATAAATGTTGATACGTAAGGGAGTTGGAAAAAGCGACAAGGGCAGACAAGAGACAATAAAAATTAAATTTATTTTCACGCGTTAGAATCTTGATACTGTTATTCAACACTTATAATGCAATTAATTTAATAATAAGTTGGCCACCATGTTGTTTTATTTATTAAACACAAATTCACACTTCATCAGAAAAATGACATTTATATCCCACACTTTTTAAATATTAATTTATAATTAACCGAGAAACATTTTTGTTTACTTGTTAAAGATAAGAAAAATTATGTATATATTGTAACGATATAGCAAAGCCCCCAACCCCCTCTTCTTTCTACTGCGCTTCGGCGACAAAGTCGAGCGCAACGGATCAACGCGTCGTGAGAATCCGGCTTAGCCATGGAGAGGGGATGAAGTCGAGCGCGCCATGAGAATCCGGCTTTAAACGGCGGAGAGGGGAGAAGCGCAGAGGATTCTGGGACAGCCCTGGACGGGTATAAAAGGAGGGATTTCGGCCACTACAAGACACTTCGCTCCGAGATCGGAGTAGGGAACGGAGCTCTCACCAGCCGTCTCTATTCTCTCTCGGAAAGACCCACGAAGTCGCTACCAGACTGTCACTCTGCCCGACGTCCACACGACAAACTACATTTTAGAGTCATAGTTAAAAGAAAAATTAAAAGCAAGTTTCCTATTATCCCATCCTTATTCCGAGCGCCAGTGACGGATTTCTCGGGAGACCTTGGAATCCCGCAACTGGGCTCTACCTAATAATCGTCCAAATTTATTCCGAGCACCAGTGACGGATTTCTCGGGAGACCTTGGAATCCCGCAACTGGGCTCTACCTAATAATCGTCCAAATTTATTCCGAGCACCAGTGACGGATTTCTCGGGAGACCTTGGAATCCCGCAACTGGGCTCTACCTAATAATCGTCCAAATTTATTCCGAGCACCAGTGACGGATTTCTCGGGAGACCTTGGAATCCCGCAACTGGGCTCTACCTAAAAATCGTCCAAATTTATTCCGAGCGCCAGTGACGGATTTCTCGGGAGACCTTGGAATCCCGCAACTGGGCTCTACCTATCCAAATTTATTCCGAGTGCCAGTGACGGATTTCTCGGGAGACCTTGGAATCCCGCAACTGGGCTCATCACTCCTAAAAACGAATTCTCATTCATAACCTTATAGGGAAAATTATTCACCAAGAAAAAAAACAGTAATTAATGATCGGCAAAACGCCAAAGAAAATGTAAAACAGATTAAAAAAAAAAAAGAACAGATTGAAAATAAATACGAAAAATTTAACAAACCACGTGAGTTTATTTATCTTTGCACCTGCTCCGTTTACCAACGAAGCGCGAATTCACGCGTAGCGTGAAAAGTCGTAATATCGACTAGAGCGTACCGTTACAACTGGCGCCCAACGTGGGGCAGGTGCACTAAGAAACTAAAAAAATAAACAATTCAAAAACAAGATGGCCACCCTACCAATGGGTGACGAAACGGGAGAGATTCGGGATTCTGGAGTAGGGGAAAACGAAGTCGAGGAGATTACAACGGAAACAAATTTAACGACGACGATACCCGCTCCAGCACTGGCACAGTGGCTAGATCCCGCTCTAGCAAATTTTGGCAACATCCAACAAACGAAAGAACCAGCAACAAACAGGGGGGCAAAGACAAAAACCTCGCTCCCATATCCTCAAAAAACGAAGAAAGGAAACGAAGAAATGGAGGAAACACTAACAAGCATCCTAGAAACCATCCTTGATTTGAAAATGAAAATAGAAAGAGTTGAAAAAAAAACAAAGGAACATGTGGAGACTCGAATACAAACCCTGGAAAATACGGTAGCAGACCGATCGGTGACTATGCAAGCCCGTATGGCTGGGGAAATGCACCAAGCTACCAATTCAATAAACGAGCAAATCCACAATGTAACTCGGGGCTTACATGAGGTTATGGAAAGAATCGCCGTATGTGAGGTAACAGCGGCACAACAAAGACTGAACCAAGCCAACATGGAAAAAAGGCTCCACCACCTCGAGATGCAACTCAACACGAACAAACCGAAAGAACAAAGTACGAGAATCCATCACGAAGAGGAGGAGCACCAGGAGGAGTACGCAGGGGGGCAGGACACGGGTGAACCTACCATAACTTACCGACCAAGTAAGATAAAGATAAACCCACCAACATTCGATGGCTCAGGAAAAACCAGGCCAATGAAGTTTATCCGGGAATTTCGGCAGTACTGCGAAGTGACAAGACCATCATCCTCGGAATTAAATTACGTGCTAGGGCAATGCCTAGAAAAAACGGCAAAGGAATGGTGGGTTCTCGTCGAGGAGCAAATAAATACTCTCGAGGAACTCGAGAGAAAATTTTCTGAACGATTCTGGAGCAAGGAGGTACAAAGAAAGGTGAGAAGGAATCTCGAGTTCGGATATTTTGATAATAATAGCAGACTGCCAAAAGTAGATTATGCCACACGACTATTTGGAAGCGCCAGGGACTTGGTGCCTCCGCCCACAGATAAAGATATTGTTGGCGCATTAGCCCAACATTTCTCAGAGGAAATACAGGCAACAATCGTAGGCAGAGGATTCGAGACACTTGAGGAACTTATACGATTCCTCGAGAAGATCGATCAAGGAGGACCAATAAACGCAAAAAGAGCAAAGGAACCAATAATCGACAGAAGCAACAACCCAGGGGGGCAGAAACCATTTCGGGTACCAGGGAAACCACAGGAAAGTAGTAACGTCCAAGAAAAAGCGAACACAGGGATGAGAAACAATGAAAGGACAACAAGAACATGGTACTCGAATGGCCCACAAGAAAAAGAAGGAGAAAAAACTCAAACAAACATTCAAAAAAGAAATCTCCCTCTGCAAACAATAAACATCGAGGAACCGCAAAAACCTACAACCTCAACGACGGGAAACGCTTAGGCGTTGTACCTGGGGAAAACATGAGGAAAGAGGCGAAAACTCGAGGTACAACGAAAATAAAAGGGTTCAAGGAAAGAGGAAAGACAACCAAGAGAAAGGAAAAAAGGGAAAAGAGAACAACCAGTCAGGAGACATCTTCAAGTGAGGAGGAGGAAATAACACCGATAAACACGATATTCACAGATACGAGAGAGTTTCTTTTGGGGGAGGAAATCAACGGTGAGGCTGTCCCACTAGTCGAGTGTCCAGAAATATACGCTAAAATCGAAGGAATTCTGGTCACCGCATTGGTGGACAGTGGGGCGAAGATCACCGCAATCTCCGAAGAGTTTTTTTTGGAAAACCAGAAAGTGTTTGAAAATTGCCCGATTTTACCAGTCACAGGTGTAACGGTGAAAGGGGCCATTAGAGGTAAGTCGTGCAAAATAAAAACGCAACTAATGGCCACCACAACCATCGGGAAAATAAAAACCTATGTAAGGTATTTAGTGGTGCCGGGGTTGATTAGAGACGTTCTATTAGGGATAGACACTCTATACCCTCTCAAAAGCCTGATCGACATCGGGAACATGACGTTGCGTGTCAAATACAACGAGCATACTGACATAGTTCCCACTAAATCAAAATCTACAGCAGATTTGATAGAAAACAAAGGGACGTCGAACTCAGGAGACACGGGGACGCATAGGCCCGAGAATCAGGAAAAAGAAAATATACCACTGCCTACCGATAAACAAAAAGGGGTAACTAACACTGGGGAGGTCACACAAAAAATAACCGAGGGAAAGTACAGTCAAGTACAGAACCTCACGGTAAAAAAGGAGGAATACAATGAAGAAATAACTAAAGAAGAAATCAAAGAAATTGTAAACAAGGATACGGAGCTGGTCGAAGAAGAAAGGACCATCTTAAATAACATCTTGTGGAAAAGACGAGGGGTTTTTCGGAAACAACCCGGAAGAATATCAGTATATCAACACCGACTGAATATTATCACTAACAAACCCATTGTGGCACACGCATACGAGGTGCCAATCATGTTGCGAGAAAAAGTCGACAATGAAATTGATAAATTGCTAAGATATGGGATAATTCAACGATCCACCAGTCCCTGGGTAAATCCCATTATCCCAGTAAAGAAAAAAGATGGAACAGTGAGACTCTGCCTAGATGCCCGAAAACTAAACGAAGTAATGGCAAACGACCACGAATGCACACCAAATGTGGAAGAAATTTTTCAACGATGCCACGCGGTCAAGGTGATGACTACCCTTGACCTAACCAGCAGTTTTTGGCAAATACCGCTACACCCAGACTCTTGCAAATATACCGCTTTTCGTCACCGAGGAAAAGTATATGAGTTTACGGTAACTCCATTTGGCTTAAAGACAAGCACGGCAAGTCTGCTAAGGGCACTGGATCTTATACTCCAGAATCTCGGAGAGAACATCGTGAATTTCGTGGACGATCTGTTGTGTTTATCAAATAGCTCAAAAGAACACATGCAACAACTCGACGAGCTGCTCGGCAGGTTGGAGCAACACGGAATGACGATCAAACTCCGGAAAGCCAAGTTTTTTCGAAAAGAAGTAGAATTCTTGGGTCACATCTTGACAACGGAGGGAATAAAGCCCCAGCCAGAGAAAATAAGGGCAATTAAGGAATTTCCGACACCAAGAAACCTTAAACAATTGAGAGGATTCCTCGGATTGGTGAACTATTACACAAAATTCACAAAGCAACATGCGGAAGAAACCATCCCTTCGTTAGAACTACTCCACAAAGGAGTAAAATGGAGATGGAAGGAAGAAGAAATAATAGCTTTCGGGCGAATAAAAAATTTGTTTATAAAAGATGTGTTGCTTCTTCACCCAGACCCAGCTCGAGGTTACATTTTACAAACCGACGCAAGCAACTATGCTCTTGGAGGAACTCTGGCCCAAAAAGACGAAAACGGAGAGATTGGGGTAGTTGTATTTGCGAGTCGAACACTAAAAGGAGCCGAGCTCGCATACACGACCACGGAAAAGGAATTGCTGGCCATTGTATGGTCACTCAAGAAATTTCGGACATATTTGTTCGGAGCCCACATTCAAATCATTACAGACCACCGAGCAATTATTTTCCTTAAGAGCTGTCAACTGCTTAACGAACGACTAACTCGGTGGATTTTAGCAATTCAAGATTATGACCTCACATTTGAACATTGTCCGGGCACAAGAAACGTCGTAGCAGATGTTCTAAGCAGAGTACACCAACCCGGGACTGAAGGAGAAAAAGGCAAAGCAATCATAATTGCAACAATGCTAGCAAGGAAACCTTCAAAGGAGCTGGAGAAAAAACTAAAGAAAATAAACGAATGGCAAGACTCAGACAAAGGATTGCTTAAAATAAAACAAGAACTCCAAAGGGAAGGCGGAAAGAGTAACAGATACCAAATACAGACTGATGTGCTTATGAAAACTGCTGGAGAAAACACATGGAAGATTATGCTGCCATGTACGTTAGTACCTTTGCTGATCTATGAAACACATGAAATGTATGGTCATATCGGAGCTAAAAAAGTGTGGAGGATCATAAAAGAAGATTTTACCTATGCAAGATTATATCATGAAGTAAGACGATTGATAGCCACTTGTGACTCCTGCCAAAGAAACAAAGTACCGAATCAACACTCATATGCAGCACAACAGAATATTATACCAGAAGGCCCTGGAGATCTAGTCTCCATTGATTTTTTCGGGCCCCTGCCAGCTACAGAAGGGGAAAAAAAACATGTCCTAGTAACAATAGACGCTTTCTCAAAATTTGTAGTGTTATATCCACTAAGAACAGCCACAGCTACGACAACTATCAATAAGATTTTCAATCATTATATTCCTACTTACGGGAAACCAAGGAAATTACAATTCGACCACGGAACCCAATTCACTTCAAAAACCTGGTTAACCAAATTAGCGAGTGAAGGAATTCAACCAGTATTCTCCTCGATTCGACATCCACAAGGAAACATCGTTGAAAGGGTAAATCGAGAGATAGGAAGATTCTTTCGAACGTTTTTGACCGACAAGCACACAAATTGGCTAAAATGGATAAACGTCATGGAGGATTGCATGAATGAAACGTTTCACGAAACGACGGAATTCACGCCAATTGAACTACAACTAAACAAAAAACCAGAGAGAATCTGGAGGCGATGGATCCAGATAAAAAGAGAGGAGGGGGGAGAGAATCTCGAGGAAAAATTAACATTAGCAAAGGAGAGGATAAAGAAAAAAGGTCGAGATAGAGCAGAAAGATTCGATAACCAACACAAACTAACCAAATTTGAACAAGGCGACTTGGTGTTGGCCAAAGCCTGCAATGTAAGTGATCCAACCAACAAGAAGATGGCGAAATTTTTCGCTATTTATGAAGGACCATATCGAATAAAAAAGAAAATCGCTACAGCTACGTACATCCTCGAAAATAAAGATTCGTTAAAAGAACGGGGCATGTACCATGCATCAAACTTAAAAAAATATTTCACGCCTAAAATGCCTACGACTACATAAAAAAAAAAAAAATAATAATAATAATAATAATAATAATAATAATAATAATAATAATAATAATAATAATAATAATAATAATAATAATAATAAAATAAATAAATAAATAAATAAATAAATAAATAAATAAATTAAAAAAAAAAAAAAAAACTGTTTTACCAACCGGCTGACAAGTACCCACACATGGGTAGTACGCTTATAATGGCGCTCGGATCATCCAACCACGCGTCATCACCAGAGACCCGCGAAGCAAAACCAAATAATAGAATAGCAGGTCAAGAACAAACACGTCAAAAAAATAAATAAATAAAATGGACCAAGCAACCCAAACCAAAATAGGCATTACATGCAGGCATTTCGGAGGCCAGACGGGCGAGGAGGGAAAATGGGAGGAAGTATCAAAAAAAAAAGGAATCAGGAACGAAGAAAAGAAGAAGATATTAAGGATGTATGAGCACAAGGTGGCGGGAAATAAGCGAAAACGTGGGCGCGGGTGAGCGCGGTGAGCGAGGGGCACGCATGAAACAAGAGAGAGTCGGACCGCTCATTATGCGACCCACGCGAAAAATTTCCTTAAAATCGATAATTCTATGTCAAAAGGTTCGTTGACCCCCATTTTTTATGGAACGTATGTAATCGTGATAGTTTTCTGAACATTTAACAGTTTTAATATTGATTGTATCTGATCGTGAAAGATACGAATTTCTGTTTCAAAGTTGCGTCAGCCTAGAATTCGTATATGGCGTGGGATAAATATCTTGATTTCACGAATTAATTACTCGCGTAAAGAGTCGTTGACCCACTTTGAAATTTTGCAGGTTTTATCATATAAACTTCTGCTACACCATATAAAAAATTCAGATTTTTATATGATCGTGAAGCTAGTGCTCATACATCCTTAATGAAGAAGGAACAACAAAAAAAAACAAAACGAAAGGGACGTGCAAAAAAACGCAAACCGGAGTATGGCAAAAGGAAAAAGGCACACAGACGATCGAGGGGACAGAGACGGAAAACGAGGAAATCGAAAAAATAATCATAAAATGGGACGAAATTTTTGCGGAATTTTCCGTTCCCTCAATACTCTCGCCTATACGCGACGAAAATCCAGAAGATATTTACAATGGCGGCGTCATGGAGTTGGATACAGAGGACGTAAAAAACTGGAAGGCGGGGGAGTTCCATTGGCCAGATGAGGAAGAAAAAAAAGTACGAGAACAAGTTAGACAAGGTGCATTAAAAAGAAGAAGAGAAGAAAATGAAACAGAAGATAGAAAAGAGGAAAACAACGAGAAAAGGAGAAAGGAAAAGGAAATCAAGAATGGGCTCAAACAAAGAGTAAGAAAAAATGACCTTCAAACGCTTGAAGGTCAAAATTGGTTGAACGACGAAGTAGTAAACGCTTACATGGAGCTAATCGTGGCAAGGGGAAAAGAAGGAGGGGAATCGAAAACCAAGGTACATGCAATGAGCACTTTTTTTTATCCTCGGTATCTGACCGGGGGTTTCGATGCGGTAAAAAAATGGACAAAGAACGTGGACATATTCACCCACGGTCTCGTAATCATTCCCATTCACCTGGGAAAACACTGGTGCCTAGGCGTGATCGACATGAAAAAAAAAACCATTGGATACTTCGACAGCCTTCCGGACCCCAAGGTCACTGGGACAAAGGCGATTTGGAAATATTTACAACAAGAAAGTGAGGACAAAAGAAATCAAGAAATTCATATTGAGGATTGGAAGCTTCAAGTGATGGTGGATATCCCAAAGCAAGAAAACCACGATGATTGCGGCGTATTCGCGTGCGTTTTCGCGGAATACATCTCTGCGGGGCGAGAACTCGCATTCTCGCAGAAGGATATACCGCATCTCCGCAATAAAATGAAATACGAAATAATGAACGGAAAATTGATGTAAAAAAAAAAAAAAAAAAAAAAAGTTGTGAAAAACAAAGACTGATATTTTTTTTTATGTATTTTTTTTTTATTATCATCAGAAAAACATGTAAACACTGATAAAAAGGAAGAGACCATATTTTTTTTTAGAACAACACTACGAGATTAAGAATAAAAATGTCTTCAAGAACAGAAACATAGAAAAAAAGTTAAGTTAAGTTAAGAGAAGAGAAAAAACACATTTTTTTTTTATAAAACAACATTCCCGGAAGTAAAAAAAAAAAAAAAAAAAAAAAAAAAAATTTGTAACAATATTTTTTCTGATTATAAAAACTACTCTTCCAACTAATCTATGAAATGTACAATTATTTAACCCTAAAAAAAAAAAAAAAAAAAAAAAAAAGGAGCGCAATATCGTCAAGAATGAACAAAGGACTTGTATATGAACTCGTTCTTTGTTCAGGGGGGCGTTGTAACGATATAGCAAAGCCCCCAACCCCCTCTTCTTTCTACTGCGCTTCGGCGACAAAGTCGAGCGCAACGGATCAACGCGTCGTGAGAATCCGGCTTAGCCATGGAGAGGGGATGAAGTCGAGCGCGCCATGAGAATCCGGCTTTAAACGGCGGAGAGGGGAGAAGCGCAGAGGATTCTGGGACAGCCCTGGACGGGTATAAAAGGAGGGATTTCGGCCACTACAAGACACTTCGCTCCGAGATCGGAGTAGGGAACGGAGCTCTCACCAGCCGTCTCTATTCTCTCTCGGAAAGACCCACGAAGTCGCTACCAGACTGTCACTCTGCCCGACGTCCACACGACAAACTACATTTTAGAGTCATAGTTAAAAGAAAAATTAAAAGCAAGTTTCCTATTATCCCATCCTTATTCCGAGCGCCAGTGACGGATTTCTCGGGAGACCTTGGAATCCCGCAACTGGGCTCTACCTAATAATCGTCCAAATTTATTCCGAGCACCAGTGACGGATTTCTCGGGAGACCTTGGAATCCCGCAACTGGGCTCTACCTAATAATCGTCCAAATTTATTCCGAGCACCAGTGACGGATTTCTCGGGAGACCTTGGAATCCCGCAACTGGGCTCTACCTAATAATCGTCCAAATTTATTCCGAGCACCAGTGACGGATTTCTCGGGAGACCTTGGAATCCCGCAACTGGGCTCTACCTAAAAATCGTCCAAATTTATTCCGAGCGCCAGTGACGGATTTCTCGGGAGACCTTGGAATCCCGCAACTGGGCTCTACCTATCCAAATTTATTCCGAGTGCCAGTGACGGATTTCTCGGGAGACCTTGGAATCCCGCAACTGGGCTCATCACTCCTAAAAACGAATTCTCATTCATAACCTTATAGGGAAAATTATTCACCAAGAAAAAAAACAGTAATTAATGATCGGCAAAACGCCAAAGAAAATGTAAAACAGATTAAAAAAAAAAAAGAACAGATTGAAAATAAATACGAAAAATTTAACAAACCACGTGAGTTTATTTATCTTTGCACCTGCTCCGTTTACCAACGAAGCGCGAATTCACGCGTAGCGTGAAAAGTCGTAATATCGACTAGAGCGTACCGTTACAATATGTCAAAAAAGTATAATATAATAATAATACGATCGGAACTTGATTTTCCATTAATAATAGTGAACAAGAAATATTATTTCAATTCGTCTCTTCAACCAACTCATTTCTATACGAGAAAACCTTATAGAAACTTTGAATTGATGAAAAACTCACGAAATCTCTAACTGTATACCACTGCGCAGAACTCACAAATAAAACTGAAAACATGAGCTACTTTATCGAGACAAACAATATACAGTTAATATTTCCACACTTGTAGGGGAAGTGAGGGTAAGATGGAAGGCGCGGGTAAAGCGGAGAATATGACAAATAAACACACGAAATATGCTCTTCACTGGCTGGCGTGATCCGAACTGATTGGGAGCTTCGTGTGTGAATTCAAGACGACGGCATGTATTTGTGTGCATAGTGATGTGTGTTGAAGCGATTTGTATTTTGGTGGTGTGGGTAGTTTCCGTCTTACCCCCGCCTTCCATCTTGCCCTCCCTTCCCCTAGAAACAAATAAGTTATCTTACCTGTGAATGCTGGCGTTGATTAGAGGCTGCTGATAACTGATAAGACAGTATTATATTATGCTACGATAAGTTACTCTTAAAATGATATACTACTCTAAAACCTTCGAAAACTCGAATTTATTATTTTCATTTTTTTAAACATTAACTTGAACATTTGTCGAAAATACCCTATAAAACTGTGTTGTTAGATTACATATTACAAAATATATGTCCGATACGTCTGCCTTGCAGATTCAGTATTTTGTATAAAATTGAATTCCTCACGAACACCTTTGAATCGTGTACGTAGAGTAAAAACCGCCCGAATGAATTTTGTTCATCGGGGGTAGTTGCCCCAGCCAATATTTTTTTTTCGGGAAGATCCAAAACAAGTCAATATTATTTCGTGTTCATAAGCAATATACATTTTTTGAGATTTTTAGACTTGAATTAGACCATTTTTCGCATACACGCAAGATAAACAGCGTTCAGGGGTAGTTACCCCGGCCAATATTTTTTTTCGGGAAGATCCAAAACAAGTCAATATTATTTCGTGTTAATACGCAATATACATTTTTTCAGATTTTTAAACTTGAATTGGACCATTTTTCGCATACACGCAAGATAAACAGCGTTTAGGGGTAGTTACCCCGGCCAATATTTTTTTTCGGGAAGATCCAAAAACAAGGCATTATTATTTCGTGTTTATACGCAATAGACATTTTTCAGATTTTTAAACTTGAATTTGACGATTTTTCGCATACACGCAAGATAAACAGCATTCAGGGGTAGTTACCCCGGCCAATTTTTTTTTTCGGGAAAATCCAAAAACACGTTAATTTTATTTTGTGTTCATACGTAATATATATTTTTTTCAGATTTTTTTACTTGAATTTGCCCATTTTAGGCATTAATGTAATAATATTTAGGGGTGGCTCAACCCCTTGTTTTTTTTTTTTTTTTATCGAGAAAATTACATTTTTCGTTTCTCATTATGAGAAAACTTTTGCAGTTGGATTGGTTAAAAAATATTATGTCCTTGTGGGTGAAACTGCCAAATGGCCCCTCGACATGCCTTACTTTGGAGGGTGGTTTCACCCCCTTAAAGTGTTTAATGGCAGATAAAAAAATACGTGCCGCTTAGTTTTCAATGTACTACAACATATATGAGTTAGATCAAAATCGGAGAGATCGACCTGGGATACCTTCCTTGTTAGAGAATTGCGTTAGTTTTATCCCGATCTATCGATTTTATGTCCTCCAAAAAGTTAATTGAAATTTGAAGAATTATAATCCAAGGGGTATGCATGGAAAAAAAGCAAAAATCGATGATCTGACTTTGAAAATCTGTAAAAAATCGAAAAATACTCTAATCCCGATGAACCAAGCTTCATTTTAAAGCTTAAACGATTGGGAAAAGAACGAGCACTCATCCGAGTCCCAATCACAGTGGAAAAAAAAATGACAGCGATTTTCGTTAACCCCGGAAAAATGACCGATTTTCCGTCTTTCACCATATTTTTAGGGTAAAGGTGATCGGAAATTTTCTCCTGATTACGAATTAGTGTGAATTTTACCTTGAAATCCAATAATTCGATACATACTAGTGAAAAAACGAAAAATTGCACTATTTCTTTTCGATCATTTTTCCGGGGTTCACGAAAATCGCTGTCATTTTTTTTTCCACTGTGATTGGGACTCGGATGAGTGCTCGTTCTTGTCCCAATCGTTTAAGCTTTAAAATGAAGCTTGGTTCATCGGGATTATAGTATTTTTCGATTTTTTACAGATGTTCAAAGTCGGATCATCGATTTTTGCTTTTGTTTCCATACATACCCCTTGGATTATAATTCTTCAAATTTCAATTAACTTTTTGGGAGACTTTAAATCAATATATCGGGATGAAACGAACGCCATTCTCTAAGTCTACTCAAGGGCATTCCAAAACACCCCTGATGAGCCCCGTCGCGATATTTGCGGCAGAGTTATGGCCATTTGAAATTTCGTGATATTTAGAATTTCAAAAAAGTGGGCATAACTATTGAAAAAATCCTTTTTTCCGTCTTTCACCATATTTTTAGGGTTAAGGTGATCGGAAATTTTCTCCTGATTACGAATTACTGTGAATTTTACCTTGAAATCCAATAATTCGATACGAAATAGTGAAAAAACGAAAAATTGCACTATGTCTTATCGATCATTTTTCCGGGGGTCACGAAAATCGATGTCATTTGTTTTTCCGCAGTGATTGGGACTCGATTCAGTGCTCGTTCTTTTCCCAATCGTTTAAGCTTCAAAATGAAGCTTGGTTCATCGGGATTAGAGTATTTTTCGCTTTTTTAAAGATTTTCAAAGTCGGATCATCGGCTTCTGCTGCTATCGTATTTTTCGATAATACTTTTCTCCGTTGGCTGGCACCAAGTTTTCGGAAATCCACATCAGCTCGATCAGCGTCGCTCCACCTAATCTCGAGGACACTATAAAGAAGTTTTAACAGTCGTCGCAGCTTATGAAAATTACGTAAACATTCATTTCCCACAATCTGGTACTTTAAAATAATTAGTAATTGCTGATGCTGCGACTTGAAAGGGAACTTGAGGTGTAGATGAAGCCGAATAAGGTGTAAAAAATTTTACTATTCGCATGAATAAATAGAAAAAAGTATAATAGCACTTACGACCTTATTCCATTAGACATATATAGGACATACTAGGATAAATTAGATAATAAACCGTTTCTATTATTTTCTGAATATTTAACCTCTTTCATAATTATACTCTGATTTGATTACTCAGTAGCACTGGGACCCTTGCGCCGCAATTTGATAAGAGCGGCATTACATGCAGCACCATCTATCGGTGATTCGTACAACCAATAGTGAAGAGAGGTTTCTATATTATCAACTGAAGCCAACTACATTTCTCCGCCGATAATACGCCGTTCGACGAATTGTATTGGCGACATACTCGTTCGAAATTGCTTTGGCTTGGATCAGTTTGGGAAAAGAAGATAGACAAAATGATTGATTCTCAGGCCGGTAGGATGCGTTCTGGAATGACTTTGCCTGGCGCGTGCAATGTTTTTAAACGTCTTCAACCGGAATGACATTGCTGCGTCAAGATTCTCGCACTTTTATACAAGCGATTTGGATAGCATGCTGGTATAAAGAAACCGTTTTTAGACATACTGTCGTTTGGTCGCATTGAAATTTCGGATACCTACACCTCACCCAAGCTATTGTCAAAACCTTACAAAAAAAAAAAAAAACAACAAAACAAAACTCTACTCTCAGGTTCTCTCTGTCTCTTTCTCTCTGTATGACCAGTCCTTGAGTGCGCTATCTTTTCTGTTCTTTCTTAATTTTATTTTTATTTTTATTTTAGCTGTTCTTCCGAAAATGACACGGCAAATCATCCGTTATGAGATATCGAATTTTGATTGAATTGTGTGTGTGTGTGTGCGTGCGTGCGTGCGTGCGTGCGTGTGGGTGGGTGGGTGGGTGGGTGGGTGCGTGCGTGCGTGCGTGCGTTCGTGCGTGCGTGCGTGCGTGCGTGCGTCCATGTGTGTGTGCTCTGTAAGTATTATGCACTGAAAGTCAATTGGACCGCCGGCAAGGGGGGTTTGGGGGCGGAGACCCTGGTGGGGTGCAGTGGCGAAGCCCAGCCGGGGGGGTTCGGGGGGGGCAGAGCCCCCCCGACCTACCAAAAACGTAATTTTTATAATTTATTTTTCTTCTAATTATTTTTAATATGAATAACAGTCCTTTTAGTTCTTTATCCTCCATGAAAGGAAAAAGTCTTTATGTGAGACGATTTTCGTTTCGACATACGGAAAAGAAAAAAAAAAACAATTAAATTCGGAAAAGAAGTCGATATTGTAACAAATTGCCCTTCATTTCGAGGGAAATGAAGGAGAACGAAAAGGAAAGAAGAGGACAATTTTACGAGTATCGACGGCCGAGCTTTATGACCTTAATCAATTTTATTCTTTCAAGGGGACGTCATAAACGTTACCAAATTCTATACTCGTTTTTTATAATCTCTTTCCGTATTCCGTTTTTTTCCTTTTTGTTTTTTCTTTTATCTCATATCGGGGCACGACAGTTAGCTCCTTCGGCTCGAATTATACGAGCAAATCGGACTCCCAATAAACCTCGGGCGATAGGTGAGCATTCTGCGAGAATTACAATGCGCGTGGTATGATAACATTGGTCGGTCGGTAGCTCGTTCGTGAGACCCCACATAAAAATAAACACGCGAGACAAAACCCACACACTCAAACCACCGAATTCTCGTCGCGCGTGACGAGCTCGGAATGATTCACACAAAACAAAAAAAAATGTCTTACGAACTAACAACGTCTCGTAGAGCTACAATTACAAGGTCGATTCATCGACGATAACCGCGGTCATAGACATGATGCGCGGTGTCCACGGACTACCGGCATTTTACTCGAAATTTAGGAATTCTGACCGTTAGGAAAAAAAATGACGCAACAGATCACGCTTTTCGCGTCGCGAGTTCGCATTGACCCGCGAAATAAATTACACTTAGCTGTGAGCGGATTTTCCCGGAGGCGAGGAAGACGGCACAGCGTGGTGAAGATGGCGGGCGTTGTCCGAATTCTGCGTCGCGAGATCGTAGGAGAATAATGATCCTTTCCCACTCGTGGGATTCGATGAAGAGGGCTCGATCGATGCTCTCGAATAATTCCCGTCGCAACGAGACAATATACGTCAAAAATGCTTTCTCACGCATGAGATGTTGGTCACTCTCGTGTGATTCAACGGCCCAGTCACACTCGGGTGCTGGAACGTTTTTTAGGAATATGACATACGAAGAGCAATAGTTGCAGGGGTCGATGCGCCTCGCCGGCTTACACGTTTTATATCGATGCTTCACAGAAAATGATTTTGACCTACCTATGAATGCCGCGCACAAGAAATAGTCTCGGGGAAGCCTTTGAGAATATATATATATAATATATACATAGAAATAATGGCGAACACGTTATAATAAAACGATGCTGTCCCCGAGACGATTCCGGGTGGACTCGGGCGAGGAATCACACGAGATGCCGGTGCTCGGATTTGGGGGAAGACCACGTGGCACGCTTCCTCACACGAGGGATCGCCGGAGATCGATGTGGATCTGTGATCCATACCTGCCATGCTAGATGGCTCGACGAGTTCGATTGAGCCTCGTCGCTCGTTACAATATAGACAATTACCCATTTCTTCTCCCAACAGATTTGAATATATTGATTTTTATTATTTTCAATATTCTCTCTCTCTCTCTCTCTGGATTATTGTTTTTTTCTTCATAATTATTATTATTTTTATTATTATTTTTAATATTTCCACTCTCTCTCCGATTTATGATTATTTTTTACTTATGCTTCTTCCGAGGCTATTAGGCGCATCTCTCTCTCTCTCTCTGTATAAACTCCTACGAGATGAACTTCCCCCCTATATCTCTAATCTTTTCACTCGAGCCCCGCCATCATTGCGTCCCTCCCGACTCGTCGCCCCTCTCACCTTTTTCACCCCCGCGCATCGCACCTCTACGCTTCGCAACTCTTTTAGTCTAAATGCAATGTATTTTTGGCACTCCCTCCCACAATATATCACTACGAGTTCTTCACCTTCTTTATTCAAAACCAATCTTCGTGCGTACTTGCTCGGGCTGCAGGTTAGAGTTTAGGTTTAAGCTAAGTTTAATTTAAGTATAAGGTTCTTACGCAGGCACTCTGTCCGCCTCTTGATATCCAAATTGTTTTTTACTATTGAAATTTTGCTATTATCATTATTATTATTATTATTTCTTTTTCCATTTTTAGTTTATAAGTATTCTGTATTTAATTAACTTTTGCCCACGGCATGTCCAAGGCATAATAAAGTATTCATTCATTCATTCATTCATTCTCTCTCTCGCTCCTGTCACTTAGGTTTTTCCTCTCTTTCTCCTTCTCTCGCACACACTCTCTGTTTTTCGCGCACATTTTGTCTCTCTCTCACTATTCTCCCTCGTTATTTCGGTAACTAAAATTTATTCCGAACCCGTGAAAAAAAATCACCGCACAGTAGAATTGCGAAGGAGTTTAAAAACACTCGTACTAGCACTCTAAAATTTTTTCCGATATTCCTACGAATAAGGTTTTGAGTGATCTACAGCAGGAATTATTTTGAAAAACGATAGAATGCAAACCCGCACAGATATATTCGTTATACTTATCTCCGTGAGTCCCGTCTTTATGAAATATTTTTATTAGCACGAGCACACCCCTGGTGGAAATAGTTTATATGCATTTTTACGAGTTTCTACGTCAACTTCTATGCGGTTCTACATTAATTGTGTGACGCAATTTTCTGGTTTTTGGCGTCACAGGTCGTCCCGACCAGGGTTTTCTACGAGTTCGAACAAGTTGTCGTAATTTTAGCAATTAGCGTGTGAGTTCAGTTTTCCGGTTTTGAGTTATCGAAAGCTATCGTCCGGTAGTTATCGGATCAACGCGAAACAAGGCACCGAGATACCGTGAATAGGGGCCGAAACAATGAGTCACCCGGTATACTCGGTGTCAAAGGAAGTAATTCGTGGGAGTCTAAAGGCTCGAGTGCGACTCTCGACGCTTCGCGAAAAGGCATGGGTAAAGAAGGGCAGTTTGAGTTACGTTTCTGTATGGAAGGCCGTTGGCGTATGGGCCCACGATTCCCCATCCGCCACGGATTGCCCAATCGCACCGTTATCGTAGTATTAGTAATAGTTGGCCTCCGATTTACCATACCAGAAGAGGACCCCGCGAAGGACGATCCTCGCGAGCCACAGAATCCACCCACCACAACATCTCGGCGTGTCTACGTTATTCGTTTAACGAATATTCGTTTATCGAGTTTAGCGTTATCGTTCAATTGAGTTTTGCGTTATCGTTTGAATTTGCCGGTCAGTCACGTTTCGAGCTAAGGCACTCGAGTCGTTGTGACGTCAGGAGACGAGGGGGATCGCGAGTTCTCGTTACGCGTGCGCGTACTCGTCCCTCTCCATCCTCGTTATCGTCTCGATCAATTTACCTGTTCGATTCGTTCTCTTTCGGCTTAGCTCTCGATCCGAGCGGTTCACCGCTCGGGAAGCTCCCGTCATGTTACCACTTTTGCTCTCGTATCGCTACGCTATCGTTTCTCTCGAGCTATCTTTTGAACGTTCTCGCCTTCTCCGATATCGTCAGTTACCGAATTTGCTCTCGTTTCGTTCCCGTTATGCTACCGTTTCCTCGAATTACCTTTTTGGGATCTCGATTGCGAGGAATTTCTGTCCTCGAGTTACCGAAATTATTTTGTCGTTGTCGTCACGCTATCGTACTTTCGAGCTCTCTGTCCACGTTCCCGTCTCCGAAGTTATCGCCGTTATCGAAGTAATTTAAGTATCGAATTTATGGTCGTTATCGACATAATTCAAGTATCGAAGTTATCGTCGTTATCGATTTACGTTAAGCATCGAATCTATCATCGTTATCGAATTACGTTAAACATCGAATTTATCGTCGTTACCGCCGTTATTTTGCGTGGCTACATTTACCGTCGTTATCGAATTTATTTAAGTATCGAGGTTATCGCCGTTATCGAACTTAGTTAAGCATCGAGTTGAGTGTCGTTTTCGAATTTAGTTGAGTATCGACGTTACCGTCATTACCGAATTTTTCTATTCGCTATCGTGACTTGCGGCTCGTTCTCCTATCAGTTATCGAAATTATGAGCTATCGTGATTTCTGTTCGTTTTCCTATCAGTTATCGAAATTATGAGCTATCGTGAGAGGTATTATTAAACTAGCCTGAACCAAGGCCCCATACGTTATTTTTCGAGTTGAGTTCATTTATTTCAGATTACGTTTTTTTTTAAGGCACTCGAGAGTTAGCCAGCCGTCCACGCCCTCTCTCCACCACCTACACACTGAGCGAATCGGGTGTACCGTCACCGATCTCGCCATCCAACACGCCGGCTTCCCTTTTTCGTGTTTCGTTTACGTCCCTATCAAGTTCCGGTTAAGTTTCGCGGGTTTGGTAATTCCCGCCGTTCAATTAAAAAGATTACCTGGCGCTCAACGGCTCTCCCGGCGTCGAGGATGGTGAGATGGGCCGAAGGTGACGCGAATCGCGAGATTCCCGTCACAATTGGAACACGTGAATAGTTTTTCATAGAAGTTTTGCGTAGATAATTGTAATTTTGCGTAGAAACTCATACAAATGCATAAAAACTATGCATGCATAGTTTATATGCATTTGTACGAGTTTCTACGTCAATTTCTATGTGGTTCGAACCACGTAATTTGGCGTAGATAATCGTAACATTGTGTAGAAACTCGTACAAATGCATAGAAACTATGCAGGCATAGTTTTTATGCATTTGCACGAGTTTCTACGTGGTTCGAACCACGTAATTTTGTGTAGATAATCGTAACTCTGTGTAGAAACTCGTACAAATGCATAGAAAGTATGCCTGCATCGATTCTATGCATTTGTACGAGTTTCTACGTCAATTTCTACGTGGTTCGAACCACGTAATTTTGCGTAGATAATCGATACATTGTGTAGAAACTCGTAAAAATGCATAGAAACGATGCAGGCATAGTTACTATGCATTTTTACGAGTTTCTACACAAAATTACGATTATCTACGAAAACTTATACAAAAAAATGTGGACGTGTTCCATGCAATTAATGTATCGATCGATACATTAATTGAAACACGTCCATACTTTTTCAGAGAAGTTCTCGTAGATAATCGTAATTTTGCGTAGATAATAGTGCTTTTTTGTATTTTCATGTGACTGGTTGACGTCGATATACTGTATATTGGATATTGTATTTTTCAAAACCTAGTCCACCGCTAAAAAATTGGTGAGTGACAAAACGATATATTCCAAAAATTAGTAAAACGTACAAAATTTCTCAAAATAAACATAGTTTTTTTTAATGAAATTGAATTCCGTCTTCCGTATCTTCAATTTTATTCAAAAAACCATGTTTATTTTGAGAAAGGCCATAGCCGGGTAAGTAGGGGTGATCGGCCCCCGCACCAATTTGTTCCAAACTTTGGGGAAAGTTGGGTCTGATGGGTTACAAACTCACCCTAAATTTCAACCTTGTAACTGCACTGGGAACAGTGATAAAAATACAACTAGTATTTTTCGAAAAGATTTTTTTTTCTCAGGATTAACTCTACCGATTTTCGTGAAAAAAATATATGTTGCGAACATATTTAAGGTCATTTCTAGGAAAAATCAAGAAGTCTATCCCACTATCAAAAATACCAGAAAAAAATTATTTTATTTTTCGTGATTTTTTTTCGGTCATTCTTTCACGAGATACAATTACCATATTTTTTTCATAACTCAATTAGACCCCCTTCTACAACATATATTTTTTTCAAGACGATCGAAGAGGTGGAGCATAGTTAAAAAAAATGAAACACACTTTTTTGCACGTTTTTGTTTTATTTTGGATGTCACAACTACCGCAAAATTTTCTCCGTGTAATTATTACCGAGTGTAGTCGATGCTACTTGTCAGTTCTATCGAAAACTACTAAGAATACAACTACCATCATCAATGTTGATAGCGACGATGATTAGGAAACGCAGAGAAAACCTTCATCGGTTAGTGATGTACTAAATGACAAAACACCAAAAATTTATCGAAAGTATAATTACATTGTAAGAAGATTTAATAAAATTTGGATGAAACATGCGAAAAAAGTGATTTTTTTAAAACTATGCTATATACTTACTCGGCTATGGCCTTTTGTATGTTTTGCCAATTTTTGGAATTGATTATTTATATTCGAATAAACACCAATACTGGTAGCAATTCATTTTGGACTCATTGATACCCTGGAGATTTTGTTAACTTGAAACAGTGACTACAGTGGTCGAAAAGTGGCGTAAAAAAAATTGGAACACGGTAAGTTAAAGAACAACCTATCATCGTTTAGGGGATGAGTCATGCTTTGAAATAAGCCAAGAAACACAGAAATCGCCAATTTTTTGGTTGCCTGACATCATTTTGAACGAAAAACATTTTTTTTTACGTGTTAATTAGATGGGAAACCTAAATCCTCGTTGAGAGACCTCTAAAACTTCAAGTTATATACAGCGCCCTCCGTGAACTCTTTAATGTCAAAACCTAAAGTTTCAGTGGCAGGAGCGAAGAAAAAAAAAGAGTCCATTTTTGACACACCCTCATATACATTTTCTGACCTCGAAATTAAATACTTTTTGGGACTGCAAACATTTTTGTCCATATAAATTTTACCACAAAGCAAGACATAAGTGAGCAAGTATTTGAAGATTCAGATTTGAAATTATCAATATGGCCTTGTTTGCTATGTACAGCTTTAAAAAAAAAATTGAATAATAAAAAAATAAAGAAATCATTTTCAATTCTCTGCGATGAATTCTAATTCAATTGGGTTTTCCCATAAATATCATAAGTGATAAAATTGACTCTCTTTTTGTAGAATAACAACAGTAGAAGCCGTTATTATTAAATTTTTTTTTTGCTTAGAAATATTTAAAAATAATAATTGAAGTAGCATCGAAATTCAAAGTTTATTAACTTAAAATTCAAAATTTATTAAATCCAGTGATGAGTTCAACGCCACCGAAATTCGCAACTCAAAGGCTGCAATGTAAGTATTACTTGCAGCATTATTCGTTTCTAAGTGCTTTTAAAAAAATAGATAAAAAACGACATGACAATTATTTACGCATTAGGTCATCTCGAGAAAACCTACGGGGATCAAGCGATAGGTTATGTCTGCCTCCAAAGAGATAGGCATGTTTTCAAAGTAAAGTGCAAAGTATGTCCTGAGCACCGAGTCCGAAACCAGGGATATTCTGTTACATTGACTATCAATGAACAAGATAAAAGAATAATTAACGTGGAATGTCATGACTGTGCAGCAGCCAGAGGTAAGCTTAAACACAGCACCGAGGCAATGAATTAGCTTCGTACGGTTTTTCTTTATGAGATCCTTCTTACATCGAGCAAAATAATTTTTAGTTCAAATTATTGCACAAGAATTATAGATCGAGACGAGTACAGTGTGTAGGCATAAAGTTATTATAAAAAGGGCATTTTCACAAGAGCTTCAGATAAAAATTCCTACATGTAGACCGGAAAGAATTTTCTCACAATGAAAAGTAGCTCTTGTAAAGCCAGTGACAATACCGGTGCAATCTAAACCTGATGATACGTTGGATACTAGACAATATTTATTGTGATCAGTTGGGTTGTAAAAAAATTATTTTATTATGAGAATGATTTATTATGCACAATTTTTTCAAGTTGTTTGTTTCGGAAGACAATATTTTATTACAAATATGTTTCCGCTTATTCACCGCCACCGATCGCAGTGGCAGCGGATTGAACTTTAATGACATATTTGTAATAAAATGTTGTCTTCCGAAACAAACAACTTGAAATAATCGTATATAATGAACCATTCTCATAATAAAATAATTTTTTTACAACCCAATTGATCACAATAAATATTGTCTAATATCCAACGTATCATCAGGTTTAGATTGCACGGTATTGTCACTGGCTTTACAGGAGCTACCTTTCATTGTGAGAAAATTCTTTCCGGTCTACATGTAGGAATTTTTATCTGAAGCTCTTGTGCAAATGCCCTTTTTATAATAACTTTATGCCTACACACTGTACTCGTCTCAATCTATAATTCTTGTGCAATAATTTGAACTAAAAATTATTTTGCTCGATGTAAGAAGGATCTCATAAAGAAAAACCGTACGAAGCTAATTTGTTGCCTCGGTGCTGTGTTTAAGCTTACCTCTGGCTGCTGCACAGTCATGACATTCCACGTTAATTATTCTTTTATCTTGTTCATTGATAGTCAATGTAACAGAATATCCCCGGTTTCAGACTCGGTGCTCAGGACATACTTTGCATTTTACTTTGCAAACATGCCCATCTCTTTGGAGGCAGACATAACCTATCGCTGGATCCCCGTAGGTTTTCTCGAGATGACCTAATGCGTAAATAATTGTCATGTCGTTTTTGATCTTTTTTTTTTTAATCACTTAGAAACGAATAATGCTTCAAGTTATACTTACATTGCAGCCTCTGAGTTGCGAATTTCCCATCGCTGGATTTAATAAATTCACAAACCATAAACATATCAATTTTTGGCAAATTGCTAGAATCGGCTTTTACAAAGCCAAGTTCGAGTTGATTTGCCATTTTCAACTTATATTATTTAAAAATATTATCAAAAATACGATAAATCCACAGCCTAACCACTCTGTATATCACTTTACATGGGTAAATAGATGCTCAAGAAGGGGGGGTGAACCTCGTGACGTCACTATCTAGTTCGGGTTAACTCGGCTTTTTTCGGTGCGTTTGAATAGTATATTTACCATGCGAATTTTTAAACGGCTATAATTTTGCAAATAATGAATATTTTTTTTTACAACATTTTTTTAAATTTAAAACTTATATGTCCACTATCTAATGGTGCTATTTTCAAAATTTATGGAAAACCCAGTTAGTTTCATGCTTCAAATAATTTTCCATAGAAAATTAGAGATTTGCATTTTTTTTTCGTAACAATTCGTAATTATCAATGAATTTCTATGGAAAAAAAGTATCTATTTATCGGCTCAACATTTTTTCATAAAAAAATGTAGATTTTCATAAATGTTTCGTAGAAATTTCATGCAATTTTATGTATTTCTACGAAATTCAATGACATTCTACGCAATTCTCTGCGAAGAATTCCAACTAAATTAGTTTCATGCTTGAAATAATTTTCCATAGAAAATTAGAGATTTGCATTTTTTTCCGTAAAAATTCATAATTTTCAATGAATTTCTACGGGGAAAAAAGTATCTGTTTATCGGCTCAACATTTTTTCGTAAAAAAATGTAGATTTTCATAAACGTTTCGTAGAAATTTCATGCAATTTTATGCATTTCTACGAAATTCAATGAAATTCTACGCAATTCTCTGCGAAGAATTCTATCTCAATTAGTTTCATACTTCAAATAATTTTCCATAGAAAATTAGAGATTTGCATTCTTCTTCGTAGAAATCTAGAGTTTTCTACGAAAAACTACTTCGACTTTCTACGATTTTCTACTATTTTCGACGATTGTCTACGATTTCTTATGATTTTCCACAATTTACTACGATTTTCTACGACTTTTCACGATTTTCTACGATCTGCGGTTTTTCGTAGTTTGACGTAGAAATCATTTTTACCAGGGACACGTTAATCCTAAGGGCACATAAATTATTTAAACGAATAATATTTTAACCGATTGACATTGCGAGAACGTTTTCCCGATGTTACACGATTAAAAGAACGACGATTACTGAGCTCCACAGATGCTTGGAAGCAAGCTCTACACGCCTTTAGGGATAATATTATGAAGACTTCTCGGCGCGCGCAAAATGCACCGTCAGCACCACGTGCATGTCTCATCGTCGCCCAAGCTTGCTCGAATTCGCTCATTTTTTTATTCGTATGGAGGATAATATATTTAATGTATATAATGTGGTCTGAAGATGCAACGCGAGTATACCTACAGACACAATAGGTATACGCTGCGAATATACATAGGTAAGCTAACGAGGTACCGTTCCGTAGCGCTCGAGAGTCAATAACTATGGGCATGCTCACGCGGTATCGTTCAGCAGCAGCAGTTCTTTTACATATAGGGCGAAGAATGAATTAAAATTGTACAGATCACAGGCAGGCAGGGGCGCTTTAGCATCGAATGGCCCATCTACAAGAGTATAGCGATGACTGATACTGTTCTCCTTTGCGATTGTATTTTTCAAATTTTTTTGCACCCGGAGAGAAAAGTTGCATAGCTCTCGCCGCTACACATACACACTGGCGTGTATAAGAGGATGTCAGCTAATTTGCACGCGCCAAGGTTTACTTTGTTTTGACGAAAACAGAGTATCAATATCATGATGCTTTATATGAAAGCGATGTATAAGTCTGATTCGAGCTATGTAAGAAAAATTCTAAATTAAAAATTTTTCTCTACACGGAAAAAAATTTTGCCTCTCGGGAGAAAAACTTCGGAAATTCTTTTGAATTTTGAAGTGGAAATAGTTGTTTTTACAGTTTAAACCAGCAAATATGGTTATACAGATAGTACAGAAGTATATTCCGCACATTAATTTTAGATCAAAACACTGTAAAGAGATTAATTTACTGTGTTAAACTGCATTTTTTTCTCTTCATCGTTGTATTTTTTAAATTTCAGTTATTATGTTTGAAATGTCTTTTTTTCCGTGTAGCCTTGAAATTATTTTCTTTATTAAACGAAAATTATTTTTTCGAAAAAAAAGTGCCGAGAGATAAGCTCGAGGCTCCAGAGATCACGAGCATGCATAGTTATTGAGCTCTCCTCTTTGGGTAAGTATTCGCTAACTCTCTCTCTCTCTCTCTCTCTCTCTCTCTCTCTCTCTCTCTCTCTCTCTCTCTCTCTCTCTCTCTCTCTCTCTCTCTCTCTCTCTCTCTCTCTCTCTCTCTCTCTATATGCTGATGATCTCCAAATTTATGCCCACTGCCCACCCTCTCGTCTTGGCGAATGTATTGCGCGAGTAAACGAGGACGTGGTACGTATCTGCGACTGGGCCCAACAAAATTTATTAAAACTTAACCACTCAAAAACACAAGCCATGCTGCTGGGCTCTGCTCGTTACGTCAATGCTCTAAGACTGACTCCGATTCCGGAAGTGATAGTTCAAGGCACTCCAATTGCTTTTGTCGACGTGGTGAGAAATCTCGGCCTTCTCACTACACCGACTGTCAACTGGCGCGAGCAAGTGACCAGCATCTGCAATCGTCTTTATAAAACACTCTATCAGCTAAAATCTAATGGCCAAGCTCTCACGGCTGACCTTCGCAGACTCCTAGTGACATCGCTTATTTTCCCGATCTTTGACTACTGTTCAATTGTTATTCCCGACATAACTGGAATTGAGGAATCACGATTGCAGCGAGCCCTTAACGCATGCGTGCGCTTCGTTTCAAATGCACGGAAATACGAACACATCACACCGTATTATCAAAAGCTGAAGTGGCTGAAAATCCCGGAGCGACGCGCGTTCTTCCTCGGTTTATTTATTTATCGAGCACTGCGCTATCGCGTTCCCCCGTTCTTTGCTAGCCAGCTCACCTTTCGCTCTGATGCACGCGGGCGTATAGCTCCTTCTCGTGCTCCGGAAACTGACCACGTGGTCCCACCGTGTCGTACTGTCGGTTTTGAAAAATCCGTTATTGCGTCAGCCATACGACTGTGGAATTCTCTTCCGCCTGCCATGCGCGAGATACGCTCCGACAACTCATTTAAAACCTCTCTATTGGAACATATTACCCTGCGTCAAGCTACTCCCCTGAACAATTAATTCTTACATGTCAACCTACTCTCAGAAACAATCTCAACACCCTAGATGTAAGATAGACTTAAGTTAGTTAAATATGTACCTACTCACTCTGTTTTTGTACCCCAGGGCTACCACCCTTGTACAATAAAAATCATTTTCTCTCTCTCTCTCTCTCTCTCTCTCTCTCTCTCTTTTCTGTATGCATATCTTGTTCCATGACTCGAATCTTTCTATCACAGCAATAGCGGGCTTTTTTTATATTTTTCGATGTATACCGAGTATTCAAGTATGAAACTACGAGATTTCTCGATTTTTCGAGGTGCGTGAAATGCATCATCAGCAGAGCAGCAGCCGGTTATAGGCCGTCTTCGCTCAATGCTGCGAATATCTTCTCCTTATTTTTATATAATGTGTTTGTAGGTATTTGTGTGCTTCATGCAGCTTAGTAATATAATTTAATATGTATTTCGCCCTCAAGATCGTTAAACCTTATAAAAATTATGACACCCACTTATGTATTCAATTTTAAAAGTATATTTTTATGAATCGAAAATTTCTCTGTTGCCTTGAAAACATTTTTCTTTATCGAACGAAAATTTTTTTTTCGAAAAAAGAGCCGAGAGGTGAACGCGAGGCTTCGCCGAGAGGTACGGCAGAGATCACGAGCATAGTTATTGAGCTCTCTCTCTCTCTCTCTCTCTCTCTTAACGTCAATTAAGTTAACGTCAAAAAGTCCTCTGATGCCCCCGTGATACGTATTACCGATATCGACCAGCTCGAATCTCTGATTTGACTTGATCATGCACGCTCTCTGCCACCCATCCCGAATTACATCTCACCGAAACTTCGGATCTGCCACATTAACGTCCAATCGCTTGTACCTCGCCACACCGAATTTTCGCAATATTTCGCAGAACATCGGTATGACATCATTCTCATCTCGGAATCCTGGCTCAAGCCTCACATTTCTGATGACATTGTGAACATGCCAGGTTATAATCTCACGCGTTGCGACAGGATTGGTAAGGGTGGTGGTGGGGTGTGCATATTCACCAGTGGTTCACTTCGGACTACCATTGTCGCATCCTCGGCTTCCGCGTCATACGTACCAATGCCCGAGTATCTTTTTCTAGCGGTGAACGGCCCTAGTCTAGGAAAACTACTCATTGGTGTTGTATACAGACCACCCAAAATAGCCTTTTCTGATAAGATTGAAACTTTATTAGCCTCAACTTGTCAAGATTTTGTTTCCAAAGTTATCATGGGCGACTGGAACGCGAACTTCTGCTCAACAAATCCAGATAGTGCCTACCTTCGTCGTATTTTTAACTGCTTCAATCTCGATATTGTTCCCTATCAACCTACTTATCATACGTCGACATCTTCCACGTGGCTCGACCTCGGCATCGTGGACTCCATCGAAAAGGTCTCTGAACAGCAACAAATTTCTCTCCCTTTCGCAGCTGGTCATGATCTCATAGGGATAACCTATGACTTTGCTCGACCACAAACGACGCCCGTGCGCGGTTTACAGCGTCGCAACTGGCAATTTCTACGCGAACCAACCTTTCCAGAAGTCCTGATGTCTCATGACTGGTCCTCTGCTAGCAACACAATGGATGCTAATGATAAGGTCATCGCGTTCAATAATACTCTTAACCGGTTTCTCGACACATATGCTCCGCTTCGGACGATTGTAGTTCGTCGACGTTCAGTGCCTTGGATGACTCCTGAACTTCGTACGCTGATCACCTTGCGCAACCGCATCCGTGCCAAATGGAAACGCACGAAAAACGCTCTAGTACATCTAGAGTATAAGTCCCTGAGGCAACGCGCGCATCTGCTCCTCTCACGCACAAAAAACGATTACTATGCCCAACGCCTGTCAGAGATTTCTAATCCGAAGTGTCTCTGGCCGGAACTCCGTCGTCTCGGGATCGTACCCAGCAGAAAGCACTCTGAAGTCGCTATTGCACCCGATGAACTAAACTCATACTTCAGCTCGGTCCACATCGCTGCTGCTCTCACACCACCTGGCATCCTACAAACATCGCAGGCATTCGATGAGACAGAGTTCTTCTTTGCTCACATTACCCCTGAAACTCTCAAACGCCATCTCTCTCTCGATGATTCTCACGTCTGTGGCCCCGATAGTTTCTCCGGTTTTTTGCTGAAGTACTGCACCACGCCGCTGTTTCCCTTGATCCTCGACATCCTTAACTGTTCGCTTATATCGTCGGTTTTTCCTTCACCATGGAAAGAATCGCATATCACCCCTATCCCGAAGGGCCGTAATCCATCTCTGCCATCAGACTTAAGGCCGATTTCTCTACTCTGCGTGCTCTCAAAAATTCTCGAGAGAATCGTGCTTGCTGACCTCATACTATATTTGCAACGCTCAGGTCTCACAGACCCTCATCAATTTGGATTCGTAGCAGGTGGCTCTACTCAAGCTGCTCTGATTAAAGTTCTTGATGCTGTGCGTCTTGCGATCGACCATCGGGAAGTCACTGTACTTGTCCTTTTTGATTTCTCCAAAGCATTCGATACGGTAGATCACACGAAGCTAACTGAGAAACTCGCACGGCTGAAATTATCTCGATCAGCTTTAAGGTGGTTCTGGTCATATCTCACTGGTCGTCGCCAGGCAGTTCGTACATCACGTGGTCTGTCCAACTGGCTACCGATCACATCTGGCGTCCCCCAAGGGTCAGTACTGGGCCCTGTGTTATTCTCTATCTTCGCAGCCGACATCAACGACGTGGTGAAAAACTGCTCCATCGTAAAATACGCAGATGACCTGCAAATTTACGCGCATTGTTCGCCTGCGCGCATTGCCGAATGTATCGCTCTCGTCAATGACGACATAGTCCGAATCTGTGATTGGGCTGACCAAAATTCTCTGCGGCTAAATCCTGACAAGACTCAGGCTATGATTCTCGGCTCTGCCAGAATCAAAAACAATATGTGGAGATCTTTGACTCCTCAAATAAAGGTGCGTGACACCCTTATCCCGTATGTCGATGTGGCGAAGAATCTCGGTGTGCTCATCACTCCATCTCTGAACTGGCGCGAACAAGTCACGGTCACCTGTAATAGAGTGTATAAAACTCTTTATCAATTAAAGGCCAATGGGCAAGCACTCACGGCCGATCTCCGTCGCCTACTTGTCGCAGCTCTCATCTTCCCACTATTCGACTACAGCTCACTCTTACTCCTCGATATCACCGGCGCTGAGGACACTCGCCTTCATCGTGCTCTCAATGCCTGTGTACGATTTGTCCTCAACGTTCGCAAATATGAGCATATCACGCCGTTCTACGAGAAGCTCAAGTGGCTCAAAGTCGCCCAACGCCGCAACTACTTCCTAGGCATCTTCGTGCATCGTGCGATTAACTCTCGTATCCCTGACTTCTTCGCCACGCAATTGGTCCATCGTCGAGCAGGTGTGATTCTCACCCGTGCGGATTAGCGACCTTGTCGTCCCTCCAGCTCGAACCTCTATGTACCAAAAATCGGCTGTCGTATCGGCTACCCGGTTATGGAATACGCTACCTCCGACGCTGCGCGAAACACACTGTATTGCCACCTTCAAAAGCGCCCTTTTTGAATTTCTTCGCGCGCCTGTGTGCCCTCCACTGAGAGGGTGAACTACTTGTATCACTGTCAGTATTATTATTATTATTATTATGTCTCTGTTTAAGGCACAAATGACCAATGTCTAGTGTCTAATATCCTATCTCTGTATAATGTATTCACTATCTCTGTATAATATCCTTAGTTTTAGGTAGTTAATAAGATACTTTACTTTGCTTTGTATATAGTCTCCTCGATTTATACTTGTGGGTCTCCACCCTAGTATAATAATAAACGTTCTATTCTATTCTATTCTCTCTCTCTTTTTCTGAGTACGAGTGATATAAACGAACAATCAACAAACGATTTCCGGTTGCTTTTATTTTTTCAAATAAAAAATACTAACATTCAATATACATGACCCGTGAAAAAATGTGTATGAAAAGAAGTAGCAGCGTTCAAACACTCGTAAATGAAGACAGTTATGCATATTCAGAGCCACGGGGCTGTTACAGGTAAGCGCATTTTTCCACCGATAAAATTATTTGATATTCGCAAGATGCGTATATAATGCAAGGCCTTAGTTTGTCGAAAGAGCAGGACGAACGCTTGCGCATTCTCAAAACCTTTTTTCTTCGAAAAAATTTTTCGAGTAAAATCATTACGACACGTACAACACCTATAAAACACGTTAAATGGAAAATAAGAAAAGATTTGTAGCATTGAGCGAAGACGACACGTAGCCGGTTTTTGCTCTGCTGATGATGCATTTCGCGCGCCTCGTCAAATCGAGAAATATCGTAGTGTTATACCTGAATATTTGGTATGCATCGAAAAATATAAAAAATGCGCGCTATCGCTGCGATAGAAAGACTCTCAAGCATGAAAAAAAGATATGGATACAGAAAGAGAGAGAGATAATTACCGATTAACCGCATAAAGAGGAGAGCTCAATAGCTGCTCTCTACCATAGCTCTTTGCCGAGCCTCGAACTCAACTTTCGACATTTTTTTGAAAAAAATAATTGTTTTCAATAAAGAAAATATTTTCAACAGTAGAGAATAATTTTGAACTTGCTTATTTTCAATTGATATAACCTTTTATTTTTGATTTTTGACGATAATAATGGGGCGACGAGATGTTTTTTCCAATAATTTATAATTGGGTAGCAAACTGATTCGAGTAGTTTTGAGAAGGAGATGGCCTGCAGCAGTTTAGTTTTCGTCAAAACAAAGTAAACCTTGGGACGTGCAAATTAGCTGACATCCTCTTATACACAGCAGAATGTAGCATGTATGTGTGGCGGTGAGGGCTATGCATCTTTTTCCCTCCCGGTAAAAATTTTTTAAAAATACATGCACAATGGAAAGCAGTATCAGTCATCGCTATGCTCTTGTAGATGAGGTCATTCGATGCTAAAGTAACAGATCACAGGAATTCCTGCCTGCGATCTGCACCATTTTAAATTATTCTTCGCCCTGTATGTAAAGGAACTGCTGCTATACCTATGTATATTCGCAGCGTATACCTATTGCACGTATACTCGCGTTGCATCTTCAGATCACATTATATTTATTAAAAATATTATTCCATACGAATAAAAAGATGAGCGAATTCGAGCTAGCCTGAGCGACGATGAGACATGCACGTGGTGCTGACGGTGCATTTCGCGCGCGCCGTGAAGTCTCCGAAATATTATCCCTAAAGGCGCGTGGAGCTTACCTCCAAGCAGCTGTAGAGCTCAGTAATCGTCGTTCTTTTAATCGTGTAACATCGGTAAAACGTTCTCGCAACGTCGATCGGTTAAAATATTAATCGTTTAAATAATTTATGTGCCCTGAGGATTAACGTGCGTGCTCGTGCTAATAAAAATATTTAATAAAAACGTGGCTCACGAAGATGAGTATAACGATTGTATTTGTGCGGGTTTTCATTCTATCGGAAAAAATTTTTGAGTGCTAGTACGAGTACTTTTAAACTTCTTCATAATTGCGCGCTGTGGCGATTCTCTTTTCCATCAATTTAGAACAATTTTTTTTTAAACCGAATAAGCAACGAGTTAGAATAGTGAGAGAGAGAGAGAGAGAGAGAGAGAGAGAGAGAGAGAGAGAGAGCTAAGCGACAGACGCGGGAGATAGAGAGAGAGAGAAAAGGTGTGTGCAAAACATTAGAAGAGTGTGTGCGAGAGGAGGAGAAAGAGCGAGAAAAAGCATAAACGACTGACGCGGGAGAGAAAGAGAGAGAAAGAGAGAGAGAGAGATGCGCCTAATAGCCTCGGAAGAAGGGTAAGGAAAAAATTTTAAGAATGATAACAATAATAGTAATAATAATAATAATAATAATAATAATAAAACTAAAAAAGAATAAATCGTATCGTAGAGAGGTGGAAATATTGAAAATAATAATAATAATCTAGAGAGAGAGAGAGAGAGAGAGAGAGAATATTGGAAATAATAATAATAATAATAAAATTTGAAATATAATAATAATGTGCACCACTTTGGAGTTTCCCCCCCTGTCCTCACCTCACCCACACACACAACGCCACCTCTACACTCGACTCACCCAGCTGCATGGTGGGGGAAAATCGAGTGGTGGGGGAAGCCGCGTGGTGGGTGAAGGAGTGGGGATAGGAGTGGGGATTCGCCAGAGTGGTGCACTTACTACTAACCACTTTTACACCCACCAACACCAGATTTTCCAACAAATTGTGATAGTGGACCGTTGCCAAATGGTAACACTTATTATTTTCATTACTAATTTCTTGAGGTCTGTTTGTATTGAATCCGTTGGTTGAACATCAACTTAGTCGTGGTGGTTACATTTTCTAGTTTAATGGAAATTAGGGACAAGTGGACCTAGGTGCGGCACAAAAATTTGCTGACAGAAAAAGATATTTTTTTGCGGCCTTGATATTTTCGAAGATATTTCAGAAAATTGCAATGAAATTAATAGATGTATGTAAAATGAGATACCGACTTCAGAAAATTTACCGAAAATATCAATATTCCACATAAACAAGATGGCCCAGGATGCAGCGGTACAGCAGCTGCAGCACGTGCTACGTCCAGTGGGAAGGGCAATAGCCATTTAATAAAGGCAGCCATTGAACATGACCACCATCGACAGTCACGTAAGCGAATACTGGCAATAAACGAGGGGAGTGACGAAGACGAATTTATAGAAGGTAATATTATTATTTCAATTTATCAAACTTATTTTAGCAACCACGATAATAATGAATGATTCGTTGCAGATAATAACGACGATAGAGGCCAAGGCCGAGAAGTACAGGTAGTACGAGTTCGTCTTGAGCCAAAAACCAAACGGAGAAACGCAAGTACGATTGCTGAGTGTAATGTGGACAGCAAAACCGGAGTGGAAAAACTTCCATCTGTTTAGGAAATTTTTGGATTACGGTTAACGGAGATATTATATGTACATCCAACGCAAAGACTTTCAAATCAAAAGCTGTAAACTTTTCAAACAATATGTGTTATTCCAGTTTAGTTGACAGCTGTCCACATGTATCTCGAAAAATTCCTCAACAGTATATTAGAAATTATTCTTTTTTTTCACACTGAGTAGGTACTTGAAACCTTTTGACGAAATTCAATTCTGATTCATTCCTTTATTATTATTCTATTTTTTTTTTCTGAATTTATTTCAAGTTTTGTCACGGAAATTATTATAAAGGTGTGTTGATATGTGGTATTCTTTATTTGAAAAATGAGCTGAATACACGTTTCACTTCAGTAACTTCAATTTTCCACATTGATTGATTTAATATGGTTTATCAAACGTAATATTGCTAATTCAAAAATCATCGACGGTATTGGAATTAAACTGAAAAATTAATAATCATTTTGAAAATGTCAATTCATTTCATTTTTTTCTTTTTTATTCAGAAGCTATGGACACGGAATTAAACCGAAAATTTTTTCGAGATATTGAGGAGGCTTTGCGATCCTACCGGGGCCAAGAAATCGACGAATACGGCCACAAGAGGTACGAGGTCACCGGCGAGATGGTAAATATGAAACATTTGTGTTATATTTGTGGAATAACTATTGCTATTATTGTATTACCAGTACAATTCAGATAGTCCAAAAGTGTTTTCAAATTGTCTGTTTGCAGATTTATTTGGGTGAAGGCATACAAGTGTCGGCCACTACTTGGTACCTGATCCAACAAAGCAAGCCAACCCTATTTTTTAGGGATATGATAGAATTGTTGTGGGGACAGTGTAAAATCGCAAACCGGTGTCAGAACTGAAAGAAAATAACGACGAAATTGCTGAACCGTTCACCCATGAAAGAACTGACGCCACAAAAGAAACGTCTTTCTTACAGTAACTGAAATTACATTTATTATGACAATTTTTTGTATCGTTAGTCTGTCAATACATTCTCGCGCTTTTTTTGCAGAATTATACAGCGATTTCTTGGATTCAAAGAAAATTGCACCCAAAGACCACATGGCATTGATGCTGCGAGTACCAGTACAATATTCGCTGAAAATAAATTATCTCCGTACGAAATACTATGCACTTGTGAATAAATGATCAGCGAAAATCAATTTCTACTGGAATGGGCTCGCAAATTATTCCGTGCGTAATAGTCCACTTGTGGTCGGTGGCAAAGTTCACAACAACTCAAACAAACCTGTTTCTAATTGTTTTCAGATATTAGAACATTAAGACAATAATCTATCTATGGTGTATGTATATGGTATATCGTTTTTTTTTATTTTTGTTTTTATTTTTTATTTTTGTTTTTATTTTTATTTTTTATTTCATTATATATTTATATGTTTTTTTTATTTTACACATACACACATACACTCACACACACACACACACACACACACACACATATATCTCAATGAATGCAAATCGAAAATAATGATTGAGAAAACAATTGAATAAAAAATTTTTCAATGAGATGACAGTTGTTGCAAACGCTTGTTATAAATCCCTATCAATCAAATAAATCTGTCGCTGATTACCTTTATCGATTCCCTTTGTTATTTTATTTATACTAATAAAATATGATATTATTCGTTCGAATAACAATAATTTATCAACTCATAATAAATTACGTAACAAATTATATAGTAAAGTACAAAATAAATTGCATATTAAACTGTATATGAATATCGGTCATAACGTTACAGAATTTAATATATAATTTGATATGTACTTTTATATATAATTTAACATATAATTTGATATGTACTTTAATATATGATTTAACATACAACATTTTTCAGTAGGGCGAAATTTGTCTCAAGGTAAAATATAACCAGAACCCGGTGAAGGGACCGCAGTCGACAAGGCCAGTGTTAAAGCCATGGGCTCAATTGTCAATTGATACTGTGGGCCCCTTCCCTCGTTCGAAAAAAGGAAACATTTACATTCTCGCTATTCAAGACCTCTATACCAAGTTCGTACAGCTTTTTGCCGTACGAAATCAAACGGGAAAAATCGTAGTCAAAACACTGGATACAGTATTTGACCGCTGGGGCACCATCCCGAAATCAATTGTTAGTGACAACGGTACAGAATTTATAAATAAAGATGTAAAGGCATTTCTGACAGCCAAAGGGATCAAACATGTTACAACACCACTTGCTCACCCACAAGCTAATCCCGTTGAACGTGTCAACCGAACGATCAAGCCAATGATCGCTGCCACAATTCGCGGCAAACACAACGAGTGGGATCAGGAATTGTCAAAATTACAACTAGCATATAACACCGTCTCACACGCCGGGAGTAGAGTCTCGCCCTTCTATTTAAATCACGCGCGCGAAGCGATAACAAATAGTCGCGAACGCTTAATAGACAAACAACAAGAAATAACCGACGATCTAGTCAAGGAATGGGTCGCGAGGAACGATTATCGGTAGAATGGCGTCGGTGATGAAAGAAAGAGTAACTATTATCTTAAATATATGAGCGGTGTGCTCGTGAGACGGAATAACGAAGATAAATGAAAAAAAAATATAAATATAAACTAATACGACAAAGATAACTGTTACGCAACACGAGAAAGGCATCCGGCCTCCCACGACCCACATGGTATTGACCTTTTTCAATGTTACGCTTCCGAGCTCTCGGCGTCCCACACCGTTCGCTCTCACGACTCTCCTGCGTCATGGCCGGCCGAATACGCGCGACTCATGCACGCCTCTCACATCGTGCCACGTTGGCAACATTCTCACATTCTTACTCAACGCGCCATCTATGCTTGCGCGCGAAAATACGAAACACTTATGCGGGCTTTAACACATTTTTCAATATGACTTCCGCCATATTGGGTCCGCCATTTCGAATTCCGAAAATCTGATGCCAGATTCGTAATCAAGGACCCAAAAACCTCCGAGTGCAGAGTTTCGGGAAAATTGGTAATATTTTTCGCTTGACGTCCGCCACATTGGATCCGCCATTACGAACTTTGAAAATCCCATGCCAGATTCGCATTCAGCAAGCCTAAAAACCCCAATGCCCAGAGTTTTGTGGAATTTAGTGCGGTTTCCGAAGTGAAAATGAATTTTTTCCATAAAACCAGCATTTTTTTGGATAATTGTTAATTTATGAGAAGTGAATAAATGAAGTTTTAGAGTGAAAAGTATGATTCGAACTAAGGTAGAGGTATATTAAAACTAATGAAAGCAAAAAATCCGACTCCAAATCGTTAAAAAGTTGTTTCAATAATGAAAAGCTGATAAGATCTAGGCGGGTCACTGGGTGACGCACTATGACGGGAAGGGACCCTGGCACATCCAGCTACCGTTAATTGCTACGGTAGAAGTTTCCAAAAAGTTACTCCGGGTAGCAAAATCAGCCATTTGCTACTCGTAGTTCTACCACAAAAGTTACGGTAGCATTTGAAGTAACTTTATTGGTAAAAGTGTTACGTCCCAACGCACAGGTAGCGCCAGTTGTCGAGCGGCAAGTTCAAATGAATGAACCTGAGGTAGGCTCGTTAGCCACTAAAGTCCATCCCCGAGGGTGGACACTCCAACGAAGTCACTCGTCTCGATTTGATTTGATATTTTACAGAAAGAACTAGGAATTTAGGATGAATGACTGAAGGTTATGCAAATCAATGAAAACGTTACTCATTTATAGGAGAGCACGTAAATATGTTTTGTTTATTACTTATTTTATAAGGTATATGAAAAAGTGAACTGTACTACAAGACGGCTTGAATTTAAGTGACGTAGAGTCGAACGCGGACTTCTCGGTCTTCGGAAAAGTCCGCCCTCGCACCTACACACATACACATGCATACACACCGTCACATATATCGTCGAGCGCACCCCGCCAAGGGTGCGCGTGGATGCAGACATACCGGGGCCCCCAGCCTAGACCTACGGAGAGGGGGTTGTATATGCGTACGGGGCCTCATCATTGCATGAGCCCCTTTTGCCCCCCTCCATGAGGATTGACCAGCTCACAAAGAGGCCCTTTGACGTAAAACAGTCCATGTGTTTCGCACTTACAAAGAAACTATAAAATCTTCGCCTCAAGAAACCCTGTGTTTATGTATATATCCAAACCATAAATTCTAAGAGTTATATTCTAAACCACTTGGTCACGCTTTAATATGAAACACGATTTTCGTCACAGGAAATGTTAAACGTATGACCCTTCGATTTCTATGACCCTTCTATGGAGGCGTGAATGCCTCCATAGAATTCATCTAAGGAAATATATTTTCAATGAAAAGGGTAAATAAATGTAAATGTATCGATCCATGAGAGCTAAATATAAATGTCCGAATATCATGCCTCAAATTTCTCGCGTTAATTCGCAACGACCTCTTGAATGTAACTAGCGACGTTACAAAAGACTTTCATGTACCTATCGCGGACGGTAGCAATGATGGTGACTTTACTGGTAACCATCGTGAATGGTAGCATGTAACGTAACTTTACAGGTGGTGACTTTATGGGTAACCATCGTGAATGGTAGCATGTGAGGTAACTTTACAGGTGGAAAGGGTTTCTTCTATCATTAACCCGTAACATTTTAGAGCAGTGACTTCAGTGGTCACATTTACCGTATACCGTATTAGCAACGGTAGCACATAAGGTAAATTCACTGGTCCCAAACGGCTACACAGTAACTTTAATGGTAGCAATGACAGTTGCACGATGTGCCAGGGGATAAACAGATTTTTCCTAAGAAATTGGGTGTTCCAATTTTTTTCAAACAGATATTTATCAACTAACTCGCGCCAATGTGTAGAAAAAAAAAATTTTCGAAGAACAACCAACGAAAGAGTTTTTATTCTCTTGTCCGGTGTTATTTGAAATTTTCTGTAATCGATTATACCTGTTCTAAAATCAATGAGAGCAAGAACCCATTGGCATGTACTTTTACCTTGGAATAATAACGGAACTAAACTATTTTAATAATTATTATGTAGGACTTGCCCACATTTTTTCTGTAGAATCGACCGTCTCGGTTAATGTCTGTAGGACTGAACCACCTTGGTTAATTTCTGTAGGACTGAACCGCCTCGGTCAATTTCTGTAGGAGTGAACGGTCTCGGTTAATTTCTGTAGAACTGAACCACCTCGGTCAAATTCTGTATGAGTGAACCGCCTCGGTCAATTTCTGTAGGAGTGAACCGCCTCGGTCAATTTCTGTCAAACTGAACCGCCTCGGTTAAATTCTGTAGGAGTGAACCGCCTCGGTTCATTTCTGTAGGACTGATTTCCTCAGGAATAATTTCTCTGTAGAAACGAACCTCTCAGTTCGCTCTATAGAAACGAACTTCTCGGTCCGTTCTGTAGAAACGAACTCATTTAGTACGAAATTCTGTAGAAACGAACTCTATTAGAACGAACTCTGTAGGAACGAACTCAGTAGGAACGAACTCTGTAGGAACAATCTTTGTAGGACTGCACCGTCTCCCCGGAGGCGTAGGCAACAATTCGGTGCATGAGTGGTCTTTGGTTGCTACTATTCACCAATTTATAAGTTTCGCGCAGTCCCGAATAAAAATATAATTATTCGGCAATCACGTACCTAATGCTGAATGTTGGTTCTCCGATATTTTCGTTTTGAGCTGCACTATTTACTGTCCATAGGTCCCGACCTGCCTTACCACAACCTACAACCTGAGTGGCCGTGCATTTCCGCAACCGTTTTTTCCCACTCACTCAAGCAGGTACGGTTTGTCAATTCCACGACCTCAAAACTGCCGAGGTTTCTTATTTCTTTTTTATTGGTGGGGTTAAGCGTGATTGCATTTGGCCACCAGGTCTTACATTTGTTTGTTAATTCTGGCGAGACATAAAAATTAACTGGCGCTAACTGGAGTATTATGGATGTATGAATGAAGGTGGCCGGCCACAAAGGTGGCATACTTTCAATGAAGTTTCGTTAAAAGAAAAAATACACATCATCATATATATGTCGTAGGCATCTAATAAAATCCGGCATTTAATTAAAAGCCTAGTCAATTAATTAAATGCCGGCATTCAATGAAAATCGTATTGATGTCTTTCATTTACCATTATCTGCCTAGGCATTTACTTAAATGCCGGCATCTAATTAAATGCCGGTTGGCTCTCCAGGCAAATAATAAAATAAAAAAATGTATATCCACGCACGATCCGCCCGTGTTCACCTAGCGTCAGTTTCGAAACAAATATTTATGCCCAATTAATTCAGATAAAAGCAGTCGGTCAGTAACCGTTATTCAGTATACATATTCGCCGATTTATAAGTCTTTGGAAATTCTTGAAAATGGAGAGAAGTGTTGTTTGCGAAGAAACATTTTTGCGAAAAATCAAGCATATCATGGATTCGAATAATGGAAACAGAGTGATGTGGGATTGTGAGCAGTTTGGAAAAAGTGAAAACGATTTTGAGCAGAACGGAAGCAAAAGCAGATATGCCTCACTACTACTACTTCAAGAAATACGAATTGTTGCAAATCGGGTCTGTGAGTATAGTATCGTCTTAAAGCGGAGTAGCGAGACTGACGATTTAGATATGGTTCCAGTAGAAGGTTATTTCGAGCAATTGTCAGAAGCTCACAATCAAACTGGCCATGGAGGTCGAGATAAGATGCTGTACTACATGAAACAAAAATGGCGCATCCCCAGGAGTGCATGTGAGATATTTATTAGTTCTTGTGAGACATTGCAATCGAAAAAAGTCAACCGTGAAAAACGGCGTTGTTGTCAAGCCAATTCTTTCCCGTGGGTTCAACGCTCGCGGTCAGGTCGACTTCATTGATTTCCAGTCATGCCCCGATGGAGAATACAAGTGGATACCAGGACCACGCTACAAAGTTTTTTACATGTGCGTCCGTTAAAATCCAAACACGCGGTCAATGTAGCAGAAGAATTGTCAAAAATTTTCTTCACGTTTGGAGCTCCAGCTATCTTACAGAGCGATAATGGCCGAGGATTCGCTGCAAATGTTGTAAGAGAGCTTGTTTCTCTTTGGCCGAGCTGCAAGATGGTTCACGGTCGTCCAACACCAACACCAAGACAATCCAACGGTACTGAGTACATAGGAAAAATACCCAGGAGAATATGTGTATTGTTTGTGGATTTAGTGTATCACTTGAAGACGCAATGACATGTCAGGAATGCGATCTGGAAACGCACATTGATTGTGGGATCTTGGCCGATCAAGATACATTTTTTTGCTTGTTATGCTCTAGAGAAAAACGTATCCATGACGTACAGGAAGATTGCCATAAGGGGCAGAAATTTGCAGCAAATAAAATGGTGACATTTTCTACTGAGAAATTTCCAGAATTGGCTGTTGGAGATTGCATTACACTAGCAGTTCCAACTGTAGATCGAGCCCCCTTGATTTCAGCAGAATCTTGGGCGTGATTCTAAATAAACAAAATAAAGTATATCAAATCGGAACTGAGGCAGGAATAATAAAGGGTTGGTTTTCTCGACCGGAGATACAGAAATCCAGTATGATTACTCTTCTGGATGTTCGGAGAGATAATTTTCTTACTCTTAGAGGAGCAGCGGCGGCGCAACCAGAATGCGGGGGCCAAGGTTACAAAAAATGTAAGTGCAAAGCGACAAAAGAGCAATGTTCTACAAAGCAGTGTTCTTGCTTCAAAGCCAATGTGAAATGCGGATCTCGGTGCTACAATTCTAATCCTTGTGCGAGTAAAGACTGTTAATTACATTTTTTTTCTAAATGAATTATAACAAATTTTTAAATCACTTACATAATATTATTATGTTATATGATTTTCTAGCTGACTATAATAGTTTAATAAATATGATGCGTTGACATATTTCGTGGAGATAAATTTTCTTATTTTATTATTTGCCTGGAGAGCCAACCGGCATTTAATTAGATGCCGGCATTTAAGTAAATGCCTAGGCAGATAATGGTAAATGAAAGACATCAATACGATTTTCATTAAGTGCCGGCATTTAATTGATGATGGCTAGGCTTTTAATTAAATGCCGGATTTTATTAGATGCCTCGACATATGGGTGAATCTCTGGAACCTTTAACTTTGATTAACATGAAATGAAAATGAAAAAAATCAAACGCACATCATTTTAGCACACAAATTATGGTTTCAAATTAAATAAAATATTATGAAATGCTGCAGAACATCGTTTTTTTCAATGCCCAAATTTTTTTTGTATTTTTAATCATAAAAAACCTAATAAAACTACAAAATTCGAATGCTATTCAACGAAATTTTTTTTTCACCTTTGGTATTTCTAAACATACATTTATTCGCAATATTCATCTCGGTTTTGTCTCAACTGAGAATTAATTACGAATAAATTTTGTTTGGCTCCATTTTACTGATCTTTTGCTTCACCATATTGCTAACTCTGTTCCTCATTGTATTTATCAACAATTAAAACTATGGAAGTGATAAACCACTGAAAGACAGCAAAATAATATGACAGGTATAACATTAAAGATCCAAATTAGGGATAAATATTGTTCACCCATCATTGAATTCATATAATATATTATTGATAGATACATTTCGTAGTTAGTCCATGTTTTTAAAAGCATTTTACGATTTATTCAATCAGATAATTCGATAAAAAGTCATAAGACATATAGGTTAAAAGTTCCGGAGATTCACCCATATATATTGTAACGTTATCGCAAACCCCCCCCCCCCCTTGCCAACCGTTTGCGACACTCCGGCGGTCAAGTCGAGCACGCCTGAAGCAGAGCGTCATGAGAATAGAGCTGAACGATGGAGAGGGGAGAAGCACGGTGCGATGGAAACGCAGGTTGAGCTTTGTGACGTCAGAAGCGAGGGTTCTCACGCGCAGAGGCTTCTGCGAGCCAGCTACGGACGGGTATAAAAGGATAAATTTCGGCCACAGAAAAGGACACTTCGCTCCAGACCGGAGCTCTCGCCAGTTGACTCTACTCTCGTTCGGAGAGACCAACGAAGTAAAATTATGAATAAATTGTTACAAATTGAAGCAACGTTTTCCTCATGCCATTCCGAGTGCCGGCAACGGGTTTCCTTGGGATGACCTCGTTGGGCTTAACCTAAAAATCGTCCACATTAATTTCGAGTGCCAGCAGCGAATTCCCTTGGGATGACCTCGGATTTTCCGCCGTTGGGCTCTACCTAAAAATCGTCCATATTTATTCCAAGTACCAGCAACGGATTTCCTTGTGATGACCTCGGATTTCCCGCCGTTTGGGCTCTTTATTCTTCATAAAATCTCAAAAAAATAAATAAAATCACCATAAATTGTCGTGCTGAAAATACCCAAGGGTAAAAGAGAATATTGTGAATAGAATACTAAAGAATACGAAATTTAAGAAGACTGTAGACAATAAACAACGAAAATAGAAAAGCGAAGTTCATTTCATCATCTTTACACCTGCTTCGTATCAAACGAAGCGCGAATTCACGTGTAGCGTGAAATTATCGTCAGAAGCGTACCGTTACTATATATGTATATTCGGTATTCTTGAGGTTCACAACTTATCATAATTTATCGGAAAAAGACGATACAAATTAGGACTTTTTTTATCGTTACTTCATGACTTTTATTACGCCGTAAGTCGAAATCATATAAATACATAAATGTTCTATCGCCAATTTAATATAGTAATGGGTTCAAAAATCAGTGGTTTTGATATTTCAAACCGATTCGAATACATGAACATTGAATCAGAAATTTCCCACCGAAACGCCTCAAGGTAATCGTCGCGTTGACACGAAGTCCAACTTTAGGGACTGATTTTTTTAGTACCGATTCTTTAACGGTGTTACATGATTCTCTGTCTTATCGGGTCGATAGACCCGATAAGACAAGAAAAATTCGTTAAAAATTACTCATGTAACACTGCTCTGAATGGGAATAGAGGTTCGCCACAACTTTAAACGTATAACTCACGGACATAAGCCCAACTTAAGAGCATTCTGAAAGGTATCTGATATTGACGAATCAATTACAAATATGATCATGTAAAAAATACAGAGGGCCATCGACCTCGGAAAATTAATATTTCGATCGAGAAAAAACATTCGGGTGTTGTCTCGCCATGCAAGTGTGTTAGGACTGTTGCCCCTCTTTTTCTCTCTTTCTCGCGCGCGACCTGTCCCGCACCACCTTATCTATCCCCTCTACGATACAGCAAGACGATTACCTTAAAGCTTATAGTATACTTATCATGAAAGCGTTTAAATTTTTTATACGAAACGTATGATATATGTCCGTAAATTTAGGATTCAGAAAGGGCATTCAAAACGATAGGGTATTCGAAAATCGTTTTCTAGAAAACATTTTTACCAAGACGAGTTTTCTTTTTCTTCTTCTTGCTTTTTCTTACATTCACGGCATGATTCGAATGGGCAACGAAGAGACATAAGTCATCGGAGCATAACGTACCCTCGGCTCCTTTTACCTAACTTATCATCGAAAGTCCATATTGTTAGATATCCAGACGAGATACGTTTCTTCTCACCAAATCATCCCAGTTGTGTGATACAGAGAAGAAAATCTTTCAAGTATTCATGCAGAACACACCGACAGTGAGTTGTGCCGCAAAATTAACAGGATTCCTCGGTCTTGACTTCGTAAAATAGGTGAGAGTAGACTATTACAGGATACGATATCCTTCCCATTCACTCGCTTCTATTCTATGAATCTTTATGATAAAATTATTTCGCTGTCAGCGTATGAAGAAATATTCTTCTATTAATAAGAAAGAAAGGGTTCACGTTTGCACATTCAGCTAGATACGCGACCCATTGATAATTCTAGAATAAAACTACGAGTGAAGCACTCAAATTGTTAATTATGCTGCTTCTTTTTTTTTTCTCGCAATTCACTGGCGTGAATTAGCGATCGCAGCTGCTAGAATCAATTTTATGCACATTCGTAGGTTTTGGGAATTATTATCATCTAATTTTCTGATTTATTTTCTCAATTCGAGAAAAAAGAACCCTTAACGAGAATTACAATACTGGATGTGGGTTTCCAGATCCAATCAACAATGTCATCGACTTTAATTAGAATGCGTGTTTTGTTCGTTTGAATCACATGTGACTATAATAATAAAACCAATTTATGCATTGTTAATACTAGAAGAATTTTACAAATTTTATTCCAATGGTATTCAAAAATTATAGTTATGATAATACGAAGTCCCAATGAAACTCGTACGGTTATTTCTTCTCGAAAATTCTTATGTGATGGATGTAAGTATCGATAGCACATGACAATTATGTAATATGCATTCTTCTTCTTAGGATTAAGATGAGTAAATCGGGCGATAAAAAAAAACTTACGAACTAATGAAGGTGAATCTTTCATTAAACGAAATAGCGCCCGTTACTGACTACATAACGATGGCGACCATGGGGAGTGCCACTGAGGTGTCAGCTATTTCCTGACTACAATTTGAGCGTATTATTACCAAGCTGATAATCGGATGCACCATTGATCGTTTGAAGTTAACGCCTCGCGTAACGTTTTCCTTGGCAAGTGATTCCTGCCTACTGCACGATAGCACTAATGAATTTTATGCGTTGACTGCACAGAAGGGTTGACAGAAATAACTGACGCCTCACCAGCGCCGGACATGGCCACAATAGTCGACGTCTATGGCACTGTAGGAGTTTTCCCATAAAACATATTTTCTCTGGAGTAAGCAGTGTGTTCATGCAGACTTTTATCATCCGTACTACCGTATGTTGACATATTCAGCCATGAATGTATGTATCCCTCCTATTTATGATTGTATCAAATTTCTGAACTCTTTTTGACTTGTTACGACATACGTTAAATGATATATATTAGACAATTTAAAAATAATTTTTTTTTATTTTCATGAGTTGCACCCCTCAAAATCTTTGTTTTGGTCCTAAAAAGTATCCTCACTCAAGCGGAGCTCTGTAGCTTATCGGGAAGGCATTGCGCGCTAGATTTTTTATTTTATTTTTTCTCTAAAATTGATTTTTGCGCAACTTTTACACAAGCTACTGAGTTCAGCTTTTGAGACTTTCACTTATATGTCTCAAATGAACTTTTTAGGACGTAGCAGTACGGGAAACACGCAGAGGATGGTCGTGAACCTTAAAGAAAAGATAATAATACTTTTCTTCACTCTTAAGTGCCCTTTAATGATAGGTTTTTATTTTTACAGTCCGGATATTGGCTCCGGTGACTTTTGACTACTTGCAAAACATATTGCTTTTGAGCCTCGTTCTTCATGAGTAAAGAATGAAAGATTTTTTTTGTAGTTTTTACAGCTATTTGAAGTTTATTAGAGTACTCTAACAAGCTATTTCAAGTTTATTACAGTACTCTAAAAAACTTCAAATAGCTGTAAAAAATACAAAAAATCTGCGCACGATGAGACAGGGCTCAAAAGTTTTGTTTTACCATGTACTTTTTTTGTGATTAAAAAAAAAACTTAAAAATAGCACACAGTTCGAAAAATTAATTTTTTGATTTTTCGATAGAAAAAAAAATTGGAAAATTTTAAAAATAAATTCATAAAAAAGTAAACATCAAGATGAAAAGTTTGACCCGGTGAAGTTTTCCGATAGCGTTTTTTAATCAGAAGATATCGCTGATTGAATTGAGTTTTATTGATTTTTTCAAAAAATTGTCACTCCAGAACGGGATGGAAAAAAAATCTAAAAAAAATATGGTAGTCTCTACTCATGTGGGTGAACAACATAAACAATTGCGAGTCGAATAAAAAATGGTGAGGGTCGGAGGCTGGTCGAATTGGGGTGGAATGCCCCATATATATATGTGTGTGTGTTAGCTGAATATTTTCTGATTAACATAAGCCACCGCACTAATTCACCATTAACATTTAGTTTGCACCGGATACTTCACCCTCTTTGTTATAGCAGGTGAATGTCACACGTCTGAGTGCGCATTAGATTACATTTTTTAGGAATAACAAAAAAAAACTTCGTAACTGAAAAAGTTGTGGAATGTATGTATCAGAACTATTATATTCATAATATTTGAATGCTTCAAATCGGAAAATACGAGTCAAATCACGCTGTGGTGATGTGGCGGGTATACAAATAGCAAATGGCTATTATAGATGGGTCAATCCGAAGGATGATTTAATGTCTGTGCTTCCTACCGCGTAATTTATACAATAGAATAGTCTGATGAATATTACGGATAAAAGTGTTTTAGTTTATGCGCCCTTTGCGAGTGAAACAGATCCAATTCATAGTTTCAAATTAAATCGCACCTATCTTCCGAAACTGTAATGAACATCCGACTATTATGTCTCTCAATAAGTAGACCATCTCACCGTGAAAATGATTTCTACCCCAGAACTTGGACTCTGACAATCTTTTGGTACCAGAATTTCCAAAATCATGCGCATGCCCCACCTCTGAAACGATCGCGTAGAGCGCACCTGCCCTTTAATCAGCTGTTCTACGTTAAGATTCACGAACTCTTCTGTTGGCGGACGCTAGGCGTATCCACCACCATGAACCAGAACGGTTTAGTGGTGGGAAGAGGTTACAGGCTCAAGATTTAAAAAATTGAGGTTCTAGAGTATATAGTTAGATTCCGTTACGATTTAGATAGCGGCGCAACATTTTCGAATAACTGGCCCGTTTAGTACATTCTTGAAGCGTATATTGATAAATAGGTAAACTTATTTAACGCAGTTTGTATTTTTAACGTATCTCATGCTTTTAAGAGTTGGCATGGTAACAGTTTACATCTACTCCTGGTGGCATTTTTTATCACACGACAGTAATTCAGACCTAAATGAACGAAAAGCGAATTTTATTGAATAAGAAGTCACCCTTGACTTGATAAACAATTCGGTTATGCAAGGGTAGGGAAATCAAAAGACTAATGCGTTACATTACTGTACAATGCAACATAATGATCAATGTCGTTCGTTATTATTAACACAGCACAGTGTTGGGTGTGTGTGTGTGTGTGTGTGTGTGTGTGTGTGTGTGTGTGTGTGTGTGTTTGAAATACCTAACTGCTCCGGGTTTTTAAGAGCGTTTCTGGATATTACATCATCGTCCACTTTTCCCAAACATTAATTTCTCTTAAATAGAATTCAATGGATTAAAAACAAAATACTCGACAATTTGTACATATCTAATGAATATTCGACGTTGTACATGAGGTTTTAATTTTACGGCGTTGTTCTACTTTCACTTTCCCCGTTCGGTTACCTTTCTTTTTCGTTATCTGAACTATTTTCTCTTAATCATTTACGCATACCAATTTCAGTATTGTAATGGGTGTTAATTGACCAAATATTGTTGTTGTTGGTCGACAACTGGGAACAATTTTTGATTCTCATGCTGCTGCTGCTGCTGCTGCTGCTGCTGCTGCTGCTGCTGCTGCTGCTGCTGCTGCTGCTGGCATACTGGTTCTAATATTTTATTTTCTTCTCGTATGGATCGTTGACCGACATCTCTTTATCCCCGACTACCATTTCGTTGGTCCTGCGGCAGCTGCTCCGACGTTCGTACCTATGAACGGATTTGTGACTGTCGTCACAAAAATAATTTCATTATTTAGGGATAAGTACTCATTACATTGAAGACACATATAATCAACATTAGTTTGGCATTTTCGTCATTTTTCAAAAAATCGTTCACCATTCGAATCTTTCATTGGCATATTCCGATGAACAAAATTCTTGGTTTCAATTTATAATGTTTACATGATATGTGATTGATTCTAAGACTTCAATGTTGCTTATCATTTTTCAATTGGATGAATTTTTTGTTTGTTCGTTCAATATTATCGTTTCAATGGGAGCGCAGTGGCTCAGTGGGTGAGGCTCGGGGTTCACACGCAGCGGACCCGGGCTCGAGCCCCACGGCCGACACCAATGGAAAATTTATTCTATGTGTTTAATCTGAAATCCCGGTGGTTCGGATCCCACCAAAACAAATGCCCAAAAAACATCTTTCTGTGATGGGTGGGTGGTCGGGGTGCGGCTCTGGAGCACTTCCGCAGCGGTTCTTATCGCTTGGAAGGGGACCGCTTAGCCACGCACTGACTTACCCACTGAATCACGGCAAAGGAGAAACCTTCTTAGGACACCTCGGGAGACCACGCTTGAGTTTACTCGCGCGGCCACCAGGGGAGAACTAAGGAGGGTCCGCCCTGTGTCAACGGAAGGTTTTCTGCAGTTTTCCTCCGTTCTAGGCGAATGCGATACAGGGTCGATGCAGGGTGAAAAAGAAGCAATGCGGCTGCAGCCGGACGATCGCGAAGAGGGAAGGGAGAGGAATAATGGGAAACAGGTTGGAGGCTTAAAGGGGAAGGACCCCAAAGCAACGGAACAATATAAATATATATATATATTGTGACGTGACATTTTGCCTCGCCACCCGCACGGAGTAGTGTCGACCATGGGGTCGGGTTTACGACCCTACGACGACGCTCATCGATAGATAACCCGGAGAATTTCGACTCACTTTAGGATAAGTTTTGTTTTATTGTCTTAGCATTTATTATTACTTATTTAGTACCTGCATCGAAGCTTGGCGAATAATTCATTGGGCAAATGTTCGTTAAAGTAATAGAAGGAATTTAATTTTAGAGTTTGGAGTAAGACCGGCAGTTATTTCTGCCATATAAAGAGTGAAATCCCGTGTCCCGTTCTCGAGCTCACTCGCCGGTGAGGAATAACATGGGACTCGCGAGTGGCGGTGACGTGTCGCGGGGGCGTGTCGCGGGGGCGTGTCGCGGGGGCGTCTCGCTCGTGGCCGAGCCGTGCATCGTTGGCCCAGGAGGGTTCGAGCGATACTTTGCTCATTACGCAGGCGAATATTGGCCATCATTATTCGTGGGAGATAGGGATGCCAACGGAGACATTGGGAATTGGACCAATATACAGCGTCACCCACTCCGGTTGACTACGCAACCTTGGTGTTGCACCCTCCCCTACTGCCTCCTCAGTCGTCGTGGACCGTGAGATTCGGCGCCTCATTTAAGGGGATGTTTGGGACGGAGCCAGCAACGCGGTGCTGTTTTGCCTGGTGGCGTTTATTGTGGGCCCACCACCTAATCAAGGGACGCTTTGATTACGCGAGGGAGGTCTCCCCCGTTGCTGGTAATCACCCACGGGATCCCAGGAGGAGGGCGATTGAGGGGCAGCATATCATAGCTGCGAGTAGAGGCTCGCACACGGTTTCGGTCGCGGGAGGGATGGTCCCTTCGTCACCGTCACACGTCACTCAACGAAGAAAGCGAGAAAATTAAGGAAAGTAGGGAGGTGAGACACCGGCGGGGCGATGCGAGAGAGTGGGGCACGCGAATCGAGGAGAGAGTGGGCCACCGAGGTAAGTTGATCGATTATAGAGGATCATTAGATCAGTCGTAATTTTTCGGGAGTCGAACGAGGAGCGAGAAGTAGTGGTGCGTGCTCAAGTACCGGACAGCGAAGGAACTCGGTGAGCCCAACTCTCCTCACGCTTATTTCTGCATTAATATTCGGAATTCTTTTCTCGTCTTGTCCATCATGTGTTAATTTTGAAGAGTAGCGACCACGTTCAATAGCGATAGTCTCGCGATCGTGGTCGTGAATAATTGTTTTTTTGAGTATTTAATTGAGTTGGAGTAATTGAGAATGAAGAATTTGACTAGGAAAATGGGCGAGAAGAGAATTCCTCCGAACTGGTCTGAACGATTAAGTGTCGAATTTATTGAATCTTTTGCCTATCGTATGTTTGCCCAATAAATTGCGCTCTTTCGGTAATTAAGTTTGCGCGTCACTATTCAGTATTTTAATTAGACTTCGCGCATTTACTTGAATTAATTAATATAATCGGTGAAATATTATTTCGTATGTTGAGCATTTATGCCTATCAATTTGCGGGCTCAAGGCCTTGCGCTCGAGACAATGGCACGCTCTCGCGTGCCGCGTCCCCGCTTGTTTATCTTTTCTCTCTCTCGCGGCATATACTCGCCAAGCGCGGAGAGCCAGAGTCCCGTGCAAATCAGTCGAATAACTTTGCCTTTATTTCGTTCGTATAATTTACCGTATTTTTCGTGTACCGGGTAAGCTATAAGTAATCATCTTTTCCGTATATCCGATGCCTATTTCGACTCTTATAGAATTCCGTCTGCGTACTATATTACCTCGGTTAATTATTACTACCTCGGTAAATTCACGAAAATATTCAATTAATATCTCAGTCATTTATTCGCAATAGTCTTACTATCTGTAACTCGGTAATTTCTTCGCAATAGTCTTACTACCTTTACCTCGGTCATTTAGTCGCAATAATTTTACTATCTCTATCTCGTTCATTTATTCGATACAGCGCAATTATATTACCTCAGTTAATTATTACTACCTCGGTTAATTATTACTACCTCGGTAAATTCACGAAAATATTCAATTAATATCTCAGTCATTTATTCGCAATAGTCTTACTATCTGTACCTCGGTCATTTCTTCGCAATAGTCTTACTACCTTTACCTCGGTCATTTAATCGCAATAATTTTACTATCTCTATCTCGTTCATTTATTCGTTACAGCGCAATTATATTACCTCGGTTAATTATTACTACCTCGGTAAATTCACGCAAATATTCAATTAATATCTCAGTCATTTAGTCGCAATAGTCTTACTATCTTTACCTCGGTCATTTATTCACAATGGTCTTACTACCTTTACCTCGGTCATTTAGTCGCAATAATTTTACTATCTTTATTTCGTTCATTTATTCGTTACAGCGCAATTATGTTACCTCGGTTAATGATTACTACCTCGGTAAATTTTCGTTTAGCATTATTGTCTACCCGTGTCGTTACTATAGCATATTTTGTCTTATCGAATCAGTAATTAAAGAAGGATCTGGCAAATGTATCGGATACTATCCGAAGAACCATTGTGAACATGAAATTGAAGCATGATTTTGAATAAATCCTCGAAGGAGGTATTAATATTGAGTTCCGAGTTATTGTCACTCTACTTTGACCCTGCCCCTCTACCTTTTCGTCCCTCAGGTGAGCTGAGCTAGTCGAGTTGCCCTCGATCTCGCCGCACCCGTTCGTTCGTGCCCTGCGCAATCCCGGGATTCTTATCGAAGCAAATAAATAAAAGTCGGTCCACAACCGGCGGTACTTTGTATCTGGCGCCCAACGCTTTGACTCGAACTTTCCCTTTGTTTGTGGTCAATTCTTTAGTCTTTTTGTCCGGCACGAAAGGTACGGGTGATATGCCCGATCAGGAAGTGTGGTAGGAAAAATCCCGTCACAATATATATATATATATATATTATATATATATATATATATATATATATATATATATATATATATAATATATTTATATATATATATATTTCGCACGTTCCTACTTGCACCTGTTACACTCCTAGCAATGACCTACGCGTACGTTAAAAATGGACCGAATCGGTCTTCCATGGTTTATAGTGCGCCCTTGTGAACCAACTGAATATGATCCTTTCGTTTTGGTTAAACATTAACTTCTCTTATCCTTACTAATATACTAATAATATTATAAGTGCGAAAGTAACTCTGTCTGTCTGTCTGTTACCCTTTCACGCTTAATCCGCTGAACTGATTTAGATGAAATTCGGTATGGAGATAGTTTGAGACCCTGGGAAGGACATAGGATAGTTTTCATTCCGGAAATCTTCCCTTAAGGGGGATGGAAGTTTGTATGGGGAATCAATTCCTCAAGTAAAAGATATAAAACTTATCATCATAATTATACTTTTGGTAAGAAATAAAGAATTTTCTGCATCCTTACTATCCTATACTATATACTATATTCCATTATACTTTATACTATACAATATACTATATACACTATACAATGCTATGATGGGGGCACCTGCCTTGCCCTATCGGGATGAAGGCTCCCTTCGTACACTGGGAGCATAGTTTTTCTGTTCATTTACGGAACTATTATTTTCTGTTGTTTACACTTTATTATTATTATCATTATTATTTATTATTTGGTTTTATTATTTACTAGTTTTTGCCCGCGACTTCGTCTGCGTAGAATTAGTACTTCGAGAAGCCTATTTTTTTTCTCCGAGCTTTCTCAGCTCATCAATCTCCATTGTATTTAAATAATTTTAAAAAACTGAACAGTGGTTTTGACGTGGAAAGGTAATATCTACGTAGTAAAATGTAAGTAAATAGCCAATGAACAAGATCTAATAATAATAATAATAAAGTATAAAGTAAGGATATATTATGTATTACATTATATATATTGTATAGTATATATAGTATATAGTATATAGTATAGGATAGTAAGGATGCAGAAAATTCTTTATTTCTTACCAAAAGTATAATTATGATGATGAGTTTTATATCTCTTACTTGAGGAATTGATTCCCCATACAAACTTCCACCCCCCTTAAGGAGGTTTTTAACCCAGAGAAAAACGGTAAGAATGATTCTAAAATTTAAGGGGAGGTTTGTGCTGGTACTACGAATACACCGTAATTATTTCAGATTTGTTGACCGCGTAGTTGAGGAAAAAAAACATTAAATGTGTCGCTTATATACATGGGCTCTTATGGGAGAAGTATTCGAAGTTATGATTGGAGATTATTTTAGGAGTGAAAAAACGGTAACATTTCCCCGAAGAACCGCTTAAACGACAGATTAGATCTTCATAGATATAATTTGCCCATAAAGAAAGTTTTTCACCGTTCCGATTGTGAAATATACTTGTAAACAGAATTGAGCGTGAGTAATGGCTTGGTGAAACAAATGCCGAACGTAACCTGCCCCGCACGTCGCCCGCGCCGCGCCATCACGTTCCCCTTGCCGCACCAAATTGATGTTAAGAACCTCCTTAAGGGTGTAATTATGGTGACAAGTTTTATATCTCTTACTTGAGGAATTGATTCCCCATAAAAACGTCCACCCCCTTTAGGGATGATTTGCGGAATAAAAACTATCCTATGTCCTTCCTAGGGTCTCAAACTATCTCCATACCAAATTTTATCCAAATCAGTTAAGCGGTTCAGCGTGAAAAGGTAACAGAGAGACAGACAGAGTTACTTTCGCATTTATAATATTCGTAAGGATAAGGATGTTTTATTATCATATTACATATCATATAATAATGTTATAATGCGAAAGTAACTCTGTCTGTCTGTTACCTTTTCACACTTAATCGGCTGAACCGATTTAGATAAAATTTGGTATAGACATAGTTTGAGACCCTGGGAAGGACATAGGATATTTCTTATTCCGGAAATCGTCCCTTAAGGAGGTGTAAATGGGGGTGGACGTTTGTATGGGGAATCAATTTCTCAAGTAGCGTGCTCACGAGTCCCCTACTGAAAAAGTTCATGTGATATATCATGTAGAAAAGTACATGATAAATCACATAATAAATTGTATGAAGTTATGACCGATGTCAGTGCACAATTTATTGTGTACTTTATTTTGTGGTTTGTTACATGATTTATTGTATAGTTCGAATTCACATCGTTTATTATGTAATTTATCATATGATTTCTCATATGGTCAGGGGGTTTATATCGGAGAAAAAAATGAGGACTTCGTGCGGGATCGAACCCACGTCCGTCAGATTCTGAAGCAGCCTCGCTAGCCTGGGCTACGCCGCTTGTTTATATAAGTTAACAGTTTGAAGAATATGAAGTCCACATATGACCGGAATTTATTTCATTTTCTCTCACCGAGTTTAGCTTTATTTTAATCCAACTATGATTTGTATGTAATAAATAGCGTGGCCGAGGTGGTAGCGAGACTGTTTCAGGATCTGACGGACGATCCTTCAGGATCTTTCAGGATCTTTCAGGATCGTCCGTCAGATCCTGAAGCACTCTCGCTACCACCTCGGTCACGCTGTTTATTACATACAAATCATAGTTGGATTAAAATAAAGCTAAACTCGGCGAGAGAAAATGAAATAAATTCCGGTCATCTGTGGACTTCATGTTCGTCAAACTGTTTACTTATATAAACAAGCGGCGTAGCCCAGGCGGTAGCGAGGCTGCTTCAGAATCTGACGGACGTGGGTTCGATCCCGCACGAAGTCCTCATTTTTTTCTCCGATATAAACCCCCTGACCATATGAGAAATCATATGATAAATTACATAATAAACTATGTGAATTCGAACTATACAATAAATCATGTAACAAATCACAAAATAAAGTACACAATAAATTGTGCACTGATATCGGTCATAACTTCATACAATTTATTATGTGATTTATCATGTACTTTTCTACATGATATATCACATGAACTTTTTCAGTAGGGTCTCGAGCCCACACAATCTTCATGTTTTAGCAAAGGACGGAAAAACCAAAAACGTAGTTTACGAAATGTGTTGAATTAAGTTATTACCTACAGTTATAAATAATTAGATCTCATTCATTAACCCATTTACTTACATTTTGCTACGTAGATATTACCTTTTCACGTCAAAACCACTGGTCAGTTTTTTTAAATTATTTAAATAGTATGGAGATTGATGAAAGCTCGGAGAAAAAAATATGCTTCTCGAAGTATTAATTCTACGCAGACGAAGTCACGGGCAAAAGTTAGTTCATATATATGCGATTTGAGGCGTATATGCGAGTACACCATACCATACACCATACGCATATACCATAGTATATGCGAGGACACTATACGACATCAACGTTGAGAAGAACACACATATTTGCTGGCTAGTTATTAAATCACCGATTCTTGGTGAATCACATTTTAATTAACTGTTATTTAATCACTTGAAACAAGATATATATGCACTTAACACAAGATATAAATGGACTTATACACTTACACAGTTACGTATACCGATGTTACCACTTAACAATAGTCTCCCTCACACTGAGAAAAAAAAATCATTGAAACAACTAAATCTCTTTAGTTGATACTTAAGTCGATTGATTGAACTAAAATTTGCTAACACTAGATGAGGATCAGTTCGTTCATGGCAATCATCGATATTTTTGTAATTTGAATCAACTAAATCAGTCAAATCAAATTTTTTGTTCAAACGACTGGAAATATTTGTTTGTTTCTACTTGATTCAAATATATTTTCATTATATATTTGATTGAATACTAGGTGCCAAAGTATCTAAACAATTTTGTTGAAAACAACAAATATTCGTTGTATCGAATCGGACTGATATATTAAAAAAAACTAAATTTGTGTTGAAATCAATGTATATACTTCAGTCAAAATTATTTTTCAAAGTAACAAATAATTTGGATAGTTGGATTTTTTTTTTATGTGGTTTAACTAAACTTCATCGATCTTGTACTAGTTCAATTGGTGATGCCAATGCCTAAGAAAATCATTTAACAATTTGATTTAGTCCGTACAAATATTATGAATTTGTTATCCATAAGGCAAAAATCGGTTGCTTTTCACACTACATTTAGTTGGAGCTTTTATAGTGACCAACTTGCATGGTTTCTTTGTTTAAACTAAATGATTTGTTCATTGAACATAATGTATTTATTCTAATAGACTTTATGAACAGTTACTTTACAGAACACAATCTGAATAACTAATTTTCGTAAGTTGACAAAATAATTTGTCTCATTTTGAACATATTTTTTAAAATCATTATAAACATCTTTTTGCGTACTTTTATCTATGAGAAATCAGAATTTCTCAACGGAAGCCTTTTTTTTTAAGCAAAACTGCTTCAAGTAGTTGGTTCGTCGCTTAATTTAATTCGTTATAATTAACGAATCAAATTGTTGAACTATTTTGTTAAACCAAAAGCACAAATTTATTACCAAAACCGAAATTTAGTTGGATTGGTTTTAAAAGTGTTGTCTGAAACAGATTTTGGCCGACTAAATATATTTAGTTGTTTGAAATAAGTTTTTTTGTCCGAGTACATAATTCGTTGAACACAACTTTTGTTATGACAAATTCAAACGCATAACTCAAAATCGCCTGTTTGTCCTGATTTGTTGAAAATACGTATATTTATTTCAACTAAACGTACTGCCAGTTTAATCGTTCGAATTTTGTTGAATTTTAATCGGCACGCAAGCGCAAAGACGTGAAAGTGATATCGCCTCTTTGTCTTGATTTATTAAAAAGACGTATTTATTTCAACTAAACGTAGTACCAGTTTAATCGTTCGAATTTTGTTGAATTTTGATCGGCACGCAAGCGCAAGCGATCACGAGATATTCGTTTGAATCAACTGTTGCCAGTTTGAATTGTAAATGATATTTGTTTTATTTTGTAGTTGTGACCCACCATGCAGCTTATATATGAAATTTAATGTAATGAAATTCACTAGAAGTCAATAGCGCAATAAGTAGCGTCCCGGGTTAATAAGGCAGGCATTAGGTAGGAAACTTGTAGGTAGGCAGTTCAAATCCCAACCCAGGCAGAAAATATGTAACGTGCGTAAATATCGACGTGGCGCTTTTTTTTTTTAATTAAAATCCTGTTACACTATTTATGTCATAATGAATATATTATGATTTTATTGATTATAAATACCATTAGTTAATTAGATTAGATTCAAATGAATTTTTTTTCAGTGTAGTTGAAACAACAAATTTTTCCCGTCGAACAAATATATTTTAGTTGATTATACTAAAATGTGTGTTGCAACCACAAAACTCTTGAGCGTGGTGGTGACCTCAATTGTCTTTTGAATTGTATGAATAGTTCGATAAGCCGTACGTACAATTTGGTTGACATAAATTTTTTTTGTATGTTAACAGTGACGTACTCGATATAACTGAATTTTTATTCATTGTTATATACTGGTTCTTGTTTATTTTCTCAATTTTTTGTTCAAATAGTATATTATTTTGTGAATTTGATTTTAGGTGTTCTGCGATCACAAATTACATGTACATTGAAGATATAATTATTTTTATACTAATAAAATATTACGTTCAAAGTCTTCCAATATTTTAATGCAACACTCAATTTTATTGATTTAAATCACGATTTATTTAATTAATTATCGAAATATTTTGATAAATTCTACAAATATTTTGTCGTGCGTATGGGACTAAATAATTTAGTTGCATCAAACGTATTTCAAGCTTTTCAACCAAATTTTTTTTTCAGTGCACATCTACATAAGTCGGGAAAAAAGGTGCGTCGATGAGACGATCATGAAGATAGATCAGAACACAGCCCCAATTTCATGTTTTTTTTTTACTTCACGAACGAGACTTAGGCTATTGCAATTGAATAATGTGATTTGAGCTTAAAATAAATAAGCACCATCGATTTGCATAGTGAATGAGTTTTTAATCCATTCATTCGCACACTACATTATTGTCTACATTAACTGTATGCATGAATTCTAGCGCATTCAACGGTATTTTGAACCTAAAAAGACGCAAAATCTATCAATAATATTTATTTACAAACAAAAAATGTAGGCATTATTTTCAAAATTCCAAGGTACATTTTTTAAAAAATTATTCCTAAAAACAAAGCATATGTTCCTATACAATCACTAAAGGATATGTGTAATATTTTGTTTACCGAAAATTAAAATTTTCAGTCATTTTGTAACTTCAAAGGTCCAGTCTATCACTTTCAGCATCAATGTTTATTTTCTTAAGGTCTTCTCTCAGTATTTGTTTGGAGTAAAATATTTCATTCGTCTTTATTGCCTTTCGCAATGACTAAACTGGTGAGAACTGAAGAGATTTTTTGTAAATCAAAAATTTGGTTTACCTTCGCCATACAAGGGACGATCTGCCCCACTCGTCAAGTTGGTACCTTCGTTCGGGAATGTGCTTTGCGCAGACGGAGGTGGAGGCATCGCAAAACCCGCAGTACCAGTAGGCCCCTGCGAAGCTCCACCCTGTGGTTGAGCAGTCACTGCCTCTTCTTCGCTCTCATCTTCCTTTAAAGTTATAATTTTTTTAATAACAGTCATCAATTATTGCAGATGATACGAATTAATTTAATTAATATTACATGTTATATCCTCTATAAAGCTTTTCCCATCATTTATATTAAGCGCAGATATTATTATGTAATAAAAAAATACTGGAGAATTATTATTCCAATCGCGGGGTTGCATACTTTTATGGAAAATTTTATAATCTTTGTACACATTATTAATGCCAAAAAAATCACCTAAGACGAAAGTGTGATTAAAAGTTCGGGCAGTCCTAGGATAACTGACAAGGACGTTTTTGCCGATCGAAATAATTTTTTATACGTTGCCATAATTTAAACTAAATATAATTTATCACTCTATTCTGCAAACGACTTTTAGTAGAGCCATGAATTTGTAATTCTATTAAAGCCTTGCGATGAATCTTGACGCAACATTTATATCACAAAAAAATCCAATCTGGACGATGATATGCTGTTGTCGTTTAAAGTACGAAATGTCTTCAAGATAAAGATTCACAATTATTACCGATCTATAGGAGCTTGATAAAGAGGACGCCAATGAAATTTTTATCTTGATAATGTTACGACTACGTGAACATTGTACATAAAAAAAAAGGCAAAACTGGAAGGACTTCCTAAAAAGACATTTCCTTAGATTTTTAGATATTGTTTTCTCCATCCATATTTTATGAAAGACAAAGGCTTCGTACTCATTACATAACCCCTTACCTGTGCATAACGCATATATGCGCAAAAATAAAATGTGTCCACAGTGTGCATGACACATATATGCGTCATAACGAAAAAACCGATGAAAACTGAATGCTAATATCGCGATTTGAATAAAATTTGGTTTCCCATGGTTTTTGGGGTCACTGAATCCAAATATGATGTCAGATTTTAAAAATACAAAATGGTGGATCTAATATATGGTACTCCAAAAAGCAAAATTTAATCTATTTGCACTTAACCTCATACTGAGGGATTTTCGGGGTCACTGGATGCAAATCTGATCTTAGATTTTCAAGATCAAAATAGGGAACCGATATACCGGATCTTATCGGCAAGATTTTGAAAATTCAAAATGATAGATCTAATACGGCGAACCAAAATGCAAAATGTTATTCTATTTGGACGGAATCTTGCCCTCGGGGGTTTTCAGGGTCGCTGAATCCAAATCTGATACTGAATTTTGAAAATACAAAATGACGGATCCAATATGGCGGACCAAATATTAAAAAATTTGTTTCATCTAAGTGGATGTTGGTTCTCAGAGTTTTTTGGGGTCACTGAATTGAAATCTCATACTGGATTTGGCGAATTCAAACTGGCCGATCCAATATGGTGGACCAAAAGAGCAAAAATTTGTTTCATCCAAGTGGACGTTAGTACTGGGGGGTTTTTGGGGTCGCTGAATCAAAATCTGATTCTCAATTTTGAAAATTCAAAATGGCGGATCCAATATGACGGACCGAAAAAGCAAAACTTTATCATATTTGAACGGAACCTCGTACTAAGTGGTTTCTGTAAGTGGTGATGGTGGATATCGTGTAGGTGCCTACAATTTAGGGAACAGTCAAATTAGAATCAAATTTGTCTTCCACATCGTTTTTCGCTCAACTGAACTCTCTTTGTGCTTACTGAATTTCCGATTACAGAGTTAATAGTCGGCATTAGCTGGAGAAATTTCACAAAAATATATCATTCCCGACCCTAGAGTGTACCACGAGGAGGTTGCCAGACAAAACACACTATGTTTTAGATTTTTTGTGGTATAAATATATACACGTGTCTAAACATACAGATGGCCCAGTTCATTTGGATTCACCGATGATTTTTGGCAACAATTTTCAATTCATTTGTTCAACTATAGCGTATCAATTCTCATACGATTTTATGAGCCATGTGTAATTGCGTTTTGACGAAAAACATTTTTTTACTTCCGTGGCGCCATTTTGAAATTTTCATGATAATTGTGTTTTTCCGAGAATAATATTCCATCTTTTTTCAGATTGCCCCCATTTCGTCACCAATCATCCAATCCCAAATGTTGTGCCCGCGAATTTCGTCACGTGGGGATGAAATCGTCGAGGACGGGTTTGTGGGTGATTGTCAAGGTTGAGTAAATCTCCAACTCGAGTATTACAAAATTACGGTCTAGTTTATTCGATGATGATAAAGTATTGGTTACAATATTGTTCTTGGTTATTTTGCCTTGAGACCGACTGACTGCAATTTGACCATAGCTTCTGCTAAGGATAGCTCGCTTTATTGAACAGCCCTGTTGCCGACCAAAGTCTGCCTTTTTATATTATTCCTGTAATGACTTTTCGTTCAATTTTCTGGAGAGGTGGAATCACACGAACGTCGCTTGACGACGTGTGTCGCAAAGTCACCTTTAAACTGCTGACTATGCACAATTGCAAAGTCACCTTCAAACTGCTGTGTTTGCACAATCAATGGCTAAGTTGAATATAATTCTACATGATGAAATCGGGGCACAACACAATGCATTTTCATTGAAAATATGCGGAATTTTATAAGCTTTAAGCTCGTATTTAGAAAATTGACATTTATCGCAAGGTTTTCGAGATAGAGGAGGAAGACTGAAAAAAAATCAATTTTAGGAGAAATTGATTTTCTCAAAAAACACCATCTTCGATTTTCGCGAAAATTTTATAGGTTTTTCAGCACTCGAAAAGCCATCTTTATGCCAAGTGGCAACATGCCTTTTTTTATTACGTTAGTTACAGCCTCGCGATGAAAAATTCAATTTTTTCACGTTTTAGTGTTATATGCGTAACTTCCAAGCTCGAATACTGATGTTACGGATATGTTTGACTCGTTTATATCATAATTTAACACAGGAAGCAGTAACGTAAAATAAATTTATTTTTATTAACAAAAATTTCCAATACAATAATTCAAACACATAAAATTAGTATGATACTAAAGAAAAAGTTCAGTTACTCATATAAATAATCTCACCAACACTTAACATTCAACCATTCATTTTTATTTGTTTTTCTCATGGACTTTATTATATTAACATTTTCTTTGCCATCGTTATGTCGAACCACTTTTCAAATGTGACCATCCCGAATGCCGCGAATTGACGAAACTTCTTTCCATTGCTCGTTCTTTTCATCTCGAAATTTCTGCAATTTTTTAGCTTTCAGAAGAATAATTTTTATTTTGTCGGTGTACTTTTTACATACTTCACAAAATATTCTGTATTCTTGATGCATTCGTTCGGCAATGAAGAAAAGCTATAGGATGTAGCAAAACGCTTCAATAGACCACCAATGCCATCACAAACACACAGTCTTGCAGAGGGCGGGTTATGCTTTGTTTTGAATGATATTCACATGTTTCTTTCAACGGCGATGTTCTGGAACTTATATTAGAGAGTAAAAAATGAAGATAGAACTTCGACAAAAATTTGTTCAATTGATTTTTGAAAATTGAGGAAATATTACATATATTGTAATTTCTATCTTCCATGTATACATTCTAATGTATGATTTCGGGAACTTTAAGATTAAAATGAACATTGACAATTACAGTCAAGTTTAAACGTTACGATGGTATAAAGATGGCTTTTTGGGTGCTGAAAAACATATAAAATTTTCGCGAAAATCGAAGATGGTGTTTTCGAGAAAATAAATTTCTCCTAAAATTGACTTTTTCAGTTTTCCTCCTCTATCTAAAAAACCTTACACTAAATCACAATTTGCTGAAAACGAACTTAAAGCTTATGAAATTCCGCACATTCAAGAAAAAAGTTCATTGCGATTGGATGATTAGTGACGAAATGGCGGCAATTTGAAAAAAAAAAAAAAAAAAAAAAAAAAAACGGACTTTTTATTCTCAGAAAAACAAAATTTTCATGAAAATTTCAAAATGGTGCTACAGAGGTAAAAAAATGTTTTTCGCCAAAACGTAAAAACACGTGTCTCATGAAATCGCATGAAAATTTCATGCCAAAGTTACAAATGAATCGACAGTCGTTGCCAAAAATCATCGGCGAATCCATATAGACTGGGCTATATATTATATGCATGTATAGACGAGTAACCGTTTCGAGAATATGATACGTGCGTAGCCACCTAGCGGTGCACGAGGAAGGCTGAGACCGTAAACACACTGGGTGCTTTCCAATTAGAGCACAGAGAGACACAGTATTGGTAGTGCGTGTTCCAACAACCACTCTGTGTTGCACTCTTGTCGCACTATTCAGCACAGCAAAAAGTTGTGCTCAATCCGGCTATGCGCGTCCGTGCCACACTGTGCGACACAGTGCGCTCTAATTGGACAGCACACACTCACGGCTAAATTTTATAGAAAACGAAGACTGTCGGGACACCAAAAGCTTTTGATTCGATATGAAAACACGAATCACGGTAATCAGGCTATATTTGAAAAAAATCACAGTTACATCGGATTCACTTCATTTAATTTCATATTTTTACATAAAATTAAGGTCAAGTGACCCCTGAAAACCTTGAGTGTTAGATTTTAAGTAAAATACAAATTTGCCTTTCAGTGCGTCACGATGGGTCCGCCAATTCGAATTTCAAAAATCTGACCTCAGGTTTCGGTTCAGCAACCTGTAAAAACCTCTGAATGTCAGGTTTCATTTCAATAAAATAACATTTTGCTTTTTTGGTCCACCATATTGGATCAGCCATTTTGTATTTTCAAAATTCAGTGTGAGATTTCGATTCAGCGTCTCCCCCAAAAACCCCCGAGTACCAACGTCCACTTCGATTAAACAAATTTTTGCATTTTTGGTCCGCCATATTGGATCCGCCATTTTTATTTTCAAAACCTGGCATTGCAGGAACCCCAAAACATTCAGCGAACGATTTTGTGGGCAAATTTACTTTTTTGCCCGCAAAATCATTTTTCTTCGCTTTGATCGAATATTGATTACTTTTCGCACGCGCTGCAGCGATGGAACATGACCATTTTATCAGTCGGGTAAAAAATATTATATGCCACACGGGAAGAGCGGATTTTCCTCCTTAGTAGCATAATATCAAGCAAAGGAATACACCAGAAATGTCGACACTGTGTCGCTCTGTGCTCTAATTGGAAAACCCACAATATCATCTCGTTAAGGTGTCACGTGCCGTGTTTCCGAGTAACCATTTTGGCGGCTTGGCAACACGGGGCGATGACCGTTGGGGATTAGCTGAAGCTGTCTCTAAAATTGCTTATATCTTATAATTGCAATATTTCCACATAGCACAGTTGGAATTCCGGTGCAACGTCCTGAGAGCGCGAGTCGATGTTCGCGCGTGCAGGATTGTTGAATTGACAAAATTTGCCCCCGCTCTTTCACCTGGCGATCGACAGAACGCCAGTTGAGCGAGCTGGGACAAATTAGTCTCCGGATGCACACGATAGCGTAAAGCTTGATTCTGGAGTAACTCCGCATAAACGCTTCACATAGCGGCAATAATTCTCGGACGGTAGTTCCCCGATCCCTACATAAGGTCGCCGTTGTAAGTCGACCGGGTTCACAAAGAGGCCCCCGAGTTGCGCGCGTCGTGTTTATAAGTCGATTTGCGTTAGTTTAAGAAATTACAATCAACCTCTGCCACGAACATTCTGTCGTGTAGTTTTAAGTGTTTACTGTACGAGTGAGTCCAAGAGCTGTCAAGCAATCGAGGACAGAGTGTAAGGTGTGTAACGTGAGCGCGAAGAACTGCTGTGGTTGCCGCGTATGCCAACGACCGAGCCTGTACCGAAAGGAGAGAGCGAACATCGGTATACCACGGGAGAGCGAGTGAGGTAGCATAAAGGTCGGCAGCCTATATTGTCAGCTGCGCCGATAACTGAGTGAGTAGCGTGTGTGTTTGTACGTATGATTGTGAGAGTTTGTTGTCTTGCGATTCAGCTATTCATTCGAGCCCTTTTAAATTATGAACTATTAACTTGTATTCTTGGAACCTTATATTTGGGACTTTTCTAAATTCTGTTAATTAAATAAATATTGGACTCTTGATGGGAAAGAAGTTACTTACAATTAATTTATCCTGACTATAATTTCCTCTTCCAACTATCTAAAGGAACGGGCCCGTATGGGACGTTGTCGGAAAACTTATCCTAAACAAAATTAAATATAAACCCTTGTGTTTCGCACAAGGGATTTATTTTGTTAGTCGTGCAATAACGCCCTGCACGTCACAAAGGCTGTACGGTTATGCCGGTTTCGCCGACTAAAACGACTTAGCCGTCGAATTCGATTTTGATTGATGTAACGCGCAAATGTGATCGTGATTTACTGTCACGTTATAAATATAAAAATGTCCGACATGCCACTATTCTAGCAGTTAAAGTGGCATCAGGTAGGTCGGGTTAGGGTAGATATTTTGTCATTCTCGTATTACGTTTTTCGTGATTTTCGTACCTGTATCATTTTTAATTTTCCGTTAAACGCCGTTTCACACTCACTCTATACTATATCCTGTGATCCTTTTTTGAATTAAAAATTTTCTCAGTTCATTCACGTAAAACAAAAGCGTGCGAATTATAAATTTGTACATTGCTTCCTCACTATTTTATCTCGTTCACAAAGCTTCCTCTATGAGGTAGTGGACATTTTTTATTTTGACTTTTGCATAGCCATCGATGGACAAATTTAAGATTTTGTTACTTGTTCACGAAAAAGGTGTGAACCCTTAGAAAATCCGCCCCTGGTCACGTAATACCCGTAACACGAGTAATACGAGCCTGAGCGAGCACGCTAGCGCGCCTTGTAATACAGGCGCGTAATAAAAATTGTAATACAGCTCGTCGATTCAACGATCGAGCCTCAGGTAATAAAGTCAATATATGTTTTTCAATTCTCTCAACGTCCTTTTCTTTATTTCACGTATAAAAATAAAGAAAAATCGTTACGAGACAAAGAACACTTGGAATAAAGAATGCTGTATAGTTAGTGCAACAGTAATTCTATAAATCCTATAAAACAATACGTTAACTGCACGGCAGTCTGTATATACCCTCAGTCTTAACCTCGGTCTTTAGTGGTATGGTATGAGTTCTCACACACACTCCCCTGAGGGTTGCGGGCTCCCAACACCATCCACTCTTGGTCTCCTCTCGTATCCGTTTGTCCCCGGTTCGATCCCCGCTGCTGGAGCTTGTCGCGCACCCGCTAGATGTCAGCACCTGGGCCAGAAACAGTCGTAGTTTGTACGCCCTGCCTCTGGAGCTACGTCCGAGCCCGTTTATGCTTTTACCATCTGCTGTGCTACGGCAATGTTTCTCGCTGCCGCAGCTCGTCTCGCACACGCTAGATGTCAGCACTTTAGGACAGAGGCAGTCGTAGTTCGTACGTCCTGTTTCTGGAGCTACGCCCGAGCCCGTTGTGCTTTTATCAGCCGTGCTACGGCATCGGGAATCGAAACCGAGACATCTTCCCAGCCTTTCAGTCACCACACCAAGGCGCTATGGTTTCCTTTCGACCTACTTATTTAGGTGGGTTCCGAACCACCGGGGTCACAGAAAAAGCACTTAGAAAATTTTTCCATTGGTGCCGACAGTGGGAATCGAACCCGCCCACATCGCGCGCCACTGCGAGCGCGCCGAGCACGCTACCCACTGCGCTACTGCTTCCCTCTGTCGGTCTTTAGTGTTTTTACCGATGCAAATATGATGATTTTGAATTTTTTTTCAAGTACTGAAACCTCGACTGAAATGTTATTGAAGGGGGATTCTCATTTTTTTTTTACCAAAAAATCTTCATTTGGAATTCAACAACATACATATCTGCAATCAATTACTTCCAAATTTTCAGGATTTATATTTAATGATATTATAGACGGAGAGCTAGCGACCAAATCAGTCATGTAGCTTTAGCTGTATTGAAACTCCGTTTCCTACTTCCTTGAACGACCTTTTACGATAATCTTCGTGCTGGCAGGCCGCGGGCGGTGGGTGTAGGTGTAGTGGGGTGGGGAAAAAAAAGAAAAAAATGTAGGTTTAGCGACTTTAATTTTTTTTTCAAACAATTGCTCTGTACTCCCTGTGCACCCACAAAAAATTTTTAATCGATCGGGTGGTGGAAAGGGGTTGCCAGCGTTAATTGAAAGTGCCAAAAAAATAATAATTTTCATGTGGGCTCAGCTGTAATGGCTTTTTTTCTGACGCGAGATTAATTAATATGTAAGCCCCAAAAAAATAGCCATGCAAAAATAGCGGTGGGAAGGTATCGAAAAAAATTATTGAAATCGTTTGATTTCGCTCGAAAATGAGCCGAGGGGAAGGCAAAAGCGGACGTGGAGGGGATTACTCTCTGTTAGCCGAACACAAACGACGCCCCGTGAGCGCGCTGACGCAGACGGCGGCTGATATCCCCTCCACGTCCGCTTTTGCCTTTCCCTCGGCTCATTTTCGAGCGAAATCAAACGATTTCAATAATTTTTTTCGATACCTTCCCACCGCTATTTTTGCATGGCTATTTTTTTGGGGCTTACATATTAATTAATCTCGCGTCAGAAAAAAAGCCATTACAGCTGAGCCCACATGAAAATTATTATTTTTTTGGTACTTTCAATTAACGCTGGCAACCCCTTTCCACCACCTAATCGATTAAAAATTTTTTGTGGGTGCACAGGGAGTACAGAGCAATTGTTTGAAAAAAAAATTGAAGTCGCTAAACCTACATTTTTTTTCTTTTTTTTTCCCCACCCCACTACACCCGAAACCCACCGCCCGCGGCCTGCCAGCACGAAGATTATCGTAAAAGGTCGTTCAAGGAAGTAGCTAACGGAGTTTCAATACAGCTAAAGCTACATGACCGATTTGGTCGCTAGCTCTTAGACTATTATAGGTATTGAAAAAAAAACTCAATAATAAATTCAGTTTCGAGTTTAGTTTGTAGACATGAGATCGATTTTTCATCAAAAATTGACAGATTTTTTTTTTTTTTTAAAGAAATATATGACGTATCAGTTTTTCCGTTCATTGAACAATAAGAGGATGTGCACTCTGCATACGTGTAAAATTTTAAGTCGATCGCTTATCTGGTTTTTCAAATATTGCGCACACAAGTTGCGAAATAACTGTTTCGAGAATAACTCGATTAAAGTTTGGCAAAGAATTGACGCTCTGGGTCACCTTTTAAGTCGATCGCTTATCTAGTTTTTCAAATACTGCGCACACAAGTTGCGAAAAAACTATTTTGAGAATAACTAGATTAACCTTTGGCAAACAATTGATGCTCTGGGTCACCTTTCAGTGAATCGTCCACAATTACCACATTTTTCGAATTTCAGCATATAATTTTCGCACATTATTCGTTGTACTTTAAACTTTGCGAAAAGTGGACGAACAAAATTTATTTTTTTGGAAAAAATGGGAGCCCATCCTCAAAAGATTTTCTCGGGATTTTCCGATCAATTTACACAGAATTTATCAGAGAGTTTATTAAAATCATATGAACTTGAATTTTTTGAATCCTGGCAAGTTAGTTATTCAATTTTGATAAAAAATTCAGTGACATCATTTTACATGTTTCAGTACGTGGAAAATTTCGGGAATATCCGAGTGATTCTGGGAGTAAATATTTCCGGTAGAATAGTCAAGGACTTTGTTGACTTTGAAGTACGTTTAAAAGTCTGAATGTTTTTTTTCTAATTGAAAATTTGTAATAATAATCGAATTTGTGAACGATTTGTCGTCGACGGTTCATAAACATGGCAGTTTAGCATCAGGTTCCCAGGTGATGAGGTACTACTTTATTATTAGGTTGTCTTTTGACTTGATGTAGTAAACTGTCAATGTTTCTGCCAAATTAGGTCAGTTATTAGTGTAAAATCGCAAATTTAGTATTGCGAGTACTTCGAGTACTCGCAATTCGAGTAAAGTAAATTTAGTACTTCGAGTATTGCACGACGTTTCAACTATTTGATCTAGTTTAACCGCTGTATATAATAGACTTTAGTTATACAATTAAATTACAAAATAAAAAAATTTAACGAGCCGTTGAATATTTCTCCAGTTGAATGTTTCACGGACGTTCATGAATTACGGCAATGGAGTTTCGAGGTTTATAGGGTTCGTAAAACCACGAATCTCGCATTAAGCCGATTTTCTTTTTACCAGAATTAATTTTTTATTTCCTTCGTTTATTTGCAGACCCCTGATACTTCAGCCTGAAGCAAAGCCCGAAATGATTTGTTCGATGAACTAGAAACTGCTTTAAAAGTACAGATTCCGGTTTATCTGAAAAATCTTCTAACATTCAATAGATTTGATGATACCGTAACGTTGCGTGCTCTCACCGTAGATAATATAAAGGGCATGGAAGAATTCGCCCCAAGTGATATGCAGGTCTTCGCGACAAAGCAAAACCAGCGCGTGACTATTATGGTGTATACGAAATCTGCCCAAAATCTTTCAAAATTTTAACTGGGCACAAGACGCTGCTACTTGCTCTAGCCGATTACTACAAGAAAAAATTTAACATGGAAACGTCGCAAGCACCGAAGCAACCAGGATCTGCGAGGAAATCGATTACTGCCCATTTTTCGCCAGATTGTTCGGGTTCTGGTCCTCAAAAGACGGCTACCGAGGGAGATATTGACATCAACTTTTCACAAAAACAGGTGACCCAATCGATAAAGCAAATTATCAATGCTTTCGATAAGGATAACGCAGTCACGTTAAAAGAAATTGAAACGGACAGACTAACACAACTTCAGGTCACAGTAAAAATCGACGAAAGTCAAGGGAGTCAATCACACACGGCCACGATGAAGTGTATTTTTTGTTGCGCATCAGTGACAGTAGGTCGATTCGCAAAGTGATGGGTCGTATCGAGTCTTCAGAAATACCTGAAGACATGCTCCGAAAATCCTTCCTGTAAATGAGATAACCAAATTTTTAGCACCCGTTTCTAACATTAATGTGGGCAAAAATTCATCGATCAGGTCTTCCTACATTGCTTCTAATCAAGAACCGGGAGAGATAACCATCGAAGTCGATCCTTCTACAGTACGTAAAAATTGCAGTAACGACGAAGCTGATGAAGAAAAAGTACCTCTTCAAGGGAGCGGAAGAAAAAAAGAACATTGCAAAAATCATGGCATAACACCTGACCAGTTAACTCAAAGGAAAATGCAGAGTCTGTGACTCTAAAGAAATCTAAGTACGTGTACTTAGATTGTGAAACGGCGAACACACTGACCGAGGAGATGGGAGCGGAAGCTGAAATGACCACTAAGGCGTTTGCAGGAACCGAAGAAGAAACTGAAGAGGAGAACGTTCAAAGTTTTTAAAATCTGAAGAGTCTACAGGGATCAAGTCTCTTCAGTGGAATCAAAGATCCCAGGCAATTAAAAAATCTAAATGGCAATTGTCCAAGTACTCCAGAGTAAACAGACAAAAAAGCTCTTTGAATCGTCATATCGAGAAAAAATCCCGAATTACGCATTACTATCCGATTCTCGATTAAATACAATTACTTATTTAAAAGAATAACGAACTAAGAGATAGCCTGGCAGGTTACTTAGAACAAAATAACTTGAACGCGAAAAGCTTAAATAGTACTCAAAATTTAAGTAATTTTTTGAAAGCTTTGATGGGACAGCTGACAGTAACACCAATAAACATAAGGGCGGTAGAAGATACGAAGAGTCGTTAAAATTGTTTGCGTCATATATTTTCTGCTTATGTGGTAGAAACGCATACGAAATTATACAAAAGAATCTTGTGCTATACATAACCTGGTTCTCATATACATTTTCAATAATAAGAGCAGTGTCAGTTTATAGATAAGAGAGATAACCCAGTGAACACGTTTCATTACAGTAATATAACATGGAAGTTACATGTAATTATCACAATGCCATAGCTGTGTGATGTAACTGCTATGTAACATGAGAATAATATGTTATATATTATTGGTAATATGCAGGCAATGTAAATGTTATATAACGTTGTTGCATTACAGTTTTATAACTCATATTTATAACGTTTACAGAACAGACTTATAACACTTTTTATATAACATTCGTAATGTGCAGGTTGTGTGAACGTTACAAAGTGTTGTTCCGCTACAGCTGTATAACTCACATTTGTAACATTGACATAACGTACTTGTAACGACATTTATATAACATTCGTTATAAGCATGTGATGTGTAGGTTACGAACGCGTTTTAGCGTTACAGCTGTATAACTAAGATATGCAACGTTTACGCAACATGTTTGTAAACTTTTTATATAAATTCATAACGTGCAGGTTATGTGAACGTTATAATGCGTTGTAGCATTATATCTGTATATAACTAACATTCATCATATCAACATGTAACGGATGAAAAAATCAAAAGCATTTTGAACCCTATTCAAATTTTCATTTCTAAAGCAGTACATACATTTCAAATGTTAAATATATTGTTTAATGTGTATGTATAATCATAATATGATTATTTATGTCCTGATATAAAATAACATATGTATATAATATTATGGCATTTTTAGAACTTTTGATCCACCATATTGGATTTGCCACATTCAATTATGTAATTTCTTCCAAAACCGATATGGTTATACTAAATAAAGTGTGGAAGACGGGACACCACCATCCCTTGAGTAGCTCCCAACATACAACTGATCAAGAATTCTCCGGCGTTTCAAATACATAATATGAATCGTCAGAGTTCATAAACAGTCGATAGCGTAGTGGATAGCGTGTTAGGTAGATAGGTAGGATAGATATGAAGGTCGCATGTTCGAATCTCCGTCGAGGAGAATAAAATCCTATCGAGAAATCCGTGCAGGATAATTTTTTTTCCAGTGTAACTCTTCTATAACTTATAAAAATGACAAAATAAGATGATGAAATAAAAAGATTATTTAATAATAATCTTTTATTTCATCATACTATTTTAGAATATTGCATTTATATAACTTTTATGACTTTTGTTACATTACCTTGCAATATAACTATTACATACTGGGTATATAACACTTTATATAACATGTTATGTTGCTGAGTCGGAAATGGCAAGTTACATGAAATTTACATGTAACATCCAGGTAATATTACTTGTAATATTCGGTTATGTTGCCGTTACATTGCTGCAATATTACTGTGTTTACTGGGAAGAGATGAATTGTTACCGAAAAACAAAAACAAACTCTGATCGATTTAATGCGGGCTCATATCCGGATATTGGGAGAGACCGTATGCGGTATAACCGTGAAAACAAAAAAAAAAAAGATTAGCCCGAGGATTTTATAAGTTGTTTTATGATTGAATACATTATTTTACAAACGTTATATAGGAAATATAATTATAAATAGTAAATAAAAATTACAAATAAAAATGTGTATACTCTTTTGCAACATTACTGATTGACGATTGAAAAATGGATAATTTAACAGAAATAATGCAATCGATCGCTCCGCAGTATCCGGAATAAAATGTTAACAAGAGGAATAAGACACATGTATTTTTTATAGAAATAATATTTATATTTATTATTATATTTAATAAATATACGCATATATTTTCTGTTCTTGTACCGTTTACAAATATGTATTTAACAATTCAAGTACACAATTTATATTTCATATTGTATTCATATATATCATATTTCATATTATATCATTGATAAAAAGACATAATATTAATAACCGAATATTAATAACTAACATAATATTATTAGACGTCCGTTTTTAATCTCTGCGCATACACAAAAATATCGGCTGTGTTCCCACAGGACACGATTAACGCAAATGCGTAAATTATCAGTCTTATTAACCTTCAACGAACAAGTGCATTAACGACAATGTTGATATATGATACTTAACCTCTAAACAGCCAATACACGAAGTATGACGCTGTCTATAGTTTCTCTCTTGCTCTATTTTTCAATTTCCTCTCTCATACACGCTCTCATCTCACGATTCGACATGGAATTTCTTGTCGAACAAACTCCCGTGAAATGGCTCACATTTTCACCATGATGAAAACTACGGAATCGGGTGAACTGCTCGCTTAGAGTATTTTTACTATATTTTCGTTACAGAATCAACCAGCAGAACTTTTCGGACCATGGTTGTTTAGTAGCCAACCGTGTGAACAATTTTTCCGGTGTGCGAGATCTTTAACTTCAACAAATTCGACTATGATAAACTTTAGTATGTTAGATTTCACTCATCGGGTTCAAAGAATTCAATTTCAGTCTCAGGTGATACAAGATCTTGGACAGGACTACTAGTTTCCACGGGCAGAAAAACGGACTCAATGTGCAATACAACACCAGGACATTCTGACTGACATGGACTTACCGACTGAGACTAAAATTTTGACAACTATCGTTCAAGCCCGATGCGACGCAAGACATATTGTTATTTCTCTTGGATTAGTTCCTCAAATATTTTATAATATACCATCATCTTTAAAAGCAATAATCGTCCAAAGTGATAATTCTGATGAGGAAGAAGATCAGGACAGTGTTGAATGGGCGAGTGAATCTAATATTGGGACCCTCGAAGATCTTTCTCTGTTGCACACATGCACGCCGACAACTTCTGTTGGAAATGTCGAAATTCCACCTGGCCGACCTTTTGTTTATTACATTGATCCAAATGGTCGAAAAGCAATAATAAGAAAAAGCACACTATGCTGGATTCATTCTAGTGGCTACAATAAATTAAGTAGTAACCGTTTACATAGAGTCAAGGGCGCATGAACAGTTTCGAGTCAGGGCTCGAGCAAAGTTGGACAAAAATATTCCAATGATTTAGATGAATATTAGACGACGAATGTTGCGCAGTGCAAAGAAATTCATATCGGTTAATGGTGTGGCTTTATTGACGAAAGAGTGTGTGATGTATTCATTGGTCGGATTCTCGCATTGCGGTTCTAGCAAAGGCAAAAAACTTTAATATTACGCCGAAAGTGCACCTGCAAAAGCTCCGGTTAAAAATCCTAAGAGTATCATGTTTGTTTTCCCCATTGTTTAGAGTTGAATCAGATAGGTTAGTTATTCCTACGAAACAAACTCATTAGCGCAATATTAAAGGGGATTTATGTACGCTTCTTCGTCCTTTGTTCGAAAATAACGTCCCTCAATATAGCCACGAAGTTATCGATAAAATTACTGATAGATTGTAACTTTATACACAACCGAAAGTTTATTGATGGTTATCGTAATTCAAATTGTATTATGTTATTTATTACCTACGCATAAGTAAAATATTTTTAGGCAGTGGCTTGGTGTACTTTAGAAGTAGAAGGATTCAAATGATATTAGTAATGAACGAGGTAATAAATAAATTCGTTGATATTAATTTTACGTAAAATACTGTCAAATTACCTAAATATGTATCCCTAAACCTCTGAACTTCTGTATAAGTATTATATCGTAGTAAACCTAAGTTACATCCAAAGTAAATTTCACGTCTTAGTGACCAATAAATGTCAATCTTGATAATTTCTTCTGTTTTAATTCTTTGACCTCGTCTTCGATATCAATACCTATTCATTAGTGTCGTAGGTCGGAAACAAATAACATCCATTCAAATTTTAACGTTTCAGCCCTCGCTCGCCTCAGAAAACTTGACTATTTACAAAATCCGTAGAAACGAAACGTTAAAATTTTGTTAGTTATTATTTGTTTTCAATCTACGACTCCATGGAATGCTTGTATTAATGTCAATAATTTTCCCGTTTGCAAAGAGTTGCTTTTACTGCAAAATCCTTCCGTAATTTGAAGTTACTCTAAATTTCAAGTTAGCTGAAGTCAGTTAGAGTCAGTGAGTCAGTTGAAGTCACTTGAAGACAGCTGACTGAATGAAGTCTTGAAGTATTGAAGTTGGGTGTACGGTCGGCCGACGAGTGGTTAACCCCTCGCATTTGACTTATAGACTCTGCCAAGACGGCACATAATGCGTCTCCACAATTTTTTTTCGTACATTTTGTAATAATTCTCCAAGTCTTGTTTTTATATTTACTTCCTTTTGCGGGATCGGCTGCAAATCCATTTGTATCATCAAATTCCAATTACTGAAAAACAATGACAGCGTTCCTATTCCCTCGTAGAAATTCTTGGTGACGATAGACATCAGCCGATCGTGTAATTCCTTGTTTCCTTCGAAGCTTCTTCACCCTAGTCCAAGCAGGTGGTAAATGCATGTATATATAGATGTGGGTATTGACCCTTGTGCGTATGTATATTCTTTATTTTATTTTTATTTGTTTCTTCTCGTTTTAATTATTCATCAGTGCTGTGAGTTCTTTTTGTCTGTCGCGGAATCAGCAAAATTTTACCGATTTCTTCCGTTCTCACGCATTACGCGACGGTGTGTGGCTGCTGGATGCTGGATACGAGGCAGTTCGCTGCAAGACATCGTTGAAGTAAGTACTCCTGCCTACTATTGTCTACTTTTCGATGTCTTTTATCTATGTTATCATTCATTATAGTACTGTTAATATTTCTGCCCCCTTATTTCAGTAGATAAATATAGAGGAAACAAAGGCAAAATCGATCCAGCAACGATATTCTATCTTTGTTCGGAAAAGCGCCTCTGCTCCGTTCGTATTTTCGCGCTGAACCCAACGAGCGGGCACACCTCTCGGACAGTTCTCATCGCATCGTGCATGACTGGCTCTAAGAGGTTTTTCGGACAGCTCTTGGGGAAGTAAACGGACTAATGCAACCCAAAAGCGGCTATTATTCATTATTTTCCGCGGAGACCCACAGATAAGACGTGTAAATTCGTTATTACGCCATTTGATTCTCTGATTTCTCGGTGATCTCACGGTGGTTCTCTCTCTCAGCATTTGTGACTCCCGGAAAAATATGGACATTGCTCAGTGACTATATCAAAACTTTATCACAGCACTCATCGCGTAACACGAGGATCTCTCCCGCGGTTGCCAGCAGTATGCAACACGTAGTTAGTCGTAACGGTTTCACGGCTTTCTCTCGGGCTTATTCTGAAGCACGATATTCTCGGCATTGTACTGACCCGACCTAGGTTTAATCAATAAAGAGATTGTTGTACTCCCTCGTGGGCTAAACTTATTCGGTGGTTCTCGAGTCTCGTGTTTTTTTCGTTCCACCCCTTTCCCCGTTCTCACCAGACATCTCACCGGTTATTTTACACTTTCCGAGGAAATGTATTCGAGATGAATGACATTTCTATAGCTTTAGTTATTATAATTATTATTCGATCATTTATCTTTTAATAAATTAAAAAAAAAAATGTTGCCCCATGTTTTTATTGCTGAGCAACAATCGGAGTTTTTGAAAAAGGCAATAGAAAATTTAACAAGCAAAGAATGCATTATCACTGGTGGCTTTTCGGAAAATTATGTAATTCAAGGAGTGCATTGGAATAATGGCCAGGCAACGATACATCCTTTTGTCATTTACTATAAAGAAGAGTCGACATTGAAGCATAAAACCTTTGTTGCAATTTAAAATGGCTTTAAACATGATACAGTCACCGTTCATTTATTTCAAGTATAAGTTATCGTAATAATCAAGAACACGATTAAGGTGGTTCTTTACCTAAGCAACCGACTAACGGGATCACTGATCCTTCGCGAATTTACTTAAAAAGTACCGTGGATTATTTATACGGAGTTTCAGAGTCCCTTTTCGAGTAAATGAGAGGAATAAACCATCCAGAAAATCCACTTTTTAATACTAAGGTTCTGGTGGACTAGTCACTGTCGAAATTATAATCAAGTAAGGCTGGCGTCCCATGGTCCGGAATTTTTTCCGTCTCCATGAACCCGGAATCTATATAGTTACTGTTTAAATTACCAATTAAAGGCGTTCCGGCTCCACTTGCTTACGGGATGTATTTTTCCTACTGTCCCATGATACAGAATTGACACACATGGAACGATCGCCGACGAACTACGATGGTTCCTTTTGGAGCTGAATTCGAAATGCGCAGCTGTGAGTGGCTGACGGCCATTTCTGGCCTGTGCATTCCGTGTCATGGGACACTGGATGCCGAAAAGGACGGATCCGTGTCACCCACACAAGCATATGTATTGCTTACATGCTGACGTTTTGCATTTAACCTTTTTTCGGAAAATAAATTCTAATATCGTAATATCGTAGAAATGGATGCTCAAACCGTTTTGTTATTCATCGCAGGGACCTAATTACGAATTCATTTCTGTTGAAGGCACGTGTTTGTTCATGCATAACCTATAAATCTATTTGGATTACACATACACCATACACACCACACACTCGAGATTTCGTTGATAGATCGCAACCGCCGGCAGTGCACACGGAACGGAATATCCGGAACGCTTGTGATTGGCGCTTAAAAAGTAACACATTCAAGGTTTGTGGAGACGGAAAAAATCCCGGACCATGGGACGGCAGCCTAATTCTCACATTAAACGACTTACGACTCGCACCAAAAACGGATCTCAAATGGTATGAAATATCAGGATTCTATAGGTTTCGAAAAATACGCCGAAAAAAGGGCAGGAAAAGTTTTAATCCTGAAAACTTGTATACCCTAGGGTTTTTGAGGGTACTGATTACGAATCTGAACCTGAAATTCAAACATTCAAAATGGCGGATCCAATATGACTGACGGAAATGAAAAAAACGGCTTGATTTCGATTAATCTTAGTACTTGTGGGTTATTTAGGTTGCTGATTACGAATCTGAACTTAAAATTCAGGAATTCACAATGACGAACTAATATGGCGAATGAAAATACGAATAATAGAGATTGATTTAGATAAAACTCGGTAATCATAGGTTGTATAGGTCACTGATTATGAGTCTGAACATAAAATTTGCAAATTCAGTTTGCGGATCCAATAGATCTTGGAATTTTTGAATAGCAATAAAACTGGCGCCATCTCTCGTTAGATAAAATGGTTACACCGAACCACTCTATCATAACGACCTTGGTCAGTATTGTCATTTTCCGATGTACCAACTTTTATGAAAAGTCGGTATCATGACTTTCTGTTTCAGTCAGTAATTTTTCGATCCTCTTTTTGGTGAAATCGTATGCTTTCACATCTTCGAGGAGTAGACTTGAAACATCTACCATTTACTTCTATTATAAAGTTACAGTACTGCTCACAACGGTTTTTACAGTAATTATACCACTCTTATTTGTAGTATTCCTACTGTTTTTGCAGTGCCTTAACAGCTCGTGCAATATTCAAACTGCCCTGAGTACGTAGTATTTCTACTGCTGTTTTCGCAGTGTCTCAACTGCTCGTGCAATATTCAAACTGCCCTGAGTACGTAGTATTTCTACTATATTGGCATTATTTCTAACACTTACTGATACTCATAATAACACAAGCCCACAAAAAAAAAATGAAATGTCCATCGAAGAAACCATAGTATTCTTATGTATTTTTTTTCCGCTGAATCCGAATCCGGAGTCCGTTTGACCCCACACGTCAGGTTCAAGGTCATTTCAAGGTCAAATGCACGGAAAGACACTTGGGCGAAGAATATCATCACACCTATATATTTTTGGGGTCGCTAAATCCGAATCCAGAGTCCGTTCGGCCCCATCAGGTCGGGATCAAGTTTATTTGAAGGTAAAATCGACGGAAAGGAACTTGGACAAAGAATATCATCATATCCATATGTTTTTGGGGTCACTGAATCCGAATCCAGAGTCTGTTTGGCCCCATCAGGTCAGGATCAAGGTCGTTTAAAGGTCAAATTACGAGAAAAAAATGCGTGAGTAGGAGAGTTTTGGTTACGTGATTGGAAAATAGCTTAGTAGGAGGTTAGAGTGAAGTATGCCCTCGGACCCAATGTAGTAAAGCCCTGATGGTAATAATGTCAGCCATCACAAAGCTTATGATCTGCTTTTCTCTCTTCTGCTCCCTCTCTCCCTCTCCCTCCCTCCCTCTCTCTCTCTCTCTCCCTCTCTCTCTATCTCTCTCTTATTTTTCTTTTTTTTTCTTTCGCTAGTCTGCTCAAATTCCGGTATACTACTTCTTGTTTTTTCTTTTCTCTATTCTTGATCCTGGTACTCACAACAGTAACTAGCTCACTATTGATCTCAATAGCATTTATATGATTTATAGAGCACCTATAACACCAAATTATATATTATTATTATTATTATTATTATTATTATTATTATTATTATTATTATATTATTATATTGTACTTCACCGTATTATGTTATACTTAAGGCTTATACTTTACCGAATCATGCTATACAAAATGTTACGGTATAATTTCAAATTATTTATGCTTGTTCGAATTTTGCCCCATAGTCTTCACTAGGGCATAATAAAGATGATCAATCTCTCTCTCTCTCTCTCTCTCTCTTAGAAAATGATAAGATACTTAGAAAATAATAAATACTTAGAAAATAATGAGTTGCTGCGAGAGTGTCAATCAGGTTTTAGGGCAAAGCATTCATGCGAATCTGCACTACAGTGGGTAGTCTCAGACTGGAAAAGAACAATAGGGGACGGAAAAATGATAGGAGTGGTTTTCTTAGATCTACGAAGAGCATTTGAAGTAGTGGATAGAGAAATCTTGATTAAAAAATTACAATGGTACGGGATAAACGGGGCAGTATTAAATTGGTTTAAAAGTTACCTACAAAATAGGTCTCAGAGAGTAAAATTTAGTGGGGTTCTGTCAACTCCCGTTAATGTAGACTTAGGTGTTCCTCAAGGGTCAGTTTTGGGACCCTTGTTATTCCTATTATATATAAATGACATTATAGAGGCTATTAGTGATAAATGTACAATAAGATTGTTCGCGGATGATGCGTTAAAATATACAACAGGGTATTCAAGTATAGAAATTAATGATAACCTGAATGAGCAAATGGTGAAAGTGGAAGAATGGTTAAGGATAAATAAGCTGTATGTAAATGTTGAGAAGACTAAGGTTATGTTACTAAGAGGAGTTAGAAAGAAAGCAATAGAGAGCAATTTGAAAATTAAACTCCAGAACAAGGTATTCGAGGTTGTCAGTGAAATTAAATATCTAGGAGTAATAATTGATAAGAACTTAAATTTTTGTAAACAGGTAGATTATATTAGTAAAAAGGTAGGAGCGAGGTTAGGTGTAATGCGGAGAATTGGGATAAACCTGTCAGCATACATGAGGTGCACTGCATATAAACTTTCATCTGCATTTAAGTCCGTTATTCGAATATTGCTCATCGATACTGGTGGGTATAAGTAAAACAAATTTGGAACATCTACAAGAAATTCAAAACCAAGGGATGAGAATAATACTTAGATGCAATAGAAGAGTAAGAATTGTTGATATGTTGGAAGCACTACATTTTATGTCATTAAAAGAAAGGATCGAGTACAATATTTGTGTACTTATATACAAAATTGTAAATGGGTTATGTTCAATGTATATGCAAAATAATATAGAACTAGTTCAATATGGAGAGGGTGTAAGCACACGACGAAAAGGAAATATTTACATAAATAGATGTAGAACTACGGAAGAACAGAAAACGTTGTGGTGTGAAGGATTAAAAATGTACAATGCATTACCGAACGAAGTAAAAAGAGAAGAAAGATTGCCAAATTTCCGAAGAATGCTAGCGAAACATATCGAAATAAGAGAAAGGGGAATAAATGCGTGATCAAATACATATGTTACAACCATACATATATATTTATTTAGAGTATGAATTGACAATATTGTATTCATTATTGTATTTAACACTATAATGTATAGGCGAGCTAGTTAAGTTAAGTTAAATTATGTAGCTATTGAAGCTAATAAACGACTATCATCATCTCTCTCTCTCTCTCTCTCTCTCTCTCTCTCTCTCTCTCTCCGCAAGTCGCTTTCTGTAATTAGTACGCTTGTCACGGCTCTATTTAATTATTGTTTCTCTAATGCATACTTCCCCTCTATGTGGTGTGACACTGCGTCACAGGCGAGGCATGAGCCTCGCCGAAGTCCGTCACCACACGCCAAAAACACCGAAGAATGTAAATTAGAATAAGAGCCACCAAGCCTCGAACAACTATCGAAACCCCGTCGTCCCTCGTCGCTCTTCTTTCACCATCCCCGTAGTCCCATCTCAACCCGATAATGTCCCCAATGATCCCGTTGCCCTACAAATCCCCAAGAAAGAGTATCAAGAGAAAACCCTGTGGACGGCGAAAAAGAATCAGATACAAGGACAACGCCGCATATGATCCCAGTCGTCGCCGAGAATCCCACTCACACCGCCGCGCCGAGGCCCTCACACGGATAGAACACCGAGAAAAGCCGAACATCTGCGAGGGCCCGGTCGGTATATCGAGCGAGTGGGATTATTGGAAAAATCATCGATGAGCGCGAGCAACGTCACATCATACGCAAATTCGAGAGCCAGTGTCCACAGGGAGCCCCCACCCTTCCCCCTATGAGATTTGTCACCGAGTCGACCGTCGCGTGCCATCGTCGGCAGCACCTGCCGGGCCATCTATCATCGAAGGCGCGTGCGCCAGCGACGGCGACTTCGGTGGCCCAATAAGCCATCGATTATCGATCCCCCGATGACCCATATTAATATTGCGCAGGCCCTTTGACCCCGATCTCACCCGAATTTTCCCGAATCCTTTTCCCACGAGCTGTCCCGGTGAAGAAGAAGACGAGCTCGTCACTTCGGCGAGAGCGTTACTAGAGTCAAGGCGAGAATTCCCTATCCATTGTATCGAGCCATTGCGTAAGAAAATTGTACAGCGAGGAAAAGCGAGCACGCGGTCGTGACCGCCATATTGATTATCGAGGATCACGAGCGAGCATCGAGGGCGAGTTGGATCGTGTGGAAGTCCCCCCAGCGAGAAAGTAAGCCCTGTCCATTACACTTTTCACAACTGCAATATTTCGAATATAAATTACACCGTGTTTCCCCGTTTTCTTGTATAAAACCGTGCGCGTGTGGTGACGCAGCGCGACCCTCCCCTGTACACTTCCGCGATTTTTCAAGCCCGTCGTCCCCATTTCACTTTATTTTATTTATTGTAATTTCCCCGATTTTTCTTTGAGTTTGATTAATTTTCCATTTTACCGAAAACCCGACGTGGGTAATTACTAAGAGGCCATCGCGCCGGGAAATCCATTGACCCTGAGATATTGTAACCCCCCCGTTTTTTTTCTTTTTTTTGCGTTCGAGTCTTTAGAAATATAAATTTTGTCGATCTATATCGACTGGCGCCCAAAAATCAGTAAACCCGTTTTCATTTCTTTTGCGTTCATTTTTTTCTTGTTTAACACGCGTCCTCGCCACGCTAGAAATTGTCGCGTGGGCGAGCGCCCGAGTTCCCCCAATAAATTTTGATATACTTTTCTTGCCTACTTAATTTTTTTGTAGATAGACTTTCCCTTTTTTTTTGTTTCCTTTTTTTTTGCTAGTACCCCGGGTTCGCCCGGGAATAGCGTCCGGCAGCTCGGAGAGTGCCGTGACAGTGGAAGCGAGCGTTTATCCGTCCATTGTCTAAGATTAACGCGCCGCGTTCGCCATCTGATATCCGACCCATTGCTAACTTGTGTGAATTGTCGAAGGTGTATGAGAGAATTGCCCATAAGCAAATCACCGATTATATCAATAGTAATTCTGTCCTCGACCCGCGTCAGTCGGGTTATAGAAAAGGTTTCAGCACTCAGTCGGCTTTACTTCGTATTTCTCATTATGTTAGAAAAGGGGTGGATATGGGCCTCATCACGATCCTTGTCCTATTTGATTATAGTAAAGCGTTCGATACGGTATCTCATCTCCGCTTGTTGCGTAAGTTACGAGCATGTGGATTTGGAGATATGGCTCTTGAGTGGATTTTTTCATACCTTACGGGTGGATCCCAAGCTGTGGTGATTTAATTAGGTAATACCTCGGTGTGGAAATCTAAATCGGCAAGAGTTCCACAGGGCTCGGTTCTCGGACCTCTGTTGTTCTCCATCTTTATAAATGACATCGCATCTTCGCTAAAATATTCAGAGCACATGATCTTTGCTGATGACACCTAAATATACTTGCAGTGTTCCCCAGCGGAGATTCACGTGGGCTTACAAAAAATAAAACGAGATGTCATCGCCAGAGCCGAGTTTGCTTCAGCTAATGAGCTCACCCTTAATCTTGGAAAATCCAAAATTCTAATCCAGGGGAGTGGGGCTAATGTAAATGCAATCGATGTAAATTCATTATTAGTAATTTCCATCAATGGGATGGATCTACCATATGTGAATGAGGCCAGAAATCTAGGGGTCATTGTGTGTTCAAATCTCTCGTGGTCAAAGCATGTAGCATCGATCTCTCGTAGAGTTTATTATACGCTGCATAAGCTTAAGTACCATCGGAATGCGTTATCTCGCGAATTGAAAGCTAAGCTCGTTGTCTCTCTAATTTTTCCAATTCACGATTATTGTTGTTTAGTGTACAACGACTTAACTGATGAACTTAACTCCAAGCTTCAACGATTATTAAACTTGGCAGTCAGATTCGTTTTTGATCTCAGGAGGGATGAACATATTACTCCTTTTAGGCTTCGTCTGGGGTGGTTATCGGTAAAAAATAGACGACTTTACTTCCTGGGCATCATGGTGTTTAACATACTTCGAGGTGAAACCCCGGTTTACATAAGTGAGCTTTTCGTGCGGCCAGCAGAAGGTCTGCGCCAATCTACTCGTCTTGCACCCTCTACGTTTCACATTCCGATTCATAGAACGGCGACTTACCGCAATTCTTTTCACCTATCAGCAGTGTACTTCTGGCACTCTCTGCCGTTGTCTATTAAGTCTTCACCCTCGCTTGCGGTTCTCAAAATTAGGCTGTTCGTTTATTTGCGTGATTCAGAATTGCCAAATTAATTTTACTCTGGTGGTGGGTATTACATTAATCTCTAATTCGATGCTTAAGGTTTAGTTATAACGCAATTTAGTTATAACGCGGCTTAAGCCGTAAATTTGTTTCCTTTGAATCTCTCTCATATCACCGAATGGAGAGAGACTTGTCACTTCATTATTATTGTATTCTTTCATTTCTTAACTAAAATTGTTATACTATGTTACTTTTATAATTTGCCCCAAGGTATTACCAGGGCATGAATAAACATATCAATCAATCAATCAATCTCCCTCTCCCTCTCTCCCTCTCCCTCTCCCCCTCCCTCCCTCCCTCCCTCCCTCCCTCCGTCCCTCTCTCTCTCTCTCTCTCTCTCTCTCTCTCTCTCTCTCTCTCTCTCTCTCTCTCTCTCTCTCTCTCTCTCTCTCTCTCTCTCTAAATCGATGACCATTATCCTGGGTAGTGGCACCTATATAAATCAGATCGACCTCGCCAGCCTCCCACGCATTATGGTAAATGGCACTGCGATCCCTTTTGTGAATGAGGTTCGAAACCTAGGAGTTATATTCACGTCCAATCTTTCCTGGAACCGGCATATTCTTATGATCTCGAACAGAATAAACTGTATCCTTTTTCGACTCAAGCATAACATGCAATCGCTCTCTTTTAACCTTAGGAAAACGCTAATAACCTCATTAATTTTTCCAGTCATTGACTATTGTTGCTTGGTATATAATGATTTGGCAGGTGAACAGAATCTCATTTTGGAGCGCCTCGTAAATAAATGCATACGATTCATATTTCAAATCCGCAGGGATGAGCACATCTCACCCTTTCGAGAGCGACTAGTGTGGCTGCGGGTGAGCCATAGACGTAAATATTTCATGGGCATCACGATTTACAAAGTTCTTTTCGGCGAGCACCCAGGTTATATCTCTGACCTGTTTACTGCTGCGCGACCACCTCAGCGTCCCACTCGCGCCGTCGTGGCCCCCACCTTCCACATCCCTTCCTGCCGGACTTCTATCCTTCAAAAATCTTTCCTGGTATCTGCGATTTATTTTTGGCACTCTCTTCCCGTTGAAATTACTACCGCGAACACTCTCAGTACTTTCAAGTGCCGGCTGCATGCCTATCTTTTGCGTGTTTCGAACGAGACTACCTGATCTTGGGCCTTTCTATCATTTATTTCTATCATGTATTTCGGACTGTTGTTCTTATCTTTTTCTTATCTTCTCCTATCTTTATCTTTTTTTCTGCAAAGAATTAAATGATCTCGTCCTAGCTTTTAAGCTTAGTTTTTAATTTAGTACATATATTGTCTGAAATATTTCGGTCTGATAGGTGGTACATGTATATGTATATTATGTAAGATGCATTTCCTTAATCTTAAGTATTACATTCCCTGCAATTCCTGCTATAGTAGTCTGCAAAAACCCTGCGTTGTTTCGAAATTAGTCCTAAGTTAGTCGTAATAATTAAAAATTTGTTTTGAGAGCACAATCAAACTCTTATTCCTGATATTTTATTTTGTTTCTTATTTAGTTATATTATATTTTATTTTCACCTCTGTATTAAGTTTGCCTATGGAATATTGTTCCACGGCATAATAAACAATTCATTCATTCATTCATTCATTCTCTCTCTCTCTCTCTCTCTCTCTCTCTCTCTCTCTCTCTCTCTCTGGTGAGTACGCTTGATCGCTCCATCTTACCTGTCACTTTCGTCGAGCATTATCTCTGCTTCTCTGTGCCTCCGGGCGTTCTTGTTCTAGGAACTTGGCATGCAATTTTCTGCCTTTCATCACTCTTTATATCACCTTGCACTAAGCAGGCTGCATTCTCGAGTTTTTTTGTGATGAAAGGTTGTGGAATTTCTAACCTACAATTTCTCTGAGCCGGATACCAGTCCTCGCCTAGTGTGACGCATGCGCATCTGCTTCTTAACGCATGCGCTTCTACTTCTTGACGCATGCGCTTGCTGCTTTCTCGTTCCTCGCCTGCTCTACACCGTGACATCGGGCCTCACTGCTCTCACTGCTCTCTGCGGACCGCTTGGTGCTGCCCTCTTACTGCTGCTACGAATACATCGCCGCTCGTTGTACCCACCGTTGTAAAGAGAGTGCCCTGTCTTACCATCTGCATCTCTTCTTTACCACTGGCACTCTCCTCCGTTCGTCCGTACGCGCATGCGCCCTCGATCTCCTGCATCGGCTGCCGCTCGATACACACATATCTTCCCGTCTGATATACTCTCTCTGCTGCGCTTATCTCGAGACGCTGCTAGATGGCGGCACGTTGAAGGACATGCAATCGTTACGTGGGAAAAGACGCTGTTGCCTGTACCGGCGATTGTGGCTATGTTTTCGACTTGAAATGTGCTACAAGTAAATTAAATTATACGCCGGAGGAGGCTAGCGTTTTTAGATGTGATGCGTGTGCGTTGCATCGCTCATTTCTTACCGCACGGACACCCCCGAAAATTGATGATCGGCCGATGCAGGGCAGCAAAGGGAGTTCCTCGAGAGGCTCAATCACCCTTGAGGATCTTATGGAGCAGTTGAAACGATCTGGATGCTCTGTTGATGCTAAGCTTGATCAAATAAATCATACGCTGACAGCTATGGAGCAAAATATCGCCGTGTTGCGTGCTGACGTTACTGACCTCTCCGTCTCCCAAAAAGCGATGTCTGTGCGTATCGGAGCACTTGAGGAAAACGCCGGTGATGCTCGCACCGAAATGGCCGAAATTCGGGAGGAAAATCAATCTCAAGCAAATAAACTCGAGGAATTTTCGGCGCGTCTGTGTAAAATGGAGGCTAGTAGAAAGCAGAACGAACTGACCATCTCTGGATTGCCCTATAGCGAACAGGAGTCACCTCGTCATCTCGTTGAATCGATGCTCTTGGCTATTCAAGCTGATTTACCGACGTCCAGCTTGCTCGATGCATTTCGACTGGGACCCTCGCGCCCTCAAAACCCTGCAAAGATCCTTGCCAGGTTTGAGAATGGTCATTCCTGCGACAAAATTATATCTCAAGCTCGCTTGAATAAACCAGCACTTGTGGCGTCAGATGTAAATCCGGATTTCGGTGGCGCTCGAGTCTATATAAATAGAAACCTACCTACAGCCCTGTATAGTTTGCAAAAAGCAGCTCGAACTTGGGCACGTGCCCAGCCAAATGTTGAGGCGGTTAGAATGCGAAATGGGGCAGTTCATGTAATTTTCACTGGCGTACCGGATCACACCATCTTACGGAGCATGGTGGATCTAAACGACCTCAAAGCCGCGATCGGAGCCCACCCTCCTCCACGCAGCTGACTCCAAGCGATTCCTCTATCTCCTAGGCCTTTGCCTGTCCGTCCGGTACGTTTGCGCACACTCAGTTTCATTCACGTAAATGCGCAATCGTTACTAGGCCACTTCGACGATTTCTGCACCAATATTGGAGATGGGTCCCACGACGTCATTGCCATATCGGAGACTTGGCTCAAACCAAGTCACCCTGATAACGCTGTAGAGCTAAAGGACTATACTCTTTTCCGTCGTGACCGGGTTGGTAGAGGTGGAGGTGGGGTTGGGTTGTACGTGCGTAAAAATCTTGCCACGAGGGTGCTTGAGACTTCTTCCCCCACCTACTGTGCCCGGCCGGAGTACTTGCTGGTTGAGCTCTCGCTACCGGGATTTAAGCTTCTCCTTGCCACGATATATCGCCCGCCAAAAATAGGTTTCTTCGCCGACTTTGAGGTGGTTTTCGAGCGACACCAACACCGGTACTCAAACATCGTCATCATGGGAGATTTCAATGCCGATATGGCCGGAAACTCCCCGGATGCAGCGTACTTTCGTGGCTTCTTCGACTCACATGGCCTCTCGCTGTTACCATCGGGTCCAACGCATCACACTGCCACGTCTCACACTTGGATAGATCTCTGCGCTGTAGAAGACTTAAACAGGGTGGTGCGCAGCGGTCGCAGGGACGCGTCTTACCTCTCTGGACATGACCTAATCTATCTCGACTATGATATTGACGCTCGTGAGGCATCGGAGGCTCAAAGTGTACGTCACCGTGATTTTCGAAATTTTGAGGTTGCTGCTTATGTGCGAGCCCTCGAAGAGTACGACTGGACTCCGCTCTACACTGCAGATACCATCGATGCTCAAATTGCTCTGCTAAACCATGGGATATTGGAAACCATCGAACGCCAAACCACCATTAGACCAGCTAGGCCACCGGAAAGACGCTCTCACCGCCCTTGGATCTCACATGATATGCGAATATTGATGAGACGCAGGGATAGGCTTCGCGACAGGCTGCGCAGGACTGGAAGTGCTGAGGACAGGGTCGTATACGTCGAGGCGAGAAACGCTTGTAAACAAGCACTTACGGTGGCCCGTCACGCTCATTACGAGGGCAGACTCTCGTCGATCACGGACTCTCGAATACTGTGGAGTGAGCTGAGGCGTGCGGGTGTAGTGGCTGACAGGAGGAAGCGGACGGCTGTTGCTTTCTCTGTGACTGAGTTAAACAGGGCCTTTTTGGCAGTCTACCAGCCACCGATGGGTGATGTAGATGTCCTGGAGATGGCACGCGTGGCTCCCTTCGATGACTCTCGCTTCTACTTTAGCCACATTCTACCTGAGCAGCTCTGTGGAGTCGTACAGGGTTTCTCATCGGCGGCTAGAGGATGTGACAACATTCCCATAAGCTATCTGAAGCATGCTCTTCCAGCTGTGCTGCCCATCATCCTGAGTATCCTTAACTCGTCTCTTCTCACTGCAACTTTTCCTGCATCCTGGCGTCACTCCATTGTTGTTCCGGTTCAAAAAATAGCTCTCCCTACGACACCTTCGGACTATCGGCCAATATCTCTCCTGCCTGCTCTCTCAAAATGCCTGGAGCGGATTGTTGCTAAGCAACTTGTTGCGTACCTGCAGGAAAACAACCTCTTCGATAAGTATCAGTCGGGTTTTCGTACTGGGCACAGCACGCAGACGGCACTTCTACGTATCACAAATGAAATTCGCCTGGGCATTGACGACCGGCAGTTGACAGTCATTGTTTTTCTCGATTTTAGTAAAGCGTTTGATCGCGTCGATCACTATCTTCTGCTCTCTAAACTCTACGACATTGGCTGCTCCCCTCAAGTCATAAATTGGTTCTGCAGCTATCTTACTGATAGAACTCAGTCAGTCAGAGGTGAAAACGAACAAGTCTCTATGGCGGGTCGCGTTCTATCAGGGGTTCCCCAGGGCTCTGTGCTGGGACCTATTTTATTCTCTATTTTCATACGAGATCTCCCGCTTGTGCTATCTCACTCCCTGCACGCAGCTTATGCAGACGATGTTCAAATCTTCTTGCACTGCCGACCAAATGATTTGGACAGGTGTATTCACCTCCTTAACACTGACCTTGAGGCGGTATATACATGGACCACGCAAAATGGGCTCACTCTCAATGTCGCGAAGACTGAAGTTATGCTAGCGGGCTCTGCTCGTTATCTTAACAACATCGTATTACCGTTGCAAACTCCAGTCAAGATCGGAAACGAAGTGCTGAAACTTTCTTCCATGGTCAAGTGCTTGGGTGTCCTGTTGACCCCCTCGCTATCATGGGGACCTCAGGTTACAGCTATTCGCGGTAATATTTTCGGCACGCTTGCCCAGCTTAAACGAAATCGAGGAATGCTCTCGCGCGGACTTCGTGCTCGGCTGATTGAGGCTCTTGTTTTTCCCATACTCGACTACTGTTGTGTTGTTCTGTCCGATGCGTCGAGCGAGCAGAATGTCGCCCTAAAACGCGCGCTTAATGCATGTATACGATTTATATGTGACCTCCCACGTGATGCACACATAACGAATTTCTATCGTGACCTCGCATGGCTTGATCCTGAAAGGCGTCGCCTTTACTTTCTTGGTGTCCTCACTTTTTTGGTCCTGAAAACACGAAATCCCCTGCATCTTCGAGAGCTTCTCGTTTTCCGAAATGAGGTGACTGTACGCCCCTCCAGAAGCTCTGCCCTCGACCTTCAGGTTCCCTACTGCCGTACGGCCGTTGGACAGGGCTCGTTCAGATATATCGCGGCATCTTGCTGGAACAATCTACCGGTAGCTCTGCGCGGATCCACGTCTCTCGCACTTTTCAAATCGCGACTGTTTGATTATTTGCGAAACTAATACTACCTGCCTGCCACTCCTCGACTCGCTCCTTTTTTATACTTCGTCACTCGCTGCTCGCCAGTGCTCTTTAAGCCATAGTTCTTTTAGTTTTAGTCTAAGTTGCTCTTAAGTTAGTTTTAAGGATACTCTGTGAATGCAAACTTTTGTAAGGTGCTCTTATGGGTTAACCCCCAGAGCTAAATAAATATTATCATCATCATCATCATCTCTCTCTCTCTCTCTTTTTCTCTGAGTCGGCTTTGACAGATTAGATTCTCTAACCGATTAGATTCTCGATCGAGTCTCCTCGAAACGAATCGTTGGACTCGTCGACCGATGCTAAAAGGGCATCGTTGATCAAGCGTGTTTACCATCACCGAGAACGTGCAATCTCGGCGAAAAATTACTGGCTCTAGGAAAGTCGACTCGTTTTAGTGTAGGAAAGTCTAGAAAGAAAATCTAGAAAGTCTAGGAAAGTACGCGGTCGAAAATTCGACAAGCTCCGAGATATTCAAATCGATGAATTCTCGGTCGTGAATCTATGATTCTCGATCGAGTCTCATCGAAACGAATCGTTGGACTCGTCAAACGATGCTAAAAGGGCATCGTCGATCAAGCGTGTTTATTATCACCGAGAATGTGCAATCTGGGTGGCAAAGCACCCTCGCTTAGCGAGTCTACCGTAATTACGCGGTCAAAAATTCGACGAGCTCTGACATATTTAAATCCATGAGTTCTGGGTTGGAATCCATGATTCTCGATCGAGTCTCACTGAAACTAACCACCGGACTCGTCGAATGATGCTAAAAGAGCATCGTCGATCAAGCGTGTTTATCGTCACCGAGAACGTGCAATCTCGACGAAAAATGACTGTCTCTTGGACAGTCGACTGTAAGTACGCGGTCGAAAATTCGACCAGTTCCGACATATTCACATCGATGAGTTCTCGGTCGTGAATCTATGATTATCGATCGAGTCTCATCGAAACGAATCATCGGACTCGTCGAACGATGCTAAAAGAGCATCGTCGATCAAGCGTGTTTATCGTCACCGAGAACGTGCATAAATCTCTTTGGGAAAGAATTTTTTTATGAAACAAATTGTCGAAAAAATAACAATTGTAAAAAAAATGTAGCATATAAAATAAAATGAAATGAAATATATCCGTACATTGTTTTATAAAAAAAAAAACTCTCACACTGATATGTTCTCTGCCAGTGAACCTCTCTTTCTATTCTTGGTTTCTGCACGAGTGTGATATAATTCAAAAAAATGTGTAATCAAAAAAATATTATTTGAAAAATCTATACACACAATTTTTTTAAAATTATACCACACGAGCAGAAACGAGGAAAATAATGAGAGGTTCACTGGTGAAGAACATATCAGTGAAAGTGCTTCGTAAAAAAATATTATGGGTATGATTCATTTCACTTTAATTTTTTAATTTAAAAAATTTTATTTACTACTATTTTTGTAAATCGGCATAATGAGACCAGTTTGACGAGGGTTCAACTCACGAGTAGCATACGTTCCTCGATTCTCTCGCTCTCTGAGGAGAGCGGTGGAAACTTATGAATAATCAAGACTATTTAAACAAATCGTTTAAATTATCTCCGTCGATTTTTATCGATGGGTAAGTTTGACGATAGTAAAACTCACGAGTAACTGATGTAGTTGCACGGACCAAAAGACACTGGTGAAACTGAGACACTACAGTGTGCGGATGTTCGCTCGTTCTCTTAATCTCTCACGCACCTCTCCATATTTTTTCCGACGGAATACTCATACGTCCTTATATGGACACGCACGAACGTTCGCATACTCTTTTACTATCGATCGCGAATGCGAGCACGCGTCCCAGGCCCACGACGACTACGACCAATCTCAACACGCTTTGTTTACATTATAAGCTACAGCAGAAAATATTTTTTACAGCAGAACATTTTTTCTTCTCGGACAAATATAATATATATGTGGCATTTTACCTCAAGTTGACATACTTGTGATGCTCATATTTTTCGAATTAGTCTTCAATTTTTTATTTTTTTTATTAGTTCTTTGAGAGGCATGGAACTTTTCAAGATTCTTTCAAGCGTTTCTTTAAGAATATTGAAAATTCGAATTTTCGAAAATTTTGAACACTCAAGTATGTAGACACGTTTAAACTGCTTAATAACATTCCCTCCCAGAACGTCTTAAAATTTCGTCAATTTTTACGTATCTTGAACCGTTCACGGGATATGCCGATATTCCTCGATTCTCGCTCTAATGAGAGTGGTTTCTGCTAAAAAAATATATAATATTACACACGGGTTTATTTATCCCGTGGTAACTTATTATTATTATTATTTTATTCGCTGAAGTCAAAGGCCCCGGCGGATGGATTCTCTGTCCTATTTAAGCTGGACAGCACCTCACCTTGTATATAGATGTAGTTGGTGATGATCAGATGAGCTGTGATGCAATGAGGGAGTACAGCGTGGTTTCACACGAATGTATTTATTCAATAACACAGATCGATCAGTCACTTTTACAATGATAGTTTAAGTTGTTACAAACGTTGAATGTTATACTCTGTGATAAACTGACGCGCAATGCCGCTAAGGTAATTGGCACGAACAATGATATCATAAAGGAAGTGAAGCGCCTCTAAGGTGTTCCTTTACTTAATGAGTTCTTGCACGACACTTGTTTAGAACAAGGGTTTGAGAAGATCACGCCAATCACGCCCGCGAGAACCTAAGTACGCGAACGGACTTGCCGCTAAGAAACGAGATCTCTCGACCAATTGCTAAGAGCGTCGTATTAAGACTAATTTGATAATCTGTCGAGAGAACCCTCGTTAGCTTTGGGCGTCCGGCTGCAAGGGTCTCGTGGGGGTGATTGAGAAATCAATTGATTGAGAAATCATCGATGGATGTAGGTCTCGATGATTTACGAAATCTGGTAATGCAAGGATCGAATAATCCAGGTCATATGTGATGCAAGGGATCGAATAATCCAGGTGATTTGGTAAGGGAGCAAAATTCAAAGGACGTAAAGGGGAATCTGCTGAGGCGCGGTTTGCTCGAGTTCCCAGAGAGTGACTGTCGCAAGAGTCGGCGTACTCTCTGGAATCTGATGACTCTGTTGTGTTGCAATGAGCGCGGGTAGCGATACGTCGGTTCGTCACAATAAATATTTTTTTTAAGTACCCATTTTTTCGAAAAATCTTTTTTGAAGTATTTTATAGCACCTACTCTGATGGAAGAAAAAATTAAAATTCGATTTCTATATAAATCATCCGAGCGAAAATTGGCACAGAAATCGTGAAAATTAAATTTTCCCTATTGATATTTAACCATAGGTAGGGACCTTCAAATAAGCTGGTCTTTCAAGAGAATTTTATTCTGACTATTAGGCATCGTTGTGTTGGATGGGAGACAAAAAAAATTACTTATTCCAAGTGAACTACCCTTAAAAAGGCAGACTCATTCACAGCAACTATTAACATTTTTTCTTTTTTGAGCTTCCGTAGTGATCTCTAAATATTTTTTTTATGCTCTGCACTTCCACGAGAATTTTTTTTTTCTGAATTTGGCACTGAGTATTCGGGCGAGACGAAAAAAAAAATCAATGTTTAAAATGAACCACCCTATATATATATTTCACGGCTAGTCTTCTCTCGAAATAGCTCACTACATGGACACACAAGAACATGAGCCCACCAAGTTGTATTATCGATCGCGAACGTATTTGTTTACATTGTAAGCTGCAGTCCTAACGTTTTGTGCGAGTGTTGTGGCCGATCAAGTTTGGAGCAGTACATACAGGGTGAGTTTTTAATAGTGTTACAAGCATGTATCTCGAGAACGGTTGGGGTAATCTAAAAAAAGTTCAATTGGAAAATGAACGCTATAAAGGGGGACGTTATCGGGGCAACACAGATTTTTAATGGATTGAGGTACCAAAAACACAAAAACACGCATTATCAGTGGATAAAGTTAAGAATTGGGGACCATAAATGTTATAACTAGCGCATCATTAAAAACAGAAAGCACTCTCCTAGTACCATAAACATATCGAAATATTATTGAAACTCGGCTATTTGGTCACACGCTTCTAAATTTCGATAATCCAATTTCTCATTTTCAAACTGACTGAAGAAGTAGGTCTTACAATGAAGCTCACTGAATGGTACAATTTCAAAGAACCACAGATAGGTAAATAATCACAAAGCCTGTAGCTATCTCATGGATTGAACGCACTTTGTATTAAAATGTATTAGAATGTAATATCATGTAGTTTCAAATGAGTTCGATGAGTTCGCCACGTCTTAAGGGGTATTGGATATGTTTATGATATTGAGAAGGTGCAAAAAAAATCATTGCGATACAGTAGAACTTATGCTTTCTGTTTTTATTGATGCGCTAATGATAACATTTATGGTCCCCAATTCTTAACATTATCCACTGATAATGCCTGTTTTTGTGTTTTTATGACTTACCTAAGTCCAAAATGACCTTGAATGGTAGATTTCGGATTCGTAATTGAATCAATTTTAATGCTATGATGATAAAATGCTATGTTTCATTAAGGAAAATAACAAATACCTGGACATCTCTAAGGTTCCTCCACCCATTAAAAATCTGTGTTGCCCAGATAACGTCCCCCTTTATAGCGTTCATTTTTTAAATTGAACTTTTTTTAGATTACCCCAAGCGTTCTAGAGATATACGCTTGTAACAATTTAAAAAACTCACCCTGTATATTTGGTCGCCTTTCTTGACACATAATGTTAATATATTAAATATATATTAACACATTTAAAAAGTATTTATTTATTTATCCGTGTATTCCATCACTTACCCTTTCAGGTATTTCATGCCCTTTCCCTTTTTCTATTTCCATTCCTTTCTCCTTGAAACCACCCCATTAATGTTCGCAGCCGCTCTTTCGTAATGCGCTACTCCATCGCATTTACACGAGGGCATAGGGAAATTCCAGAAAAGCTGGTCCATACAGGAGGCTATATTTTCAAGAGTTCCAGGAAGTTGTATTACCATACGGAACTAAGAAAAAAAAACTACCGACTGAAAAATTGAACTTAATTTAAAAAAAAAATAACGTAAAACTTTAAAATGAATGATGAAAAATGTTTTAAAAAATTCAAAAAATTTAAAAATCACAAACTTTCAACTGAAAAATGGAAACTGCAAGTTAAAAAAATAAAAAAAAAAAAATATTTGAAAGGTATGATACCTGACAGATATTGTAGGAATTAAAAAATATTTCAATCGCAAAAGTATTTACAAAAAGTCATATAAATTTGTGCTTTAAAAACTAGTGAAATAATTCGCAATATTATTTGTAGAGTAGTAATTATTACTATTTGAAGAACAAACATTAATTAATTAAGAAATAAAATTGACGAATCGATTAATTTTATTATTATTAGTTAGTACAATGACAAATCAATATTTTCACTAGAGTCGGGAGGCATCACCAAACAATACCCGTGATACTGACGACGTGATTGGTGATGTATGAAGTTAGTACCGAAGATGCCCCCCGACTTTAGTGAAAATGTCGAATTGTCATTTCGATTATTAGTAATGATAAAATAGATTGACTTGTCAGTTTCATTAATCAATGACAATAATTATAGTTGTACTAGTTGTACTAAGTGTTGAGAATTATTTCATTCTTTTGTAACGGGAATCTCGCGATTCGCGTCACCTTTCGCCTACCTCACCATCCTCCAACCCGTTGAGCGCCTCGCGAGATTCCAAACGGGAATCTCGTGATTCGCGTCACCTTCAACCTATCTCACCATCCTCCGAGCCGTTGAGCGCTAGGTAATCTTTTTTATTCAACAGCGGAATTAAAAAACCCGCTAAACTTAATCGGGACTGAAAGGAACGGAAACGAAACGAAACAAAAAGGGACGCCGGCGTGTCGGATGGCGAGAACGGTGATGGTATACCCGATTCGCTCAGGATGTAGGTTGTGGTGAGAGGGCGTGGACGGCTGGCCAACTCTCGAGTGCCTTCGAAAACGTAGACTGAAATGATAAAACTCAACTCGAAAAATAACGTATGGGGCCTTGGTTCAGGCTAATTTATTTCTTAATCGTTAACTTACAAGAAATTCCCGGAGTCACTCAAATTTCGATAACCATTATGCAAAACGAAAAGGAATCACGGTAACGGAGGCAATAGCGACTAAAAAAATTCGGTAACCACGATAAATTCGGTAACTGAAAATATATTCGGTAACGACGGTAAACTTGATGCTTAAACCAAGATTCGGTAACAACGATAACTCCGGAAACGGAGAGGGTATCGATTCTAAAAGTACCAGTCCTACAAGTGATCATTCCTACAAGTGGCGATCCTAAAAGTTCATTTCTAGAAATTCGTTTGAGAAGGTTCGATCCTACAAGTGGCGATCCTACAAGTTTGTACCTACAAGCGGCGGTCCTACAAGTTCGTTTCTCGAGATTAGTTTGAAAAGGTCCGATCCTACATGTGGCGATCCTACAAGTTCGATCCTACAAGGAACGATCCTACAATTTCGTTCCTCGAGATTCGTATGACAAGGTTCGATCCTACTAGCACGGGTCCTACAAGTTGGATCCTACAAGTAGCGATCCTACAAGTAGCGGTCCTACAAGTTTGATCCAACAAGTTTGTTTCTCGAGATTAGTTTGAAATGGTCTGATCCTACAAGTTCGTTTCTCGAGATTCGTATGACAAGGTTCGATCCTACAAGTAGCGGTCCTACAAGTTCGATCTTACAAATAGCGGTCCTACAAGTTCGATCCTACAAGCAGTGGTCCTACAAGTTCGTTTATTTTGCTTAAAAAGAATCCGTCGTCAGAATTCCAAAATCCAAGATGACGAATCTAATGTGGCGGGCTGAAAATATAAAAATTAAGGCCATCCTCTAGTTTCTCGGCTGTTTTTTTTATGGCTTTTTCAATAATTTTTTTACGGGCAAAGCATCGAAATAATCAATCTCATTATTTTTGCATAATCTTTATTAATATTTAAATAAGCTTTACAAATTTTTTGAAGTCAAAATATATAATAGAATAGCAGTTATAGTGGCCGACAGGAAGACATCAAGTAAAAGAGGTGCTTGACGGTAACCACGATATTTCAGAAACTATTGCACCGATCTTGTTCAAATTTATACAGCATCTTTAATATGTTATAAGCCAGCGATTGAACTAGGATTATCATGATTGCTTCGATAGTTTTTTTCGTACGAGCGAAAAACTTAAGAAAAAATGAGTAAAAAATAGAATGTAATTTTCAAAAGTGTATAAAAAAGTCAATTTTTGTAATTTAGAATTCACTCTAGTTCAATCGCTAGTCTTGAATATGAAGATTAAAATGCCGTTTGGTTTTTTGATTTCAGATAAGCAGAACAGCCGCAATCTTGGTCACCGTCAAGCACCTCTTTTACTTGATTTCTTCCTGTCGGCCACTATAACTGCTATTCTATTATATATTTTGACTTCAAAAAATTTGTAAAGCTTATTTAAATGTTAATAAAGATTATGCAAAAATAATGAGATTGATTATTTCGATGCTTTGCCCGTAAAAAAATTATTGATAAAGCCATAAAAAAAACAGCCGAGAAACTAGAGGACGGCCTTAATCGTTTTTACTCGAAATTTGTTACTCGAGGGTTTTCGGGGTCGCTGAAAACGAATCCGACGTCAGGATTCCAAAAATCATGATAGCGAATCGAATATGGTAGATTGAAAATATGAAAATTGATCATTTTCGTTTGAAATTTGTTACTCGGAGTTTTCGGAGTTGCTGAAAACGAATCCGACGTGAGGATTTCAAAAATCAAGATGGCGAATCGAATGTGACTGACTAAAATATAAAAATTGATCTTTTTCGCTTGAAATTTGTTACTCGGGGGTTTTCGGGGTCGCTGAAAACAAACCCGACGTCAGAATTCCAAAAATCAAGATGGCGAATCAAATATAGCGGACTGAAAATATAAAAATTGATCCTTTTCGCTTGAAGTTTGTTACTCGCGGGTTTTCGGGGTCGCTAAAAATAAACTCGGCGTCAGAAATGTAAAATTCACGATGAAAAATCCAATATGGCCGACAGAATCTATAAAAATTGATCCCCTTAGCTTGAAGTTTGTTACCCACGGGTTTTCGGGGATGCTGAAAATGAATTCAACGTCAGAATAAAAAAATTCATTTTGCGAAGTGCATTCTGTGCATTTTGCACAAAATGCTGGGATGGGTCTCGCTCTTTGGGTTATGCGAATCTAACAACGTGGACGTAGCGAATTCGAGTTTCATCTTCGTTTCCTCTTCGTTTTTTGACAATTTTTTCCTTCTTTTTTTTCAGTCTTTTTTGTTTATCGTCTTTGTTGTTTTTTTGTCTTTACCTGGTTTATCTTCTGCCTTACCTAGCTTATCCGAAACCAACCACGTGGACGTAGCGAGATTCCAGTTCCATCTTCTCGTTTCCTCTTCGTTTTTTCTTCTATTCCTTTTTTTCGTCTTTTTTACTTTTCGTATTTTTTATATTTTTTGTTTTCACTTAGCTTATCTTCTTACAAACTGTGAATCGAACTTTCAGTCGTGAATGTTTTTAATTCATCAACACATGACGCCAAACACTAATTGGAAATAAAAATTAAAAACCAAACAAAAAACAAAAAAAAACAAATACAACCAAAAACAAAAAGAAAAAAACCCAAAAAAAATTCGAAGATGGAACTACAATCTCCCCAGGTCCTCATCGTTAGTTCTGAGTAACGCAAAATTCATCTCAGCATTTTATAAAAAATGCACAACATTCATTTTGCACTTTGAATTTTATAATTTTGACGTTGAATTCGTTTTAAGCGACCCTGAAAATCTCCGGGTAACAGATTTCAAGCGAATAGGATCAATTTTCATGATTTAAGTCCGCCATATTGGATCTGCCATGCTGAAGCTTAAAATTCCGAGGTCGGGTTCGTTTTCACTGACCCCGAAAACCCCCGAATGACAAATTTCAAGCAAATCAGATCAATTTTCATATTTTTGGTCCACCATAATCGATTCGCCATCTTGATTTTTGGAATTCTGACGTCGGGTTCGTTTTCAGAGACCCCGAAAACCTCCGAGTAACAAATTTCAAGCGAAAAGGATCAATTTTTATATTTTCAGTCAGCCACATTCAATTCGCCATCTTGATAATATGGAATCCTGACGTCGGATTTGTTTTTAGCAACCCCGAAAACCCCGAGTAACAAATTTCAAGCGAAAATGATCAATTTCCATATTTTTAATCCACCATATTCGATTCGCCATCGTGATTTTTGGAATCCTGACGTCGGATCCATTTTCAGCGACTCTGAAAAGCACCGGGTCACATTTCAAGGGAACATTTCAAGGGAATAGGATTAACTTTTATATTTTCAGTCCACCATATTCGATTCGCCATCTTGATTTTTAGAATTCTGACGACGGATTTTTTTTTTAAGCAAAAGAAACGAACTCTAGGACCGCTACTTGTAGGATCGAACTTGTAGGATCGCTATTTGTCGGATCGAACTTGTAGAACCGCTACTTGTAGGACCGATACTTGTAGGATCGAACTTGTAGGACCGCTACTTGTAGGATCGAACTTGTAGGGCCGCTACTTGTAGGATCGAAACTTGTGATACGAATCTCGAGAAACAAACTTGTAGGATCGCCACTTGTACGATCGGACCTTTTCAAACTAATCTCGAGAAACGAACTTGTAGGATCGAACTTGTATGACCGCTACTTGTAGGATCGCTACTTGTAGGATCGAACTTGTAGGACCGCTACTTGTAGGATCAAACCTCGTCATACGAATCTCGAGGAACGAACTTGTAGGATCGCTCCTTGTAGGACTACCACTTGTAGGATCGGACCTTTTCAAACTAATCTCGAGAAACGAACTTGTAGGACGGCCGCTTCTAGGAACGAACTTGTAGGATCACCACTTGTAGGATCGAACCTTCTTGAACGAATCTCTAGAAATGAACTTGTAGGATCGCCACTTGTAGGAACGAACTTGTAGGACTGGTACTTGTAGTATCCCCCCCCCCCCCCCCCCAAACGAGAGCGTGAACAGAGAGCTCGAAAGTACGATAGCGGGACGATAACGAAAATAATTTCGATAAATCGAGAACAGAAATACATTGCAAACGAGATCGCAAAAAGATAGTTAGATAGCAGCGGTAGCATAACGGGAACGAACCGAGAGCAAATTCGGTAACAAATGATATCAGAGAAGACGAGAACGCCAAAAAGATAGCTCGAGAACAAACGATAGCGTAGCAATACGAAAACGAGAGCAAAAGCGGTAACATGACGGGAGCTTCCCGAGCAGCAAACCGCTCGGACCGAAAGCAGCGCAGAAAGAGAACGAATCGAACAGGTAAATTTATCGAACCGATAACGAGAAGGGAGAGGGACGAGTACGCGCACGCGTAACGAGAACTCGACATCCTCTCAGCTCCTGACGCCACAACGCACTCAAGCGCCTTATCTCGAAACGTAATAGACCGGCAAATCCAAACGATAACGCTGAACTCAATCGAAAAACAAATATTCTTTAAATGCATAACGTAGGCACGCCGAGATGTTACGGCGGGTGGATCCTGTTGCTCGCGATGATCGTCCTTCGAGAGGTCTTCTTCTGGTACGGGAGATCCGGGATTACCTATAACTAACCTACGATAACGGTGCAATCGGGCAATCCGTGGCGGATGGGGGATCGCGGGCCCATACGCCAACGGCCTTCCATACAGAAACGTAACTCAAACCATCCTTCTCTACCCAAACCCTTTCATGAAGCGTCAAGAGTCGCACTCAAACCTCTAGACTCCCTCGAATTACTCTCTTCGAGACCGAGTATACCGGGTGGCTCATTACTTCGGCCCTTATTCACGGTAACTCGGTGTCTTAATGCGCAATGATCCAACAACAAACGAAACCAAAACTTACGATAACGTGAAACCGGAAAAATGGACTTACACGCTAATCGCTAAAATTACTCTAAATTATTCTAAAGTCATAGAAAACCCTGGTCGGGACGACCTGTAACGCAAAAACCAAAAAATTGCATCACACTTTGCACAAATTGATGTAAATTTTTATGAATATTAATGCGCTTAGAAACTTTTCTAACCTCTTCAATATTTCTTAGAATACTTTTTAAAATTTGTTGTTATTTTTTTTATATAACAGTTACCATTGATAGATAGATAGATAGATAGATAGATAGATAGATAGATAGATAGATAGATAGATAGATAGATAGAGAGATAGATAAATAGATAGAAATGATTATTTATCCACGGGAGCCGAAAGGGGCTTCGCTCCACCAGAAAATACAAAAATTTTAAATCGCGATATCTCAGCAGCCAAAGCCCATTCGAGGAAAAATAAAAAACCACGGGAGTTCTTACATTTTCACCACGTGAAAAAAACAACTCGATTCGTACATCAAAGCGCCCTATACTTTCCTTGTTAGTCCGCATAATGGTTAGCAACAAAAGGTCGTATAGACGGCAATTGCACCCTTTTGCCTTTAATTTCTTAGCACGAAAAAGTACGGCTGCTTTTTTCGTATCGAAAGATTTTCTATCGAATAGCGAATAAAAAAGTATGGTGGATGACCCAGTAATCGACACTGGACCAATCATCGACACCTCAAATGGTAGCTTCACGTAAGCTAATGAGACGCAAATATATCGGGGATTCCAAGCAGATTCACCTAGGCCATGACCCTGACCATTTTAAGTTCTTGTGATTTTTTCTTCTAATTAACCTCAACCTATAAAGACAAAAAAATTTTTTTTTTATACACCATTCAAATTCACTCAAAAACGCCATTTTTTGTGTTTGAAAAAAAATTGGGTGAAATCACTGATCTCAAACGATAATTTTAAGACCAGAATGGGAGTGAAACTCCTGTTTTTTTCTTTTTTTGCAAAAAAATGTAAATAATAAATGTCAATAATTGCAACGGAAGTTGTGATTTTTTTACCTTTTTTTCTCAAAATCGTTCATATATAAATAATAATACGTCATAACTGTTTTTAAAAGCTATTTATTATGAACTTCTGAAAACAGTTATGACGTATTACTATACATTTATGAGAGATTTTGAGAAAACAGGCAAAATTAATCACAATTTGCGTTTAAATTATTGGCATTTATCATTTCCATTCTTTTGAAAAATATACAAAAAGAAGGAGTTCCACTTCCGTTCTGGTCTTAAAATCATCGTTTGAGATCAGTGAATTCGCCCAATTTTTTCAAAAAGGAAATGGCGTTTTTGAGATCATTTGAATCGCGTACAAAAAACAAAAAAAAATTTGAAAATTTTTTTTTGTCTTTTTTAGGTTGAGGTTAATCAGAAAAAAAATCAGAAGAATCTAAAATGGCCAGGGTCATAGCCTAGGTGAATCTGCATGGAATCCTCCATATATACATACAGATATAAGTTTCTACATGCTGTCGATGACTGGTCCAGTGTCGATTACTCAAGCGATTACTTTGTCATCCACCCTACCCCTTTTTCCCCATTTTCATCGTACTTTTTGCGTTTATGACTTTTTTTCATTAGTCGCGTGATATTTTTATTAATAAATAATAATAAATTAATGAATAAGAAAAAAGTGTGTTTGCAAAATGTACCTGTATTTCTTGCTCGCTCGACATGAATGAGGACGATTTTTGTTCAAACTATGTTTATTCCCTATTTTTTTCACGTTACTTAGCAATCACCGTGTGGGTATGAATATATACCGCACTTCACTAATTTTTTATTGCAAAGTCTTTGGACACTATTTTTTCTTTGCATATATATATAATATTACTAACAAAAAAGTTTCAGGTGAAAACGTGACGTTATACGATGAAGCTGGCAAAACGCGTATCGACGGGTTTCGACGACTCGTATGGGCGATTGTTATTTCTTTTCCCTTCACCTCTCTCCGTTTTTAACGAACTCAAGGAACTGCTCTTTACAATGTAATAGCACGTTGAATTGATGAAACTAATATACTTATGAATATAAAACAGAGGCACTACTAAAAAAAACTCAGTTTTACGAAACGATCATTTCCGCATCGCTGAGCATTGTGCATTTGAATATCCCGTGCGTCAAATTGCCAGGGCAGCCCTACCGTAAGTCGGGGCCTTTAAGGGCTCAAACGTGGATGCCCTATCATAAATTACCATAACACCGCCAGGTTAGGCCCCAACAGGGCAATGCCAAGGTCACCAGGCTTAATTGAAATATGGCTGACCTAATGCAACCCGTTGAGGACCTAGTCGGGCTTCGATTGGGTAACCCCTATTCAAGGAATTCGGTATAATTACAAAAGAACCAAGTTGGGGCGAATAAGGCCCGACCTAATTATTTAAAATATGTCACTGTCGAGGGAACCCTTTGAGGACCTAGTCGGGCTTCACCGGGGCAGCCCGCATTGAATAAAGTTGGGATAATTACAACAAAACCAAGTCGGGCCCGTATAGGGCGAAAGTATCGGAGCCCTAATTATGTCAAAAATGGCACTTTCGAAACAACCCTTTGAGGACTTAGTCGGGTTTCACCGGGGCGGTCACATCCAAAGAAGTTGAGATAATTATAACAAAACTAAGTCGGGCTCAAACAGGGCGAAAGTATTAGAACCTTGATTCATTAAAAAATAATTGTTAATTAACAATTAAATAACATTTACACTTACTATCGCCTTGCATATAGTCTCATAAGCCCATATATAAATTTTCATTTTTGAACTATGCCTGGATCTTGAAAAATGTAATTGTTAACTAAGGTTCACTTAAGTAATTGTTACATGAATATTGTACTTTTTCTACAACATCCTGTTCTGTTCACACTTTCAATATTCTACACATGAATTTTATAATTTCAATGCTCCTAGTTCTTATAAAACCCATTTGTTTATTAACAATTAATAATTTTTTTCACTGTATATCACCTTTTTACTGAATATCACGCTGTTGTATTCAGCCCAGTAAGACAGCGCGTTTTCATTAGAACTCGTAGACTAATACCATTTAAATACACAAAAGTCATAAGGAATCAATAGTGTAGTGGTAGCGTGTCAGTCGTTAGGTGGGTCGTTAGGTACTTCTCAGTTAAAATCTCAGGTAGGATAGAAATTAATTTCGATGGAATAACGTCCGGACTACGAAGCCGGAAGTATTTGTAAAAAAAAATCTCCAGCTTGTTAATTTTTTTTTTAAAACGCTTATTTGAGGATCGAAAGTGCTGAATTCGCCGATTCGAAGTTCGTGGGTTCAAATCCCGGTCAATTACTTTTTTTTTTTTTTTTGAAAAATTTACAGTATTTTAACAAATAATGGAGCATCAGTTTTCAATTAGTTCATCGATTTAATTTCTAATTTCTAGATGATAAACTATATTTATTATACTAATTTTATACTTGGACCCTGATAGGGCTTGACCATGGGGATGTCGTGGATTCGACATGGCAGACGTGAGGCGATTGCAAAGGCCCTAATTTGGTAACCTTCTAAGGCCCTAGTCGACAAAGCGTGACCGCCCTTTCAGGGGCCCAGTTGGGCTTCCAGACTAGGGCCCTAAGTAAGTTAGGGAAATCCGATCGCAGCCTCAACCAAATTGACGCACGGGATACTAATTTAAAAAAATGGTACAATCGCTGTACAAGTTTACCGCAATATTTCTAATTACCGAGAGATAAACGTGGTTACATGTCAAATTGAGGGGCTTCTCATCGATCCTTTCAGGTTTTCTCCCAACTCGACTATTTTTTACGGTTATGATAACTTTAATTGAGCAACTTCATTACCACATCAAATATTTTTTCAATATGGCAGGTAGTTGAAGTTTCGGTAAATCAACTTTTTTGATCCATCCATGTATCGACGTATCATAAGTATGTAAGTGGTATCGACGTATACATTCTTTGTAATTATTGTACAATTAATGTACACATATATATCTCTCCGTCTTTCATATTGGGATGTGAACTCCCCCAATATGCCACCTAGTGGCCGAATTCGATACTATTGAAAGTAGGCTTATTTTTCTCAGCAACCACGCGCTGCATATGACAGTACACTATTTACCGCAAAATTTATATTTAAATAACGCTAAAAAAGCACTCAATTGAGATTTTGATATAAAAATTGCTATCAGCGGAAGTGACAGGAATGCGTTTTAATTCTAAAAGTACGAAAAGTCGTACGTTTTGTTGTGTTTATGGCTGCAATAGCCGAGCATCAAAAGACGACACAGTCAGATTTCATAGTTTTCCTGCACCAGGAAAATCATTTGTAAATGTTATCAATAAATTCGGAGATACCGAAAAAGTGGACAGACTCCAAGCATGGCAGAAAGTGTTAAGAATGGGAAAAAAAAATAACTCCTTCCATGCGCGTGTGTTCGTTACATTTCACGAAAGACGACTACTTTTTATCAAGTAAGAAAATGAGCTAAATTACTATAAAATAAGAAATAGATTATAAAATAATAGAAATAGAAGTAAATTACTATCAAATAATAAGAAAGAAAACAAAACCCGTGTTTATTCTAAGAGAAAGTCGTTCTATGCAGATACCCTGGCCTTGTCGCAGTTTTTAAAGCAATGCGCAGTTCCTTCTTGTCACTTGCCGCAGTCGAAAACTATCATAACAGTGCCAGAGGAGAAAAAGAGTTGTGACGATGCTAGAGCAGAGAGGAAGTTAAAGCGATCGCAGCAAGATCATCGAAGAACACGAAATCTCAAGAATTCACCGTCTCGACAGCAAGAAGTTGATATTCTTAATGAGGTTAAGTCACCATCATCTCCTGTGACAGTCATCGAAAACGAAGTCAATACAGGCAGTCAGGTTCAATCTCCAGTGTCTGAGAAAACAATAAAAAATCAATTTCTGTGTCCATCAACTGAAATCAGAGTGAACGAAGAGGATTTTAATATTCCGATCGAGTCTCCGTCTTCGTCACATGTTGATGTGGGAACGCAAGTATCAAGCGGTGATTTGAATTCATATATTCCTTTCTGCGACACTATTACTGTTGACAGTGATTTAAGTACGTTGACGGGGATTCCCGATTTTTCTACGCTTGACAATATTGTTGGGCTCGTTCGCAAAGTCACACCGCAACTTGAAAATACTGGCAAAATGACCATTCGTGAGCGTGTTATGCTAACGTTTATGAAACTCAAACACAACATAAGTTACTCTGTCTTGTCAGTAATATTCAAATGCTGTACACGTCGAAATTGTGCAAAAGTATTTTCGCGAATGTTGGATATACTGAGTAGCATCTTGAAGTGGGCAGTGCCATGGCCAAGCAAGGATGAAATATTGCAGAATATGCCAGTTTGTTTCCAGGACTACGAGGATGTTCGTGTTGTTGTGGATTGCACGGAAATATTTATTCAAAGGCCGAAAAATTTGTGCTGCCAAGTAACAACATACTCTCAGTATAAAGGAGCAAATACTGTAAAATTCATGACAGGGGTAACACCAGCTGGCACGATCTCGTTTGTGAGTAAATGCTACGGTGGACGAGCATCAGACTCTGCTATCTTTGAACAAAGCGGATTGATCAACTTGCTAGAGCCAACCTCATCGCAAAGAGAAGCTATTATGGTAGACAGAGGCTTTTTTATTGACAATCTTTGTCGCGATGCTGATGTGAGACTCGTCCGACCACCTTTTACTCGTAATAAGGCACAGTTTTCAAAAGAAGAAGCTATTTTGAATGCAAAGATCGCTCGTGCCAGGGTTCATGTAGAACGCGCAAATCAAAGACTAAAAACGTTCAAAATTCTCGGGGACAAAATGCCGGCAGGTCTCGTGAAAAAAAGCGAGCAAATCTTTATTATTATTTGTGGCATAGTGAACCTGAGTGCTCCTATTCTTAGTGATGAAAAATTTAACTCGTAAATGGTATAAATGTATTGTAAGCTTATGTTTATATTTCCGTACTTACACTTTATGTATAGATCGATCCAAAAATGGAACCAATAAAACGTGTCATAGAGTTAGTATTTTTTTAACCCTTTGCAAAAGTGTAAAAAATTATAAACAAATTATACAAAAATGTGTTGTTTTACTTTATTCGTTTACAATGTTTCTCGTCCACGTTTTAGTCACGTACATAAATAGTAATATAAAATCTCAATATTTTAGCGATCCAAACTTTTCTTCGCAGTCTCGATATCAAATCATGTATCCTTCCCCGAACTACACAATTTTTCTTCCTTACATACACAATGAATCATATTGCAGTAAGCTTTCTTGAGAGACAAAAGCATCTTTTTCACAAAATCTGCATCGAATTCTACATTTATAATAGCTATACTATTATCAAATGGTGAATAGATCACGAAATCGGTAGTTTTCACATTTAAGATTGCCATTCCTAGCTGAACTTGACCATAGTACACGTGTTTGTTTTTTAACGTTATATTTCCGTTTTGTCGTATGCTAATCCAAATTTGCTTCTTAATAAGGTCTCCTGCAGTCATTGTTTTACCATCAAATGGGCATTTAACTTCAATTAATTTAGAAGGTTTATCGTTCTCAAAAATGACTCCGTCAGGAGAATAACCGAGCCACGCATTGTGTTTCGACACGACCAAGCCACATTCAACTATTTTTAATCCTTGCGATTGCTCATATGCTTTGAGAGCGTGTGGTTCGTTCTCGAGACCATGCTTGACGTATTTATTTGAAAACGATTTACTGTAGAAATATTTGTATGCCTTCTGCTCCCAATCAGGTTTTTTATTCGAGCAATATGTGAAAATGTTGTAACACCTCGAGCCAGTAATGCGAAATTGTCTTTCTCGTTTTCGAGCAGCAAAAGAATTCTGCGTTTCAATACAAATGGAAAGGATGTCGCCGCCTAGCCTGCCGATAACGGTGTTACAACACTCCCTCAGTGGTGATAATGGGACTCTTGAGAGATCTTGCATGCATTCGGATGTCTGATTATCCATAATCGCCTTGATTTCATTTATGTTATCATTTAACACGATGTTATTATTTGGCCCAACTACAGGTTGATGTCTTCGAAACCTATATTCAATAAAAAAATAGGTACAAAAATGGAGCCGGTAGATTATAAATTATAATCAGCATGTCGATTTACGTGTCACATAAAAAATAATTGATTGAGTATGGCGGTAATCGTAAATATAAAAAATATACAATTAATTAATTGATACTTGTAAAGAGTAACTTGTATAAATATAAGGGATCCGGTATGATAAAACATCACGATGAGCTGCTTCGCTTTAGATTGAAAAAAATGCTTACGCATGCTTTGTAAGCCCTGATTTTCTGTTAACAAAGAATGTTAAATCTTTTTTTATTGATTGCGCCAAATCATCGGGTATATGGACAGCACTAGTTGTTCCAAAGTCTCCGCTGTAACATCCATGTTCTTGCAACGGTGCTGGCCGATATTGGTCCGTGACTTTTGCATGTGGCTCGCTCCATAAACATTTCATGTCTGTGCATGAGAATATCGTCAACTCGTTCAAATCATTCCTTAAATGTTAAACAAATTCACACTAATTTTCCGCCAACACATATTGTTAAATATTATAGTACAATATTAAGCACTTTTTGTTTCTACTAGAGTTATTACGCAAGCAAAAAACTACTCACCTCGTTAAGTACAATAAGACCCCGACCGAATGTTTACATTTTTCACTCAATCCTGCCGTGCAGGAGCACATCATAGCAAGGACTTTGCCTCGCTCATCGATCTTTCCTTTAATCGTATGAGGTTTTTCTTTCACTCCCGACGTTTGAATACAAAAAGCGATGAGGTTATGCGCTGCATTCCCTTCTGTTTTGCCGCAATTCATCACATGACCAGCGTTCAGCAATCTTTCACCTTCCACAAAGTTTCGACTGGATGTTGAGCAATTACCAAAACGGCACACTTCGTCGATTGTTAGTCGCATTTTTCTCGAACGATGAATAAAATGAGCTATACTCCTATACCACCCAACGTAAACACTGAGAAAGAGCCTACTATGGCGGCCATATTGGGTCGCCATTTTGGGCTCCGGCGCCATGTTTTCCTTTCCCAATAGATGGCAAGCAGCCGAGTGACCACGGAACAACTGTACACCACGTCGACTGTACACCACCATCTGGCCACCATTCGTTTGACCACACGCTCAACTGTACACGGATCGACTGACCACGAATAAAACTGTCCACAGATTCGATTGGTTACAAACGCACTCCGCGTCATTCAAACACGAATCAAGTAGACACGCATTCAACTGTACGCCGATCGACTGTACACGGTATCAAGTGGCCACGGTCAACGAAGTCAGACGTACATAGAAGCCCAGTTCCTATGCTTTTCGTGTGCAAAATCCCCCGGCGTAGTTCGGTCCCCCCAGTTGACGAGGGCGCTCGCGACACTGCATGGTTGTTTGTACACAGACGGCTCACCGATGCCACGCATCTACTCTGCCGCGAGCAGAGCCAATGGCAGAGCATACGTTCCGTCTCTTCTACTCTTACGCACAGTGGGGAATTTTCACGAATTCCTGGCCAAAAATAAAAAAAAAAAATTTTTCCATACAGGTATAACGGTCACGGGTATTTGTAGAGAACTAATTTCTGCGTAATTTCCCGTTTGACCCAACCTTTTACCTCTCATAGATGCTTAGATATTTCAGTTCAAAGTCGACCTTTGTTGGTGACAGTCGCGAGCGTCGACCGTGCTGTGTTTTGTAGCGCAACTTTGAACGTTTGTATACGGATAGTGGGAAGTGATAATTGATTCAAACAAAATGGATATTCTTCCTCAAGGTATGTAGAACATTTTGCCTATTTTACAATTAAAAAATATTTTTTTTGTCCATGTTTTCGTAGTCTAACGAGAATCCCGAAAAGTGCCTTCGTTCGAAAGTAAATATTGACTTTGCATAGACGTTTAGTATAGAATCCCGCGGAATCCCGCCTTCATTTTTTTTTTTAAATAAAGCTTAGAATATTAGCTTTCGAATGCCGCCTCACCGAGAGTGCGCAAAGGTGCGCGGCCTGGTCCAGAGCAATTTTAGTGCGCGTCCGCGTCATCCGATAAGTCAACCGCGCGCCGCGTGACGTGCCAGGTACTCGGTCAGCCGAACTGGGCTTACCTGGAACTGCAGCTGCGGGTCGACCGGTCGACCCTGACAATAGATTCGAAATATAAATATATATATACATACATATGTATATATATATATATATATACATACTTTGTAAGAATCGTCGTGAAAAATGCTGATACCTGATTTAGTTTACGTGGAATTTGTTTTCCAGAGGGAAAGGAATTTATTAGAAATTTAGTATTGTATTCGGAACGCCAACTCCACATTTTAATGAAGTATGACCAAATGCATAAAGGCGTATGTCTAATCCTCATTCGTAATACAATGCAATTTATGATTAATACTAAGTACAATTTCTTTTCAGGTTCAGGTGCTTCGCTTGTCTCATTCAAACGAAAGGAAATATTTTTAATTCTGAAAAAATATTTAACGTCAGAATATAATGAGCAAGTAGAATTATTGGAACGGGAATTATCGGAGAAGAGTCAATGTGTGATTAAAATCCACCAAGATGCCAGGCAGAATTTGTCCAAGTTAATTCATAAGATACGCATAAAATGGCAAGAGTCAGGAAGGAAGGAGACCAATTTTCTTCATAAGAATCAAGAGTGGCTGGAGATGGATATTGCCTTTCCTGCTGATTCGAAACCGAGTGACGCCAGCACACGTGGTCGTCCCTCAGTGGACTTTGCTGCATCAAGTGAGCGATCGAAACGACGAAGAACAGAAGAGTTGCGGCAAAATCATACCCCTGAGGAGTTGTGCTATGCAGCGCAAATGAGTCTCCGCTCTTCCGGAGACGTAAATTCGTCAAAAACGGTCAAGGACATTGCAGTTGAAACGCACGCACCTGCACCAACATCGTCAAAGGCAGTGCAAAATACACTATCAACAGATGAAGCTCTTTCGGTTATGGTCGAAGCCAAACTCACCAGACATCAATATAATATTGTAAGAGCATCGCTGAAAGGTATCAACTGTCCGGCATATCCAAATTACGAAGCAGTTAGAGAGGCCAAAGCATTATGTTATCCACCGCGGTCTAGTATAACTATTACTGAAAATTGTGCCGATATTAAATTACAAGACTTACTGGACCACACATGCAAGCGTCTTCTTCTTAGTCAGAGAGAAGTTGTGAAATCAGTGCATATGGAAAACTTGGCAAATGCGGAATTAATCTGTAAATGGGGGTGTGACGGAAGTTCTGGCCAAGGTGTATACAAACAGAAATTTGAGGATGACAGTAATTCCGACGCAAATATATTCCTAACGTCCCTTGTTCCGTTACAACTCGCATTTTTTGAGAGTGAATCTATGGACTCCGGTTGTAAACTTTTATGGAAAAATCCGAGGCCATCATCGCCTCGCTATTGCCGGCCTATAAGAATGCAATTTCTACATGAAAGTACGGAATCCACGAAGAATGAAACAGCGTATATTGAAGAACAAATCTCATCATTAAAACCATTGAAAATTGGAGTTGATGGCAGAGAAGTAACAGTTAGGTATAAAATGCTGTTTACTATGATAGATGGGAAAGTCTGCAATGCTGTTACATCTACGAAATCCGCACAAAGATGCTATTTATGTCAAGCTACTTCAAAAGAATTTAACGATCTTGATGCAATCCTGAAAAAAGAAGTGAATGAAGATAACTTGAAATTTGGAATGTCCACGTTACACACATGGATCCGTTTTTTTGAGTCCCTCTTGCATCTATCTTACAAACTCGATTTGAAAAAATGGCAGGCACGATCCGAAAATGAAAATAAGATGGTTAGCGATCGAAAAGCACAGATACAAAAATCTTTGAAATCTGAATTGGGGTTGATAGTGGATCGTCCAAAGCCTGGGTATGGGAGCACCAACGATGGCAATACAGCACGGCGATTTTTTGAAAACCACGAAATAACAGCAATGATAACTGGCTTGAACGAAGAACTTATAAAAAGATTTCACGTCATTTTACAAGTTATCTCGAGTGGGTACGATATCAACGTGGAAAACTTCAAAGAATACGCGTTGGAAACTGCGCAACTGTACGTGCGCGATTATCCATGGTATTATATGCCAACAACCGTGCACAAAATATTGATCCATGGAAATTTGATAATAGCTTCGGCTATTTTACCCATCGGACAATTGTCAGAGGAGGCTCAAGAAGCGCGAAACAAAGACGTGAAAAAATTTCGAGACGGATTTTCTCGTAAATCATCACGCGAGAATACTATGCAGGATGTTTTGAATTGGCTACTAGTGTCATCTGATCCATTCATAACAAACCTAAGGAAACTGCCTCAAAAAAAGTCACAGCAATTGTCTGCAGAGGCTATGAGGCTACTTGCTGAGCCGAATATGGATTGAATATGGATTGGAATAAGGATTAGGATTGAGATACTCTTTGTATTTTTCAATAATAAAAACTTTGTTTACCGTATTACGAGATAACAATTATTTTCCGTACATTCCCGAACCTACTGTATAATCTATTATTGTAGCCACTCGACAAACATAGTTCAGGCTCTGTGTTTTATTTTTCGAAATTTTGATGTATTCGCAATCAGGGAACCCGAAAACATCGGGAAAATAGATTTTTCATCGGATTTATTAAAGAATTTTGGTTCGAACCAGCCATATTTGAGTCGCCATTTTGTTTTTTGAAATTTTGATTTTGGATTCGAAATCAGGGACCCCGAAAACATGGGGAAAGTAAATTTTCCGCTGGATTTATTGAAGAATTTTGGTTCGAACCAGCCGTATCTGAGCCGCCATTTTGTTTTTTGAAATTTTGATTTTGGATTCGAAATCAGGGACCCCGAAAACATGGGGAAAGTAAATTTTCCGCTGGATTTATTGAAGAATTTTGGTTCAAACCAGCCGTATCTGAGCCGCCATTTTGTTTTTTGAAATTTTGATTTTGGATTCGAAATCAGGGACCCCGAAAACATTGGGAAAGTAGATTTTTCGTTGGATTTTTTGAAGAATTTTGGTTCGAACCAGCCGTATCTGAGCCGCCATTTTGTTTTTTGAAATTTTGATTTTGGATTCGAAATTAGGGACCCCGAAAACATTGGGAAAGTAGATTTTCCGTTGGATTTTTTGAAGAATTTTGGTTCGAACCAGCCGTATCTGAGCCGCCATTTTGTTTTTTGAAATTTTGATTTCGGATTCGTAATCAGCGACCCCGAAAACATAAGTATACCAAATTTGGTGAAGTTCCGATCATCCCCTGATTTATGGCCAGGAATTCGTGAAAATTCCCCACTGTGTTACGGGCAAGATACACTGGGGGGAATCATGCGATCTCTCTTTCGCTCCATCTCTTTCGTTCCTACAGCCATCATACAGTGGGGGGGCCATGCGGTCTCTCTTTCTTTCGCTCCGTCTCTCCTACTCGTACAGTCGTAATGCAGTAGGGTACGCGTGCGATCTCTTTCTCGCTCTGTCTCTGCTACTCTTACAGGCATAATACACTGGGGGACTGGCGCGATCTCTCTCTTGCTCCGTCTCTCCTAGTCGTATAGTGATAGTCGTAATGCACTGGGGAACGCGTGCGATCACGATCTATCTCTTGATACTATTCAATTATTTATTTACTATTTAATTATTAAATTGTTAATATTTAATAAAGATTTAATTATTTAATAAATTCCGCAATATTTAATAATAAACATTTTGGATAATAATAATGCTAAAAAGTTAATGAAAAATTGGTAAAAAATTTTTTTTTTTCAACTTATCGTCAGACTGTTTACTTTTGGATCGAATTATCTCGTTAACTTTCTTGAATATGTGTGCATTTTTTTAATGTTGCCTTTTTTAAATTCCTATATTTGAATTTTTTCAAAGACTGTATGAATAAGACTATTCATTCAAGGAATAGTAGAGAAAAAAATTGGAAATAAATTACACTTATCCAAACAAATCAACAAATATTTAATATGATAAAATATAAATGTTATTGATGTTTTCGTAAATACTTTTTTGAACAAATTTGTTAATAAATTTTTGGCGTTGTTATTATTCAAAATCAATGGTGTATTCAGTATGGGGGCATTTCGAAGAACAATATATCCATGAATTTCACCAAAATTTCATCCCCCCACTATTGTTGGTTCTCGAGATAATGATTAATAAATTCTCAATTTTGTAAAAATCATAACTTCGTAACGGCTGATCGGATTTTAACGATTAAAAAAAAAATCTTTTTTATTTTTTTCGCCCTTCTAGAAAAATATGCCCTCATCGGATAAAAGCTCATTAAACAGTTTTCAGGGTAAATTGACAAAAAACAATTTTTCCCTCTTCCATCATAAAATAATCCTGTGGAGTTGCGTGTCGCTCTCCTCTACCAGGAAAAAAAAAATAGTGAATGGAATTCCTGATGGCCCTTTCGTAGAAAAAAAAAACAAAAAATTCCCCCGAAAACTGTCCAATGAGCTTTTCTCCGATGACACAATATTTTTTTTTCGAAAACGGCGTAAAAAATAAAAAGGATTCTTTTTTTAATCGTTTCAATCCGATCGGCCGTTACGAAGTTATGATTTTTAAAAAATAGAGAATTTATTAATCATTATCTCGAGAACCAACAATAGTGGGGGGATAATATTCTTTTAGGTTTCATTGTCACGTAAAATTGTGTTCCCATAGCAAATTCGCGTTTCGTGTTATGCACATTGGAGACAATATATTTTGAAACACAATTAATTTTATTTGAATTTAAAATTAAAAAAAAAAAAAAAACGTATTGCAACCGCTGGGAATCGAACCACCGACCGCGTGAACCACAACCGGGCGCGTTACCACGCGACTATTTCACTCATTCAAAGTTAAGCAAGAGTTATTGTACTTAAATTGCGGGCTCCCGCTTTTGGAATTCATATATGGGTATTTTTTGGATTTCATTATCCCGTAAGTGTAATTTATATACCCATCATATACATTTATTCGCACCTCGCGTCTCTCATTATGCCTCGGGTTCTCTTTTATTCCTATACTCTATGTATATTCCCTTCTATTCCTATGCTCTAAACAGAAACAGACGCTATATAGCTCTCTCTCTCTCTCTCTCTCTCTCTTCAGACGCCCCACTATTCCGTGACTGGGCGTACTCGATTATGAGTGACGTCACAGCCCGATCGTCGCTCCTCCAGTGGTCGTTTATACAAGCAAAAAAAATTGTCTTCACGCCAAGCATAGGAACTGGGCTTCTATGTACGTCTGACTTCGTTGCCACGGTTCAGGTGACCACCGCTCATCTGTACACGCGGCAACTAACCACGGACGTTGTTATCGGACGTACGGGTGTAAGTGGATACTGCTGGACGTTTGATCATTCGACCGTCCGATGGCGCCACGAGTCAAAAACGGCTAGCTTCGTTCCTTGAAAATTGTAGGGCAGCAAATTCTACGAAGTAACGCCGTTTTCGACTCGTGACGCCATCGGACGGTCGAATGATCAAACGTCCAGCAGTATCCACTTACACCCGTACGTCCGATAACAACGTCCGTGGTTAGTTGCCGCGTGTACAGATGAGCGGTGGTCACCTGAGCCGTGGCCACTTGATACCGTGTACAGTCGATCGGCGTACAGTTGAATGCGTGTCTACTTGATTCGTGTTTGAATGACGCGGAGTGCGTTTGTAACCAATCGAATCCGTGGACAGTTTTATTCGTGGTCAGTCGATCCGTGTACAGTTGAGCGTGTGGTCAAACGAATGGTGGCCAGATGGTGGTGTACAGTCGACGTGGTGTACAGTTGTTCCGTGGTCACTCGGCTGCTTGCCCAATAGATATCTCACATATCTCTCATACATACTAATATCTTTCATATGTACTCATATATCTCTCTCTCATTCTCTCTTTCTAACAAACGCGACAATCATTGTATCACCATGTACACGCACGCACGCACACCCCCCCCCCCCCCCATATTTCCAGCGTCAAGTTTTAACCATCATGAATTCGATAAAAAGGGGAAAAAAATGAAAAATTAAATGCGGTGGAGCTTCCACTCAACCTAAAATTTTCAGCTTTTAACATAAATTTTTTTTCTGCCAAAACTAACTATTTCAGGTGTGGCCCGTTGGAAACTCGATTTTTTTTCAAACACCCTTATATATCGATGGACTAATGCCAAAGGGGCGTATCGGTTATGTATAAGCATAGCTTAGATGCACTTATGGAATTTAACCATCGATATATATATAATAACAATAAATAGCCAAAGCAAGCACGAATGCAGAAATCTATCATTAGTTAGCAACGAAAAAGGGTTGTTGATGTAAATATGGGTAATTATTTATATTAGCTGCTTTTCTGAATTTTCGCTTTTTTCCCCCGACTCTTCGACACTAAAAATGATTTTCGGCACTAAAAATGATAATGGGGGGGGGGGGGGGGGGGGGGATAAAAAGTTGAAAAAATAAATGAATAAATAAATCTAAGAAATCTGATGTGTATATATTTCCGATGTTATATAAGATATAACATCGGATGATAATGATGATGTGTATATATATTTATGTGTATCTGATGTGATATATTTTCCGATATTACTCGTTTTCTTTCGACGAAACCCTTGATTTCACCACTAACAATGATAATCAGGTGGGAGGACTCGAAAAATATACTCAACCTAAACCGACATCAAAATCCAACCCAAAGACGCTTACAACATGAATGTAAAGTGGCGAAAATTTGAAAATACTGAAAACTTATAGGTTTCCTATTCATTTTTTCGAAAAAATCGGTTCATTTTTGTACATCTCAAACGACTCAGCTTCGTCTAAAACACATGATTTTAAAGTAGCGAAAAAACAAATTCACAAGTTTCGATTTTATTTTATTTATTTTTTTTAAATAAATGCTTCATTATTGTATAGCTCGAACGACTCGGAATCCTCTGAAACACTCATACTATTATTCTAAAGTAGCGAAAAGAAAAGAAAAATATTTTACAAGTTTCCATTTCATTCATTTTTTCGAAACATAAATGAAATCGAAAAAATGAATTTAAAAACCTGTTATTTTCAATTATTTTGAAATTTTCGCCACTTTAGAATCATGTTGTAAGTGCGTTTGGGTATATTTTTCATGTTCTCCCGCTTAATTATTATTGTTATTGCCGAAATGAAGGGTTTTGACGGGAAAAATACGCCAAAAATTCGGAAAAGTAGCTAAACTAAAGAACTACTTCAATAAGAAATAAAGATTAGAAGAAGTGAAGCAAGCTAAGTGCGAACGTCGTGGCGGAATTTATCATTCCAGCAACTGCAAAAGTCTTGTTCAAGAATGCACGAAGGAATAGAAGAAGGAGGAGAAGAAGAGATGGAGAGAGAGAGAGAGAGAGAGAGACTGACGTGTGAGCGAGATGATGATGATGATGATAATATTTATTTAGCTCTGAGGGTTAACCCATAAGAGCACCTTACAAACGTTTGCTTCACAAAGTAACCTTAAAACTAACTTAAGAGCAACTCAGACTAAAAACTAAAAACTAGGGCTTGAAGAGTACTGGCGAGCAGCGAGTAACGGAGTATCAAAAGAGCGAGTAGCGGAGTGACAGGCAAGAAATATCAGTTTCGCAAGTAATCAAAAAGTCGCGATTTAAATAGCGCGTGAGACGTGGATCCGCGCAGAGCTACCGGTAGATTGTTCCAGCAAGATGCCGCGATATATTTGAAGGAGCCCTGTCCAACGGCCGTACGGCAGAAGGGAACCTGAAGGTCGAGGGCAGAGCTTCTGGAGGGGCGAACTGTCACCTCATTTCGGAAAACAAGAAGCTCTCGAAGATGCAGGGGATTTCGTGTTTTCAGGACCGAAAAAGTGAGGACACCAAGAAAGTATAGGCGACGCCTTTCAGGATCGAGCCATGCGAGGTCACGGTAGAAATTCGTTATGTGCGCATCACGTGGGAGGTCGCATATAAATCGAATACATGCATTTAGTGCGCGTTTAGGGCGACATTCTGCTCGCTCGACGCATCAGACAGAACAACACTACAGTAGTCGAGTATGGGAAAGACAAAAGCCTCGATCAGACGAGCACGAAGCCCACGCGAGAGCATTCATTGATTTCGTTTGAGCTGGGCAAGCGTGCCGAAAATGTTACCGCGAATAGCTGTAACCTGAGGTCCCCATGACAGCGAGGGGGTCAACAAGACGCCCAAGACGACAAGACGAGAGAGAGAGAGAGCGCGAGTCTTTCGGAGGTCTAGGTACTACTTGAACGACTAGTACGAACGAGCTACTAGGTAGCTCCATGAACGAAATATTATTATTTAAAATTTCTGCATGTCATACGTACTAACGTATCTCCAGGTATACTATGCATGTCAAAACGGCGAAACGCGCTGGACAGCCTATCCCCTCTCTGCTCTGACCAAAAGACTCACTCCCTCTCGCTCACCCATCGGTCTCTCTCTCTCTCTTCTTTTATTCCTCCATTCTCTTGTCCGCTATAACTGACGCTGTCCAATGTGATATTTTTTTTTTTTACACCTCGCCCTGACACTCCACGGTGTATAGCGAACCAAGTCTCGGGTTCACTTCCCAATTCCGGAGCTACGTCACGTTTCGTCGGAAAATTTTATTTTCGACGAAACTACGAGACTGGGACTCGAACCCTCGACCTCCCGATGCTCTGGTTTAGAGGCAGGCATGCTAACCACTACACCAGAGCACCCGGTAAATGTGATACGCACGCTGGTCTAAAGTGGCGCCATCTCACAGAATTCAAGATCGCTTCCTGTGCTATCTAGTCGCGCGCAACGTATACTAGGTTTCATAATATTCTTTACCAAATACGTCGAAATTTCGATATGTTATCTACAATTATTTTGAAGGCTGATTTCCCTGTTATGTTGTGCCCCAAATAAATTTATTTTAGCACAACGCTTGCAACACCTCTGCGAACACGCATGTTAAAATTGCAAGCTCAGAAATTTGGCAATTATTGGAAATAAGGTTAAAAGTTTGTTTGTAACAATGATTGCGACAAGGCTGCCTGCGAGAACGTGATGCACAGCAATGTCGTAATTAGGTCTTTTCCCTGCTTGTTGACCAAGCAGTTCACGTCTAAGGACCTTGGCAAAATTTCCCTATATCTACAGGTAATCGACAGATTATCGACAGTCTTCGTTCAGATTTCAAGCTGGTTGGTCTTGAGGTACAAACTTTTGTTTGTAAACATCATCGTCAATTCAACTTCATCATACTTTGGTTATGTAAACTTGAATCTGGCAATCATTCCCACAAAATCCCGTCCGTAACGATTTCATCACCATGTGACGAAATTCGCGGGCACAACAGTTATTTAGATGAAAATAATATTTGTACTTGTATCATTTTATGTAATACCTTATAATCTATGGCATGAGGCTTCGTTTTTTCCCATATCTATCAAATAAAATGCCAGAAATAACGATTAGTGATTACAGATCAATGTTAATAAGAAGCTGTAAAAAAAATTGATTTTGAAAAATCGAAGAGCCTCATGCTCTTTGTTCACTTCTCCTCAGTCACTCATATCAATTTCATGTCAATTGAATGTGTTTTCGCTGAGAAATTGGCTTTAAAAAATTCTAAGTGCTATTTAACGGGCTATACGTTTTGTAACCCCCTGCATTAGCTGGTCAATTTATTGACGACCCCGGAGTGTGCCACGATGGGATTTACCACGATGGGATGCTACCAACGGTAGGATTTAACACTTCATTTTTTCATTTTTTGTTTTCTTTTTGTGTTTTTTGTTTCCTTCCGTATTCGCGACCTCGAAAATCCCAGAGTACCAATTTTATCGAAATCGAGTAAAATTTTCAACTTCGGTCCACCATTCTGGAACTGCCATTTTGAATTTTCGAATTTCAAGTTCAGATTCGTAATAAGCGACCTCAACAATCCCGGAGTACCAATTTTCATCTAAATCGAGTAAAGTTTTTGATTTTGTCGGCCATATTGGCGCCGCCATTTTGAATTTCCAAATTTTTACTTCAGATTCGGATTCAGCGAGCCCAAAAACCCCCGATTGAGGCTCGGATTCCAAATCAGAGCAAGTTAAATAGGGAAATAAAGGTTGACGCACTATTGCGTCAATGCCAACGAAGGGGTTAATGATGAAATACACGGATAGCCCGTGAGCGGTCCGACTGTCTCTTGTTTCATGCATGCCCCGCTCACCGCGCGCTCTGCCGCGTCTAGGATCTCGCCTTCCCCCACTACTAGCCGTGAAAAAAATAAATAAACCATTGTTAACCTTTTCTACTATTACCATGGTTTCGATATCCAGGTTTTCGATATTCAGGTTTCGATTACCATGGATTCGTACCATGTACGATAATGATACAGCCTATAGAATAGATTTCAATTTTTGTTAAGATAGGTAATATACATTTGATAATTGGAAACTTTTCTTATAATAATCCCGAATACGCATAAATACATTACATATAAAATGAATACTGCAACGGTACGTTTTTTCTCAAAAAGAGATTCCTTCACGCTATGCGTGAATTCGTGCTTTGTTGAGCAGAGCAGGTGCACGTAAGTTTTTCATTTTTTACGATTTATTTTATTCTTCTTCGTATATATTATAACACGGTGTTACAAACGAGCTCCTTAAGTCGCCCGCCGCCACACCAATTCCCTCTGTAAAATAGTCTTAAGTAAAATAGCGATAATCATAGTAAGCCACAAAATATCACCAGCATCCCTCGTCGTATCTCTCCCCCTTCCGCCACCACCGTCGTCCCATATCACATGCATACGAGCCAGCCACAGCTGATCCCTATACCATGCCATTGGCCCCCGAGTACCCTTCCTCCTTCCCCTCTGTCACACGTAACCCCTCATCGCCGAACAGTTGTCCCAGGATCGGGAAGTAACGCCACCGAAGACCCGGTCGACAAGCTCATGAAGTCACCATCGACATCACCGTGGCCACAGGGAAAAATCATACAACATCGGAAAGGTGACGGCAGGTGAGGGAATTGACCACGTGATCAAGGGAACCCTCGATCAAAACGACGGGTTCGGGCGAGATCGTGGCCCTCCCCTCGACCGTCACCAGGAACAACGTCTGGTACCCGTGAACTCCCTCGTTACGATTTATCCCATGCGAGGTGAGGGATCGTGGTGCCAGAATTCATATCGAGAGAAAATGTCCCTGTGTGCCACAACGTGGTCAAAAACTGGCAAGAGAGGAGCCCCGTCGTCGGCCGGGCTCAGCCATCAGCCGGAGAAATGGGAGTTGCGTCACGGGTCGTCGAAGGCAGCACCGCACGGGCCTTGGATAATCGATCCATCGTCCTGCGCAACGCGCTCGTGACCTCAGCTCCTAATCACCCAATAATTCATCGATTTTAGATCCACCATTGACCCAATTACTCATCGCTCATGTCCTTTACCCGAATTCCTTCCTTCCCCGAGTTTTTCGAGCAGAGAGACGACGAGCAAAAATCACTTCGACGAGCGCCCGACAAATCAAGTTGTATTATATCGAGTCCCATATAGAACGAGTTATTGTATTGTGTGAGAGAGAAAGAGCTAAAGAGCGAGATCCACGCCCTTACGAAAAGACCGAGGATTCGAGAATTCAAGCGTGTCGAGCGAGGACGCAATCGAGTTCCCGAGTATCTCAAGTGAGTTCGTTCCATTACCTTATCTTTTATTTAGTATTTGGATCGTCTGAGTTTGCAATTTCTGAGTTTCATCGTTTTTCAATTTGAGCAATTTTTCGCGAAAGTACGTGCTCGCCATATTGGCCGCGTGCCTTATTCCCCGTTGTATTGTATAATTCGTGCGTGTGGCGACGTAGCGCGATCCCTTCCGATCGAGTTTTTTTTGTTATCAATTGCGTAGTATTTTTCCGTTGTATATTTGTACAACGACACGGGTAATAATTAAGGTTGTTTAGAAGCATGGTGGGGATGGATCAGAGTGGGGGAGATTTTCCTATGCTTATACATTGGGCGCCGTAACAATTTTTTTTTGTGCCCTGTAGCCTATCCATCCATTATTATTATTTTTTTTATTCGTCAATTATTATTTAAATTCGCATAAGTTGGAGATTTTATCAAAGTTATCATGATATTTTATTTTTGTTCATTCTTAAATGGTTAAACATATCGATAATAAAAAATGTTGAAATCACAAATAATCGCGGCAACATTGGGGCCTCTTTTGTCGCCCGCGTTTCCAGTAACGTAGGCTCAAGGTTCGTTGCCTCCTGATGTGAGTGACATAACCTCAAAAAAGTACACAGCGGTGAAATGTTTTGATTGACGAATTGATTATTGCAACGACATCATAATGAATAGTGAGCGAGATGAAAAGACGAGTGAGACCGGGAGGGATGATTGTAATTTATTTTTCGGTATGTTTATAATTATTCTGTGCTAAAGCGTCACGCATGCTATTAATTTTTCAAATTTCGCGCGCGGATTCAATATCCACGCTAGCTCAGTCCTTCCGCCCCTTCTCTCTGTCTCGAAAGTCCGGTGTTGCCGTGCCTGGCAGATACTCGGCCGCTCCGAGTGAGTTTTGACCCGATTTGTCATGCATATGTTGTAATATTTTAGAGGAAAATCTCCAAAGGCTAATCATGTTGATATTGATCGACGCGGAATACTTCAGAGAATAGTTTGTTGGTTTTTCAAAAAAAGTTCAATGGCACGATCATATTTATTGTAAGATTACTGAGGTCGCGCACGGCTCTGTCCATTAGAGACTGTAGTCAGCCGCTCGAATGTACACAACTTTGTAATTTTTTTCTCCATAAATAAGCTCCAAATCAACTTGAAATTTTACAGAGACATAGTTCACATGTTCGACTATTCACTGTAAAAATTAAAAATTTTTTTCATAAAGCGTGATTTGCTTCTAAACAACCTTAAGAGGCCTGCGAGCCGGTAAATGCACGTCTACGAGACTTTCCTGATTACTCAGATTCCCCTTTGTTTCAATATAGTACATTCCCCTTTCCTTTCTATTCTTTTTTTTTTTTGCGATTATCGAGTTAGAGAATTGTCGTCCCCAGGACGGCTGGCACCCAACAAACTTTTTACTTAGACAAGATAAAGGATCTTTTTTTTTGTATCATCATATTATATTTTTTTAAATTAATATCGAATAAATTGGAAATTGTCATTTTTTTAAAGTGAATACTTCTTATGCGACGCCGACAAACCCAGAGCGTTACCTGTGTTACTGTCCTGTCCTGTTAAGCCGAAGGAGAGCAAAGAGGAATAGAAGAAGAGAGCGAGTGGCTCGCCATCCACAGTGCTATGGTTTAGCTTCGTCATCCATATAGTAGACCTGGGTATACGTGTATTAGTAAACAGCGGCGAGTACGCATGCCGTTCTATCCGTTGAATGAGTGAGTCCACCCTATGTGTGGGGTCACTGCGCTTCGTGCGGCATGTAGACAATGTTCACCACCATTCGTTAGAACTTTCGTTTTACAGGAAAGCAGGTAGTTGGTATCGGAAAGGTGTTTACGAATAACCTTTTTCATATATACACACCAAAAAACGTCTTTATTAGTTCAAATCAACGGATAACAACTATGAGAAAATTACTGACGGTACAGAATGTTGGAAGAAATATTAAGATTCATTGATAGGTAGAATGTGGAGGTATTTTCAGGTATTAAAAAATGTGCTTTTGCGGAAAAATACGCTTTCCAGAGTTTTCCTCCGTTCGATCGTACGATATTATTTTAACTACCTGAAAATACCTCCATATTTTACCTATCTATCAACCTTAATATTTCTTCTAACATTTTGTACCGTCAGTAATTTTTCATAGCTGTTATCCGTTGATTTGAACTAATAAAGGCGTTTTTTGGTGTGCATATATGAAAAGGGAACACTCTTAAGTGAACACCTTCATTCATCCCGACACGAAATGACCAGACTGCGTCAGAATCCATATATCACACTGGAACAACAGTTTTTTTATTTTGTCAGCTCAAGGAGAGGCTTATCAATAGTTTCATTCGATTGTCAAAGCTTGAACGCTCACTCAAATGATCTCACGGATAGATTGTTCCAACATACAAAGATTATAATGCTGTCAGAAACGTTCATGAAAGGAAACGAGCCATCATCGGTCTCGAATTTTGATTTTATTCTACGATTTCAACGCGAAGAGAAACGGAATTCTGGAGTCGCCGTTTACCACCATCAACATGATGAATGTTACGTTGTAACGCATCATTTGCAAGTTAAGGCTCCTTACTCCAGTGGCGGAGAGGTCACCGTGTCGAGTTCTGGAAGAATAGGAGACCTATGTGCAATTGAATGCAAAATGGAAGATAGTTCGGATCAGAAAATTACTTTAATAGCAATTTATATTTCGCCCAATACATCGATTAAAGCTCATCGCTAAAGCGTTATTGCCCTTAACAATAGGTGGTTCTCAAGTTTTAGCCGATATGCTAGGAGACCCTGTGCATTACCGTAATGAAACGGTAATTCTCGCAGGAGTTTTAACGTCAATTTTTCATAGCCACAGGCTGAATCACTCTTTCAATTTTTAGAAAAACATTTCTCGTTAAAAATGATCAACGACAGGAATGATCCGACCACTAAAGGTAGTACGACTATAGATGCCGTATTTGCAAAAAATATCGAACAGCTCTGAAGCATTTTATGTCATATTTGAGTTATCATAATCCCATTGTTGGTATTGTAGAATTAAACGATTCTATAAATAATAGACATGAGATCAATGAAAATAGTATACAATAAGAGAACAGAATTAATTTATCCAAATTTTTTACTTACAGAAACAAATACTTATGTGCACAAATACAATTGATTTCATATCTATTACTAATTCTTACTTCTTTGCTCACCCGATCAATTCTCCCCCCCCCCCCCCATCTATACAAATAAAATTTGTAACGTCAACGTCAACACGAGGTATGAAGATACAGTAAATTCAGCTGTAAACTCATACATACAACGGATAGAACAATGTGAAATAAGGACAATCCTGTCATTTCGTGTTTTTATGCATGTCAATCTCTCCTGTTTCCCTCTCACTATTCTTTCATCTGATGAGAATAACAAGCGAGTTCCGTCGATCACATACCGACCCGCGACACGAAGAACAGCACGTTTCAGATTCCCGGTGAAGAATAGCACGTTTCAGATTCACGGTGAAGAATAGCACGTTTCAGATTCACGGTGAAGAACAGCACGTTTCAGATTCACGGTGAAGAATAGCACGTTTCAAATCCCCGGTGAAGAACAGCACGTTTCAAATTCTCGGTGAAGAATAGAACGTTTCAGATGCCCAGTGGAAAATAAAAATCGAGGATAAAATACGAGAAAAATGAGTTCATTTCATACTCCTTTCTTGGATGATAACATTATGAACACACTAATCAAATGATATCCGAATCCACAAAAGAATTAAGACCTTTCATGTATTTTTTTCTGTTTGTATAATATAGTCAATATTTAAAGAATACACTGTGAGATTCTGACAGTACAATAGAAAATGGTTACATATGAAAAATGTCATGAAAAAAAAAAAAAAAATTCTCATAGCTGTTCATCTGTAGCGATTATCGTTTACAAAAAAAAAGAAACATTTTCGAATTATTATCTATTTTTAATAAATTTAAGGTACCATGATGCACGTTTTTTCCTCGTCTTCCTTACACAATCTTAGCTTTAAAGAGTTTATTTTAAGGATGTATCGGACGTACCTTCCCAACCGAAAGTGACTTTCGTCGACAATATTGCATACTTCATGATAAGATAAAAATCGGAAAAAATTCATCCGCAATAACGACGATAAGAAGATTACTTTTTAATAATAATAATGCCCAAAAGTTATCCATAAATTGTTTAAACAAAACATTGTTTAACAAATTTTTAGGAAATGTTTTTTTTTGTCATGTGAAATGAATTCGTTGATTTTTCTGACTACGCATGAATTTTTAAAAAATTTTCTTATCATTTTGAAATTTCGGTTTTCGGAAATTTGTAATGGTTGTATTTACAAAACTATTCGTTCAATGCCCTGGAAACTTCTTAAGTGTAATAGACAACGTTTTTACGAAAACATATCCAAAATTCAGGATTTTTCCTTCATGTTTTAAAATTAAAAAATTTTCAAAAACCGAAATTTCAAAATGGTAAGAAAATTTTTAAAAAATTCGTGTGTCATCAGAAAAATCAACGAATTTATTTCACGTGTCAAGAAAAAACTTTACCTAAAAATTTGTTTAAAATAAGGAATTTGTTTGAATAAGGAGGAATATAATTCCGAGAATTGAGTTACTCCCACCAGCGATCCGAACTCGCCATGAAAAATTCTCGGCTCAACCTCCAAATAGGACCGCTTGCACTCGATAAATTTCACGTGCAAAGTCTAGTACATAACCTAACATACACTCCATTGTTCTAAATCCGGTTTCTTAATGTTCAACTCGTCTAATACCTGGTATACATGTGGATTATTGTTCATTCTAAATGCAATATTTATTGTATTATGAGTAAGGTAAAATGTTTATTTGAGAAAAAATACTCGATTTGTAATTTGTAAGAGGTACTTTGCAGTATTTAACAAAACTTTATGTATACTATTTTTTTTAGAATTAAATAAAAAAATATATTTTTTAACAAGAATTACTGAATATGCTACTTTGTGTTACCTTTTTTAAGATAATTAAATTTTTTTATTTATATATTTGAATTTTAAAAATGTGTAAATGCTAATAAGTGTTAACAATATAATACTGAAATTAATTACAATCAATTAAAATTTTCATTACTATACTATTATTCAAAGCATAAATTAAGATCAAAACGCAATTTCCACGTGCGGTCTTATTCAGAAGTCCCCCCCCCCCCTATTATACGATGCGCAAAATAGTGGGGGCAACTTTCGAACGGAGATCAGGAATAGCGGTCTTATTTGAAGAGGGCTTATTCATAGGTTGCACTGTAGCTCTATAGCAAACTAAGGAGACGTATGAAAGAGTAGATGAATCCAACTTTAAAAAATTAAAGATATTCTCACATGTACTTGGATCTAAATAAATCTAAATAGATCTACGTAGATCGCTTTTTTTAAATTTAGATTTACGGAGATCTCATGCTTATAAGTATACATTAGGGTCGTTAAAAAAAAATTGATATTTTTTTTTTTCTCGGAGCTCCATCGAAAAACGTTAGAACATATAAAAAAAAACTAATTTTCCCCAAATTTAGGATTAAAAAAATAAAAATTTAGATAGTGCTCAAGCGACTTTTCGGTTTTTTCTGCTTTGAAAATCGTGAGGTGAAATTTTTTTTGCTCCCATAGACATAAAGTGTTTGTATTTAACAGAATCATTATTTTTTTCATTTAGTAATCTGAAATTTTTTTCGAGCTGCCTAAAGTAATTTATTTGCTGCTTTTTCGACTTTTTTAGCTGAAAATCATAAAATTAACAATAGTTCAGCTACAAATGTCAATTTTTTTCTTTTTTACAAAATAAGACGTGTGTACATAAAAAAAAAAACATTTTTCGCTCGAAATTTTCGATTTTCACGAAAATTTGGAGCGAAATTTTTTTTTTATGTACACACCTCCTCTTATTTTGTAAAAAAGAAAAAAATTGACATTTGTAGCTGAACTATTGTTTAATTTTATGATTTTCAGCTAAAAAAGCCGAAAAAGCAGCAAATAAATTACTTGAGGCAGCTTGAAAAAAATTTTCAGATTACTAAAATGAAAAAAAGTAATGATTCTGTTAAATACAAACACTTTATGCTATGGGAGCAAAAAAAAAAATTCACGTCGCGATTTTCAACAAATAGCAGAAAAAACCGAAAAGTCGCTTGAGCACTATCTAAATTTTTTTTTAATCCTAAATTTGGGGAAAATTACTTTTTTTGATGTTCTAACGTTTTTGGACGGAGCTCCGAGAAAAAAAAATATCGATTTTTTTTGAACCACCCTAGTATACATAGATCTAAATTACTTTTTTTCCGTTGGATAATGTTAACTTACTTTCCGTACAGTTGAATTTATGCAGCTTATATTTATCGTTCACAAACTTAGACAGTAGACAATACTCTCTGTGGTTTTTTCAGCGCAACTATGTTCTGTACTTTTTTTAGCTGGCAATATCAGAAAAATCATATTTCTTCCTCATAAAAACTTATAATTATTTTTGACTTACAGGGTATACTGTCAGAATCTCATTTTATTCTTTAAATGTTGACTTGTATTATACAAACAGTAGAGAACAAATAAAAGGTGTTAATTGTTTCGTGAATTCGGATATCATTTGATGAGTGTGTGCATAATATTTTATCATCTAAAACGGGAGTATAAAATGAACTCATTTCATCTCGTATTTTATCCTTAATTTTTATTTTCCGCTGGGACATCTGAAACGTGCTATTCTTCACCGTGAATCTAAAACGTGCTGTTTTTCACCGGGAATTTGAAACGTGCTATTCTTCACCGTGAATCTGAAACGTGCTATTCTTCACCGTGAATCTGAAACGTGCTATTCTTCACCGGGAATCTGAAACGTGCTGTTCTTCGTGTCGCGGGTCGATACGAGTATTCACTTCTGACGCGAGTACCATGTGTACACGCACCCGGTTTTTTTTTTTTTTCCATTTCTATTTCACCTCATTTTTATTTCTTTTACTTCCCCGAGTTTTTCCCATACGAAGCCCGGGTTCGCCTAGTTATCGTCCGACTGAATATCGAAAGGCCGTGACAATTGTGACGCATTTGTTTAGTTTTAGCGTCCGAGGTCGTCCCGACCTTAGTTTACAAGACGATATTCGAATAATCCGGATAATTTTTAATATCTAGCGTATGGGTTCGTTATCGTTTTTTCAGTTTTCGCGTTATCGTACGTTTTAGTTAGCAAACCGTGTTTTATGGGGTCAATCGCATGAAGGATACCGAGTTACCGTGAGACAGGGCCGAAATAACGAGCCACCCGGTATATTCGGTCTTTCTTGGACAAGTAATCAAGGGGAGTATAAAGGATCGAGTGGAAATCTCGACGCTTCACGTGAATGGTATGGAGAAGAGACGGGCGGTTACGTTTGAGTTCCGTTTACGTATGGAAGGTCGTTGTCGGCTGGGATTGCGATTACCCAGCCACCACGGATTGCCCGATCGCATCGCTATCGTTAGGCTTAGTTTTAGGTAGGCCCGGATCTTCCCCATACTCGAAGAATACCCCTTGGAGCCCATCCGCAAAGTAAAAAGTACCCCCCACGCCATAACACCTGGGCATTTTTCCGTTATCGACTATTAAGAGATATTTTGGTTTAAATTCGTATTATCGTTCGAATTTTACCGTTTCATGTTGGTGATAGGGTTTTATTTGTGTGCGTGATGTAAGGAGAAGAGTGGGCTTGGAATCTTATTACGCGTGCGCGTAATCGTCCCCTCTTTTCGCGTTACCTTTTCGATCAAGCTATCGGTTCGATTCACTCTCTTGCGGCGCGACTCTCGACCCGAGCGGTTCACCGCTTGGGGAGCTCCCGACATGCTACCGTTTCTGCTCCCGTTTTGGTAACGTTACGCTATCGCTTGTTCTCGAGCTATCGTTTCGACGTTCTCGTTTTTTTGATATCGTTTGTTACCGAGCTATCGTTTGGCGTTCTCGTTTTCTGATATCGTTTGTTACCGAGCTATCTTCCGGCGTTCTCGTTTTGCCGCTATCGTTTGCTCTCGGCTAATTTCGATCTGACGTTACCATTCCCGTTACCGTGCTCAGTTCCCGTTACCGACGTTATGGCTAATAATTTTTCGAATTTCTCGTCAGCCATTATTCTTTTCAGCGTTACCGAATTTATTTTTAGCGACCGACGTTCTCGTCGTTACCGAATTTGTTTTATTCGTTATCGCTCCCGTTATCGTGATATCGTTGCGTTCCATTCGTTATCGAAATTTGGGGTATGGTCTAGGGGTTTAATGTAAGCTATCGATTCGGAAATAAATTAGCCTGTACCAAGGCCCCATACCGTATTTTTCGTGTTGAGTTCATTTATTTCAGGTTACGTTTTCGAAGGCACTCGAAAGTTGGCTAGCCGTCCACGCCCTCTCACCTCAACCTACATCCTGAGCGAATCGGGTATACCGTCACCGTTCTCGCCATCCGACACGCCAGCGTCCATTTTAGGTTAAGTTTCGTTTCCGTTCATTTTGTCCATTTCAGCTAAAGTTACGTTTAGCGGGTTTGGTAATTCCCGCCGTCGAATTAAAAAGATTACCTGGCGCTCAACGGCTCTCCCGGCGTGGAGGATGGTGAGATAGGCTGAAGGTGACGCGAATCACGAGATTACCGTCACACAATATATATATATATATATAATATATATACTTTCATTTCTCGTTGTTATCTGTGCCGTCTAGTATATTTTTTTTCTTTATTGCAGAAACGATTTTTCGTTGGATCTTTTGATACCTTCAGAGTAATTATCAAACATAATTTCTATTTGATTTTTCCTAATTTGGTACGGATCTAGAGTCATGTCAGAAGGATGAGCCCAGTTGCGGGAAATCCGAGGTATCGCAAGGAAATCCGTCACTGGCACTCGAAATAGCTTAGACCGATTTTTGGTAGAGTGCAGTTGCGTGAAATCTGAGGTCTCCCAAGGAAATCCGTCACTGGCACTCGGAATATTCAATGACGATTTATGGTAGAGCCCAGTTACGGGACATCCGAGGTCTCCCAAGAAAGTCCGTCGCCAGTACTCAGGATATGTGATGAGGTAAGGTAAATCTTGCTTGTATTTTTTTAAAAATTGTTTGGCCAAAAATTATTACTCTGAATGATTCTATAAAATGTTAATTGACTCTAATAATTTAATCTCTAGTTCGCTGTGTAGATGGACAGAATAACAGCCTAGAATGCTTCGTATGGTCTCTCTGACCTAGAGTAGAGTCGGCTGATAAGAGCTCCGGCCTAAGGAGTGAAGTGCTTTTCCGTGGCCGGAGTTCTTCCTTTTATACACGTTCGCGGCTGGCTCCTAGAAGAAGCCTCTTTGCGTGAGAACCCTCACTTCTGACGTCACAGGTTCAAGCAGCGTTTCCATAGCGCAGCGTTCCTCCCCTCACCATGGTTTTAGGCCGATTGCCATAACGCACTCCTTACCGGATTTGCTTCAGGCGCATTTGATAATAGCGCGACGGATTTTACCGCCGGAGTGTTGCCAAGGGAATGGCGATATCGTTTTAATATATTTTACAACTGCGATTACGAAATAGATTTTAACACGAATTCTAGTTGTTGTGAAAATAAAATTTGACCTCCAGAAATAAATGTTTCATTTTAAAAATCCGAAATACATACAATTTTTTTATACTGTATATAATGTATTCTGCCCACAAAAAATGATTCTGAAGTGCTGGACACACTACGTTATGAGTAGGGACGGATCCGGCTTCTGTCGTGGGTACTGGGGCACGGTGCGCTGCTGCAGCGCCGTATTAAAAATTAAAAAAAAATAGACTTCATGAAACCTTCATCGAAAAAAAAAAAACATTTAATGAAGTATAAATGAATGAAGAATCTCATCACATTTTTTTATTTTTTTTAAATTTTCTTAAACAACCATTTCTGCCAAATTTAGTACCCTAAATAGTATATTTTGGCACAACGCTTGCATCACCTCTACCAATGCGGACGTTGAACTGGCAAGCACAGCAATTGGGCTATAATCGGAAATAAAGTTAAAAGTTTGTTAGTGGCAATGATTGCGACAGGGCTGCCTGTGGGAACGCGAAGCACAGCAATGTCGCAATTTAAAGTGCTTGACACTGCTTGTTGACCAAGCAACGTCTGTCTATGGACAACGGAAAAATTACTCCATATCTAGAGGCAATCGAAAAATTATCGACAGCCGTTGTTCAGATTTCAAGCTGGTTGGTCTTCAGGTAAAATTTATTGTTTGTAACTTTCTATTTGTAACAGTATCATTAATTAAATCATCGTACTCTGTTTTTGTCTACTTGAGTTTTACTCATTTACGCAATCATTCCCACAAAATCTATCCCCAGTATTTGATACTCGTATTTTATTATCAGGGATACAACACAAAAAAATCTTTAAGCAATTTAAAGGTTCATAAAAACAGAAATTTGTAATTATTTACCACTTGCAAAATATCTTCTCATATTTTATTCTTTCAGCTTTCGAAAGAGCGATAGTTCATCTCTCTAAGATAAATAAAACCAGAAAAATTTCAAGTTAACGAAGCGCTAATTTTGCAACAAATTCAATAATTTATAACCTTGGGGAAATTTTTTTTTTCGAGCGAACAAAAAAATACCTAGCAACTTTTTCAACGTTTATTTCACGTAAATAAAAGTTTCAATCGTTTCAAAAAAATACGAGGTCAATTCTTGACCGATTGCTCTTGGACCATATATGATGTGACGGGGTATTTTTTGCTCCGATCACAAAAAGAAACTCCAACAGTTATACATAGCACGTCTTGGCGAGCACCGTCTGCCATCGTCACGAGTCCCTCCCAGAATGATTCAACAGGACCTAGCATTAACTTACAGTCATACTTTCTAATTTATTTTGTATCATTGTCCCATCCTCCCACGAGCAATCAACGGGTTCCAGTTGTTATCAGCAAAATCGCAAAATCGTCGACAAAATCATCGTTCTGGTAACGTCAAACTACCGAGCGAGAGATAACTATTCGACTATCTTCGGGTCATCTCGCCTGGTTACCGTCGTGAGCCCAACCACGTCTGCCTCTGTTAGACAAACACGCCGATCTCTCACCTGCGCATTACATAAGCGTGGTCATTGGTCTCGTCACCATCGAGCAAGAGCGCAAACATTCAAATCAACGAGCGACGGGTCACCGAGTCAAAGCTCCACCCCGAGCTGCCAGCTCATATTATTGACGAAACTTTGTCGGGAACGCTTCAACTCCGTCCCCGAATTCATCATATCCTGACGAACATCATCGTGCACAATCATCGAGCTCCCGAATCATCTAAGAAGCGAATATTCAAATTACCCGGGTCGGAAGGACTATGTCATCTTGATCCCGGAAAACCGATAATACAGGCCCACAAAAAAAAAGAATATTTTTCGGGGATCTACGATCATCAGTCTAGTCATCGGGGGATTCGACAGGGGTGTTTGGTGCAAAAAAAGATGATCATGTAAAAATTTCAGGGATGGCAGGTGGGTGTCTCCTGAGTGTAAATCTAGATTAACGACCTTTTATCGCTATCAGGGTCACCGTCATCTTGGATAACGCGTTTCGCTCTATATCTCGCGAACTGTCCACTTTACGACAAAATGTGTAGAGACCTTTTTTGTGGATTATTAAATTTTCCATATTTTTTTTTGTTAATAACTTATTTTCAACATTACTAGGGTCCACCACGCGCGCTTATGCGCGCGAACGGTTTTCTGACAACGCTGCAGCGCTCTAATTTAGTTTCAATCGAGACTAATCAACTGTCAAACTGACAGTTGTGACAAACTGACAACTGACAAACTGAACTTGATCACGAATCCTCGTCCGCTAACCGACCAATCACAAGACGAATAAAACGACAACAATGGATTCGATTATTTCGATATCTTCGATAAAATCTCGTCATCCATGAAATTTTTACGAGTTTGACTAGGGAACGGAGACGCGCGCTCACGCGCGCGAGCGGTTTTCTGGCAGCACTGCAGCGCTCCAATGTAGTTTCGATGTTCGACTAATTAACTCTCAAACTGACAGTTGTGGAAAACTGACAACTGACAAACTGAACTTGATCACGAATCCTTGTCCACTAACCAACCAATCACAAGACGAATAAATCGACAACAATAGGGAATATCGCATTTCGGTAATTCGATAAAAATCACGCGCGCGAGCGGTTTTCTGATAGCGCTGCAGCGCTCCAATCTAGTTTCAAGGATCGGCTAATCACTGTCAAGCTGACAGTTATTGTGACAAACTGACAACTGACAACTATTCCTTCTACTCCGACATTATTCGCCCTTCCTCTGTGTTCCACGGCTGCAGCCGCTCCACCTCCCCTTTGGCCCCTGTATCGCATTCGCCGTAGACGGAGGGAAACTGCAGAAAATCTTCCGTCGATACAGATCGGCTCCTACCTAGTCCCCCTGATGGCCGCGCGAGTAAACTCAAGCGCGGTCTTTCGCGAGGCGCGCCAGGCAGATTCCTCCTTTGCTGCGATACAGTGGGTAAGTCAGTGCACGGCTAAGCGGCCACCTTCCGAGGGATAAGAACCGCTGCGGGAGTCCTCCAAAGCCGTATCCCGACTACCCACTCCTCACAGAAAAGTGTTTTTTGGGCATTTGTTTTGGTGGGCTCCGAACCACCGGGATTGCAGATTAAACACATAGAAAAGTTTCTATTGATGTCGGCTGTGGGGCTCGAACCCGGGTCCGCTGCGTGCGAACCCAGAGCCTCACCCACCGAGCCACTGCGCTCCCCCTTTTATTAAAAAAAAAATTTTATTATGTTGTTTTCGTAATTTTTTAAAAATAATGTGACTCTCGTGCACAAACGTATTCGTTTGTGTCTATTCATTCTATATCTATTCATATTCATATTCTATATTGTGTATATCCATGTCTATCTCTCTTTTATTAAAGAGAGGTAGACATGCCGAGAACGTTTCAGCATGAAATGAAATTTTTTTATACAATATAAATTGTATACAGGGTGGCCCAAAATTAGATGCGGAAAATGATAGGGCTAATAAAGGGCGTCGAGCTGAGTAAATTGATCCCAATAACATGTGGTCTGCGAAGTCGCGTTCGCGAGATACGGCCGATTAAAAAATCCCGCTAACCGCCGGCATGTAGGCAACCGAGTACACAGGAATCATCGGTTCTGAGTCTTGTTGACAAGCGCGCGCGTACGCTGATGCGGAACATAACACTTTCAAATTTACGAGCTCGACTATGCATTCAAGTTGGAGGTCGAAACTTCGAGCATCTCTTGTAGCGATTCGTTTTCCTAATAAAATTAGATAAGGAAAAATTACGTTCGGAATTCTCAATGTTGAAAGCGTTATTCACTTCCATTACCCATCCTTGTCGTTGTGTTTGGCGAAAATTCAATGCCAAGAGTGTTTTCGTTTGAAATTCGTAAATTTGAAAGTGTTATGTTCCGCATCAGCGTACGCGCGCGCTTGTCAACAAGACTCAGAACCGATGATTCCTGTGTACTCGGTTGCCTACATGCCGGCGGTTAGCGGGATTTTTTAATCGGCCGTATCTCGCGAACGCGACTTCGCAGACCACATGTTATTGGGATCAATTTACTCAGCTCGACGCCCTTTATTAGCCCTATCATTTTCCGCATCTAATTTTGGGCCACCCTGTATATTGTAACGTGTCATCCTATACGTATACTATATACGTATATCGACGTCCTACATAACGAAAACCGGTTATGACCGGATTTCAATTAAACAGTGAGTAAGAGAGAGAACGAGCTATAAACCAGTGTAAGCCGGATAAAACCGGTTATACGCATGACTCACGGGCCGCACGAGGCGTATATAAGACCAAGCGAACAGCGCTCTATACCTTCATTTCCAATCCAACTCTCCTACCATACGCTTCGTATCGTAGCAAGCCAAATAGGCTTTCCCAAGCCCTTTTGCCGTTTATGAGCCCCCAGAATCGCTTCTGGCCCTCATAAACTCTTGACACAGCCCAGGTCACTCTTGAAAAAGCCCATCTCACTCACCCAAATCCTATCCTCCTTTCTTGCGAGCCCCCAGGATCGCACCTGGCCCTCTCAAGAAAGAATCCACGATAGAGAGCTCCCAGCATTGCAGTTGGCCCTCTCTATCTCCTAACTACGTCATTTCCTCCTTTCTTGCGAGCTCCCAACATTGCAGTTGGCCCTCTCAAGAAAGCATCCACGATAAAGAGCTCCCAACATTGCAGTTGGCCCTCTCTATCTCCTAATTACGTCATTTCCTCCTTTCTTGCGAGCTCCCAACATTGCAGTTGGCCTTCTCAAGAAAGCATCCACGATAAAGAGCTCCCAACATTGCAGTTGGCCCTCTCTATCTCCGGACTACGTCAATTCCTCCCTTCTTGCGAGCTCCCAGGATCGCACCTGGCCCTCTCAAGAAAGAATCCACGATAAAGAGCTCCCAACATTGCAGTTGGCCCTCTCTATCTCCTAATTCCGCCATTTCCTCCCTTTCTTGCGAGCTCCCAACATTGCAGTTGGCCCTCTCAAGAAAGCATCCACGATAAAGAGCTCCCAACATTGCAGTTGGCCCTCTCTATCTCCTAATTACGTCATTTCCTCCTTTCTTGCGAGCTCCCAACATTGCAGTTGGCCCTCTCAAGAAGGCATCCACGATAGCGAGCTCCCAACATTGCAGTTGGCCCTCTCTATCTCCTAGCTACATCATTTCCTCCTTTCTTGCGAGCTCCCAGGATCGCACCTGGCCCTCTCAAGAAGGAATCCACGATAAAGAGCTCCCAACATTGCAGTTGGCCCTCTCTATCACCTAATCACATCCGCTTTGGTCTTGCGAGCCCCCAGGATTGCACCTGGCCCTCACAAGAGCAAAAATCCATAGAATCAGATCATCCAAACCCAACATCCTAAAAACACCGGCATAAGGAGCCCCCAGCATCGCAGTTGGCCCTCTTTAGCCGGTACTAAATTTCCTCCTTTTTTGCGAGCCTCCAGGATTGCACCCGGCCCTCGAAAAAGGGAATCGTTAAGGAATTCAAGCATAATTATAAGCCAGGGTCTCCAAAAATTACCAAAACTATTTATTAAGTGAACGACAAACCTTAGAAAAAAAAATCAAAACGTAAGCGCCACGCAAAGAAAAATTTAGCCTACAAAGGGCAGGCGAAGCCCCTATCAAGAGTATACAGTCACATGAAAGTGACTAACGCTATTATTAAATAAAACAATTAACCTTACAAAAAAAAAATAGAACGTCAGCGCCAAGCACAGAGAAGAAGTTAGCCTTTAGAGGGCAGGCAAAGCCCTTACTACACGCACCCACACACACACACACCCACACACGCACACAGTCTAGAAAACACCTTTCAAACACTCAGATCAACACTTGTACCAAAATAAATAATAAAGGACAAATATTGTCCGATGATGATACCTGGGTTGACCACCTCTTCGAGAGCATAACCAACCCAGGAGACTGAGGACTCAAAATAAAATAAAAGTCGAATCAATAAAAATACAACACTCAGGTGTTCCGCAGATCGAGCCTAGAGTCGAACTCACGTAATAATCACACCAATAATCAAATAAAATACACACAAACATTAAACACACATCAACAAGAGGGTTTAACGTTTCAATATATTATATATGTGCATAAATCTATATGGATTATTTTTATACATGTATATTTATATAATCTAATCCATAAGATTTTTTCTAAAAAAACTTTGTCACATGCTTAAACGTTCTCGGCTTGTCTATCTTTCTTCCGTTTCTTCGTTTCTACACGAGTGTGATAGCATTTTCATAAAAAATTTCGGCAAAAAATGATGAAAAAAAAAAAAGAAAGGAAACAACAAAAATGAAATAATATTTTTCATAAAAAAACTATTTAACGCTCAAACGTTCTCTATCTGTCTGTGTATCTCTTTTTTTCTCTCGTTCCCTCCCAGTTCAACTCCCATTCTCCGCAAGGGTTTAATATATTAATTACAAATTTTTGAATAACATTTCTTTTAGTGGTAAACAAAGTTTCAAAAAAATAAAAAATAAAATGTTGAGTCCATAAATAAAGTAAAATAAAATTAATAAAAATAATCAAACTCTCTCCCTCACATTCGAACGTTATCTTCCTGTCTATCTCTGTATGCCCCGTTTCTGCACGAGTGCAATACATTTATAAAAACTCGTGCATATAATATGTACACATGCCTTTACAAATTTACAGACAGAATTTGTTTTTAGAAAAAAAATTCGAAAACAAAAATTATGAAAATTTTTTTAAAGTGGAATGAAATAAAATGCACAAAAACATTCAAGGAAAAACTTTGTCACTCACGATACAATTCTCTCTGCCTGCCTATCTGTCTCTTTTTTTCGTTCTTCGCCTGTCTATCTCTCTTTCTTTTCCTCATTCATACACGAGCGTGACCGTATTTAAAAAATTATGTGCGAATATGTATATATAGTACTCGCTTTTTCAGATAATATTTTTTTTCAGGAAACAAAATTTTGAAAAAAATGATGGAAAAATTGAACAAAAAAGAATGATATTAAAAAATATGAAATCCATAAAAATTTTCATGAAAAAAATTCCTCTCTCACACAAACGTTTTATGTCTGTCTGTATCCCTCTTTCTTTCTCAACTTTCTACATGAATGTGATATTGCTTTAAAAATGAATGAATATACGGACATCTATTCAGACAAATTTTTCAATAAGATTTTTTTTCATACAAAAGAAATCGCGTCTGGGAAACAAAAGACACGATAGTTTAGGAATTTTACCCCCTCATAAGGGCGGTTTCCTGATCATTAAAATCGTTTAAACTGTTTTTGTGGTCTCTTCTGATGTCCTAGAGGATAAAAACGAGGACCTAACTTATGCAGCACGAGATTCGATTTTTTAGAAATTTCAACCCCTCGTAAGGGTCAGTTCCTCATCATTTAAACCGCTTAAAATTTTTTAAAAGTTTCTTTCAATGTCCCCCAGTCCATAACGAAGATAAAAACGGGGACCTAATATATATAGCTCGAGATACGATTTTTTAGAAATTTTACCCACTCGTATGGGTGGGTTCCTGATGATTTAAAACGCTAAACCTTTTTTGGGGTCTTCTTCAATGCGCCAGAGCCTACAACGATGATAAAAATGGAGACCTAATTTATGCAGCACGAGACACGATTTTTCAGAAATTTCACCCTCTCGTAAGGGTGAAAAACTTTTTTTGTGGTCTCTTCCAATTTCCCACAGCCTACAACGACGATAAAAACGGAGACCTCATTTATGGAGCACGCGATACGATTTTTTAGAAATTTCACTCCCTCCTAAGGGTAGGTTCCTGATAATTCAAATCTCTAAAACTTTTTTTGGGGTCTCTTCCAAAACGCCAGATCCTATAACGATGATAAAAACGGGGACCTAATTTGTGCAGCACGAGATAAGATTTTTTTAGCAATTTCACCCCCTCGTAGAGGTGGGTTCCTGATAAATTAAATCGCACAGTATTCACACCGGCTTCCTTTATCCATCACTTCGAAATTTCTCAGTTATTGCGGACCGTGTCACTGAGTCTTGATGCTGAGTCCTTCGATGCGTCTGTCATTGGGTTATTATCCTGAGTCTGACGCGGAGTCTTTTCAACGATATTCCATTAGACAACATGTTTCTATATTTTAAACGTATCATCTGTATGTTGAGGTGATGGTGATTATTTTGACAAATCTCACCGCCTATAATGATGATAACAAATTAAATTTTTTTAGTTATATCGCACAGAGACGGATCAAAATTCTCCCACTATCGACACATGTTTATAAAAAAAATTATGCGACTGAATCTTCATAAATATTGTTGGATACATATCTTTTTTTCAATATTATATTTAGACGACTGCTCTCAATCAATTCGTTTTTATCGTGAGCATCGTCGCAGTCGGTGATATATGAGCGATGTACTCCGAGGAAGGGGTTATAAAGATCGAAGAAATTACTAATTTAGTCGGTAATCTCATATCGTTAATTACGCACGCTTTGACTTTATTTTTCAATTGGAATTACAGCAAGAAAACTATCGTCTCCAAATGTAAATTGATTTCACACACGGAGCGCGAGAGACGCGACGACGACGCGCGCGGGATTACAAAGATCGACGAGAAAGCTGTGTTAGAGTAAAAATGCATTTGACGTCGAGGGCATATTTTTTTTCATACATTTTAACACAATTGTATTATGTTGAACGAAAAAATCGTCGATAAATATCAGTTCGATGACACACGGAGCGAGAAACGATGAAATACACATCGCGCACACGCGGGGTTATAAACAACGAGAAAACTGTCGCGTCTGACATTGCGAGTATATATATAAGGTTGTTCTTTTACCCTGGGAATATTTTTAATGCTCACCATCGCGTAATATACGTAAAAAATAAACTTATTATCGCGTTTAATCGACAAAAACAACGAGTGGGTGTATAACCCGATGAAATACTTGGCTGTTTAAACTCGACGACTGCTGTCAGCTGTCAGTTCGTTTAGCAGACGAGAAAATTTGCTGTGTATATGAATTTTTCAGCAAATCGACCGATTCGCGCAAAAACCGACCAATCACGGGACGAATAAAACGCTAACAATACTTGCGAGATTAAACTATCGAATCATCGATATTTCGATATATATCGTCCCACCAACTTTTTAAGAGAGGATATTTTCCGAGTTATAACATTTACAAAACTATTTTTTCGAACATCTCCGTAACCGCTCATTATTTCGCGAAAATACTTCGTATGGAACTTGTAGAGCGTAAAATTTTCTACATTTTTTAATGCTAACTTTTTTCTTATGATCAATAGTTTGAGACCGCGTTGATTTCGCGGAGCGCCGCGAAATCCCGCTACGCGTGTGGTAACGGTCGATGCAGGTATACTCTACGCTATTGTGCTGGCATCGCTTCTATCCCTACGCTGGCCTTGGGATTTAGAAAATCTATTTTTAGCCCGCAGTGGGGATAGGGGTTGAGAAGAATATCCCTGCACCGATTAGTATGGGCGATCTACTATGGGCTGCCATAGAGTTTGTATAAAATTTAGCAGTGCATGATTCATTTCGAAGGTGAATATTAATAAAAATGGATGATACTTGTTTTATTTGCGGAAAAACTTTGAGTGAAGAAGCAACATAAACTATGCTCGAAAGAGGCATCACTTATAAAAGCCAGTATTATAAGAGAAGATAAAGAGCATGAGCTTATGCTAACACCATTAAAATCCATAAGGTAATAATCATTACATTGTTGACATTTCTATGACTCATGAACACATCCTTAAAAATTCTGCTTGTCCGAACGCATTAAAAATACAACCATGATTCTTGATGCGTGCTTCCAATCAAATTTTCAACAATTTCGTGTATCTGTACTTAAATATATACATTTTATGACTCATATGCTTATAGAAAAAATATGTAATTGCAGGGTGTGTTCAACAATTTCACTATTTAACAAAAATATGCATGTTTGTGTTACTACAGTGCATGCTGATTGTCAAAAGAATTATGCTAATGAAAGGCTCGCTGCACCTGCTGCCTCTCGAAAGCGAAAGTCATCTTCGTTGTTGGAATCACCTTCACCTTCATCTTCATCCGTATGCAATGCACAACGGTTCGATTTTAAAAATTTCTGCTTCATTTGCGCTAAAGAAATGCGAGAAAATTTTGAAGAAAAAAATTACTCTTCCTCAGAATTCGCAAACGAAGATACATGTTGCAAAGAACTTTTCAGTCGTGAAATATTCACTTTTATCGAAATTAAAAAATCAGGATGACGAATACGCTGTGAATATTATTGGACGCATCAACGATGTTTCTGATATTGATGCTGCCAGGTCAAAATATCACCGTCAATGTTATTTACAAGCGATTACTCCCTTGAAGCGAGGAATAAAAAGAGGACGACCATGTGAGGAAATCGATGAAGTAGGTGATGAGGTTTATGCTCATATGGCAAATAAGGAGCAGTGCCAATTTAAACTGATGGATATCATTAAAGAATTAGAGGGAGCCGATGTGCCAGACATTCGTACAGTGAAAGCACATTTACTGCAAAAGTACGGCGATAAAATTTGTATGTACGAGAATGCACGAATTGGTACAGTTATTTGCTTGAAAAATGTAGGCGCTAAGTTTTAGCTGATTCATTTTACCCAGAAAAAAAAAAAACTAACTGCAGCAGAAGAAAGGTTACGAGTTGTTGAAGAAGCTGCAGCTATTGTATTGGAGGACATCCGATTTCTATTTGATGATAATAGCAAATTTCCGGCTCCTGATATTTTTCTGAAAGATGTCAATTCATTAATTCCGGAATCGCTTAATAATTTTCTTCGTTCAATAATATTGAATAATAAACGGGGTCCATCCAATAGGTGGGAAATAAAATGTACCAGTATCACACATTCCATTAACGCTGCGGTTAGACCTCGCAATTGCTGTTCTAATGTACGAGATTTGAGTGCAACTGTAGACGAAGACGATTTGGATTATGCCAATAATACTGTATAAAACCCAATATAGTTAAATTAAACGGAAACCAGGAGGATTGCACATTACTTTCATATCCTGTGTTACTTTCATTTAATAAATGTGTGAAGCAATTTAAGGTTTTCAGTCACTTCCGTTTTCCCATCCTTATCGTATATGTATTTTGCTTTGAAAATGATTTATAGATGAAATTTAATTTGACTATTTATAAAATTATTAACCAACGATTTTTCGAAAATTGTTTTGATGAAAATAATAGAGCGGTCTTCATTTAGGTGAGTACTGTAATAAATAATGATACTTTCTAACTATTATTATATGAACGTTAAACGATATCCCCTGCTTACCGCGTACATTTCGGGAATATTTCGCGGCGCTTCGCGCATTAAGCGCGGTATATCTCTAAAAGTATTGATGATAAAAAAAAAAAGATAGCATTAAAAAATGTAGAAAATTTTACGCCCTACAAGTTTCATAAGAAATATTTTCGCGAAATAATGAGCGGTTACGGAGATATTTAAAAAAAAAATTTGTAAATGTTAGAACTCAGAAAATATTAATGTTAAAAAAAAGTTATTAACAAAAAAAGATGGGAAATTTAATAATCTGCAAAAAAGGTCAAGTGGTAAATCTACAAAAAGTCAAAGGTAAAGTGGACGGTTCGCGAGATATAAAGCGAAACGCGTTATCCAAGATGGCGGCGACCCTGATAACGATAAGAGGTCGCCAATCTAGATTTACACTCGGAAGAGTGTAACCTCTACCATCGCTAAAATTTTCACATGTTTCTTTTTTTTGCACCCCTCAACTACCCGATGACTGGGCTGCATGTTATTAAATGTATTTTCTACTTGCTAAACACGAATCTGCAATTAAAATGGAGGTCTCTCAGTTAGATTCAGAGATAATCTCAAAAGACCGTAAAAAACACTTTTTTCTAGGGCAGGCTCGACCTTACATACCCATAACCCCTAAGCCCGAAAACGCATAAACTTCAAAACACACAAGCCCCAACCGCACACCCCAAAACCCATGAACTCCAACACCCATAATCCCCACAAAACATAAACTTTAAACCCATGAACCCCGAAAACCCACAAACCTTGAAGCATCAACTCCAAAACCCATAACCTATTAACCCCAATACCCATAAACCTTAAACCATAAGCACCGAAACCCATAACCAAGAAATCCCAAAACCCCGAAACCCGTAAACCCCAAAAACTTCAAACCCCAAAACCCTTGAACCCTGAACCAATGAAACCAAAAACCTATAAACCCATGAACCATGGATTTATAGGTTCAAAAACCATGAACCCCAAAATCCCATAAACGCGGAAATCAATAACCCCTAAACCCATACGCCCATAAACCTTAAAACCAATAAATTAGGGGGTAACGGGTTTTGGAGTTACGGAGTAAGTGGTTATGGCTTCATAGCATTTGGAATTTACCGATTTTGGAGCTTGAGGGTTTTAGAGTTGAAGCTTTATGGGTATGAGTTTATGAGTTACGAAGTGTTGTGGGTTTATGAGTTTAGGGGTTACGGGTTGAATTATTTCTTTACTTGTATCAACTTGCTCGGCAGTTGAATCTTGAAAAACATAGTTTTTCAGGGTTTGTCGAGGTTATCTCCGATATTCAGCAGGCTCGCTTTTTTGCTTCTGTTTATCGTGATGCTGCGGAGAACCACGTCTTCCCTCGTTTGTTATCGGAGATCGAGTCTTCGAGAGCTGTCTCTTGAAATTTTTCACGAACGCGGGTCCCGACCCTCTATCCTTGCCTACTTGGCCCTCTATCCTTGCCTACTTGGCCCTCTATCCTTGCCTACAATGGCCCTCGATAACAAATTTTGACTGCAAGGAAATAAGATATCCCTCAATTCATACTAAAAACATCCCCGAAGTTCTTGTGTATGTTTTTAAATAAGAAAAGGACATTCTTTTGCCAAATTGCCATCACTAAACCATGATTTAAAAAATTAAAAAAAAAAAAAAAAAAAATTAAAGCCATAATTGAAAACCCGCTATTTTCGAACATTTTCTTTTTCACCATTTTTTGTATTCAATTAACCGAACTCATACATATTGAGAGTTTTTCACCTGTTATATTTCATATGTCTGGAAAGAGCAAAACCTTTTTTTGAAGTTGACACGGAAGAATGTCTGTATCTCCGAATGAAATCACTTTTTTGCGTCAGAAAAATTATACACCCTCTCAAAAATTTCATGAATATGTGAGTCGAATCGGTAATTGCCAGTTAGTTAAAAATTACGGGTTCCCATTTTGAAAAATTATCTTGACCTTTATATGACCTTGAAGATCATGGTCAAGGTCGAATTCAAGGTCACTATCAGATAGTCAGGGAACAATCCTAAAACTTTTGTCTAAAACATTATTTCTGAAAATGCATTTCCGCCGAGTTATCATGCCGTCCCAGGACTTTCGACACACCCAATGTTTCCTTGAAAAAAAATCAACGAATCTTTCACTCTACGAAGCAGAAATTTCGTTGAAGCCAGAACATTGTAAATATTTTTGATGCTGGCTTGTTGTGATGCTTCTGTTTAAGCCGATGATAATGGTACGACATTCATGGTGTAACGAATGTGGTTAAAAAAAAAAGGACCGTACAAACATGCAAGTACAAAGGAAAATTGTTGTTTACTTTCCCACAAAACTACTAACATTAAGATTAAAGTGTATGTTTTTTGTCGTATCACCTAATGATAATCAGCCAGTGGTTTTTAAGATTTTACGCGGTTTTTCACCGAACACAATAAATTGACATGTTATTACGTTACATTGATCAATACAATTGGATCGCTAACGTTGATCTGGTCTTTCCGCCAAAATAATTTCATTCTTCTACAACACTAGTGCAGGTTTTCGTGTGATAAACAAATGATAAATGTTACTTCATGTTCCCAAGTTACAATATCATGTAAACGCTTTATACAAAAAAATACATGATTGACTTTTCAATTAACTCATGAATTATATGAAGCGAGAAACAATTTATGAAAACATCTAACCCAGTATGTAATTAAGGGATCATATGTTACCATTGTACATAAGCAGCATTAAATATTAACCATCGAGCAAAATAAAAACTTGTAATGTAAACAGCTGGTGAAAAATGGGGATGATCAATTGAACTCACCTTGTTGGGACCTCGGGGTTGATTCGTCACAACATCGCCATCAGGATTCAGGTCCCGCTATAATACAACAACAACGTAAAAAAATTGCTAACCTACATGCGATAGTAAATGAGACTTTGATCATGCATGGTTGCGAAAACAATTTTTGCAATTGAACAAAAATTTTCTACCACTTATTGATTGTTTCCTCTTTCAAAACCATTCTTCGATTTTTGTTGCTTAAATTGGTGCCATGAAAAATGCAGATGGTTGAGCAATTAAAAATAATGCCTTAGGTGTTACTACAATACCAACGTTGTTCAAGGAGGGTCTGACCTGAAAGTTGGAATTGATGCCAAATTGTGAATGAAAATTTCAGGAAGTATCGACGCTTCAATAATTAAGTATCACCCAGGTCCCTGGCACACAGTAATTCTGGCGGTCCTCGAAAAGTCGCCGGCCGCTAGTGGCGGTGGTAGTTAAGTAGCTGTCATGCTTCCTCCCTCCCCCCCCCCCCCCAACCCCGCTGCCACGCCGTGATAATACATTTTAATATGATTTTACCACGTCTATATATATATCATTCATGTATATGCAGATAGGTAAACCTATATATCGATGGACTAATGCCAAAGAGGCGTATCAGTTATGCATAAGCATAGCTTATACGCCCCTGTGGAATTTGACCATCGATATGAACAATATATATAGACGGAGAGCTAGCGACCAAATCGGTCATGTAGCTTTAGCTGTATTGAAACTCCGTTAGCTACTTCCTTGAACGACCTTTTACGATAATCTTCGTGCTGGCAGGCCGCGGGCGGTGGGTGTAGGTGTAGTGGGGTGGGGAAAAAAAAGAAAAAAAATGTAGGTTTAGCGACTTTAATTTTTTTTTCAAACAATTGCTCTGTACTCCCTGTGCACCCACAAAAAATTTTTAATCGATCGGGTGGTGGAAAGGGGTTGCCAGCGTTAATTGAAAGTGCCAAAAAAATAATAATTTTCATGTGGGCTCAGCTGTAATGGCTTTTTTTCTGACGCGAGATTAATTAATATGTAAGCCCCAAAAAAATAGCCATGCAAAAATAGCGGTGGGAAGGTATCGAAAAAAATTATTGAAATCGTTTGATTTCGCTCGAAAATGAGCCGAGGGGAAGGCAAAAGCGGACGTGGAGGGGATTACTCTCTGTTAGCCGAACACAAACGACGCCCCGTGAGCGCGCTGACGCAGACGGCGGCTGATATCCCCTCCACGTCCGCTTTTGCCTTTCCCTCGGCTCATTTTCGAGCGAAATCAAACGATTTCAATAATTTTTTTCGATACCTTCCCACCGCTATTTTTGCATGGCTATTTTTTTGGGGCTTACATATTAATTAATCTCGCGTCAGAAAAAAAAGCCATTACAGCTGAGCCCACATGAAAATTATTATTTTTTTGGTACTTTCAATTAACGCTGGCAACCCCTTTCCACCACCCAATCGATTAAAAATTTTTTGTGGGTGCACAGGGAGTACAGAGCAATTGTTTGAAAAAAAAATTAAAGTCGCTAAACCTACATTTTTTTTCTTTTTTTTTCCCACCCCACTACACCCACACCCACCGCCTGCGGCCTGCCAGCACGAAGATTATCGTAAAAGGTCGTTCAAGGAAGTAGCTAACGGAGTTTTAATACAGCTAAAGCTACATGACCGATTTGGTCGCTAGCTCTTAGACTATATACTATTTAATGATAAACAGTTAAAGAATATGAACGGGTGATAGGTATTATTGAAAAAAGATACCTTGATTGAACAAAAATTTTAATGAATAACGCATTGGATTTTTTTAAATTTTAATGTATTTGAGAAATGTACACGGTCAATATACGGTAATAGTTTCTCACATACAGCTCTTTCAGCTTTCACAGCACTATCTTATCGCATTTTTCAAAATTTCTTCACGTTCAGGATCTTTGGGAATCTTGGAAGAATGCACTTTTTTCGAATTTGATGAGTACCCCGACGTGATACGAGGCATGCACAGCGCACGTGGACATGTTTTATCACACACAAAATAAACAAAGATTTAGTGTTTTGGTTTTATGCACGCGTATGATAATTTTTTATTTTTATAGAAATATTGCTAATAATTAAACGAGAATACTGAGGGTTTTTGAGGTTACGTAAAGACAGGCTGCATAAAATTTCTGTACCGTCTTTATGTATAGTTAATCGGGCTCACGACTATCAGCGCCACATAATATAGGTATACATGAGCGACTACGATGGCGACATTACGTGACCATATTTTCGTAGTAGGAGAGCCGCGAGTATCCGGGGCCTGGTATCACCTATCTGAAATTTACTTATTTAGCAACAGTTGGTCATTATATAAAAACCGCGTCAAAATAAAGTATGAATCCTACTTACTCAAGGAGGTCACCACAAATTCTAATTTTTTAAATGCTAGCTATCTGTTGTATAATAAATGGGGCATCTATGGCCGAAATTAAATAGCAGAAAGAAGTTACAGGCCACAGAAAAAATATTTTTCCAGGAAATTAAGAAGATCCGGTTTTCGTTGACGTTAACGCTCAAATCGACTTCTCGAGTGTATCGAAAATATTATATGAATAAATGTTAATATTAAGTTTCGTCTTTATGGAGCATGTATTGTCAATGGAGTATTTTCATATGAATTATTGGTCAAAATCGTCGAAGCATGATTTGATAAAATATCGAACGCGACGAAGGAACAAGAAGAGAGAGATGGTAGTTCGGCCCTAGATCAACTTACGGGACAGGCGAGGATAGCCGATAATTGACGAACGAGTCTCGTACAACGTGCACGCAGCTAAGGAATCCCGTTATTGGAAATCGCTTCTCTCGAGACCGAGAGAACGTCAAGATGTAAACAATCAAGGAGTCTCGTCACGTGTATCGATAATTTTGTATTAATTAAGGAAATTGGCATTATTATAAATTGAATACTTTGTCAAGTTATATTGTGAATCGAAATCTTCGACATGGAGGAAACAATTGTTTATTGATCGATTCCGCGTAATCACCGAGTACAGTTCGACCTCCGAATAAGAAACCCGGCAATAAGAAACCTTCCCCAGTTTCGCGCTCAAGTACTTCCCCCACTACGACTCGAGCTCCGAGCTCGAGAATTTTGTGCGCGAACCTCTGGTGAAGAAACCAGCCTGGGAGAGATTATTCGGGCAAAATAGATTTAACATTGTAGTATAATTTAATGTGTGCGTGCGTGCGTGAGTGTGTGTGTGTGTGTGTGCGTTTTTGCATGGGCGATGTAAACAAATTGGAACTCTTTCGAGAGTTTCTTATCGAGAGGATGGCATGGGGAAAAGAGTGAGAGAGACAGACAGAGGTAGTGAGTGCGGAGCGCGCGCCTGGTGGGGGTATCCGAATTCTAGGAAAAACTCTTCCCCTTGGGGGCTTTTGGTTTCTTATTGGGAGGTCGGACTGTAATTATTGAAGCATTCAAGTTAGTCATTGGTGAATGAACCTATATTTCTTGCTTCAAGTACTCTTGTATTATTATATACTGTTCTTGCAATTTGACTGTGCTTGTCTGATTCTTAAGAAAAGTTGAGGCGTTTCGATACCACTTTTAAAAATGATGCCATCAACTCAATTTTTTTTTTAATAAATGAAAAATATATAAAACGTGAATTGCTCAAACTTCAAGTCGATCCTCCATGTCGTTTTTGTAAAAATAATTTTCAAAAATTTGGCTTATGCATGAGAGTGAAAAGGAGCAATATTTGTTTGAGCTGTCAATTCCATTGAAATATTTTCACCCGCATAAAATTTGTCAGATCTTTATTAGATCTTTAACCCATTAGCGCCCAGAGGACGCAATTTTGATATCTGAGTTTGAGCTGTTGCCATGTGATGAATTCGAGCAGGAAAAAATCGAGAACCACTGTTCCCTATGTTTTCGAGTATGCTCTTTCGAATGGTGATGGTTAAAATTGCGCCAGAAAAAATTTAACCATCGAAAAATCAAAATACGCCAAAAAACGTGATTTTTCGATGACGTTCTTTATTTTAAATGACTTTTCGTTCCCTGTCGATTTTTTTTCATGCCTAAAACCAACTAATATCGCGACCTCGATGTCTGAACTAAAAATACATGAGGTCATTTTTTTTTTTTCGTTTTGGTTAGCCAAAATGGGGGCCGGAATGAAAATTTTTTCCCCGATACTTGACGAATTTTTTTCCGAAAACTATGGACTCTGTTGTGCCCCAATTTCATCATGAAGAATTATATTCAACTTAGCCATTGATTGTGCAAACACAGCAGTTTGAAGGTGACTTTGCAATTGTGCAAAGTCAGCAGTTTAAAGGTAACTTTGAGACACACGTCGTCAAGCAACGTTCGTGTGATTCGACCTCTCCAGAAAATTGAACGAAAAGTCATTACAGGAATGATATAAAAAGGCAGACTTTGGTCGGCAACAGGGCTGTTCAACAAAACGAGCTATCCTTAGCGGAAGCTATGGTCAAATTGCAGTCAGTCGGTCTCAAGGCAAAATAACCAAGAACAATATTGTAACCAATACTTTATCATCATCGAATAAGCTAGACCGTAATTTTGTAATACTCGAGTTGGAGATTTACTCAACTTTGACAATCACCCACAAACCCGTCCTCGACGATTTCATCCCCACGTGACGAAATTCGCGGGCACAACAACTCGAGCAAAAATTGTTCAAGAACAAAAATGTGTTAAAATTAGTCAAAGAACACTTTCGAATTTTTTTTAGAAGGATCTGATAAAATTTTGGTTTAATGAAAAAAATTACGAAACGGCATATTCGACAAACGTCATCAAAAAGTCTCAGACTACGATAAACTTTTATATCCACACACAAAATTGAAAAAAAAAAAACGTCTTTAGCTATTAATAAATGTTGCCCGATTTTCACCGCGTGGAGGTAGACGTTACCGAAAATCTTTTTTAAATGTCTTTTCAATTTTTTCTTGGTTTTTTTTTGTTTTTTTTTTTGTTTTCACATTTTTTTGGTTTTATTTTTTTAGGTTTTTTTTAGTTTTTTTTCAATTTTTTTTTGTAACACATCACATGTAAGTTTTATTGAAGCACTGAAGGCAGAAATATAAATTGCAATCCTCACAAAATTTATTACATTTTGCTACAATGTAAGGTATAATCTTCCAAGTTAGCAGCACGGGATCCCGAGTGCAATCTACAAAAGTTATTTTTACGGTAACATCTACCTCCACGCGGTGAAAATCGGGCAACATTCATTAATGGCTAAAGACATTTTTTTTCAATTTTGTGTGTGGATATAAAAGTTTACCGTAGTTTGAGACTTTTTGATGACGTTTGTCGAATATGCCGTTTCGTAATTTTTTCGAAAAACCAAAATTTTATCAGATCCTTCTAAAAAAAATTTAAAAGTGTTCTTTGACTAATTTTAACACATTTTTGTTCTTGAACAATTTTTCCTCGAGTCCATAGTTTTCGAGAAAAAAATTCGTCAAGTTTCGGGAAAAAAAATTTCATTCCGGCCGCCATTTCGGCTTACCAAAACGTCAATAAAAAAAGATGACCTCATGTATTTTTAGTTCAGACATCGAAATCACGATATTAGATGGTTTCAGGCATGAAAAAAAATCGACAGGGAACGAAAAGTCATTTTAAAAAAAAGTAATCGAAAAATCACGTTTTTTGGCGTATTTTCGATTTTTCGATGGTAAAATTTTTTATGGAGCAATTTTAACCATCACCATTCGAAAACATAGGGAACAGTGGTTCTCGATTTTTTTCTGCTCGAATTCATCTCATGGCAACAGCTCAAACTCAGATGTCAAAATTGCGTCCTCTGGGCGCTAATGGGTTAATATAACTGCCAACAAATTTGAATAGGTTCGTCCATCTGGTTTATTAGTTACAAGCCAAAACATAAGCTCACTGCTATCCACGGGTATAGCGCATGAACGGTCAGACTCTTTTTTGTTTTATGCATGCCCCGCTCACCGCACGCCACCGCACCGTCGTTTCCGCTTATTCCCCGTCGCGGGTCACGGCACAAATACCTTAATTGTCGAATTAGAATTAGAATATAGCTTATTAGTTTCTTTAAAATTAATTTGCGCCTAACCTGTAAAATTTATAAAAATAATTATCAAAGCCCTGTCGGCCGACAGACCACGGCCACGTCAAGTGAAGGCTTCCATTTATAGTCTGTTTTAAAAGGAAAATAAAAAGAAGCCTGTCTCAACATACTTCGATAATTCGAAAAAAATAAATACATTTTTCAAAAATTCGTGTATATATGGGGCATTCCATGTAAAATCGACCTATGTTTGACCTTACATTTTTTTTTTTAAATTAATTTTGGGAAAAGTAGCACTCGGAAAACCTACAGTATCTTTTTTTTTAATTTCGCTATACACTTCAAGAGTTATGATGACCTGCGAAAAATCTGAAGTCTCTCAAAAATTATTTGAAAATCTTCAAATTTGTTGACCCTAGAACCACGATGGGCTGAGATCTCCTTCTCGGCTCTTCATGTGATATTTAATCAAATCTCTAAGGTTTCATTTTTTTACCTATTTATAGTATTTTTAGATATTTTTGGTATGTCACATGTCCATAAAAAACCATCCGAAAAATCGGGGTAGTCTTTTTCGAGTTAACAGCGTACTTGATAGCCTTTTTATTGAATTTATCGCAAGTAATATCTCTTGAAATTCTTTGTTATTTCACAGTAAGAAAAATGTCATTCAGGTCCTGAAATCAACACCAATACAGTATCACATTGAACTGAAGCACAATTATCAAGCAGTCTTGATTTCAGTATTATTATAGAACTTTGCATTCAGAAATGGCACATACAAAATGTTAAAATAATCCACTTGAAATTAATCGAAGTGAACTGAAGAAGTTCACTTTTGTCATTTTTGTGTCAAGTGTCATTCGAGTGTCATTTTTCGCAAAATTAATTTAAAAAAAAGAAAAATATGAGGGTTAAACTAAGTCTATTTGACATGGAATGTCCTATTTGTACTTACATCCCCCTTTTTGAGAATTCGTATACGTTTCTGATGAATTACATTTTTTCCCTCAAATTATTGACTCTATATGCAATGTGTAGTGGTGTCCAAACCCAGCACCCTTCAATTTCGGTCCTTATTTTTTTATACCATTGTACGAGTGCTAAAGTGGTCTCCTCAAAATTTTTAAAATTTTTCAACCAATTTTGATGTTTCCTTATTTTAAAAAAACATAAAACTTCCATTTTTAAATCTAAAACTGTTCTGTTATTTTTGTTTTCACGTGTACATTTTTTGTAAACCAAAAAAAAGAAACGAAAAAGTACGAGCAGAAAGCAAAAAAAAATTCTCTAACACTAGGTGATATCTCAGAAGTATTTATACTAAACACTGGATATAGAGCGAGCAGTGGCCCAGTTGGTCCGACTCTGGACTGCCACGCAGGCGGTCAGGGTTCGATCCCGCGGCCGGCACCAATGGATTTTTCCAGATGCTTTTTCTGCGAGCTCGGTGGTTCGAAACCCACCTAAAATTGTAAGTTCTCACAAATACACTGGGCCTATAGCAATGAGGTTGCAAAAATCAACAGAGAGAATAATAGTTCCGTAAATGAACAGAAAAACTAAAATAGTGGGCCCAGTGTAAGAGTGATGTGTGTATGAGAGCGTTGTAAAAAGCCGAAAAGGCTATGAAAGTAAAACTCACTACTACTACTACTAAACACTAGATTCCTTGGAGGATATTTTTGAATTAAAAAAAAAAGACGTTAGTATTTGTATTTTGAAAAATAAGAAAGTACGGTTGGTCGAAGAAAATCTAAAATAAAAATTGAGAGTCTCTTTGAACATTATTACAACATATTACGACAATATCAAACAAATGGTCCGAACCGACGAGCATGAGGGTTGGAAACTGGTACCGTTGGCATAGAATGAGCTGTACATATGTACATATTCGATCAATTACAGATCAATTGGCATTACGGATTTACGAATGTGATAATACCCTAACCATAACATTACACTAGGACCTCGATTTAATGGCCCTCGATTTAATAGACAGTCCCCACCATGTCGCATTTATCGATCGGTTTTTCGCATGGTGGGAGATGGTGGGGGACGCTTAAAGTTTCCCCGATCAGGCCCGTAGCACGGAGTGCCGATGCGCAGATACAACATGGGCGGGGCATGCACATCCTCGATTTAACAAGGTGCGATGCGGAGCCGGTCCCGCCACTGGCCGTTAAATCGAGGTCCTAGTGTAATTATTTTGAATTAAACAATAGAGCAGCTGTCGCTCCGTGGTTCTAGTCCTGTCTTTCGTTACCATCCATCAACATAAAGCTTTACCGAAATACGTCAAATATATGATTGCGGTCGGAAATCAGGTAACCGGACTAAATCTCCCTGGACAAAATCTTCCAAACCTAATCCCCCCCTATCCCGACGAAATCCCCTTTGCGTGCCAAAGTCGTGGTGAAGAAATGTTCATGGTGTAATGTGTGTCAGCTCACTCGGCTGCTGTGTTTACATGTTTTATTTGTTGATTGGAAAATTTTAAACGGTAGGACATGCTCCGCTGACTTTCGATCATCTATGTATCCCGATATGTGCGTGATTTCGCTTGAGCATTGCTCGATCGATCGTTATTGATCAGTCTTATCTCCATATCCATGTTGTATACGTCGTTTGTGTTTATCACGTTCATTACTATCATGCACCATTTTCATGAAAAGAGAAAAGATAAATTTATTTGGTGGTGCGTTTTTGCACAAAGGCACATGCCGAGGTTCATGCCATACGTCGATGGAGACTCATCGTGGTAAGGGTTCGTTGCATTTTCGAGTAGTTGGCGTGGGTAACATACACGAGTGACCGAATAAACGATGCCAATCCAATGCCACCTCTCTAGAATAGGATTCTCTGGCTCTCTTTGCACACTGAAACCGATACCGACAGTGTCAAATATTTTGACCGACGTTTCTGTTGTAATGACTCTATACAGAATTCCCGCAGTTGACAAAAACTCAAAATGTATCACCCTTCCTGGCGTTTACGAAATTAATTATTTCCACGACTTGCAGTAGGCCTCTTGCAAACAAACACTCGCGGACGATACTTGTTTCAGTCCAGGCACCGCTGGGCGATTTTCTCACAAGCAGCTTGCCACGTAGAGCGTTCGTCTCTGATTTCCAATGTTGCGAAATTACACCACTAATGGCCTTGAACTGCAACTACGGATTTACAGACTGTTGGTTATTCAGTTAAGCGAATTAGATTAATGCAATTATTGTAATTGCAATTACAGGGTGGCCGCTAAAAGAAAAGAAAAAAAATTTCGTGCTATTTCCCTGACTTCAGTGATAGATTTTAGCGCAAAGACGCTTATATTACTACATACGTACGTACCCTAAACTTTGTACAATACAATATCAATAAATAAATTTTAGTTTAGCTAAATGACATATTTGAGCATCCCTGGGGGAAAAATAGGTTAAAATAAGAATTAATTTGGGACAAGAAATATCTTTACATTATTTTTTTTTATATTGCGTGCCAGTGCCCAGGGTCTTTCCCCTTTTAGCATATTGTTCCATCTCATTTTTTTTCCATTCTCCGATATTCTCCCCCCCCCCCCCCCCTTTCTTATTTTTCTCTTATACTCAATGTACCTACCGTTCTCACTACTGATAACTAGATGTATTTTTGAGATCCTCCTTTCAACCATGCTTCACGGCTGCAGCCGCTTCGCCTTTCCCCCTTGATCCTGTATCGCATTCACCGTGGACGGAGGGAAACTGCAGAAAACCTACCGTCGATGCAGGTCGGTAGCTACCTAGTCCCCCCTGGTGGCCGCACGAGTAAACTCAAGCGTGGTCACCCGAGGTGCCCTAGGCAGGTCCCTGCTTTGCTGTAATTCAGTGGGTCAGTCAGTGCACGGCGAAGCGATTCCGAGCGATAAGAACCGCTACGGGAGTCCTCCAAAGCCGCACACCAACCACCCACCCATCACAGAAAGGTATTTTGGGCATTTTTTTTTAAGGTGGTGTCCGAACCAACCAGGATTGCAGGAAAAACACGTGGAAAAACTTTTTCCATTGGAATTCGTGCTGTTGATGAAGCAATAGTTTTTAAAAACTTATTTATTTTATAATACGTCCTGAGGAAAACGAACTTTGGGAAATCGAAAAAACCACAGAATAGCTCCATCATTGAATATCCGGCACCCAACATTCTCATTCCAAATACACAACGGTACTTACCTCGTACGATTTAAAATTTGTTTTCGCGCTTTAATCTACATACCGTGGCTCGCATTGTTAACAGACACTTTTAATCTAAAATCGCAAACCGGTATGGCCTACCGTGCTGAATTTGATTCCTTTTTTGCACGCTTTACACAGCAAAAGTTTACTCAGAACAGAAAAAACAGTAGCAAAGTTTATAATTTAGAAACCCGATATTTGGATTTTCACACATGCTCCCATCCCGAGACGAGCTCGATTTACGCGATGAAGCTGTTTTCGATAAGGTGAGACCATCATTTGTCTTCTTGCCATCTCTATTAATCGATTGAGTGCCATATTTTCTCTTCCTCGAACGACTAGGGCATTTATAAGTGCTCCAATCCGTTTTTGTACCGCTAGACGATGCCATTTTGTCACAGAAATATAACGAAACAAAGGTCCTTGCTCGGTCATCCAAACTGTACTAGCATTCACTAAACACTGAATATTGTTAGTTATTCCTCTACACTATAGAAGCAAATCAAGATCCGAAGCAGCTGCTACGGGTTCAGATAATATAAACTAACCATCAAACAAAGCATCACTACTTGCGTCCGACCACCTGCTCCGGTCGTGCACCACCTTACACTTTTGGCTCTCCTAAGCTCATTTTACGACTTTTTCAGCTGACCTTGCACCAAAATTTTCGTAAAAGATTTTACTGATACTAATACTAATAATATTTACTATACTAATACAAAACTAAAACTAATAATTTACTAATATTAATAATAGGGCAATCACAAAAAATTATACTTTTAGAGATTTTAAACCTTCAAAATCCCCTTAAGAGTTTTGGATTTTATTTGTTTTAAATTTACTGAAATTTCTAATATTCCAACCTAACCCAACTGAAATGTGTTTACTTTCATAAAATTAGCCAATATAGAACCGAAATTTTGTGGAGACAATCAAATTTAGTATTGAGGTTGAAGAAAATCGGTAGAGGGATTCAGATTTTGAAAATTTTAAATTATTTTAAAGATTATAAAAACCAAATAAAATTTTTTACTTTAGAAACTTGCTCATTGCTTTCTCATTATTGCATTTTGCTGAAAAAACTTCCTCTATGAAGATGCTAAAATTGAAAAACCCTCTTTTTCATAAGGTAGCTGTTCACGAAAGGGCGTGAACCCGAAATATGACCAGCCCTGGCCACGAGCCAGGCCCACATGTCACGAGTTACGAGCCTGAGCAAGCGAGAGCAGCTCACCAGGCGCCACTCTCGGGAGAACCGAGAACTTACAGCAAGCCCGCTCAACTCCTTTCTCACAAACGAAGCTTGCCCGGAACGGAATTATAAGAGCGACGAAAGCTCTCAGCAGGCAGACTCGTCTCACTCGTCACTCTGACAACGACATTGTCTCCTACTCGATATCTCGAGTAGTATTTTTCACGCTGGCGAAAGCTAGCACATCAAAGGGAAATCCCTCCAGGGTATCCACTCCGTGGACACTACACGTGGCTGAGCTTCCTCCAATACGGAGGACACGCCCACCTCGAAGCACACTCTCGCTGTGGGACGTCCGAAGAGCGCGACTGACGTCACCAGCGTACTCCAGCACTCTACCAGTGGTCATCTCTCCCATGCTGAGATCTCCGCTCGGCCACGCCTCCATCGCAACTCAAACCGCAGCTGGAAAGGCGACCATCGGCACCCAGACTACATCTTCCGACAGCGAGTGGGAACACCCACAAGCATCGATCGTGATCGAGCAACCGCCTCCGACTCCTCCTACGACACCTGGACGCAGCTACACGCCACCGCCAGTTTCACTTAGCACGCGGAGCTTCACTCCGCCTTTACCGACGAAAAGTCGCTTGAATTGGACAAAGTCCATACCCACAATCTCGTGGAAAGAAAAGACCGCCTAAATCAGGCTTTGTACATATAGATTTAAGACTTCACAATAAATGAAATTTGATATACAGATATTCTGGATTGCTTCGACCACATCTTTACGTTCTCCCACTCTTTGCGGCTCCATCGATTCTGCTAGCTACAGCTAGCCACAGTAGCCTTACGACCGAAATAAGATAATAAGGAAGCAACGTAGAAGTTTCATATAAACACGGTTTTTTTTCATGCAAATAAATTAGCATCTACACATTTCGACCGCAACAAATAAAGAATGCATGAAAGTAACGCCGAAGGTTTTGGTGTTAAAATGTGCTGAATTCTCAAAAAATGTAAAGTTGGCTGTAATCTTATTTTAAAAAAAATCCCCTTGTATAATTTTTAATTGGATATTTCACAGCAACAATTACAGATTATACATTTTAAAAACTTCTATTCAGTGATGATAGCCGATTTTCCTTCGCGAAATTTAAATCTGTTCAGTACGCAATGGTCGGTAGAACTCCAATTCCAATTTATTTACGAGACTTAGGCATCCTCCAAAAATTCTAATTTTTTAAAATGAAACAATAATCTTTTTGGGATAAAAATGGTTTGTTATATATTTTTTGCTGAAAAAAGCAAATTTACTATCGATCATTTATTTCTTTAAATTTATTAAAAAGTTACAAAAGAACAATATATTTTTTGCGCAATAGTGGTTCGGGTGATCAAGATCTTGCTCTCTACGCTAACTCGAAAAAAGTGCATCTTCCAAACGGTTCGTTCTGACCATCTGAAATAGTTCATGCAAGGCTCTTTAAGTAGTACAATAATCCCTCGTTATCCGCGGGAGCTCCGTCCCTGGAAGTGCCGCAGTTATTGAAAACTGCGGATTATGAAACCAGATGCGGGGAGAAGGAGGGGGATGAAAATGTCAGAAAAGAACATGTACAATGTACAGGACATTATATGACCTAAAAAAATCGTACTTGTACAGGTACTATATCCGCGGATACCGAGCCCGCTGTTGGCGAGGGATTACTGTACTAAAAACTGTCGAAAAACGAAAAATACCTGCGGAGTCGACGAAAATGAAGGGCAGAATTTGTGGGGATCATTCATATTCCGTCTGTAGCAGATTACAATCTTAACAAAAGTAATATTGAATTTTATCACTACATGTCATGTTGGCATGCGTTCATTCCCAATGAAAAAGATATACCGTCATTTTAAGGTTGTGTAGTCTCCAACTCTCTGAACGAAAAACCATACACTATTTCATGATTGAAGAATTCATCATAATTACCGGGTTGGAGGTTACATCAACTCCAAAAGAAACTCAACTTTACAGGTATAGTTTCCACGACGTTTTAGTATTGACATCTTGTATTCATGTATGCATAATTGAACTTCATGCGTTACTTATGTATAGTTTAACAAGAACACAATCTTCCACTAGATCGATACACGGTCGCTCAATAAGAGAATAAATTCTGTAGCAAATTCCTAATGTCTGGGTTTATACTCATCAGATATTCCTATTATAAAGTGCTTATCCTAGCACAATGGATATTTTTTTTCTATCAGATGTATAGTTTTATTCGTAATGGGTTGCGTAGAATATGGCTCGGCTACTTTTGTCTCCAAAAGTATCACGACAATTTTTTTAAAATCCTTTTACGGTAGTATTTTTCATTAATACATATAAACCGAGTAGGTATTAAACAATTTAGGGAGTGTATAAAATTCCGGTGGTGGAACTACAACTATCAATATGTACTGGTTTCTCCTCTTTTATGCTCAAAAAACGTGATAACGGCCTAATAATTCAGTCATTTTTCGGTTTAATCTCAAAACCTGTACAAAACTGGGCATAAATCTCACTATAACAGTTCGGTCCAAAAATATAAACTAAAAAAAAATAAATTATAACTAATATTCACCTGCAAATTATGATACAGTCCACTGTCCTCGGATCGATTTTGTTTCAATTTGCCACAACACCAATTACAGCAACAGCAGCAACAGCAACAGCAATAACAACCGGTAAGGAGTCCACAGACTACGAAGAATGCCTGAAAAAAAATTGAATAAGTCATCATCTGCAATATACAGACCTTATATACGTACCATCGTTGGTTACAAACACTAATACAAATAAGACATTCCAACTGGGCTTTTTTATGTTTACCATTTTTTTCGGTTACCACTTAAAATGTTCGGGGATTATTGGATAAAAGAGGTGCCTCAATCGACTTGAATAACACATTCGTGAGCCATCTGCTTGACTTGATGGTTCACGCTCCCTTTCATGAGATAAAATGATGGGTAAAATAAAAAAGTATTGAAGGTAACGTACGAGGCAAACTAAAAAAAATGTACGAGAAGCCGGGATCAGCCGATTCGAACCACTTTGTATTTCAATTCCAGTTCAATTCCAAATTCCACTGCTGATTTCGGATCAATTTCATTTTAGCTCTAAATTCCACTCGAAATGAGGAATTAACTTCGATTTAATTCCGTATTCCACCCAGAGTTAGAAATTTATTTAGACACAATTCTTAATTCTGCCCAGAATTAGGAGTTGATCTCAATTCTAGTCTAATTCCACCCGGAATTACGAGTTGATTTCAATTCAATTGGCAATTACGCCCGGGATTAAGAATTGATTTCAAATCTGTAACTCCACCGAAATTGGGAATTGATGTTGATTCAATTCTCGATTTCGCTCGGAATTCGAAATTAATACAGATTCAGTGGTTAAATCCGCCCATACTTATTAACTGTTTTCGTCAAATTCTTAATTCCGAGCGGAATTAAAGATAAGAATGGATACAAATTCAATTCCTCATCCTGTCCATAATTATGAATCGATTTCAATTCAATTCCTAATTCTACCCAGATTTAGTGTAAATAAGGCGCCCTGCGGGGTTTGACGTTCCACCTGGGGTGCGACAAAGTATTGAAGACCCCTACGGAGTAAGACAGATCCCTGTCGACACGAGGATTCTTCTATGAGGTAAAACGGCCGCCTATGGGGTATGACAGATCCCATAAAGTATTACAAATCGCGTATCCCATAAGGTATTACGATCTCTTGGGGCTTGAGGGATCCATGCTTGGGTAAAAAGGCCCAGCTATATGGGGTCCATTATTCTGGGGTATTAAAAACCCCGCCTGGGATAATACGGGCCTCTTGCGGCATGAAAGAACTTTTATGGAGAGTAACGAACTCCCTGGGGGTATAACAAACTTTATAAGGTATTACAGAACTTCTGTAGAGTATCACAATTCTTTTAGGGTATTACAGATTTACTAAGATGTACGATGGGCCTTCTGTAATATGAAAAATTTTCTATGAGGGTCCGCCATATGCCTGAAGGACCCCTAGGCGAGAGGGCACCGTTTCTACAGAGTTCACTTCTACAGAGTTCGTTCCTACAGAATTTCGTACTACAGAAGTTCGTTTCTACAGAAGGGACCGAGAGGTTCGTCTCTACAGAGCGAACCGAGAGGTTTGTTTTTACAGAGAAATTATTCCGAGGCGGTTCACTTCTACAGAATTTGACCGAGGCGGTTCACTTCTACAGAAATTAACCGAGACGGTTCACTTCTACAGAATTTGACCGAGGCGGTTCACTTCTACAGAATTTGACCGAGGCGGTTCACTTTTACAGAATTTAACCGAGGCGGTTCACTTCTACAGAATTTAACCGAGGCGGTTCACTTCTACAGAATTTGACCGAGGCAGTTCACTTCTACAGAATTTGACCAATGCGGTTCACTTCTACAGAATTTGACCGAGGCGGTTCGCCTACATCTTATCAGCTTTTCATTATTGAAACAACTTTTTAAGTTTTTAGGGTTTTTTACCTTCGTTAGATGTAATATACCTCTACCTTCGTTCCGAACATACATTTCACTCTGAAACTTTATCTATTCACTTCTCATAAATTAACAATTACCCAAAAATGCTGGTTTTATGGAAAAAATTAATTTCCACCTCGGGCACGGCACTAAATTCCACAAAACTCTGGGCATCGGGGTTTTTAGGGTTGCTGATGGCAAATCTGGCAATGGATTTTCGAAATTCAAAATGGCGGATTCAAAATAGCGGACGTAATATTAAAAAATGGTACCAATTTTCCCAAAACTCTGTGCTCGTGGATTTTTGGGTTCCCTGATTATGAATCGAACGAACTTCTGTAGTACGAAATTCTGTAGAAACGGACTCTGTAAGAACGAACTCTGTAGAAGTGAAATCTGTAAAAACGGTGCCCTCTCCCCCTGGGCCCCCAAGACTCTTAGGTACTACTTTATAAAGAGTCCATCGTACCTAAAACCGCGTATACACTTGAGCACGTACAAGGCAAGCACGCACGAACATGTATGCAAGCATAAGCATTAATTCGCATTCTGCCTGAGCCCGCTACCTGGAACTCCCCCTCCTATCCGCCCTAAAGCGTGTCGTTAACTGAGTTTCAGTGTGTTTGCAATTGCGATGTCGCGCAATTGGCGGTTATTATTCAGTGACATGTCTTCCCCAGAGGTAGTGGTCAGTGCTGCATTTATTATTTTAACTTCTTTGATTAATAAAAAACAAATAAATAAACATCGTAGACGTTGGTGGATAACTCGTCTTTACTGAAGTAGAGCATAATACAGTGCTTCAAAATTGTTAGCCTAGTTGCAGTTTCAAGAATTTAACAGGCAGTTCTGTAATTTCGTCTGAATGACATCACGGGATTTCGAGTTTTATTAAATTTAATTGGTCCCACGATAAAGAATGAAAAAATTAATAAAGAATCAAAAAATGTACGTGGGAACAGCAAGGGTCCATGTGAGGGGCACGTGAGAATAATTTCAAGTCACCACTACTAGGAAGCGTGGCTTTCAAATATATTTACTAAATTCACTTATTTGAACTACCCCGAACAGCACGAACTGCCTGGCTGTCCACACTGCGCACGCAGGCCCGGATTAACCATAAGGCTAAAAAGGCTACAGCCTTAGGCCCTCAAAATTTTAGGCCCTTCAATTTTCAAACGCGAACTTTTCAAAATGGTACTTATATTTAAGAAAGATTCGGGTACTGTGAGCTTTTACGCCCGTTTCCTCCGACACAGTATAAACGGCGTTCAATTTTTTCTGTATAGTTTGGAGATAGGCTGAACTTAGTTTAAACTTCGATCAACGTTGGACGAAAGGGGCCTTAATCTTCACCAGAAAAGGGCCACCTAAATATCGATGTCTCGTTCCAATCCGATTCGGAAGAATTTTCTGCATAAAGTTTGTGAGCTTCGTACGTGTCGAAACAGGCCGCTTTCTCAGACTATATAGCTCGACGAACACGAATTCAGACTACACATACACGGGCGAGCATCAACCAGCTTTAACTTAGTAATAAAAGAAAGAATCAAAGGATGTCTGACGTGTGCTACCTACTTGCTATCTTGATATTTATGTTCTGAATCGAAATCGAGGTAAGCCCTCCATTGGAAGAAGTTGAAAAAAATCTGCCACTCAGGACTCTTGAGCTATATTCTAGCCCTGAAAGTCGCAGATATTTCCATTTCTTCGAGCAGCCCGAGTCAAAATTTCAGACCTCTTTCGAATGCTCGAAAATCTATTTCGTTCCTTCGTAATGCACGAGCCACGACCCTCCTTTGAACCTTCCAGGCCTTATTTTCAGAATTTGGTGCTGTCAGTGAACCTCTTTTTACTCCGCTAATCCTGTCATACCTCTTTCACATCGCAAATTTCTGGCAGACATGAGCCTATATATATAGGGTCAAGGCAGGATACTTGGCCGAGGGGGGAGGGGATTTTTTTTCTACCAAACACTACTTTTTACTTTTATTAGGATTGGATTATTGCCTTATTGTTTCCATAAATCTGTATTTTATAATGTAATTATGAATCTAAAACTTATTATTTTTAGTCAAAAGCGGTCTCCAAAAATCACGATAAAATTTTAAAAAATTCAGCGGATTCTTTTTGTTATACTGAACACGTAGCATTAGTAATTTTTATGAGAATACGAATAAAAATTTTTTATAAAGAAAAACGCAACTTTAATTCATAAATTACTACTGACTCAGCTGTGTGGGTAAAGTATAGAGGGATAGCATTGTATAAATTGAAAATGATCTCAAATCCACTGTTTATTGGTATACGTCCTCATTATAAAATTATTTACTGCTATTTATATGCAAGTACACACATAATGAAATTCTTACTTTGCATATCGATCATTTCTTCAAGGTCCTAAAGAGTATTTACGATTTAGTCTGAGATCGTTACTTAAATTGAGGATTACTCTTAAACTTCAATCAAAGATCAGCTTAAGGATGTTCTGCTGGCATTTTTGAAAAATTAAAAAATATAGGAATTCAATGAAATTTTTTTCTAAGGTTCTTCAATGTGTTAGAAAACCCTATGCAAAATTTCAAAATTTTTTGCCACCGCATAACAAAGTTATAATTTTTTCAAAACCGACGTTTAACCCGTGTTTTACGGGGAAATCACAAAATCGTGGGGAACTTTTTTGAAAATTGTTCGAATTTAATGAAACTCCGGATATAGGTAGAAAATTACTCAACGGACAAACGGTATATTTTTATACAACGGTTAAGTCAATAATTAGGACTAAAATTAATAAAAATTGCCTTCGAGTGCAATTTCTGCGCGCGCAGTCGGCCCGGTCACCAACGTCGCAACTGCTCTAGGGAGATACGAGCGCGCCAAATACGAACCATCGCGATACAAATCGATGTCGCGTTCCGTGTGAACGTTAATCGGGTTTAAATGATTAAAAAAAAATTATTTTATATTTTTTTGCCCTTTTCAAAAAAAATATGCCGTCATCGGAGAAAAGCTCATTAGGCAAATTTCAGGGTAATTTTTTTATTTGTTTTTTTTTTTCTACAAAAAGGCCACCTGGAATTCGACTATTTTTTTCCTGATAGAGGAAAGGACGCAACTCCACAGGATTTTTTTAAGATAGAGAGGGCATCAGTAACAAGGTAAAAATTGTTTTTTGACAATTTTCTATTTTTTCTTTTCATCTTTATCAATGGTCCGATGACAGCGTATTTTTTTTCAAAAAGGGCAAACAAAAATAAAGAATTCGATTCGATCATCGATGACATCGTGACTAGTGAAATGAGGTTATGTGTGCACAAAATTCTTCGCTCGTACATAACCCATACAAACAGCATATATTCGTCATGTATACGTCCATGATATGCACGGATACAGTATCGTTGGTGAGTCAGTGTTGCCAACTTGTATCACAAAAATTTTCTAGTAAGCAACGCTGCCGCTGTTCCCAAGCGAATTTATTTTTTCAAAATAATTGCCAAACCAATTTCTAAAAAAAATTAAATAATTTTTATGGGAAGTAATGACAATAATATATTATTTAAAAAATTATAACATCCCATAAGTCACCGAATATAATTTTAATAAGGAATTAAAAAACTTATTTTTTCGTGTTCAGGGATTGGAACACTGACGAAATCTCTGCCCCTCTCATGCCGCACAACCCCCGCTTACAATACCAGCAGTACATCCTTAAATTGAGAATTAAATTATTTTTTATTAAAGAATGATTTTTTTTGTGTGCAATTGAAGAAATTACTGTATGCTCCCAAAATATGCTTTAAGGATTTTTCTCTGTTTGTTTGCGGGACGAGTCGTCCGAGGGGGGTCCCTATGCTTATACACAGGCAGGGCTCCGTGGTGCCAACGTCAAATCCTCACTCATCTCGACCAGTTAATTTATTTTCTCGAAATCAGAATTAGAACTGTGAGGTTTCGTTTCAGTGCTATTCGATAGTAAGTGGCATTAATAACAATGTGAAAAAATTATAGTAATATACTCCTGTAAGTATTTGAAATATTAACGTTTACGTTGCAAAAAAAAATTAAAAATTCACGTTTTCCCAGCTTCAACTCCAAACGTTGTCCGAACTATTCAAGATAGATAAAATTGCACAATAACAATTTTGTAGAGAATTAAATTTTCTATAAAAAAGTCCGCGACGGTATACATAAAAAGTCAATAGCGGATGAGTGAGAGGTGTCCGAAGTGGCGTGACGATGGAGTGTGATTTTTGTAAAATCGCAGAATAGTAGATCCATTAGATGTTAAATTACATATCACCACGTTAGCATTGAATTAAAAATGCATAAAAATTCATACGTTTACTGGGCACAACGAGAAAGCCATTAACGCCCAAAAAACTTCATTTATAACTAAATTCAAATAAAGCCACCTACTTGAAATGGTTTTTTTTTTAAATCATTTTTACAACTTTGGACGCCTCCCACGCCTTAATAATTAACTTTAGATATATGCCGTCACGGACTTTTGTGTAGAGAATTTAGTTACCTATAAAATTATTTATGAGCAATTTTCCTCTATTATGTATAGTTTGAGCAGCGTTTAGAGTTAAAGCACAAAAAGAGCCAAATTTTCATTGTTTTCTATTTTTCTCTTGCCAAAATGTATAGAGGGATAATAACGCACATTTTATAAGTTATTATTAATGCCATATACTATGAAATGACGCTAAAAAAATTCCAGGATTTTATTCTGAAAAAAAAAGCCTGATTCGACAAGTTAAGTTCGGCAACATTGTCCGTCGCGTCTAAAATCGACAGCGAACGCCTGTTTTTTTTTCAGAATTTTTAAACATATTACATTTAATTACTCAACGAAAATTCTCCTAATTAAGGTGAGCTTTCGCACACGGTTTTATTATTTATAGATCTAGGTCATGAAATTTTTAAAAGGTGCTGGCATTTCGAGTTCGTGAATTACAGAACGATTGGAAACTGTTTTTCGTGTGCACCCATAAGAACGCATGTTAAATAATGTTTTTTTAAACATTTAATATCTCGACAACGAGCCTCCTAATCTCATTGAATCTTTGCACACACGTTTTGGGGATAAACACTAACAGGCTGTAGAAATTTCAAGTCGATGACATTAAATCGATATAACAGAGGAACATCCTCAAAAACATTTGTGAGAATCCCAGAGTATTTATTTGTGGTGTTCTATTATAATTAAAAAAATAATCATATTGATAATACTTAGTTCCTTCAAGGATGTACTGCTGGTATTGTAAGCGGGGGTTGTGCGGCATGAGAGGGGCAGAGATTTCGTCAGTGTTCCAATCCCTGAACACGAAAAAATAAGTTTTTTAATTCCTTATTAAAATTATATTCGGTGACTTATGGGATGTTACAATTTTTTAAATAATATATTATTGTCATTACTTCCCATAAAAATTATTTAATTTTTTTTAGAAATTGGTTTGGCAATTATTTTGAAAAAATAAATTCGCTTGGGAACAGCGGCAGCGTTGCTTACTAGAAAATTTTTGTGATACAAGTTGGCAACACTGACTCACCAACGATACTGTATCCGTGCATATCATGGACGTATACATGACGAATATATGCTGTTTGTATGGGTTATGTACGAGCGAAGAATTTTGTGCACACATAACCTCATTTCACTAGTCACGATGTCATCGATGATCGAATCGAATTCTTTATTTTTGTTTGCCCTTTTTGAAAAAAAATACGCTGTCATCGGACCATTGATAAAGATGAAAAGAAAAAATAGAAAATTGTCAAAAAACAATTTTTACCTTGTTACTGATGCCCTCTCTATCTTAAAAAAATCCTGTGGAGTTGCGTCCTTTCCTCTATCAGGAAAAAAATAGTCGAATTCCAGGTGGCCTTTTTGTAGAAAAAAAAAACAAATAAAAAAATTACCCTGAAATTTGCCTAATGAGCTTTTCTCCGATGACGGCATATTTTTTTTTGAAAAGGGCAAAAAAATATAAAATAATTTTTTTTTAATCATTTAAACCCGATTAACGTTCACACGGAACGCGACATCGATTTGTATCGCGATGGTTCGTATTTGGCGCGCTCGTATCTCCCTAGAGCAGTTGCGACGTTGGTGACCGGGCCGACTGCGCGCGCAGAAATTGCACTCGAAGGCAATTTTTATTAATTTTAGTCCTAATTATTGACTTAACCGTTGTATAAAAATATACCGTTTGTCCGATGAGTAATTTTCTACCTATATCCGGAGTTTCATTAAATTCGAACAATTTTTAAAAAAGTTCCCCACGATTTTGTGATTTCCCCGTAAGAACACGGGTTAAACGTCGGTTTTGAAAAAATTATAACTTTGTTATGCGGTGGCAAAATTTTTTGAAATTTTGCGTAGGGTTTTCTAACACATTGAAGAACCTTAGAAAAAAATTTCATTGAACTCCTATATTTTTTAATTTTTCAAAAATGCCAGCAGAACATCCTTAACTCCGTACTGATTATTTTCACAATTAAGTGATAGTTACCAAAAAATGGAAATTTATTTTTCAAAGTTATTAGCTGCATGCTCACACTTACAAAATTGAATGCGTCATTACCATTTGACGATTTTGATTAGTAATAGAATTTATTTTCACACAACTTTGCTAGTTTTATAATGAATAATACACATTATTTCAACAACGGCAAAACCATTCTTTCAAGATTAGATATTCTTAAAGTATGAAGGAATTGATTCGATAGCATATAAGCAAATTGATTTACCCTTAACAATTTTTCGGCTATGACATTATGCAAAAAGAAACGTAAAATGTTATTTATTTATTTATTTTTGGTAAAAATTGATGCCACGTGTAAAAAGGCTTCGTTGGCATCAATCTTTACCGAAAATAAATAAATAAATGACATTTTACGTTTTTTTTGCATATTGTCATAGCGGAAAAATTGTTGAAGGTAAATAAATTTGCTTATATTCTATCTTTCCTGAGACTAATGATTTCCTATTTCAGCAAGATAATAAAGAACCATGTAGTAGTACGTATTTGAGTCAAGAAAACAAATTATCACAAAAAACAGAAATTTCACCAGATACGAATTGTTTGTGACAATTTATAAACAATTTTTAATCGTACAATTATTATTATGAATAAAATCGATTTAAATTTTTATGTATAACACGATGGCGTCAGAAAAAATTTTTAATCCAAAATTGTTTCCATTTTTTTATAAGCAATTAGAATTTAGGAATAAAAAAAAATTCTTTAGTGAAATTTTTTTCTCTTCATTCGAAATACAGTCCTCATGGTCTCAAATTTTTCCTTCAAAAAGTTCGTCATAGACGTTTATTGGCTGTTATAATTAGAAACGTCCAATGAGCAGTAGCTACCAGTTACGCTACAGAGCTCCCTCTTCGCGAGGACGTTTTTTTCTATCAAAACGCAAGTTTTGAGGGGTAGGAGCATGAAAAATCGATTTTCTTTTATTACATTAATGATTAAGAGATGATGAAAAAAAAAGGAGAGAACGAATAATAGCTGATCGAATTAATTCCTTCATACTTTAAGAATATCTAATCTTGAAAGAATGGTTCCGTTATTCAAATAATGTGTATCATTCGTTATAAAACTAGCAAAGTTGTGTGAAAATAAATTATATTACTAATCGTCAAATGGTAATGACGCTTTCAATTTTGTAAGTTTGAGCCAGCGTGCAGCTTATATGTATGTGAAAATTGATGAAACGAAATACAATAGTAAGGTACCTGCGGGTAATAAGGCCTAGTAAAATATCCAATTTATTCGACAGGTTTGAATAATAATCATTATTTGAGTACATCTTCGTGCAATAGGCGTCTGTTAGTGTCGCCATGAGCGAGAGCGCTTATTTTAAATACGATTTTTGTTCATGAAATTGGATATTTTACTAGGCCTTATTACCCGCAGGTACCTTAGTCCATATCGTAATAGGTAGCGTCCCGGGTTAGTGAGCAGACATTAGAGTAGACATTAGATAGGAAACTTGTAGATAGGTGGTTCAAATCCCGGCTCAGACAGAAATTCTGTAACGAGTGAATATCGACGTAGAACTTTTTTGTTTGAAAATGTGATAGCGTCCCGGGTTAGTGAGCAGACATTACATAGAAAACTTGTAGATAGGCGGTTCAGATCCCGGCTCAGACAGAAATTCTGTAACAAGTGAATATCGAGGTAGAACTTTTTTGATTTTGAAAATGTGATACACGATTTTGCTTGCGTTAAGGCACGAAAAAAAAAAAATGCAATTACTCCACATCGAAATGAAAAATGTGTTTCTCTATGCAATAAAATTTGATACGTGTACTCGAACTTAATTGCATAAGAAAAGTATTATAATACAACAGTTTTTTCTCAACCTCAGTCAGTTCAATTGTCCGTCGCCGCTTTTTGAATTTTATCTATTGGACCAACTATAGCAGGACCTACATTCGGCCTTTTTTGCAAAGCAGCCTTAGGCATCTTGCCCCCATAATCCGGGCCTGTGCGCACGGTCGTACACATAATTTCCTTTGAGCAAATCCTCAAGGCCAACACGATACGGCTCGCGTTCGTGGATGCTCGCTAACAGCTACGCACAAATCTTCGGCTTAAGGATATTGATCACCACCCATGGGAGAAGTTCCGTACCGCACAAAGTTCATAATAGCCCTAGGAGTCCATTTTACCCCATAAAAGATCGAGCACACCTCAAAAAATTTGTCTCACCCCATAGGACCTCCTTCGTACCACATGGGCTTTGTTACACTCCAAAGGTGATTTCTTATATCGTACAGAGATCGTATGATCCAATCTACTCCGTAATGAGTCCTGCATGTACCGGAGAGTCCATCTCACCTCATAAAAGGTCCATTATACCTCAAAAAGGACGATTGTACCCCATAGAGTCCGATACATTGCATCATGGGGTCTGATATCCCCCTGAAACACTGTCATATCCCACATGGAACCAATCATACCACAGAAGAGTTGCCGTATACCTTATAGTCCAGTCAATAGAAGATTTCACCTGGAATTAATTGCGGGACGCGATTTTCTTTTTTTATACTTAGGGGGGGGGGGGGTGGTTGGTAGTGTAAATCTCGATTTTCGGGAAAATCCCCCCTGTGCGTTTGCCGCCATCTTGATTTAAAGAGAGATTTTTTGTTTTTCGAATAACTCGCTTATTTTCAACCTTAGAGTGAAAATAATAATATCCAAAGTTGTGGGAAATGTAATTTCCCACAAGTTTGATGATTATACTTTTTCCCCTAGGATCGTTATTTATAGAGTTAGACTGCTCATAAGGGTAAAAAACGTTTTTTGTTAATTATCTCGTTTATTATCAAGTTTATTGTAAAAATGGTAAGAAATAATCACGTAGGAAATTTTATTTCCTTCAACTTTGGTTATTACCATTTTTACCCTAGGATCAATATTTTCAGACTTATACTTAATTTAAGGGTGAACTTTTTTTTAATTTTCAGTTATTTCGTTTATTATCAAGTTTATCGTAAAAATGGTAATAAATAATCGCGTAGGAAATTTTATTTCCTTCAACTTTGGTTATTACCATTTTTACCCTAGGATCAATATTTTCAGACTTATACTTAATTTCAGGGTGAACTTTTTTTTTATGTTCAGTTATTTCGTTTATTATCAAGTTTATCGTAAAAATGGTAATAAATAATCGCGTAGGAAATTTTATTTACTTCAACTTTGGTTATTACCATTTTTACTCTAGAATCAATATTTTCGGACTTATACTTAATTTAGGGGTGAACTTTTTTTTTATGTTCAGTTATTTCGTTTATCATCAAGTTTATCGTAAAAATGGTAATGAATAATCGCGTAGGATATTTTATTTCCTTTAACTTTGGTTAGTACCAATTTTACCCTAGGATCAATATTGTAGGAGTTATAATTAAAATAGGTGTGTAATTTTTAAAATTTTTTTATTTCATTTATTATTCAATTTTTTATAAAAATAGTAATGGAAAACCAGATACGTAATTCAAATTTGTTCGACTTAAGCTGTGTTCTCTCGTCGTAAAGAGCCATGTCAGCAAGTAGAAACCTGTGGATTTTAACATCTGATTACTTCTTTTAACTTGAAAGTTACGTCAAATTCATACTAATTTTGTTTGCTCCCACAAGATACGTACCTCCAATTTTAATCCCACGTAGGCCCCCACGTAGGTTGTCCTATGCCAATTTTGCTCGTTTTACCGAGGGCCCTGCGATATTCTGATCTGATTATTTATTACCATTTTTACGATAAACTAGATAATAAACGAAATAACTGAACATAAAAAAAAAGTTCACCCCTAAATTAAGTATAAGTCCGAAAATATTGTTCCTAGGGTAAAAATGGTAATAACCAAAGTTGAAGGAAATAAAATTTCCTACGCGATTATTTATTACCATTTTTACGATAAACTTGATAATAAACGAAATAACTGAACATAAAAAAAAATTTCACCCTTAAATTAAGTATAAGTCTGAAAATATTGATCCTAGGGTAAAAATGGTAATAACCAAAGTTGAAGGAAATAAAATTTCCTACGTGATTATTTCCTACCATTTTTACAATAAACTTGATAATAAACGAGATAATTAACAAAAAACGTTTTTTACCCTTATGAGCAGTCTGTTGAAATTACCGGTGAGATATCTGGTTGAGGGGGGATCGGGGTGAGGAACGCCGAGAGAAAAATGACAGAGTTCGTTTGGATAATTTTGTCACCCTTGCGTGACGGTTCGAGTTAATACTGAGTTTATTTGATCTAAGTCATGTACAGAGATGGACCTTAATATCGATGAGAACGCCGCAAAAACTCAAGCATGTGGCTCGAGAGCGAGACTGTCGAGAATGTGAGATGGCGACTGTGACGCCACGAGGAGTCCGAGATTAATTCCCCTGTATCGAGTTACACCGCGCCGCGAGAGTTGTACCCGAAATATATAGAAATTCCCCGACAAGAATAATTTGAGAACCCGAATTTCCCTGAGAAAGAGCCGATTGTCAATTTATATTAAGAGAATTTCCGGATTGCTGAATTGATCAAAAACACGTGCTCATTAGCCACGGTGGTTGAGCGAAGATTGATGAAATGCCGGCTTCTTTTCGATCGAGTCGCCGGAAAATCCCGAGAGAGAGCGCGCGAGGAGCGCTGACCGAGAGGTGCTGCCGTGGGTGATTTGAGCGCGAGCATTTAACATGATATTTTCCCAACATTCCGCCCGCCGTGACGACAGAGTCGTCACTTCCGTTGAGGTTGGTCCCGTGCCGAAGGTGAGCAATATATCTTGAATAGTCCGCCGAAGATGATGGTTGACCGATTTGACGGCTGCTTCCGTCCACCGATGAGTATCCGCGATGATGAGACGGGTAACTGGAGAGTCCCGAGGCAGAATAACCGGGTGCTTGCCCTCAGGATCAAGAGCCGATTGAGATTGCCGCCCGCCGTTTCGAAGGGTGCCATGGCGATCGAGATAAGGAGTGAGTTTACGCAGGAGGTGATTGCTTGATGGAGAAATGCCGTTTGAGAGGGTGTGTAAGTTCGAGAGGAACCATACCGATTGAAATGTCCGAATCCAGTGAGCTCGTGCCTGTTTCAGGTCGACGACGGTGATTGTTGAGATGAGGTTGCCCCATGAGCCACCCTTGAGAATCCTAATTGCATGAAACCAGAGATTTGTGACGTGGAGGCTCTTCTTTAGAGGTGAATAGCATGAGACATGATCCCAGTGAGTAGGCCCGACCGAAGTTGAGAGATGGAGCAATAAGTAAGATTGTTCCTCGAGTACAACCTTGGAGTCGGAGCACCGCGCGACAGCTAGCCAATGTTCCGCCGATTGAGTTACCCATTGCGGTTCCGTCCACCAGAGAGGATGAACTGTGAGTTGAACCGTAGTGAGGCCACGAGAATCGCAACTCACAGAGTTTTTCTTCTCAGACAAGAATCGCCGTGCCGCCTTCGGGCCATTCCCCAGTCCAATTGTATGTTGAACATAGAGAACGAGCCGAGTCAGGAGAACCACCGCCGATAATTCCAACCGAGGACTCGTAAGCCGAGGCCGCCCGCCATGCGACCTCCCACGAGAGTTGTCGAGACAGCAATGAATTGATCCAGTGTATCCGCTCCACCGTATACATTGTCCGCATAACGTCCATTTATGTGTAGGAGAACTGCAAGAGGAAAATTTTCGCCTTCGTTGACAACGAGTTGGAGCCGTACCCGTCCTGAGAGCAATGGAGTTGACCGGAATCTGTCGGTCACCGTGATGAGAAGAAATGGAACCGCATTGAGGTGACCGTCGGCCGAGAGCATCCACTGGAGGTTCCAGTCATCGTGATTAGCCAGCACTTTGCGGAACCTCTTCGTGATGTCCGACGAGAAGAGATACCATTGCCGCCGAACCCAGAGTAACATATCAGAAATGTCGAGTTGCATGTGAGCACCCGTGTGCAGGACAGTGTTGAGAGAGATCCCAACGCTGGTCGCGCTGGAGCCTTTGAGGAAGACCCTGAGCTTGTTGGTGAGAGAGTCGTCCGTGAGTACGTCGTGAAGAAGGAGATAATGCACCAGAGACAGTTCTGGCGTATTCAAGGAGAGGCACCGCTGGTGATCAAGTTGCACATCCCGCCGGATGACCGTGGTGTAGAGCTCCATGGCCGGAAGGGCCTGAGAAGGGCGCCGAACTGTCCGACCGAGGCCCCATTGAACAGAGAGGCGTGAGTCAATGGGTTGCCTCACCGAGAGCTTCACCGATGACCGAGCAATGGACAGCCCATAGCTGTTGTGAGAGTAAGTAGCCGGGAACTGAACTTCGCAGACCGCTTCGTCCACGAAGGGCTGCGAGCCGACCGTTGAGTCAATTGCGTTCTGAATCCAGAGCGCAGTGAGTAGTTCCAGGGAACCACTGAGATTACGATTGACCACCACATGGTGAGAATGAGTAGTCCTCGGAACCGCATCCAAAACTGAGCTGAAACAAATCCGTTCGAATGTCGTCCGTTGGGAAATCGGCTCCGACTCCGACTCCTTAATATTCTCTGATCCGATGAGTTGACCATCTGAGTCTACCACGATGAGGAGATAGAACAATCCTAGAGTGAGAGAGTCCGGATTCACGAGCCACACCCATGAAAGATGAGCGAACGAGATCAGATCCGAGGTGAACAAGGGCTCAGTAGTCATGAGACAAGCCAATATGTGAGCGGTGGTAAGCGTACGCTGCTCCGAGTGAGTCGGTCGGAGGATGAGTGCGACCACTCTTCGAGTGGTTCCGCCGGGGGGATGACCGACACCCATGATGCGGATTGGAGAGCCCTGCCGAGGAAACCGCAGCTGTTGTATCAGCTGATCCAAGGTGAACGTGAGTGCCGATCCGGGATCAGCGAGCATCCTCGTTTCAAGAGATGAGCCGAAGAGAGAGAGGAATGTTGATAGACCCGTCTCGTCTGTAGGGCGAGTTTCACGCGAAACGTCGCCATGGTGAGGTACAACCGCGAAGGGGGGAGCCCGAAAACCGCCAACGACCTTCGGAGCAGCTGCTGTATCAGCAGCTCCGAGGTGAACGTAAGCTCCGATCCCAGGTTGATGATCATGGAGAGAACCGTACACGATGGGGGGCGAGTTTTCCGCGAAACCCCGCCATGTTGGGAGCTGACCGAGAGCGAGTGGCTGAAAGGAGCCGAAGAGCCTCGGATTAGCTGCTGTATCAGCTACGCCGCGGTGAAAGAAAGATCCGATCCGGCGTAGAGAATCATTCCGATGCCGAGAGGTGCACCAACGAGAGAGATGGCCGTAGATATAACCGTTTTGTTCACGAGTCAAGTGAATTGGCGCGATAAGCAGCACCAACTGTCCGTCAGCTGTGATTGTGGATCCATGACAGCCGAGAGCGAGAGCACACCGGAGAGAGAGATGAGGCACTCGAATACAGATGACGCCCACAGCGATACTCGCGACCGATCGATGAGCATTGGCGAGAGAGAGAGAGGACGCGTGAGCACCCCCGAGCACGTACACAGTTATGAGCCGAGAGTCTGAAATAGTCGCGAGCACGAGAATCAAACCGGGAGTATGAGTCTGAGGACCGCACGCGAGTTCGAACCAAATCGTGAGTCTACGAGCTCCTCACGAAACTCGAACCGAAAAAGTGAGAGTCTGAGCATACACGCGAGAATTCACACCGAATCCCGAAAACACTGAGCAGCTGAGCCTCACCTGATGATCAGCTGAGCGCACGAGTTCGAGCCAGCTGAGCGCGAGAGTCCACCCGGGAGTGAGAGTCTTACAGAGGCACACGAGAACGACCGAACGGTGGCACAACCGGATCGAGCACAACCGAATCGAGGGTTCGTCGAAATACACCCGGACGACGAATCGAGCACAAACGAATGGAGAACGCGTCGCAGAACACACGAGCGATGGATCGAACATAAATCGAGCACAACCGAATTGAGTAGTTGTCGCAAAGCACGCGAACGACGAGTCGAGCGGATGAGTCACCAAATCGAAAATTGAACCGCGAGAATGAGCCTCAGCCGTCGATCAGCTGAAATCACGAGTCCGAAACAGTCGAGCGCGGAAGGCTAAGAGGTACACACATGAGAAACGACTCGAAAGAGTGAAATTGGGAACACACGTCAGTTCACACCGAACCGAGAAAGAGTCGGCGGAATACGCGAGAACACCGAACCGAGAAATAGTGAGTCTGTGAGCCGGGCACGAGCGAATTGAGCGTAACCGATTTGAGAATTCGTCGAACAACACGCGGGCGACGAATCGAGCACAAATTGAGCGCTGCCAACAAGATCTCGAATCGCTTGAGAATTAGTCGGAATACCCGATCTACGGATTGAGCACTGAGTCTAAAGGCACTTCGCGGCACTATTGTCGAGGAACAAGTAGCCCGCGAATCCAGGCGAGAGAGCGTAAGAATAAGCCCCGATCAGCTGAGCGCGAGAGTCCGTGCCGATGGGGAGAGAATTTAAGCCGAGAGCGCGTGCAAATAGTGCCTCGATCCGCGGAGCGCGAGAGCTCGTACCGATGGTGAGACGCGCAATAACTGATGAGAGAACGAGGGAGAGAGAGAGAACGCGCGCTATTGAGCACTGAGTCGAACGGCACTTCGCGGCACTATTGTCGCGAGGCACACGAGTAGCCCGAGAATTCAAGCCGAGAGAGCGCGGGTATCGTGCCGATGGTGAGACGCGATCACTCGGGAGGGAGAGAGAGAACGCGCGCTATTTAGCACTGAGTCGAACGGCACTTTGCGGCACTGGTGTCGCGAGGCACACGAGTAGCCCGAGAATTCAAGCCAAGAGAGCGCGAGTATAGTGCCCCTGTCAGCCGAGCACGAGAACCCGTGCCGGTGGTGAGAGACGAGATCACTCGGGAGAGAGAGAGAACGCGCGCGATTCAAGATGGCACCCACCGAGACACACGCGACCGTTCCACGAGAGCCGGCGGGAGACCCGGTGTCACCCGACGATTACCGAGCGCGCGCACTGTCGCGAACCGCGAGCAAGAGCGTAGAGAGAGTCGCGACCAAGATGGCGGGCACCGAGATCTAGCCGAACGATCGATTTCCCGTGAGAGAGCGAGAGAGCGCGAGACACACACACACGCAGATAAGCGGGTACGAGCGCGTCGCCTATGCCCGTCGTGAGAGTAAGCGAGACAGCACCAGAACTTACCGGTACGCCGGTCGAGAATTGTATGAGATCCGATAAGATGTATGAGTCCGTGTCCTTATCACTTGCACAATCGATGCACTCGCGAGAAATTTCCTCACTTTTTCCCCGCCAGATCCGGCTCGAAGGACCAAAAAATGTTGAAATTACCGGTGAGATATCTGGTTGAGGGGGGATCGGGGTGAGGAACGCCGAGAGAAAAATGACAGAGTTCGTTTGGATAATTTTGTCACCCTTGCGTGACGGTTCGAGTTAATACTGAGTTTATTTGATCTAAGTCATGTACAGAGATGGACCTTAATATCGATGAGAACGCCGCAAAAACTCAAGCATGTGGCTCGAGAGCGAGACTGTCGAGAATGTGAGATGGCGACTGTGACGCCACGAGGAGTCCGAGATTAATTCCCCTGTATCGAGTTACACCGCGCCGCGAGAGTTGTACCCGAAATATATAGAAATTCCCCGACAAGAATAATTTGAGAACCCGAATTTCCCTGAGAAAGAGCCGATTGTCAATTTATATTAAGAGAATTTCCGGATTGCTGAATTGATCAAAAACACGTGCTCATTAGCCACGGTGGTTGAGCGAAGATTGATGAAATGCCGGCTTCTTTTCGATCGAGTCGCCGGAAAATCCCGAGAGAGAGCGCGCGAGGAGCGCTGACCGAGAGGTGCTGCCGTGGGTGATTTGAGCGCGAGCATTTAACATGATATTTTCCCAACACAGTCTAACTCTATAAATAACGATCCTAGGGGAAAAAGTATAATCACCAAACTTGTGGGAAATTACATTTCCCACAACTTTGGATATTATTATTTTCACTCTAAGGTTGAAAATAAGCGAGTTATTCGAAAAACAAAAAATCTCTCTTTAAATCAAGATGGCGGCAAACGCACAGGGGGGATTTTCCCGAAAATCGAGATTTACACTACCAACCACCCCCCCCCCCCCCCCTAAGTATAAAAAAAGAAAATCGCGTCCCGGAATTAATTCCAGGTGAACCGAATTTTAGACCTCTATTGACTGGACTATTAGAAGAACCGTCAAAACCTATCGGGGGTTTGTCTTCCCCGATACAAAGTCTTTTATATCGAGGGGATTGCATGACGTCATGAAGGAACACCACATACATAAGGAACGTCATACCACATACGGGTCCATCTAACCCCGCATAAAGTCCCTTATGCTTTAGGGGGGAGCACACGCGCTCTTACTCTCTCTCTCTCGCCGTTTATACCCACGGGTCTCTACCCTACACTGTTGAAAATGTTATGAAATTTACAATACTTTTACTGTACCGAAATAATTGAAATTTACAAACATGGTATATGAAACATAAATTCATACCATCGTATCGCTAAATTAATAGAGTGATATTAATTTTAATATACTATGGGGAATTTAATATACACAAGTTTGAATACTGAAAACCCGTATACTACTTTTTCGAATACGTTATGTAATGCTACAATTTTTGTTATAATAATCACAATTCTTCTATATGAACACATTTATCAGTAACGATGTATTACAAAAACAAGACAACTTTGAATTTTAATTGCAACCGAATGAAAAATACAATGTACGTGAAAATGAATATTACGATACGTACAATATACATCGACAACAATTGTCTTTTAAAATTGTAAAGCAAAACTGAAATCGAAATTTCATATACAATAAATTCTAAATTACAAAATATAATATGGTCGATCCACTATGGTGGATCGAAAATTTTGAAAATGCCATGTTATCAAATTTTGATCGAACTTTCTATTCAATTGTTTTTAGGTTACTGAACACAGATTTGAGATAAGGATTACGTGCATGCGCACGCGCGTGTGTGTGCATTCATGTATGTGCGTGAAAGTGTGCCGTGTGTGTGTGCATGCACGCACACCAGTGCGTAAGTGCATGCGCGCGCGCGCGCGCGCATGTGGGTGTGTGTGCGTGTGTGTGCGCGCACGTATGTGTGTGTGCGCGCGCATGCGTGTGTGAAAACGTGTGTGTGTGTGCGCGCGCATGCGTGTGTGAAAACGTGTGTGTGTGTGCGCGCGCATGCGTGTGTGAAAACGTGTGTGGGTTTGTGTGTGTGCGTGCGCGCCCGTGTGTGTGCGTGTACGTATAAAAGTGGGTGTGTATGTGTATGTGTGCGCGCGCGTACGTATGCGTGTGTGTGTTGTGTGTGCGCGCGTACGTGTGAAAGTGGGTGTGTGTGTGTGTGTATGTGTGTGCACGCGCGCGCACGCCTATGTGTGTGTGTGTGTGTGTCTGTGCGTGCGGCGTGTGCATGCACGCGCGCGCGCACGTTCGTGCGTGCGTGTGTGTGTGTGTTGTAATTTTGACGTCAAGTTCATGTTCAGTAACCCGAAAAACCCCTAAATACAGAGTTAAACCGAAATCTGATAAGTTATGTCATTTTGAGAATTCTCGAGCCACCCCTATGAATCCGCCATGATGCATTTTTTAATTTTGAGCTCAACTTCATGTTTACCAACAAAAAAAAACTCCTGAATAGATAGTTATAGTGAACCTGACAAGTTATGGCATTTTTAGAATTTTCGATCCACCATATTGGATTCGTCACGTTCAATTTTGTAATTGCTTCCAAAACCAACATGATTATACTAAATAAAGGGTTGAACACGCCACGACCACCATTCCTTGGGTAGCTCCCAAAATACAACTGATCAAGTGTTCTCTGGCGTGTCAAATACATGATATGAATTACCAAAGTTTATAAGCAGTCGATAACGTAGTGGGTAGCGTGTTAGGTAGATAGGTAGGATAGGTAGGTAGGTCGCAGGTTCGAGTCCCGGTCGAGGAGAAAAAAAATTCTGTCGAGAAATCCGTGCATGATTTTTTTTTTTCCAGTGTAACCTTTCCATGACCTATAGCAACCACAAAATATACGTTTGTAACTATTTTTCTAATGGTTTATTTAGTATTTGTTTAAATTTTGCTACAAAAAATATTAGCAAACATTTATTAATTTTCATGAACGTTGAACTGAAAATTCAATCAAGACTGCTTACGTTTCAAATGCATAAGTGTACTGATATTTCATGGGGTAATATTATTTTTAATATACATAGTAGTACATTTAATATACATCCCTATATGGATATTAGTAAATGTGTCATGATTTTACTACAGTTTAAGTGGAAAATTCCTACAAAGGTTATAACTTTTCAATCTATCTGTGTAGTAATATCACTGCTCGATACCTTCACTTCTACAATACGAGTATTGTAATATTCAGTACCGTATTTGAAATTTCATAAGCGGGTATCCGCATAAAAACTTCCTATACTTGTGTATTAATTTTCATACAGAAACTTTTTACAGTGTAACTTTGATGAATTACACGACCGTATATTATATATTTCCATTTCAATAAGATTGAGGTATTCCCATTTTGTATTTCATAAGATATTGATAGCTGTTTTCATCATTACAGTAGAATTGAAATGTATATTTCGATATTTCACGCCAAGCTTTTCCTGGCCCTTGGATCGAAATTTTTTTTTTATTATCGTACAGCCTATGAATCAAACTCATAATTTTCCAAAGATTTGTTGCACAAACTATTTTTTTCAAGTAAAAAAACGTTTTAATTTTTGAAAAAAAAAAAAAAACTATTTTTTAAATATTTTCGTTCTAGTTCACGTCGGTTTTATTTTCTAAAACAACCGTTACAAAGCACATTTAAAATTGTATAATTTTGTTTTTAATTTTTTTTTCTCATCTTTCAAGTAATTAAAAAAAACGTTTGCTACTTTTTTCTCTCATGCCTGCCAGCACTTTTTGTTACTCTGACTTCAAGGTACTATAAAATGTTCTAGGCGACATTAACGACTTTTTTTAAAACAATGATCAACGCGAAATATCAACAAAAATAATCACCTATGGTTTTTGATTTCAATAATGATATAAAAAATAATTTTTTAGACGGTCGCGGCCAAGAAATGAGTCCGTTTAGTTAGCATATAATACAGTGTATTTAATCTTTCGCATACACATAAGAGGATACTTTTTAAATGTCTAAATAAAATAGTTGTATCTCACCTTGCACCACCCTGACGTAACGACGAAGTAAGCGTTGACATTTTCTTCGCCAAAGTGATCAGCTACATACAAACCGAGAGATCCGTAATTGTCGTAAATGTTGCGTTTAGTTATATCCATTAGTATCGAATGTGCATGATTTATTTCTTTAAACTGTTGAAATAAAGATGATAGCAATCTTTATATTGTACATACGATCAAAGACATTCGCTTGTAATGTTTCGCACGATTGGAGAAACCAAAAAACTTTACCCTATCAGCCGCTTCGGGGTTGTTGGGATTTTTATCCGGGTGATATTTTAACGCCAATTTTCTGTAAGTCTTTTTTATGTCTTCGGATGTCGCTGTTTTTGGGATTTCCAATGTCTGGTACAGAGAATCCCCAGCCGTTCTGGAATAAAAATGGCACGATTAATTTTAAACGGGTGGCTGAATTTTGTGCGCTAATTTTCCACCTGCTTTTCGTTGAAAAAAAAATCTACAAGGAATAGTCAACTGTTGCATTCGAATATCCAATTCTCCTTTTGTCGAGTTCATATAATATTCAATAATGACAGTAAATTTATAAAATGAAACCGAAAACATCGATGTACATTTTGAAGATTTTTGAGCAACATTGAACGAAATAAAAATAAAAACGATGTTTAAATAATGAAATTTAAAGAAAACACACAATATTGGTAAGTGCCCCTAACAAAATTTTATAGCCAGGGCCTTGACAATTGTTTCCCATGCAGCAAACATCTCATGAAGTATTATGTCATAAAAAAAAATTCGGCTCATAATTAGTCTGACAATAAATGGCTAACTCAGAAGACCGTAAAAAATTTTTTTTTAATGAAATACTTCATGTCCTTCAGGGCAGGTTACATATCAAAATAAATAATTGAATAAATGGCAGGATTTTTATTTAGTTGAATCTGATTTCGGGGTGAGCCGATATAAATTTGTTCAAACCCCAAACGATCAAGCTGATAAGTACATTATAATGGTTATATTGGTAACACTCGGTTATTTTGATAAGTGTTACCAATGTTTATTTTAAAATACAATACCAGTGTATTGGTGTCCAGGTTCAATACCGTTCTTAGAAAACCTATATCAAGAGACGCGGTAGCGTCTCGACACCAAGTAATTAAATAAATTTAAAAGGTATAAGATGGCACTACCGTTCTCTCTTATACGCCACAGTGCAAAAAATTTAATTATTTCAGACCTTATCGGTCGCCGTGCGTCAAAACGCGACGATTAATCAAAAAAACTTCATTTCGATTTATGTTCCTGTGATGTCACCATGTCCCCCTATCCTTGGTCTCTCTTCGCATTGACCCTTTCCCGACCCCGCAGGCTCTCATGCGAGTACGTGATATGTATAATAATAATAATGATAATAATAATAATAATAAGCGTTATTATGATTTGGACAAGTCCCCTATACACACCAACCAATATCCAAAAATGTGTGGGGAACAAGATGTCTCATGTCAAGTGGAGTTAAGTTAAAGCAAAATAGAATGAGTGGAGAAAATCAGAAGAAATGAATGATAAATAAATATATCACAGAACTATCAGATAGATCAGAAAGATGAGATTCCCAAAGCATCCCGCGCAAAGAGCTAGGCGCTCAGCCTGAGCTTAAACATCCTGATGGAATCGGTCCTGATGATCTCAGGAGGCATGGTGTTCCAAAGCCTTATGCCTGTTGCTACAAACGATCTCCTCCAAAACTTCGAGCGAGACTGGCGCCAGAGAATTTGTGTGCACCGCTGCGAAACAAGCATTGGTCCGGTTTGCTCGACGAATGTCCTCACATAGGTATGCGGGTTGACCAGACTTGACGACACTAAAGAAGAGGCAACCCATGAAGTAGTATCGCCTGTTCCCGGGAGACAGCCACCCGAAGGAACGACAATGCTGCGAGACAAGATCACGCCTGTGTAGGTCAAGGACAAACCGGGCGCAGTTATTAAGAACTAGAGTAGTCTCGCATCTAGGATACCCGGAAGGTCATTATAAACGACACGACACGACACGATGAAGTAGTATCGCCTGTTCCCGGGAGACAGCCACCCGAATGAGAACGACAATGCTGCGAGACAAGATCACGCCTGTGTAGTCCAATGACAAACCGGGCGCAGTTATTAAGAACTAAGAGTAGTCTCGCATTTAGGATACACAGAAGGTCATTATAAACGACATGACAGTAATCAAAGTGTGACTATACAAGTACTTCTACGAGCCACTGCCTTAGCAGTGTAGACAACAGTCATCCATTGAGCTTTAGCAGGTATAAGCTCTAGTTCTTCTTTTTGACCACGCTGGTTACCTGGTCGTCCCACTAGAGCGTATCGGATAGCAGAACCCCGAAGTACCAAGTGGACCAGACGAACTCAACCGGCTGATCTTCGATGTGTATGCGGGATAGAGAGTCAAGATCCAGATCCCGCACAAAGAAAGAGCTGCTTACGATCATCGCCTTCATCTTGTTTGCATTTAACACTAGGAAGTTGTCATACGACCAGAGTTGTAAAGCTTCGACTTCAGTCCCCATACGCTGTAACGCTGCTCTCAGGTGGCATGGTGCACACCTCGCGTAAAGTACTAGGTCATCCACGTAGAGCATGTGTTGGCAGTCCGTTAGTCCGTTAGTACGGACGAGGTGGTTGGCGAAGAGTAAAAAAAACAGCGGGCCCAGGACACTTTCCTACAGTACCCCAGAAGGGACAGACAGCCAGGACGATCGCTGATCATTGGTCCCAAGGACAGCTAGTATTCATCTAGTCAGGTAAGAGTGAAACCACCCTCAGAGGGGTATGAGGGGGGCGGTGGCGAGGCTATGGTGTCGCAGCTGTTTCTCGTATAATCTGTATGAGAAAAGAAGACGGCGTGGGAAGGAGGGGGGGGGGGGGGGGCGATGAGGGACGATGGTGTCTCGCAAGCTTCGCTACTCGTGCTATTTTACATTATTCTCTACTTGGAATTATTTAACAATCGTTTGGTCGTGTGGCAACGAACTTCGACGAGATTTCTCAAATCTCGTTGGTGACTCCGTGCAACGAGAGAACGACACAGCGTCAGACCGAAATTCGTCTGGTACGGTCAGATCCCGCCTAATGCACCGCTCACTTTTCTCTCTCCACGTTGGGGCTCCGCACATACTCGGCCAACGAAGGGGCCCCACCCCCAGACATTTAAACCCAATGGTTTATTTCATACACTCGAGCGCCAGTCGTTACGGAGTACGGAGCGTCTCGACATATATTCGTTAAATTCATTTGTGATTTAGTTAATTTCTATTGTGTATCATGTATTTGTGGTTTTTTAAAATTATTTTTACGTGATCAATATCTCCAATGGCAGAGAGTATGGACCAGAAAGTACCCACGTTATCTCTAACTAAAAGAAATAAAAAAGGACAGGTAATATAATCTATATTTTTGAAATATCTAAAAAAAAGTAATTCGGTACATATATATTACCGGTATATGATATTTTAATTACATACATAAATAACTATGCATAAATTTACATAGATAACTTTGTACTGTGCATATTTCTAAAAAAATTTCGTTGCCAATTTACTACAGACAATTCACAGACGGGAACGTGTGATGATCGTTAATTTATACAAGAACCTGAAGGCCTAGAAGTTATGAACTTAGAAGTTTACGCGATCGACCTGGACACTAAGAACTATGGTTTGATCGACCTGGACACCAAAAACCACGTCACGACCGACCTGAAAGTGAATAACACAGTGCTATCAACCTAGACGCTAAAAATTCACGTTGTGCACAACCTGGACGCTAAGAAATACGCCAGGGACCACCTTAACCCTAGAAACTGCAAGGGTACCTAAACCTGGGGCACCAAAACATTTTCATACAAAATTTCATTAAAATTTTCATAAAAAACATATAGATTTTGGAATTTTTCGTCCGCCATCTTTGATCTGCCATCTTGAATTCGGCAAATCTGATAACAGATTCGTTATCAGTGACCCCAAAAATCATTGTATACCGCTTATCACGCGAATTCCATTTGAAAAGATGGTTTCGCCCAGATGAGTGCAAGATACAAAATAAACTTCGGCTACAAGCCGCCATATTGGACTCTGCCATCTTGAATTTCATAATTTTTACTCATGCATTTTGAAGATTAGGGTTCATGGACGCGAAATCTTGACCTCCCCAGAGAGGTGCTCATCGAATTTCGATGAAAAAATGTCGGTTAAAAAAAATGTTGGGGCGAACAAACGCGTCTTCATTTTAAATAAACTAACATAAATTTGTTCCATTGCATTTTTTGTAAATTTTTTCTGCATGTGTTTCATGGAAGGAATAGCCGCTGAAAAATAGGACGAAAGAGCGTTCGGGACTTAATAGGTTGAGCCAGAACTATCCCTAGTTTTTCTGTTTAGCGTACAGACGTATTGCCCCCTCCCTAGCATCCCAAGTCCCGTTTCAAGATATTTTTGGGTGCAGTGAATTAATTATAAACGGTCAATAAACGATGTAAAAAATACCAATGATAGATGTACACTAGGACTTCTATTTAACGGCCAGTGGCTGGACCAGCTCCGCATCGCACCTTGTTAAATCGAATGTTGCGTACGCCCGCCTATGCTGTATCTGCGCAGCGGCACTCCGTGCTACGGGTCTGATCGCGGAGACTTGAAGCGTACCCCACCATCTCCCACTACGCGAAAAATGGATTAATAAATGCGACATGGTAGGGACTGTCTGTTAAATCGAAAACCGTTGAATAGAGGTCCTAGTGTACTTGGCAATTGTGACTTGGATTATTTGAATTTATTTGAGAACTTTTTGTGTCTGACATGTTTTTGTAAAAGTTTATTGGGCAAATTTTTGGGTTTGACATCTTTTTCTAAGGATAGACAAAACGACGCAAGGAAATGTACTTGTCGTACATGTTGTGTAACACTCGCACACGGACACACTCGCACACACCTGCACACATTGCACACACCCGGACACACTCGTACATACTCGCACACACACGGACACACTCGCACGCACTTGCACATACTCGCACACACTGACAAACATTCGCACACACTCACACACACTCAAATACACTCACATACACTTGCACACACTCGCACATACTCGCACACAGTCTCACGCTCTTGCACATACTCGCACGCACTGGCGAACATTTGCAAGCACTCACACACACACACACACACACACACACACACACACACACACACGCACACACTCACAAACACTCGCACACACTTGCACATACTCGCATACGCTTGGACACACTCGAACACACTCAGCCACACTTGCACACATCTGCACACACTCACATACACTCGGACACACTCAGACTCACTTGCACACACACGCACACGCTTGCATCCGCTTGGAAATACTCGTACGAACTCAGACACACTTAGACACACGCGAACACACTCGCACACACTTGCACATACTTGCACACACTGGTAAACATTCGCACACACTCACACACACACGCACACACTCACAAACATTCAGGCACACTCGCGCATACTCGTACACACTCGCATTCTCTCGCATACACTTAGGCACCCTCTCACATACTTGCATACAGCATACACTCGCACACGCATCCGTACACAGATGCGCACACTCGCATACACTCTCACACACTCGCGCACACTTGCACAAACTTGCACATACTCATACACACTCGCACACACTCAGACACACTCAAAAACACCTGAACACACTCGCACACACTTGCACATACTCGCACATACTGGCAAACATTCGCACACACTCACACACACACACGCACACACCCACGAACACTCAGACACACTCGTACACATTCGCACACACTTGCACAAGCTCACACATACTCACTCGCACACGCACATACTCGTACATACAGGCAAAAATCGGCACACACTTGCACACTGTGATTTTTTTCTTTTTTCATATAACAAACAATAAGTTTGATAAAAACAGCTTTAACCCATAAAGGAAAGTTAGTGAAGTGAAATTTTTTGTGGTGGCCCTAAAAAGGGCCGGTGGATTTTCGCTGCTTTATCTCGTTCGGTGCGTCATCTAGATGTGGAGTTTTTTAAGAGTTTGTCGTGGAATGTTCGAGCTTAGGGGTGCAGGTTGCGTAGATTTTCGAGTGGGAATATACTCTTCGTCGCGGGGTGTGGAGATTCGGCGTGTTCTGCTGGACGTGGACGGATGAATCGGAAGTTCGGCAGCGTCGGCAAGTTCAGCATATAATTTGTCGAATTCGCTGTCAAAGATGGGTGAAATTGGTCTAGGTATTGCGTAATAAGCGGCTAAGTTATTAAACGAGATTTCTGGATTTGTTGTTGCAAGAGGATCTGGTTGTGGAGTAAAGATCATTTCTTCTTTTTCTTGATAAGAAAATGTCGGAACTTCTAGCGGTAAGGTGAGTTTCCGGAGAGGATATGACGTCTGGAGGAGTCGAGGGTCCGGAAATTGTTTGTAGATGGCAACGAGTTTGTAGATGGGAGTATTTTTTGGGGCTCGTTTTAAACGCCGATTTAGATGGCAACGTCCTCCTCTTTGACGGGGCATAGGTGTTTCTTTTATTATTTTTTTTTACCTTTTTTTTTTTTTTTAAATAAGTTCCTTATTTCGTGATTTTGATTTTATATCTTTTTATTTAACATTTTTTAAGGAGGGGGAGCAGTAGCGCAGTGGGTAGCGTGCTCGGCTCGCACGCAGTGGCGCGCGATGTGGCCGGGTTCGATTCCCACTGTCGGCACCAATGGAAAAATTTTCTAAGTGCTTTTTCTGTGACCCGGTGGTTCGGAATCCACCTAAAAAAGTAGGTCCAAAGGAAACCAGCGCCTTGGTGTGGTGACCGAAAGGCTGGGAAGATGTCTCGGGTTCGATTCCCGATGCCGTAGCACGGCTGATGAAAACACAACGGGCTCGGACGTAGCTCCAGAAACAGGACGTACGAACTACGACTGCCTCTGTCCCAATGTGCTGACATCTAGCGTGTGCGAGACGAGCTCCGGCAGCGAGAAGCATTGCCGTAGCACAGCAGATGGTAAAAGCACAAACGGGCTCGGACGTAGCTCCAGAGGCAGGGCGTACGAACTACGACTGTTTCTGTCCCAGGTGTTTAAATCTAGCGAGTGCGCGACAAGCTCCGGCAGCGGGAATCGAACCGGGGACAAACGGATACGAGAGGAGACCAAGGGTAGATGGTGTTGGGAGCCCGCAACCCTCAGGGGAGTCGGTGTAAGAACGCATACCATATATTTAACATTTTTTAATATTTTAATATTTTAGTTTTGATTTGAAAGTTTTGTGTGAGTTTATAATATTTGAATATGTGTGTATTTCTTTTTATTAAGCAAAAAGAAAAGAAGTACGGTTATTCACCATAAATAGCTCCGTTTATTCAACAGAAATTAGGCTACGGTTATGCACCATAGATAGAATCCGTTTATTCAACAGAAATAGGCTACGGTTATGCACCATAGGGAGAGAGAAATTCCGTTTATTCAACAGAGATAGGCTACGGTTATGCACCATAGGGAGAGAGAAATTCCGTTTATTCAACAGAGCTTTTTCTCTAATTTTTTCATCAAATCGCTCGCTTTTATATTTACGTTTGGGGTATGTGCTGAGGACGCGAAAACTAGTTTTTCGTCGCCCTCTTTGGTGAAATTTGTACATTATTTTTATTATTATTCTATCATTTGTTTCAAGATCTGAGCCGCCTCGATCAGACTTCCCCGAGTAAACGTACTCGTTTGTTTTTGAATTTAAAGATCTGAGCCGCCTCGATCCGACTCCCCCGAGTAAACGTACTCGTTTGTTTTTTTTTTTTTTTTTTTTTTTTTTTTAATTTGAACATGATTTGATTGTGGACAGTTTATAGGGATGTGGAGGGTCTGTGAGTTGTTACATAGGTCAAAATCGTCGAGGGAGGTTTTGCAGGGTTAGCGTAACTGATAGAGGTTGCGCATAACAAGTTCATTTTAAAAAGCGTAAATTTTTTTTTCAGAGCCTAACTAGTATGGAACTAGCATGAATTACCTTCTAAATACAAAAAGTACTCAAACGAAAATCAAATGAGTTTAAAGAGTGGGTAAGAAATCAAAGATAAGTTGTAGAATTTACCAGATGTACCTACTAACTTGTAAAGTGTAACGTCCTGGGTCGAAATACCCAAATAAATTAAAAAACTTTTTAATATGAACCATTTATCAAATATAAAACCGGATCCGTATGATCCACGGTAAAAATATTCAATCTCTCATTAAATCACGGAAAAAACACGAATAACCAGGGGTGACCCTCATTGCCGGAGTTCTCCCGCCAAGCGCAAAGTATGCCTGCGAGCATGTAACCCGCCACGCGCGAGGAATGCCTGCAGGCATGCAATCCGACAATGTTGGAAGCCGGTGAGAATCAGCGTCTTGCCGGCTCGCACAAGATGGTCGCACTTATCGACTAGGGACGAGCTTCAACATAAACAACAGTTGCACCTCGAGAATATCGATGTCCCGGCACTAACAATAATCAGAATTTCGTCTGGAGAATATCGATGTTTCGAGGCTGACTTTTCATATCACTAAGTTTACAATTATGCCTCAAGAATATCGATATCCCGGCCTTGACAATAGTCAGAATTTCGTCTAGAGAATATCGATGTCTCGACGCTGACTTTTCATATCACCAGCTGCCATAATTGGAAATGCGTCTGGAGATTATCGTCAGCAGGATGTCGAGGTGTGAGAGAAACTCTGCCCTCATGCGCCGACATCTCCCACCCTATGCGACAATAGAATAAGGGTCTATATAATGTCTAGCAATAATTAAGGACAGGCAGTCGAACTTCGAGCCCGATTACTCGAGATCACTCGAAGACTTATAACTCGTCGCGAAAAACTTCACTTCGGTAACAAGTTTAAACTTACACATAAAAATCGGTAGCACGGTAGCCCCGACAAACCAGTGTAAGAAACATCAAAAGAAATAAATGAATCAAAAACCCAAAAAACGCATTCGCGTTTCATTCGTGCACCAGGAACATTGAATAAAAGGGGGAAATTGAAAAAAAAACCGAAATTCGAGCTGGACCCCGATTAAATTCGCGTGTTTCCAACACCTCTTAATAACTACAGTGCTGTGCGTTAGATGCACGTGCTTACGTAGTTACCTTTTCCTCCCTCCGGGTACAGTCCTGTGCGCCAGATGCACACTCTGTACTCTAAACATCTAACCACAAATCCGTGCGCTAGATGCACGCACTGTGGTGGAGGTACCAACCGTATCGTATGAGAGTTCTGCCCGAGAGTTAGGACTCACTCAAAGAGGGATAATCATTGTTTTTTTATTTATATGGCCGCAGTGGCCAGGAGAAAAAATTGAAGCGCCTCGCTGGTGGCAAGAGCCATTTCGTGAGCGGAAATAACATTCGAACCCAACAAAAAAGTGAAGTACGGGTTGTTGCACCCGTAGTTGTCAAACCAGTAGAGAAAACTGTGGATTTGTCAGTTCAACCCCTACCGGGCCCTTCGACAAATCCCGATTTTTCTCTCAGATCACCGAGCGTCAAGGAGCGTCCTATAGGGGTAGCTACAATATTCAGAATACCCGAGGGGACGGTCCCGTATATTCTTCACGGAAAAAAATTTTGCCTCTCGGGAGAAAAACTTCGGAAATTCTTTTGAATTTTGAAGTGGAAATAGTTGTTTTTACAGTTTAAACCAGCAAATATGGTTATACAGATAGTACAGAAGTATATTCCGCACATTACTTTTTGATCAAAACACTGTAAAGAGATTAATTTACCGTGTTAAACTGCATTTTTTTTCTCTTCATCGTTGTATTTTTAAAATTTCAGTTATTATTTCTTGAAATGTCTTTTTTTCCGTGTTCCGAACGTCATTCTCCCGGGACCCGTTCATCGGCCCCACAGGGACAGCATCAGCGACGCGTCGACGCTGGCTGCAGACTCCGATGACGACGAAATCATCACGTTGGATTAAAAAAACCGCTACGCCCCAAAAGTAAGTAAAAACCCAAGTAAATTACCAATATTAATATCGCGTGCCTCTATCCCCGACAGGCGCGTTCTGGCCGAAACGAGAAGCCCCCCATTTCCTTGTAACTGTCAATCGTACACCACGGGCAAGACGTGCTAATCCTCGCCCTGGACGTAACAAAAAAATTCGATACTTGATTTTTGACATATAAGTACTTGGTATTTCGAGTACTCGGTACTTTAAGTACATTACCACTTTAAGTATTCGATACTTCAAGTACTCGGTCAACTTAAGTACTTTCAGTACTGCGCACTTCAAGTATTTGCGGTACGCGGTACTTGAAACATACGAGTACTTCAAATACTCACAGTACTTTATACTTTGTACTTGAAATACTTTCTGGTACTTTAGCCAGCTCTGATAACAAGTAATTGATTTGAAACTTAATTTGTAATTAAGTTCTTATCAATTTCAATTTACATTCGGAATGTGTCATTAAAATAAGTTTAAATACAAATTACATTTTTAATTTGTAATTAAGAAAAGTTTAATTATAGATTACATTTGTAAGGAGTAATTGGAAAAAGTTTAATTACAAATTATATTTGTAATGGGTAATTGAAAAAACATTAAATTACAAATTACATTTGCAATGTGTAATTAAAATAAGTTTAATTACAAATTACATTTGTAATGGGAAATTAAAAAAAGTTCAATTACAAATTATATTTTGAATGTGTAATTAAAATAAGTTTAATTACTAATTACATTTGTAATTTGTAATTAAAAAATGTTTAATTACAATTTTCACAACTCTACACCAACACACCCAAAAACCCAAACCCACACACATACCTACACCCAAGCACGCACGCACACACACACACACACACACACACGCGTGCACACATACACGCACGCGCACACACACGCAAACGCACACGTACACACACACACACACACACACACACACACACACACACACACACACACACACATGCATGCACACGCACGCACGCATACACACACGTGCGCATACACACACGTGCGCACACACACACTCGCACCCATGCACACACACACACACGCATGCACACGCAAGCATGCGACACACACGCACGCACCTAAAGCGCCAGTTGAGCTGTTGTATCCTAACATGTCGAAACAGTAGGAATAAGAGTGCGCGCTATGATAGACACGCGCGTGTCAATGTATCAATTTTCGAAATTCGATATCTCGAAAGTGGATGATTTGCCGTAGCTGAAAATTTGAGTATGACCTCTTGTTAACTCCCTCTTTACGTTTGCGAAAGCTGCGTATTTAAATCGAAGTGTCCCTTTCGGCACTACAGCCATATACATATATATATATATATGAGGCATTCCACCCCAAACCGACCTACGTCTGACCCTGACCCCTTCCGATTAGAGTCATGACTTTTTATGTTGTTCCACCTTAAAAAAACACTGATTTTTTTTTTAGATTTTTTGAAAATCATCTTATTTACTTGTGATTTTTGAAAATGAGCAAATCAATAGCCCCAATTGAAAAATCTGAAAAAATTCTGAAAAATCCTGCTTTATTTATTAAAATTTTTAAGCCCTTAGCCAAAGTGGACAGACGTTTGCTTCTCATATTATTCAATGTTGTTCTCGAAAAAAACTCGAAACAAACTAGAAGCGAACATCTGCTCACTTTGGGTCAAGGCTTAAAAATTTTGGTAAATAAAGCAGGATTTTTCAGAACTTTTTCAGATTTTTCGACTGCAATTTTCCAAAGATTTTGAAGTTTCCAAAATTCATAACAAACTTGTGATTGGTCAAAAAAATCTAACAAAAAATTAGGAGTGGTCTTTCGAAAAGACGAAAAAACATGAAAAATCATGGCTTTAATCGGAAGGGGTCAGAATTAGGGTCAGACGTGGGTCAGCTTTGGAGTAGAGTGCCCCATATGTGTACTCCATTTAATCTTTTCCATCGATTTTATAACTCTTCCCATTGATAGAACAAAAATAATGCTACATAGATGATCGAAAAAGAATTGAAAGTTGTGACGCAATGGACTGATTAAAGCAGTCCCAAATCACGATCGACCGATGGCCTGAAACCACGGTGCAGACACCCGCGAGACAAAACGAAGACGTGAAAAACAAAAAGAAAAACTTCGACTTTGACGGACACACCGCAGGGAAAGAGAGGGACAATAACGAAGAATTCCTTAATCTTAGCGAAAGCAAGAGAAACGAGTACCCCCACCAAGCCACAGATAGAGAACCTTGCACATACGAGGCAAGCGATAACACACGCGCTCGATACCCCCTTCCAGGAGGACCCGCGAACATAACGACGACGTGTAGCACGCTCAAATTAGATCCTCCCATTTATCGCGGGCAAGCAGAGGAATTGCCAATGCAATTTTTGGCAGATTTGCGAGCCTATCTCGACGTACATGTCCCACGGTACAATTTCAAAATTATCATTACGCAATACAACGCTACAGGGATTAGCCCTCCAATGGTGGAAAATTTGCCGAGACTCCATTAGAGACTGGGGGGAATTTGAGAAGGAATATACTCGCTGATTTTGGAGCGAGGAACGACAAAACGCGATAAAATATAAGTTAGAATTCGAGTGGTACGACCCCGCGCAAAAACAGACGCGCCTAAGCTACGCAATTACCATGATCGGTCTAGCGCGTGACTTACGACCCGTCCCTTGCGAAAAAGACATAATTAACAAATTGAAAAAACATTTTCCGGAAGATGTACGCGTAACAATTCGTACGTTAGGAATTACCGACGTCACGCGACTTCTTGACCTCCTCTCGTCATACGACGAAGAGGGGCCAAGCAACCGGGAACGAAACAGATCTCACAATCACGAAAGCGAACACCAATTTAGGGATAGAGAAGCTGGAAGGGCTACTCGAGAGAATTCAAACACCGCGAGTACGCGCTGACGGTTACCTCCTAGACATCCTTAGAAAAAAAAAAAAAAAACAAAACAAAAAGGGAAAGGTTCTCAATTGATCCAGCGCACTACGATGCACTGGAAATCTGACAACCTTTGGAAGGGCTTTGTAACGGGACGTTACAATGAGATCATGACCAATAATCATAATGACTTATTTTTCTCACCAAATATCGGAATTCCTCGAAGGACCGAAATAGAATTTGATCCTTCGGGGAATTGAGATACGTCACGAGCATACCAGGCGCAAGAGCACCGAAAGCTCGGTGAAATTGCCCTACCACGGATCCATCGGCCAATCAAATCGCGGCGCCGATGGATCGCGATAAAGTATTTAAGAGCCTCGCGAGCAAGCCTCGCTCTCATTTTGACATAAACGTAATGTGAGCATATACCGCGTTAAGCTTTTGCTTAACGTATTTACTATCGGCGCTTCTCGCCGCTTCACGAAAGTCGAGGACTTTCAACCATACCATAGCTCGAAGCTGAGACTGACCCGACGTCTTATCATCTTCGAGGACAACCCGACCAGGACGCGATCACCATCGAGTCATCACCCACGACTTGTTTTTTTCAAGACAATTAGAAGATTCACCATCGAATCGCCTTTCACAAGGCGATTCACTTATAACGTAATTGATCTGTCTTTTTCAAGACAAATCAATAAACAACTCGTGTTTCAATAAAGATTCCAGATACTAGGGAGCCCGTCGAGAGTGAAGCCCTGAGCACTGCGCTCAGAAGTTGGATCTCAAGGCGGGTGCTATTCTCAGCATCCTAATAACCCCTAGGTAGGGCCCCTCGAACTGTGGAAAGCCCCGGTCACTGCGACCGGATGTTGGACCACAGCTAGAGGTACCTCTTGGTAGAAACCCGATTGTTCGAATAACGTAAGCGTGCTCTTCGAGCACGCCGATCAAGTCTATTAAATTCAAAACCACGTGGCGACGTGTACCGACGCAACTCAGACGAATAAACCTCAATCGTGAAGCTCTCTCACGATTGAAACGAGACGCTGACACGTACGAAACAACGATGAAACAGAGTCTCCTTTTCTCCTTTAACAGTGCTACAAAATTAACACTTCAATCAATCTTCAAGTTCGAATCACTTCCGAAATTAATTACCTCATATATGAATTTCCCGTAACTTCCTTTTTTCATTAATGCCAATCGTTTTGCTAAACGAAATCTTTCAATCGTAAAATTTTGCTCCTTGAGTATCTCGCGTCGCTTCACGACACGAACTAATCATTCAATTTTCGCTTCTCGATTACAGAATAACTTGGACCCAAAATCCATTGTCAATGGCCAATGATGAAGGGTCAACCAACGCGTAGCTTTTATAGCTCACAGTCGTGGTTAGGACTCTGAGGCCATCTCGAAAAGCAAATACAATTTCTTGGGCCTTCTGCCGTTCAGAAAAATAATAAAAAGCATCAATCTCATTTCCGGTTTCCTTCTCGAGTCCAGAACTCGAACTCTGTCTTCATTTCACCAACAGTCGACATTTCACGAATAAAATCTTCAACAGTGTTTGAGAAGTCATAAATTAAGAGCGAAATATTGTATTGCGTAATTACGCAATAGAATATTCTCGTAAGAAAATCTCAAACGTTTCAATATATATATTAGGCCGGTTTTTTTTTTAATTTTTTTTTCTTCTTACGTACCTTTCTAAAAGTCAGTTTGTAGCCTCAAACGAAGCCTCGTGAAACTTGAACTCGGTAAAAAAAATTCTAAAAGGTGACTCATCCGGTTTGAATTTTTCAAACACTCCAACCGAAATATCTCGAAAACTATACAAGTTAAGAAGCTGTTGTTGGTTTCATTGTGTAGATAATCAAATTTTCTATTTAAAAAAAAAGGTCGCAACTACTACCTATACACCTAAATGTTCATCTTGTATTCGATACGAACGTTTAAAGATGAGTGCATTGAATAAATGAATGAAGATGCTTATTACCTTGTAAATTTTTATCTGACCAGTGTTCTAAGCTGATAGAATGCCAAGCAAACTATTTCATAGAAAATTCAATTGTTTACACGATACGTGTAACGATTATCTCTATATTATCTACTGGTTGGAATACAGTTTGAACCAAAACTGAAAAAACGCGGTTATCATTTGAAATTGCTCTAGAGTTTATTCGAAGAAATTCGTTTTATTATAATTCGGAAATTCTTTGTCGTGATTTTAAACGACTCGCATGACGAACTACTTTTGTTCTTCATTTTTAGTTAATAGAAAATTGGACTCTTGGACCAACGCGAGTCCTCTCTGGGTGCAGGGAGAAGTAGTGAAAACATTATCGATCACGCGGCGTAGCCGTAGGGCACGAAAATTTAAATTTTTATTTACTACACGGAAAAAAATATTAGCAATAATATTGTTAAGTCAACAATAATTTATTGTACTATTTCAACATACAAAGTTTTATTGCTGTATTGAACTTATCAGTTTTGCAGATAGGTAAAACAATATAAGTACACTGTAAAAAATGTTCGTAAATTCATAGCACAACTTAATATTAACGGCATTGTAAATTTCATAAACTTATATGAAGTTTATTTAGTCAGGTTTGAAAAATATCATACTGGTGTATTAATTTCTTCGTCGATATACTGGTGTATGAAAATCAATACACAGACAGTAAATACAAAGACCGAATAAGGTTTGTAAGATCTTTCTTGATATTGAAAATAGTGGTAAAAGTTGTTGAAAATTAAGTTAAGGCACTTGAAAAATCAGGCAACAGTGTCTTGTCAATTCTCCCCACACTGGTGCATTAAAATCCATAGATCGATTGAGAATTATAAAATACTGGATTGGAATTTAAGGTATCGTTCTGGAAAAATGATAGCAGGATAATTTATTTAGCACACTGGTATTTTCTGTTTACAACACGTGATAGAAATTTACTATACCCGTGTATGAGTTTCGTCATTAATGGATTTGCGTATGAAAATCATTCTACAGTTTTGTAAATACAAAGACCGAATTAGGTTTTTAAGATCTTTCTTTATATTGAAAGTAGCGGTCAAAGTTGTTGAAAATTAAGTTAAGGCACTTAAAACATGAAGCAACGGTGTCTTGTTAATTCTCCCGACACTGGTGTATTGAAATCCATAGATTGACTGAGAATTATAAAATACTGGATTGGAATTAAGATATCGTTCTGGAAAAAATTATAGCAGAGATAATTTATTTAGCACACTGGTATTTTCTGCTTTCAACACGTGATAGAAATTTACTATACACGTGTATGAGTTTCCTTAAACTTCCGGGGGTTTTGGGGGTCGCTGATTACGAATCTGAGGTCCATTTTTTTAAATTAAAAATGGCGGATTCAATATGGCGGACGAATTTTCGAAAGTTCATCGGATTCACGTGAAACTAGTTACTCGGGGGTTTTAGGGATCGCTGAATACGAATTCGAAGTTCGTTTTTGAAAATTAAAAATGGCGGATTCAATATGGCGGACGAATCTTCAAAAATTCATCGGATTCATTTGAAACTAGTTATTCGGGGGTTTTAGGGGTCGCTGATTACGAATTTGGAAACAGTTTATAAAAATTGAAAACAACGGAACCAATACGTCCCAAACGTTTCGCTGTTTTTAATTTTTACAAACTGTTTCCAAATTCGTAATCAGCGACCCCGAAAACCCCCGAGTAACTAGTTTCAAGTGAATCCGATGAACTTTCGAAAATTCGTCCGCCATATTGAATCCGCCATTTTTTATTTTCAAAAACGGAATTCGAATTCGTAATCAGCGACCCCTAAAACCCCCGAGTAACTAGTTTCTAGTGAATCCGATAAGCTTTTGAAAATTCTTCCGCCATATTGAATCCGCCATTTTTTATTTTCAAAAACAGACTTCAAATTCGTAATTAGCGACCCCGAAAACCCCCGAGTAACTAGTTTCAAGTGAATCCGATGAACTTTCGAAAATTCGTCCGCCATATTGAATCCGCCATTTTTTATTTTCAAAAACGGACTTCAAATTCGTAATCAGCGACCCCGAAAACCACAAGTTCGATAGTTTTAGTAAAAAAACCGTTCGTCTGAAAAATGTATGCCGCAAAGGGCCTCAAATGAAGGCCTCAAAGAGTCAATGGATCCGCAATTCTGAATTCTGAAAACCTGACTGCCGATTCGAAATGAATAACATTTTTTCCATATAAAGAAGCTCTATTTCGTTTATATGCTTCAAAATCTTTTCGTCAAATGATAATATTCAATTTTTTATAAGTGTGAGTCACATGCAACTTATATGTCGAATTTGATGCAACGAAATTAAGTAGTAGTCAATAGCGTAATAGGTAGCGTCCCGGGTTAGTAAGCAGGCATTAGGTAGGAAACTTGTGGGTAGGCGGTTCGAATCCCGCTTCAGACCGAAATTGTGTAATGAGTGAATATCGACGCAGAACTTTTTTTTTTCTTGTTATATTATTTCTGATATCATAATAAGTGCATTATAGTTTATTACTAATTTTTTAGCTTGAAATTTAAAAAACGATTTATGCACAAAAATGGGTGTATTAATTTTAGAGCACTTTTTTACTTGAAATTTCATGTACCTTCTTTATAAAATTTCAGCGATTGTATAGTAAATTTCAAGTACCTAATTATTGTAATCCTACGTTACCGTCATTATTTTTCATATACCGGCACATTAAAATTCCAACGTATGTGCGCTTGAAATTACATGTACCTTCGCCATAAGATTTAAGTGACTGTTTGGTAGATTTCAAGTACACGGTTATTGTGATCCTGCATTACCGTCTTGCTTTTTCGTAAAACGGTACATTAAAAATCGAATACGGTCTTCTATTAATGTCAACAGATTTTTTCCTTAATAGTAGTACACCAGCACTGTAAATATACAATATGTATGGATATAAAAATTAATATACGGTATATGCATCCGAGCTTTGTACACCGGTATATTAATTTTCGCACAAAATTTTTTTACAGTGTATTGCTCTATGACCTTACAATACTAAAATGCTGATATCCACAGCGATAAAAATATTGTAAATGCATATTACAACATATTATTGCAATAGGCTTCAGCGAATTAATGCAGCTTACAGCAGCAAATATTCATGCTATTTGAAGCAATAAAAATTGTTGACATTGCTAGACAATATGTTTCCTCACAGCAATATCATATAACCATGCGCGCTTCCACTTTATACTTAAATTTACCATCTTTATTGCTGTACTGAACCACTAGTTGACATTAAAAATATTAATTAATTGCTTCACACACTTTTTTTAATGAATTTCAAACAGAATTTTTTAAAAGTGTTGGTCATGGAAGGGTTACACTGAAAAAAAAAAATCCTGCACCGATTTTTCTCGATAGGATTTTTCCTCCTCGACTAGGACTCGAACCTGGGACCTACCTACCTATCCTACCTATCTTCCTAACACGCTAACCACTACGCTATCGACTGCTTATGAACTTTGGTAATTCGTATCGTGTATTTGACTCACCAGAAAACACTTGATTAGTTGTATGTTGGGAAATTTAAGGGTGTATCGGACGTACCTTCCCAACCAAAAGTAACTTTCGTCGACAATATTGCATACTTCATGATAAGATAAAAATCGGAAAAAATTCAACCACATTGAGACGATAAGAAGATTACTTTTTAACAATAACAATACCCAAAAGTTATCAATAAATTGTTTAAACAGCACATTGTTTAAAACATTTTTAGGGAATGTTTTTTTTTGTCGTGTGAAATGAATTCGTTGATTTTTCCGACTACACATGAGTTTTTTTTAAATTTTTTTATCATTTTGAAATTTCGGTTATCGGAAATTTGTAAAGGTTGTACTTACGATACTTTTCGTTCAATGCCCTGGAAACTACTTAATTGTAATATATAACGTTTTTACGAAAACATATCCAAAATTCACGACTTTTCCTTCATTTTTCAGAATTAAAAAATTTTCGAAAACCGACATTTCAAAATGATAAGAAATTTTTTTAAAAATTCCTGCGTAGTCAGAAAAATCAACGAATTCATTTCACGTGTCAAAAAAAACTTTCCCTAAAAATTTGTTAAACAACGTTTTGTTTAAACATTTTATTGATAACTTTTTAACATTAATTCAAATTTTGTACTCAATGTAAAAATTGTAATAATGTACTAAATTCCAAACCCGTTTGAAAATTCAACAGATGAAGATTCAAATAATAATGTACTAAATGTCAAACCATGGTTTGAAATTTAGTACATTATTATTAAACTTCAAACTATGGTTTGAATATTTAGTATATTTTTATTAAATTTCAAACCATGTATAAAATTTCTAGTTTTTATGTATGTATTAATTTCAATTTAATTACCAGGGTTTGTAGATTTTATCGTTTTTTGTATTCCAAATTACAGAATATTTTTGCCAGTGTACGTTAAAAACGACAAGAATTTAATGAAAATGGATCCATAGATAATTCATCACATCTTTGGGAAGAAGTTCGCAAAGAGCGAAATGCTTCATATGTACATAGTTATTGAGAAATTCTAAAAATAAAACAGCTCTCGTTGTATAACAATATAAGCTCGGGAACTTGTGACGCGGACTTCTCTCTCGCACGCTACCCGCCCGGCAACCCGCGTACAAGCGACGCGTCACCGATCTTCCCCTCCTGCGCGGAGGTGGCAAACCTCCTTAAATAATATCATACTCGTGCAGATTATATCACACTCGGGCAGAAACAAGGGAAAAACAGGCAGGAAACATATCAGTATGAGAGAGTTGAAACGTTCTCGGCATGTCTATCTCTCTTTCTTGTCTTTGTTTTGGCACGAGTATGATACTATTTTTGAAAAATTTTGAAAACAAAATTCTAAAAAATGTTTTTTAAAATTAAAAGAAAAGAAAGTAAAGTAAATAATAATTTTTATAAAAAGAACTGTCTCACACTGAAACGGTCTCTAACTATCTGTGTATTTCTTTTTCTTTCTCTCGTTTCCGCGCACGCGTATGATATAAATTACAAATTTTTAAATAATATTTATTTTCATAGAAAAAAAATTTCAAAGGAATGAAAAAAAAAATTCAAAAGAAAATAAATTAGGGAAAAAAAATTCATAAAAATGTTCATAAGAAAACTTTTCTCCCTTGCACTCAAACACTCTCTGCGCCTGTCTATTCATCTGTCTTCCTCTTGTCCTCGGCCTGGCTTAGCTATATCTCTCTTTTCTCTCGTTCTGCGCCTATCTATCTCTCTTTCTTTCCCTTGTTTCTGCACGAGTGTGATTCAATTTAAAAAATTGTGTGGATACATGTATATAATTGTCCGTGTATATGAGAATATGGCTGTGATTATAAGTAAATTTTAGCAATAACGATGTTGTAGTTGAGAACCCAATGTAATGTACTGGAAACAAAGCATATTGCTAGTATTGCAATATTGAGAAGGCAGGACGCGTTATTGCTGTATTTCACGTGAATCCATATTGTCGTGGGTGCGTTCAATGATATGGTTATGATAACAATTTAATTTTAACAATAAAAATATTGTAGTTAAGAATCCACTGTAATGTACTGCGAACGAAACATATTGCTATTATTGCAATATTGAGAAGGCAGGACGTTATTGCTGTATTTCGCGTGAAATTATTGTTGTGGGTACGTGAAACGATATTGTTACGATAACAATTCAAATTTAACAATAACAGTGTTGTACTTTAAAATCCACTGTAATGTACTGTGAACAAATTGTATTGCTATTTCTGCAACATTTATGGTACGATATTTTATTGCTAGATTATTAAAATTTTTTAGTTCGAAATACGATGCATTATGGCTAAAACAGCAAGGCCATTTCAGCGATAATGAGAAAATTTGCAGAGCAATCTATTAGTGTAACGAGTAACCAAATTATTGTTGTCACAGCAATATTTTAAGAGCAATACTGTTATTGCTATTTTTAATATACACATTTTTTTCCGTGTAGCAATACAATGTACAGTTGCGCTGGTGGTCAAGTGTTATTATTTTTATTGTTTAGGTAGCAAGGGTTTATTCACCTATAGCCTACTTCTAGTGTGTTTCACTACGTTTCAAAATAGTGAAACTCAAATTACACTGGAAATCGCTTAACTGTCCGCTTTAGGGCGGATAGGAGAGGAAATCGGACAGTTAACCGTCTCCTTCACGCTGTCGCAGCGGGCCTCGAAGGCTGTGCTCAGGGGAGGGGCGCAAGCTCGTGTCAGGACAGGTTCATAACAGAGTGGGGGGGGGGGGGGGGGGATTAGTGAGTGTGACAGTTCGTGTGGCGGAGAAAGAGCTGAGGGGGACAGTTGAACGGCGGACAGTTAAGCGATTTCCAGGGTAATTAGAAAAGTTCCTGTGAGCTAAAATGGAAAAATTCTCCTATCGAGAACTTTATCAATTTTTGAATTGATATTTTGAACTGTACAGTGAGCGTTAAAAGAGAGAAATGAAGAGACATGCTGTGTAGATAATTTAATTTTCCATGAAATAGTTTGCGTGATTTATTTATTCGTGATTTATTCAATGAACTCAACTTTAAACGTTCGTATCGAGTGCAAAATGAATATTTGGGTGTACAGTAGTCACGACCTTTTTTCAATAAATTTGATTATCTACAAAGTAAAACCAAAAACAGCTTGCTAACTGGTATAGTTTTCGAGATATTTCGATTAGAGTGTTTGAAAAATCCAAACCGGACGAGTCACCTTTTAGAATTTTTCTACCGAGTTCCGGTTTAACGAGGCTTCGTTTGAGGCTAAAAACTAACTTTTAGAAAGGTACGTAAGAAAAAAAAAGTTAAAAAAATAACCGGCCCAATATATAGTTACAGTCAACGTGTATAATTCGTTATTGTATAGAATGCCTAGTCATTCTATAAAATAACCAAGCCGGTTAGTCAAAGTACGGAATAAATGAATATTATATACTTTGACTGGTTATTATATAAAATTACCAAGAGACATCGTCAGAGTATATAATACCTACACATTACATACTTTAACCGGGTATTGTATAGAATGTCGGGTTATCAGTTAAAGTATGATATAAATGTTTACAAGTCTATACTTATTTCCAACAAGACCAGATTCAAAATTATACTACTCTGTTCTGTCTGTTCATGTTGATATTAAACGCATGAAGTGTTTGTGATGCATGAAGTGAAACGTGTATGATTGATTCTGAAAGAAAATTTATAATGAAAGCAAAGATTGACAAAAGAATAAAAGATCAAAATCCAAAGAAAAACAGTGTTTTTTTTACTACTAAGAGAATATTGAATTTAAATCGAGAAGTCAAGGCGGAAAAGGCCGTTTTAACGAAGAAAACGCCTCATTATTGACTGCTACAGCACTATGATGTATTGTGTGTTCAAAGTCAGAAAAAACTGATAACGCCGGTGACCGATTTGAATCCCGAAGTGAAGTATTACTGTTCCAGTGATGAGTTACTTGATATCTTATATGAGATTCATTCATCTATTGGTCATGGTGGCCGAGACCGTATGAAAAACGAAGTGGATCGGCGTTATAAAAATATTACAAAAAACGATATACAACTTTTTTTACATCTCTGCGAACCGTGCCAGCAGAAAAAAAAACATAAAAAAAGGAATAGTTGTCAAGCCAATCATCTCGTCTCATCGGAATTCCAGATGCCAAATAGACCTAATTGATTTTCAATCACAGCCCGATAATGAATATAAATTCATTTTTGTCTACCAATATCACTTGACAAAATTTGTTATTTCGCGACCTTTGAAGTCAAAAACCGCAGAAGAAGTTGCTACCCAGGTCCTAGATGTGTTCCTTCTATTGATACATAAGTATTTACACTATACAAATCTTTTGATTGTACTTAAATATGTGACAATATAAAGATTGATTCATAGGTATTCAAACGATTCAATGCTTTTGATTTAATCGTAACCGAAAAAGTATAGCATTATACATTTTAACTGATAGCAGTTGGTCATTGTATAGAATGACTAGTTATTCTATAAAATAACTAGACAAAGTATAGAAAAACTATAACATTATGCACTTTGACTAAAGTGATTAGTTACTCTATAAAATGACTAGTCATTGTATACATTGCCTGAATTACATACTCTGACTGTAACATATATATATATAATGTTGTGTGTTTTCGTTGCTTGCGTAAATATAAACGCGGTTCGCTAGCACTCAACAGTTTAGCAGTAGAATCGAAAAGTGGGGGTAAGACGAAGACGTCAGAGAGTGGGGGTAAGACGAAGACGCCAGAAAGTGGGAGAAAACGAGCAAGTGGGGTCCGAACTGGGGATATCGATCGCGCAAGCCAACCAATATAGATTGTAACACGGTATGAGGACGATTCGGAAATGAGTGTGGCAGCGGCTGGACAGCTCAGTTGGGAGAGCACTCGACCGACAATCGAGAGGTCTCGGATTCGAATACCGGTGCAGTCCAAGCCACGCTTTTTTCCGAATCGATCCTCTATCCTGGTTTTTTCCGGATTATAAGATACACTCGCTCGGGTTAAAATAATTATTTTTAGAATTCGATTTGCCAAAAAATATTGAACTACGACAAAAATCTTTTTGAGGAAAGTCTTATAATATTAAAATGAAGGTATGTGCCAAATTTCAGATCAAAATTCGGTTGACCTTTTCGGAACTACAGCCGTAACTCGATTACGACATTTGATTGTGAGTATTCCGTTCACAATAGTGACCAATTGCCAGGCGTTGGTGTATATCAGCACGCAAAAGAGTATCAGCCCCCAAATTATACGCTGGAATAATACATTGAGCGAGTTCAATTTCAGCATCGTACACAAGCCGGGTGCAAAACTTGCGCACGTTGACGTGTTAAGCCGCGCGCCCGTGGTTGAAGATGATCGAGTGAAGGTCGACGTAAACAAACTTGAGGTGTTCACGATGAACAATGAGGACGATGAAATCGTCATGCAACAAAATGCCGATGAGGTCTTTCGAAAGAAAAGAAGTATTCTCGAAAAGAGGCCGGATGAACGAAGTGTTTCCGATAAGGAAGAGGTACGAGACTACGAATTAATACGAGAAATTTTATACAAACGAAGAGGATACCGAGTGCTCTTCACCATGCTGCGCGCGATGCGAAAGAGTCTGGTGGTTCGGTTCCATGATCTGAAGGGACACCCGAGATTAGATCGAACGTACGCGATGATGGCCGAGTTACTTCTTCCGAGGAATGAAGCGTTACGTACAGCATATTGTCTCGTGTATTCAATGCGCGTTGACAAAAGTGAAGACGGGGAGGCAAAGTGGGTTATTACACCCGATTCCGCTCGGAGAGCGACCGTTCGCCGTGATCCACATCGATCACACGAGTCCCTTCATGACTTCTCGAAAGGGAAATAAATATGTTCTAGTTATCGTGGACAATTTGAAGAAATTTGTCATACTCGCCGCAACGAGAGACACGAAACTAAATGGGGTCATAAAAGCCTTCGAGAAATTTTTTCGAGAATATGGAAGTCCGCGGAAAATTATATCAGACCGAGGTACGAGCTTCACAGTACGCCGATTTGAGGAGTTTTGTAAGGAACATGAAGTGTACCACACGTTAAACTCCCCGAGACATCCACAAGCGAATGGACAGGTGGAGCGAGTCAATTCCACGCTTGATCCGATGATTCAAGCGAGTATCAAGGACGACGAAGGTCGAGATTGTGATATTAGACTTCCTGAGGTGCAGCGAAATTTGAATGATGGTATTAATGCCACGACGGGCAAGAGCGCATTCGAACTCTTGTACAGATATAAAGCTCGAAGAAACGAGGGAGAAATTCGTAAGGTTACGGACGAGTCACGATCCTACACGTCCCCGGAAATCTTCCAAGAAGAAGCTCGAGAACGAATCTTGAGCGAACAGCTGGAAATAAAACGAAAATATGACGAGACACGAGCGAAGAACGTAGTTTTCGAGGTAGGCAATATCGTCGACATGCGAGTAGCGCCAGTAGGCACTGGAGAGAGTACAAGCTGCAGAAGAAGTATCGTGGACCGTTGGTGGTGACTCAAGTGCTCCCTGGAGATACTTACCGAGTAATTACGTTGACGAGGAAGAAGCAGGACAAAAATAAGTCTCAACGGCCCACGGCGGTCAGCTGAAAATTTGGAAGCCGCAAGAATGTGATAGCACGAGTGAGTCCGAGACTAACGAAGAAGGCGAGTTACATCGCGACGAAGACGAAAAAGAGCAAGTGAACGGCAGCAAAATAAACGAGGATTTGATCAACGAGCAACGACCGAATAGGCAGCGAAGGCGACCAGTGCGTTTCAAGGATTACGCCACGTCGACGCTACTCGAGGACGAATAGATACGCAGGATGACCAAGTGTTAACGTTCGAATTTCGCGCCGATGCCGAAGCGGAAGTAGAGGGCAGTCGAGAGGGCCCGAGAGCCTTCGAGAATGTTCTCGAAGCCGCTTCGTAACGAGAGCGCATGCACGCCAGAGCGGGAGTTGACCACGAAGGATCGTCACGATGATATCGTGGAGCTAGTGAGCGAGGTCTCACGGTTATACAAATACCTGGATCTATAATTCGAGAAAATGAAGACTGTTCGACACGAGGCCGTGACATTGTCAATATTAAATCATAATTTTGTACCTTTTGTTAATGTCTTTTTTTTGTCCTATTGCTTTACTGTCTGTTCGTTTGTGGGAAGGAAATAACGTTCGAAAGCGACATATTGCGGTAATCGAAAGGAATGGCCAATAATTATTTATTATGAGAATAATAAAGTGCAATATAATACTAATATAAATAGAGACTCGACATCTCGCGTTCTCTCTCTTTTACACTCCTCCTCCGTCCGTCCTCTACGGCTACTTTCCAACGACTCTCTTATCTTATCGATCCGTTATCCGTGTGATCAATTCTATCCCTACTCCGGCGTCGCGCAGACGCACAAACACCTCTGCCTACGTGGCTGTTTCTCCTCACGGCGGCCATACTACCATGCACGCACGCGGGAACATTTAAACTTAGTTTCAGGGTGATAACACATTAATAAAAAGTATATCTTGTTATTTATTTTCCAATTGTCTTTACACTCGTGGTTCTTGCTTCCCCTTCGCGATTCCTGCCCCATTTCCGCCATTTTGAGTACGGCGAAAGTCGAGAAAAGAAAGAGAATTTAGAGTGCACAAACAAATTCAACAAGGTAAACTGAATTTACAGCAAATAAAGTAGGTTTGTGGAGTTTTCGTGCAAATCGAGCACTTTTGAGCTTTTTTCGGGCCGCTCTCACGTGTGATGGTCGAATGGGGGTTAATAAAGATAGAATCTGAAGTACGTTGAATAACGTTTATTGATATCTAATTGAAGAAGTGCACGTCTGAATAGAGTCGGAGTTGATGTAGAACTGAGGTGCTAATGAGATACGGGAAGGAGAGGACTTAACGAGAGTGGAGGGGATGTCGTCAGACAGAGGAACAAGGCCCACGGAACCAAGAGCAAATTGGAGTAAGATGCTGACCGCGTTAAATTAGCTGAAAAGGAGATTAGGTTTAGCTGAGGTGTAAGGTTTGAGCGTGAGAGTGAAGTTGATTAAGTTGGCGTGAGAATGGGATGCTTGAGAAAAAGGTTTTTGCTAAAGGACGGGACTGTTACACACGGCTAAGCTATTATAATAGATAGAAAAGTGCCGACACTGACTTCTTTATAGAAAATGTTGTGTTTTACAACATTGGTCCCATGCATTTTTGCCCTGACACCAGTTTGGCAACGTAAGCCACGAAAGTGTCAAAAACGGGGAAAATCGTGGTTTTTTAACGGTTATTTTTTTCCATAAATGACTGGTGCTACAGTCCCAAAAACTCAGGTTCTTATTATGTACATAGTCCCAAACATTTTCAATTTTTTTTAACCTGGTGTTTAATGAGAGGAATTTCAGACCTATTTTTGTTTCCATTTGACTGGCCTATATAAAAATAGCGAAAACATAGTGCGACAGCGGCTAGCGGGCCAGCGAAGATCCTAACAAAACGAAGAGCGCGATAACATGTACAGGGTGGCTTTTTTTAATTGCCTCAGGCTGATATCTCGAAGCCTGATGAAGATACGAAAAAACATTTTAAACAGAACTTGTAGGGTTTCAAAGAGTTAAGAAAATGGCGCCGTCAGTTTTGCTAAATTCTGATTTGCCAAGGTTACATGAAGGTCAACTTAGTTTTTCAAATGGAACTATGTCTTTTTTTTCCTCAACTCGAAAGAACATTAAATTTTGCATATAAAACATTTGCGTACTTATGGTCTACGGTCGAAGGTTGACGAGATACAAGGTAGGCTCTCTGGTACGAATAGGGAAATAACCTGGTATTTGTATTCAAGTATAAGTGATTACTATTTTCAAACTCTGGTGATCGACGTAACGCATCGAAACTATTCAAGATCCAGACATCACTGATCGAATGTGTATCCAACAGGACAGTGCCGGGGCATCTAACGCCCGTATTGTGACCGAAATTCTGCATCATAACTACCCTGAACGCTGCTTGGGTCGAAATGGCCATGTACGCTGGCCCCCAAGATCGCCGGATCTCACCTCTCCAGACTTTTTTGTGGAGCTATTTAACCTGTTAACGGCGAGGATATGTAAGTTAAAATCGATCTTTTATTAGACGTGAAATTTATAAATAAATCAATGAATTTCTTATGTGGAGTCCCCAACCTGACTGCTGGTCGATATATCAACCAGCCCGGCTGGCAAAGTAAAGTCCAATATAAAAAAATTGGCGCGAAGGTTTAAGAGCATTTTACTACGTAATTTAATGCGATGAATATGGGGAAAATCGTGAAAAAAAATCCTGGTGGCATCCTTGACCTTGAAAATCACTATTTCAAGGTCAATTTTTTTTCTGCTATTTTGGCCTCAAAGTTGGTATACCCACGTTTTTTGATGCGCTGAGTACAAAAAAATAGTCATATGTGTCGCAAATATCACCCTCAAGTATATTTCAAGGACACCAGTTATTATCCGCACAGATAAAGAAAGCGAAGACAGAGTATCACCGGAAGAAAATTGGAGACAAAAAAAACGACTCAAAGAGACTATGGACTACTGTGAACGAAATAATAAATCCGGGAAATGAAAAAAAAAAAAAACAGTGAGCAAAATAATGGAAGGGAATCAAGTGATAACAGATAATAAAGAAATAGCAGAGAAGTTTAATGAGTTTTTTGTGAACATTGGTGCGACACTGGCGGCCAATTTTGATGGTCTGTAAAATAATTTAACGAGCTTGCCCTGTGTCACAAATTCCATGTTTCTCAGAGACGTGGATAGTAGTGAGGTGTTAAATGGTATAAATCGATTAAAAACCAATAAAGCTCCGGGAATGGACGGTATTACAAATAAGACTCTGAAAGCGTGTGGGGAATATGTTGCAGAACTTATTAGTAAGATCATAAATGAGTGTTTTTGTACGGGGAAATTACCGAACCATTTTAAGACAGCGTCTGACACCAGTATACAAGGCAGGTAAAGAGACCTCGATAGCGAATTACAGGCCGATCTCTTTGTTACCCAGCATCTCGAAATTGTTTGAAAAATGTTTTGCAAAGCGAATCATGAGTTTTCCAGAGAGGATCAAAGCCCTAAATAATGCACAGTTTGGATTTCGAAAAGGTGTGTCAACTAACTCAGCGATAGCGAGATTAATTGATAAAATGTACGCAATACTGGACTTGGAAGAGCGCGGCATTGTAATGTTTATAGACTTAGCGAAAGCGTTCGACGTTCGACACTTTACTCAATAAATTGGAACATTATGGCTTTCGCGGCAATGTGTTTGATCTGCTGAGTAGCTATTTGAATGGTAGATCACAATTTGTGAAAATCAATGAAACTTGTAGCGAACCACTGGAAATTCGCTATGGGGTCCCGCAAGGATCGGTCCTTGGGCCGATACTCTTTATATTATATTTTTTTTTTTTTTTTTTTTTTTTTAAATTTATGTCCTCACGCCTTCTTCCCTTTCGGGGTTTTCAAGACGGCGCTCCTTCCCTCACTTCCCTTTCCATCCTTCCCTCATATCCACCTCAACCCTGGGTATCTGGTCCGGGTCAGTAACCAGACACCCAGGGCCCGTGCGGCCGCAGCCGACTTCCTATTCTGTAGCGTATTCACCATGGCACGCGTATTAGCACGTATCATGGGCCCCGGGAAACTGCGGAAAACCTGGGCCACTACAGTCGGTCCCGTGCTCGCCTCACGGCGTCGGAGCTACGTCACATCTTGACAGGAGAACGTAAACATGGACTACAGCTATATATACGTGACACACACCAGTAAATGTACTTGTGTATGCCCCATACATACATCTGGAGCTAGTCACGCCCATATTTTATTTTCTCCTGACAAGATTACGACACCGGGAATCGAACCCGGGACCTCCCGAGGCTCTGGCTAAGAGGCAAGCACGCTAGCCACCAGACCAAAGCCCCGGTTTACTCTTTATATTATATATAAATGATATTTTTAACATCGACATACAAGGTCAGATAATCAGCTATGCGGATGATACGGAATTACTAGTCAAAGATAAATCGTAGGATCATCTTTTGAATAGAGCTCAAAACGATTTTGCTGTGATCAGAGACCGGTTCGGAATGAACTACCTCACTGCGAATCTGGGGAAAACTCTTCTCCTTCCTTTCGGCTGTTACATCGACAGTATTCCAGATCTGGGTGAAGTAAAAATACACGAATCAAAATGCGATGGTAAAGAGACCTGCGTCTGTCCAGCTCTTGAGAAGCTCAACGCAGCAAAGTATCTGGAGATAATAATCGATAGTCATCTTAAATGGGATCGACACATACAGTTGATCTCTGAGAAACTAAGATTTATGGTGTGCATTTTTTACAAGCTCAGACTGGTGCTGAACCGAGAACAACTGTTTACGATATACTATGCTCTCGTGACTCAATACTGTCGTATGGTATAATCGATTGGGGAGGCGCTCGTGATAATATCCTAAAGAAGCAGCAGTCTATCCAAAACTGTATTATTAAAGTAATGTTAAGAAAGGAGAAATACTACCCAACTGTAACTGACTGACTGTACGAAGAAACCCCAGTGTTAAATATGCGACAAAAATTCTGTGTATCTGCGGTTTATCAATGTATTGAAGACAATCTATTTGTAAGCAGAACTCATAATGTAAACACTCGGGGAAACTCGTACTCTTCTGTGATAGTACCGCAATGTAAGAAAAGCATAGGAAAGAGATGTTATCGATATATAGCGGCCAAAACGATAAATATATTTGAACAAGTTAAACGAGAAACTATATTAACGATGCACCGAAAAAAACAGGAAAAAAACCATAGAACAAGCTGTAAAAAGAATACCTTCAGATGTACTGGATACAATTGAATAATACGAAAAGATTTAAGAGTAACCTAGGATAAATGTGTAAATAGATAGAGTTGAAACAGGCAACATGAAAAGAGAAAAAACAGATTATCATAAAAATAAACAAGAAAAAGATACATCCCTTTGCAGCGACTGCTAGGGATTATAAGGTAGTTTAGAATTGGGTCTCGGGGATGCGGACAAGTGCATAAGCACTTTTGCAACCTCCTACTGTATAGTGAGCAGTCCAGGGAGAAATAGACAGGAAAAGAAAGAAGATCTGTAGGAGCTCCTAGGAGCAATATTAAATTTAAGCAAAGATCTCAAATGTAAACCAAAAAATCAAATGCCTTGTATCTCTACTGAACGACTCAATAAAAATTATTATTATTATTATTATAGAACAAGCGTTCGTCAGTAAACATACTTTCAGCCCAAAGTGTGTCACGAGGAGACTGCTGAATAATCGTACATCATTTTAAAGCCCTTTTACTCACTTTTACTCGTCTATTCCTCAAATAATGACTTTTTAAGCCCACCCTTAGGAAAAAGTGGCATTAGTGGGCCGAAGGCTATTTTTTCCAAGGCCAGAACTCGTTTTTCAATGCCTCTTTTTACTAAGGGCACTTATTTGGTGTTACTCTTCTATCTTCAACCACAAGTGTAGTGAGCTCCAATTACATCCCTGAATGTGGACAATGGCTTCTTCAGTCCTTCTCATGTAAAACCTTTAAATATGAAGGTGGACAATGGCTTCCTAAAATAGTTTTTCAAAAAACTAGTAGCTCCATTGAATTCTATGAAATAAATACTCTGACTTTCGCTCTTAGCGTGACCCAGGATCAACAACTGAATAGTGTACAAGAATGGAACAGTGAAAAACATTGAGAAACCTATAAAATATTACAATACATAAATTTTTCACATAAATTTTAATACAAAATATAATATATACTTCCACCGAAAAATGCGTAGAAGCTTCGCTTCTGTCGGGCGTTCCCCGACGCTACCCATTTTTTTCTTATTCAGCGCATCAAAAAAGGTAGGTATGCCAACTTTCAGGCTGAAATAGCAAAAAAAAAAAAATTAATCGTGAAATAGTGATTTTCAAGATCAAGGATGCTTCCAGGAATTTTGACACAATTTTTCCCATATTCAACGCATAAAATTTTCCCTGATAAAATATCAAATATTATGTGTCCCCTGGTTGGTCCATATATCGACCACCCCCGCCTTTAAAAGGTTAAAGGACATTGCTTATGCGACGAAACCTACAATACGGGATGATAGAAAGAACCGATAATCAGAACTTGCTGAGAAATTCCAAATGAGGTACTCCAAAAGATAACACAGGCATTCCAGCGACGACTTCTATCATGATGTATCGAAGCCAATGGCGGAACATTTGAAATGTGGCAAAATTATTTGAGGTAAGAAAAAAAATTGATAAAGATAATATTTCATGTAAAACTGAAAAAATACAAAAAAATTTTTTGAATTAATTTTTAAAAAGTTGAGAAAAAAGAACATTACATAGCCGCAACCTGGACGTTGATGTAGCATTTTGAAGCCCTTAAAAACCTAAACTTCGAGTCACCAAGTAATCGATCATCCGATTAGCTAGTGCAGCTCATAATTTTTTAAAATTTGGATTCTCATTGATACTGAATAGGAGCGAAAGTAAATAAAAAAAGCTTGATGAATTGAATAGTTTCGATACGTTAGGTCGATCACCAGAGCTTGAAAATAGTATTCACTTATTCGAATAAAAATACCAGGTTATTTCTCCGTTCTTATCAACTAGCCTACCTTGTATTTCGTCAACCTTTGACCGTAGACCATAGGTATCCCAATGTTGGTTTTTTTTTAATTTAATGCTTTTTCGAGTTAGGGGGAAAAAAATTCATGGTTCCATTCGAAAAAACCAAGTTGACTTTCACGTGACCTTGGCAAATCAGAATTTAGTAAAACTGATGACACCATCTTCTTTCCCCCTCGAAACCCTACAAGTTATGTCTAAAGTGTTTTTCCTTATCTTCATCAGGCTCAAAGATATCAGCCTGAGGCAATTAAAAATAGCCGTCCTGTATATAAGATATAAGAACATAGTGCGACAGATATAGATATAAGAACATAATAAATAAAACCACAAATTGATATTTGGAAAAGGACTACGAGTCGCGAAAAATCCCTTTAAGGGTCCTCTCGTCAAAAAGAAGGTCTGTGTAAAATTTCAGTTGGATCGGAGGTTTCGGGTTTTCGGAATTGCACCCGCTATTTTTTTACCTTTTAGATTTTATGCCGAAAGTGTATTTTTTTTTTTCGCACGAGTGTTGAAACACATTCGAAACCAACGAAGGCACGATTATTGATTTTAACAAATAGTTGGACATTTTAGGATAAAAAATAAAACGTATGAGTATGAACCTCGACACTGCAGAATTCTAACTGCGGACTGTATTCACTCTGCCAAACTCTACCTTTCATACATGAGGAACGTTGAACGAATATGTTCATCGAGGCCGCTTAGGGACGCTTAACAATTTTGGTCTAACTTCGGTCAATTAAGGAATAGAATTTTCAAATTCAAATAGTTTTATTAATTAGCACGTAAAAGCTGTAAAAAATCATTTCAAGAAAGATTTCGGTTGGGGCAGGGATTGGATTGCTTACAGCAAAAGAATGCGGCTGACAACCACTTGATGGGTACCCGAATGTATATCTATGGATATCCTGCGAGCGTGCGAAACTCCAGGTTGATCTCTGGAAAATGAGACCAGTTTGGCATTTGACCGCCTAGGTGTCACGTCAATGCTCCAAGCTAGTTGGTATCAAAAAAGTACAAGCGCAGGAGATCTCCTTACCGATCTCTGTAGGAATGTTTCTACTACGTGTATAAGGAAATGATATCCATTAAAAAAAAAAAACAATCATTATTCGAGCACATCAAAATCAACAAAAAGCGCAAAATCGATTATATTGAAATCAAAAGGTGAACACGGTTTGCAGTTGTTTTTTTTACATTTTTATTCGCGAAAACCTATGAAAATATAGCAAAGTCATTTATAAAGGGCATCACAATACAAAATTTAGAAAAAATATGGTATAAATATTTTTAATCGTGTGCTATGCAGTCTATTCAGGGTGTTCAATTTTTTCGGTGACCAAAGAATCAAGACATTTAAGGTCTTGATTCTTCGACGAAAATGAGAATTTTTTCATTACCTTTTTTTATTATATCTCACATTAAACATTTTTTTCAAAATGTGAGTTTAGAATTATTTAGAGTATTGCATGCAGACTGACATTAACACCTCAAATTTTTTTTAAAATGATTTTATCATTATAGAGCTATCTCTATGAGGAATTAAAACGTATAAAGTATCTACAAATGAATAAAAAAAAAAAGCAATAGTGAACCAATCGTTAAGTTTTTCAACGCACTCATTTTCACTGAATAATATCAGTATATGAGGCATCGAAATTTTCTTATCCATTTTGTACACAATAAAAGGAACTTTCAAGTGTAGCACTTACTTTATAAAACGTAAGTTTTTATCACTGCTGCTTGAAACAATGAAGCCAACACAGCGTTAAATCATACCCAATGTACTTTAAGGTTGTACTGTCGATTATAGAATTACCGTTAAGAACTTAATAAAATTTGGTGTAGTGGTAGATTATGATAAGAAAAAGATTCAGTTAAATTTTTGAATGTCTACAGAGAACCAGAAAAAAGATATTGGCATTTGTAATTTCATACATTTAGCATTGAATCTTATGAGAAATCACAGTTTTCATCGTATTTTTCAAAATGTACGTTCAGATTTCAATAAAAATTGGTACAATAAGATAAAATATTATAAGGAACATTTTAAATCCTTACAAGTACAGGTTCAGAGCATGTGAGAGTAGTAATTAGGAAATAAATATCCAAAATGTACTTTTCTATCGGTTCATTATAGACGTGACGTTGCCTATTCTAAATACTGCGCGAGTCAAACATGACGGTGTACATTTGACTCTTGCAGTATTGACACTACTACATTAATACTGAACAAAGACATATAGAAAAATTGTTATTTTCCACTAACAAGGTTCATGCAAACTTCACTAATTATGTGATGGTTTATCGAATCCTTTGACGAGTAACGTTTTTTTCTAAATCTCTTGGACAACCGAAAAGAAGTATGGTGGTAAAAAAATTACATTTTATTTTAACAAGGATGCCGTCAGATGCCATGTCAGATCTATAGAAAAAAATAGATGCTCTAAACCTGAAAACAGAATTTTCAGGTTCATGAGTAAAATTTCATGACATTTTCATTTAAGATTTTTCATAATTTCCAGGTCATTGGGCACCCTGGTTTATGCATCGTTGCAAGCTGGTCAGCCGCACTTCAAGCATGCTTTTTCACCTGTTAAATGTTTTGTCCTTGGATAAATACTTGATCTTTGTTTATCGGGTGTGAAGCTCCATGGCACCTTTTCCATGTCCTCCATGTACAATATTGTACTAATAAAAGTTCGAAAATTTCAAAATACAATATATAAACCCAGGTTTTCAGCCAGACCATGTCCGCTTGAGGTCCGTACAGATCAATAGCCAAGGGTGAACCGACGGTGCCACTAGGCATATACTAAATAAACATGTTGAAAGAAAATTACTGTGTCGGATGAATGTATACCTGTCTGTATACAAATGGCAGCAGAGAGAAATCATGTCAGGGTGAATGAATGAGAAAAAACCCAACAACGACGGTGTATTTGATATTCAATATTTTTATAAATATTTGAGATCAACATTGTTTTGGCCCGGAAATCTTATGGTACAAAAATTTTGCAATTTCATCGAAAATATTCGAAAAATATGGATTATACTTATAAATAATTGGTGTAACATGCAAAGTGTTTCCAAGATACAAGCCCTCTGAGAAGCAAGCGACTCATTCACTAATATTATACGGGGGTCTGTAAGTTGTCGCCAAGCTGTTATGAATACTCATGGGCCTCTTTGCCATTGATAAAACTCTTGTCATTGTGTTCATGGCTAGTGATCTCATTTATGAGAAAAAATGGACAAAATTCTTGTATCATGTTCCATATGCTAAAATGAATAAGAAAAAAGCCATTTAGAGAATTATCCGAGATAAAAAATTACTTGTCGCAAGAATCTCACTGTGGATCACTAAACAATAATAGTGCAAGATCTGAGGAAAAATGTTCTGAAATGTGTGTGTATATATATATATATATACACAATTTATTGATAACTGACCTGACGCACGGAAAGATTTTTTAGGCAAAATTCTTCAAAGAGCGGTCTTTATTAGCTTATTTGCTAATAATATCATATGTGGTATCATACAATAGTTGTTATAATTAATTCGAGCCTGAAGAACATAGTAGTTGAACGATCGTTCGAATTTGTAGAAGTGCCAGATTTCGAAATTTCTATACTCACCTCGGCTCGTTCGGTAATAAACAATCGTGCTCGCCGATATATTATCAATATACAAGTTAAGGCATACTGACTATCCGAATAGACCATTTGAATTTGTGTAATGTAAAAAAAAATTGTATGCGAGTACATGAGAGCAATTACTGACAAATCGAATTACCACGGGTTAATAATTGAATATCGATAAGCGGGGAGTATATAGTCGTTAAGGATTATAGCTCACTGTAAAAATTATTTTTGAAAAATGTCATTGAGAAAAAAAGCTGTACAGTACACCACACGGGGCGCACTTATAAGGTGGACTATCCGTGCTGTGACAGCAGTTGTCATTCGGAATACAATTATTCACTTTTCACTGATAACGATTAACCTAAGCACAGATTGGCAGAAGAGATTCGTTGCGACATTTCCTCTGCAAAGTGTCAAAACGCGACATTCGAGTAAATCTGACGAACGGGATTTATTTGGGTATGCAAGCATTCATATGATGAAATAAAACGCGAATTTTATTACGATAATCCAATAAGTCCGAAATAAATGGAAATGAGCGGTGTCGCAAAGTCTTTCTGTCCAAAGATTCGCTCCCTAAATTCGGTTACATACTGGGCGTATCGTGACTCAACCTCTTACACATACGCCATAATAAATAAAATACTTACGACATTTTTCTTCGATCCATGGCGTTATGTGTTATTGTTTTATTGACAAGTTATATGATATTCACGATACTGAACAGAAACCACCGTTTGACGCAATTTTCGACGTGCGACAGTAGAATTTTTTCGTTTACCCGATGAACGCGGTGAAATTTCAATTACTGGATGAGCATCATTTGCCGTATCGGGGGAAAAAAAATTATAGCACCGGACCTTAAAATTCGATACTTTATGTTCATCTACTCTATCAGCGTCGACCCTGCCTCGCGGTCGTCGATGGTCGTCGATGCTCCGCGATATTTCGTGCCTTATTCGGCTCAATTTGTACGTACGCGTGCGAAAATCCCACCGCCGCATCGACGAGGCCACAAAAATCGATTCAATATTTTAGTACACAATATGAACCCACTGTGGCGCTGTAAAACACGCGACGACCAACGAGTATTCAAATTTAAAGAAGAACGGTTACTCCAGCGTTAAAAACACAGCTATATGTCAAACTGGGCGGGTGATTTCGACTTTTCGAACTTTTTTTGGTTATAAACGTTTGTTCGTCATTTGTTCGTGATTGTTCGATTAATTAAAATGTTTGTTCGTCCAGCCATTTGCCTTAAAAATCGAAATTAAAACTTAGCGTTTACTTGTCCGGAATTTTTAAAATTTCAATCGCATTAACGTTCTTCAGGGGGTCAATCGATGCGTAATCGTTTGTTCGTACCGATTAAACAAATTAGAACGTTTGTTCGATCTTTGTTTCGCTAAAAACAGCTAATGCATTGGAAGATTCTAGGCAGAATGGTCATATGACCGTGGAAAATTAAACGTAACATTTCTGTTGGTGAGGCGATTTTGACTTTAATAATGTTTTCTTGTACTAAACGTTTGTTTGTCGTTTGCAAGTGATTGTTCGATTCATTAAAACGTTTGTTCGTGAAGCTGTTCCTCTTAAAAATCAAAATTAAAATTTAGCGTTTACTTGGCCGGAATTTTTAAAATTTCAATCGCATTAACGTTCTTCAGGGAGTCAATCAATGTGTAATCGTTTGTTCGTACCGAATAAACAAATTAGAACGTTTGTTCGATCTTTGTTTCGCTAAAAACTGATGCATTGGAAGATTCTAGGCCGGATGGTCATATGACCGTGGAAAATTGAACGTAAAATTTCTATTTGTGAAGCGATTTTGACTTTTAGAATTTTTTCTTGTTCTAAACGTTTGTTCGTCGTTTGTAGGTGATTGTTCGATTCAATGAGTACGTTTACACGACGCTCTTATTCCGGTGTTACGAAAACCGGCGTAGTTAAATCAGGCATTAAAGTGCGTGTAAACGGGTCCTAACACCCGCTTTACGACGTAAAGCTGGTGTTAGGTACCGTGTAAACGCCTGGTTTAACTATACCGGTTTTAGTAACACCGGCGTAGCTAAATCAGGCGTTAAAGTGCGTGTAAACGGGTCCTAACACCCGCTTTACGAGGTAAAGCGGGTGTTAGGTACCGTGTAAACGCCTGGTTTAACTAAACCGGTTTTCATAACACCGGATTTGGAGCGGCGTGTAAACGTACTCATTAAAACGTTTGCTCGTGAAGCTGCTTCTCTTAAAAATCGAAATTAAAATTTGGCGTTAGCTTGGACAGAATATTTTAAATGTTAATAGCATTAACGTTCTTCAGATCGTTTGTTCGTACCGAATAAACAAATTTGAATGTTTGTTCAATCTTTGTTTCACCAAAAACAGAGCTAAAAACTGTATTGGTAGATTCTAAGGCAGGAGGGTCATGTGACGATGGAAAACTGATTGCAAAACTTATTTCTGAATTTTGACGAGGGATGAGGTATATATATAGCTAGTCGGACAAAAACGTTATTTCGATTTTAATTTTTTTCCAATTACTCTGAAGTGAAGAAAAATCGTTTGGTAACGATTGGTGGTCAAATTAAAATGTGTGATGGTCGGTAGTTTTTTTTTATAAAAATTATCAAATTTTAGAACGAGACAAGCGAGGAAGAAAGCAATTCTTTACCTCAAAGATTCTGGCAGTTTACCTTCGTCAAACGAATTGACGACGTTATTTTTCTAATTTACAATCGTTTTTTCGGCATAATTTTCTTTAACAAATGACAATGCTTAAATATGCTACGCAACATGGTAGCTGCATAGCATTGTCATAGCTGGTAGCGAAATCCGGGGCTCAAACCATGCTTAATAAGCTTTAAAGAGTTTTGCGGATCTCGGTGAACTCGTTGACATCGTCGTATTAGCGTGAATTATATTATAATCCGTAAGTTAAATGTTTAGTTTGGTGACTTCCGAATATTTAATAATTTTTTTTTTTAACATAAGCTATTCGTTCAGAACCGACAATGGTGATTAAGTTTTTTTTCAATATTTTCACGGATATCCATCAAATTTTCATACTCCGTCACCTGGTTTATCATTGTTGGTGCCGAAATAAACGGGGATAAAAGTAAAAATTGAAAAAAAATAAAAATAAATAAAAAAAAAACAAATGGATTTTCGAGTTCCCGCCTAATTAAAAAAATTAAAATTAAATCGATCAACACTATTGGAACAATGAAACAAAAAAAATTGAAATTCGGATGTGTTACCAAACTAACCAATTACCGAAACGCAAAAACAGTATCCTGTCGTTTAGTCTTACAATCATGAAACAAACGAAAGTGTCCCGCAGTTATACATGAGAACATGAAACGGATGTGTCCCAGTCCCGTCGCATTACATGAGACACGAGACACGAAAAAGGGTGTGAATGAGTGTTTTATTTATAAAAAGTATATATTACTACATCTGAAATTAAATGGCACTGAGAGAGAAAAATAGAGAGAATGATAATATACGACACCAAGTAAACGAAAAAAAAAAAACGGGTGCGTGTACACACGGTACGCGCGTCAGAAGTGAATACTCGTATGTGATCGACGGAACTCTCGCTTATTGCCCTGCTAACACAGAAAGTTATAAAAACGTTGTTAAGTACGTTTACAAAAACACGCAAAAACCTTTCTTTTATGAATGGTCGAAAAAACGTCTTAAGAACGTCTTTTAAACGTTATTTTGCCGCAAACGTCTTAAAAACGTCTTCAAAACGTCTTTTAAACGTTTTATTTGCCGCAATTTTTTCCCCAAAAAGTTTACCGCGCGTTTAACACATTTCTGTCAGCTTCTGTAAACTTTTTTGAGAAAAAAATTGCGGCCAAAATAACGTTTAAACGACGCTTTCAAGACGTTTTTTCGACCATTCAAAAGAGACGTTTTTGCGTGTTTTTGTAAACGTCTTAACAACGTTTTTATAACGTTCTGTGTTAGCAGGGTGTTATTCTCATCAGATGAAAGAATAGTGAGAGGGAAAGAGGATAGATTGACATGCATGAAAACACGAAATGACAGGATTGTCCTTATTTCACACTGTTCTATCCGTTGTATGTATGAGTTTACAGCTGAATTCACTGTGTCTTCGTACCTCGTGTTGACGTTGGCGTTAAAAATTTTATTTGTATAGAGGGGGGTGGGGGGGGGGGGGGGCAGAAATAATTGATAGGGTGAGCAAAGAAGTAGGAATTAGTTATAGATATGAAATCAATTTTATTTGTATAAGTATATGTATCTGTAAGTAAAAAATTGGGATAAAGTAATTCTGTTCTCTTATTTTCATTGCTCTCGTGTCTATTATTTATAGAATCGTCTAATTCTACAATACCAAAAATTGGATTATGATAACTCAAATATGACATAAAATGCTTCAGATCTAGTTTGTCGATATTTTTTGCAAATACAGCATCTATCGTTGAACGGCCTTTAGTGGTCGGATCACTCCTGCCGTTGATAATTTTTAACGAGAAATGTTTTTTTCTAAAAATTGATGGAGTGATTCGGCCTGTGGCAATGAAAAATTGACATTAAAATCACCTGCGAGAATTACCGATTCATTACGGCAATGCACAAGGTCTGCTAGCATATCGGCTAAAACTTGAGAACCGCCTATTGCTAAGGGCAATAACGCTTTAGCGATTAAACCTCATAATATATTCACTTCAAAAATCACAGATATATCTGCATTTTTTTCTCTCGCGCTCTCTGTTGTCAACTTTATAAAAAAAATTTCGTATAATTGCAATGAATAACTCAATAAACAATGGAAAAAGTAATTAAATATAGTTTTCGGCCAGTAATTAACAACCGTGTTCAAGGCCAAAATATTATAAAAGGTGAAAAGTTATTTAAAAATCAGGTCATGTTTTCAATGTTGCCGAGATAGAAGATTTAAACGGACAAGTCACCGTAACCTGTCAAGTGGTGTACCACAAACAAGCGTTTATCATTTCTCCATGCACAGAGCACCAAGCGTGCAGTCAGGAAAACCGTAAAATTTCACTGATGAATCGAATCCACGCTTCCGACGTGAGATTTTTGTACATCCTCGGATGCAACAAACTAATTTTGGGTCAGACATTAGTAAAATTGTTTTACTTTATTTAATAAATAATTATTAAACCGCAAATGACGTGTAAAAGCTTAATAAATGCCGAAGATTAGTAAATGTTTTTATCACCAGGTGGCGAAAAAGTCTACACGCACGGTCCCTATAGCGCGAGATCGCGTAAAAAGACCCAATGGGTGTGTTTAGCCGAACTAAACGTTGAGAAGTGTTGAGTGTGAACATTTTCGGGCCGGACACGTTTATGTTGAGGTGCATTGCGATTGGTCGGAAAAAGTGTGACGCCATATTGGTCATTCGCCGTGCTTTCCAATTAGAGCACAGAGCGACACAATGTCGACATTTCTGGTGTATTCCTTTGCTCGGATAGGCCGATTCCATCAGAAATGTCGACACTGTGTCGCACTATGCTCCAATTGGAAAGCACCCTCGGTACGTCAGATTGACACAACCTAACCTAACCCAACTACAGTAATCAGTGATTACAAGCCGCCATTTGTGGTGAGCCCTACTGAAAATTTCTAGGTAGAAAACCATAGGAAAATCCACCTGGAAATACATATGAAAATCCATGTAAATGTGTATGGTTTTCTACCGGAATTTGGAACTGGGAATCTATGGGATTTCATATAGATATCCGCTGGTTGTGGTGGTGCACTGAAACATGGATTTTTATGTTAAACGCCATGTGGAATGTTATGGACTGTCCATGCGCATTTTTACAGGAATCCATATTGTGCTCGCATGCCACGCCGAATTATTCCTCACGCATTCCATGGTGGTTCCCCAACAATCTATGTGAAATATACAGTCATCCCACATGATTCTCTATGGAATGCTATAGTAATTTATGTAATCTTGTGGACTATCTGTAAAGATTTCTACAGGAATCTATACCATCCCTGCATAATACACCGTACTATCCCTGGTATCCCATGGTAGTTTTACTCAAATCCATGTGAAATATGCAGTCATCTCATATGATACCTCATGGAATGCTATACCCGGGGAACAATAATGAGATATGATCATATATGATAATCATACCTGATCATATACAAAAATTGGCCCGGTCTGACAGTATATTGTCATGCCCACTCATATATATGATACGATATGGTAGTATCAGGTCATATATAAGTCAATATGACCAGATACGGTCAGGCCTGGCCAATTTTTCGTATATGATCAGATATGATTAATCATAATATAATATATGATTAGATATGATCATATTGAATCATACATGATGTGATATGACCATATCCTAATCTGATCATTACATTTGATTGACGTATTTTTATTTATACGGGGGAAAAGTTACACTGGTTTACCATTTTGAAATTCGCCATTCATCACCATTCACAAAAGGATAATGGTAAATGATTGGCGATATTTGCCAAAGGTAATATTCGCCATTCAAATGGCTTTTTTTCTATTAATGGTAATAAATGAATGGCGACTTTCCACTGAATTTCCACTGGATTTTCTATTAATGGTAATAAATGAATGGCGATTTGCCACTCAAATGGCTTTTTCCCATTAACGGTAAATGAATGGCAGTGTTCGAGTGGTAATATTTACCATTCATTTACCATTATCCTTTCAGGAATGATGATCGATGGAGAATTTTCGGATGTAACATTTTATATTAAATCGTTTTTTTTACACAGTTTAGTGACATCTCATTATTTTATACAGTACACACTTATAAATATTCATAAGGGATAAATACATAGACCATACGGTCTATGGATAAATATTACATAACAGCCCATACAGCACCGAAATGTTGCAGCAACGTTGCTGCAAACATTGGGCAACACCAACACTTGAGGTTATGGTCAATAGACACGCGGTTAAGCGGCAAGCACCCATATACCGTACGAATTAAACCAAAACTACAAAAAAATGCGCACAGAATTTTGCAGCAGATACAATAATACATTCATATACTTGTAAATTAAAAAGCCGCGATAATTCCGGCGGTAAATCACAACCGCGTAAATGCTTCACCATGCAGCGCGTCGCGTTCACTGTCGATTGCATTCGATATGATTCGATCTCGACGCTCTGACGTCACCCAATAGCTCGTCGTTCCGCGCGCGAAATTTGAACGAACATATAGTATGTTATTATACGTGTCAATGTACGCACACACAATTGAACATTGATGATGATATCAGACATTCCGTCTCAAGTCGATCAATGCTTAACCCTCGCATTATTTTCTGTTTGTCGCGAAATAATTTATGTAATAGTACTAGTAAATTAATTGTAGTCGGAAAAAAAATATAATGCGGAAAAATGATAAAGAAAAAAAAAAGAAACAAAAGACATTCCTCGTGAGAATTGAACAGAGAAAATAAGAAACAGAAGTAAATCACAATATACAACATGCTCATAATCTTGCCGTGATGTTATTTCATTGGAATTATAAGCCTATAAAAAATAACCTTTATTTCTATATTAGGCTACTTTGCCATTCGGATCACCATTGGTTTGAGTGATGTTGCCATTGAAGTCCCATTGAGGCGCCAATGTTAAGCAATGTAACTTTTTCCTACGGGATATGCATGTAATGAGTATATATACTCATATACATATGTATATAAGTAATTTATATCAGATATTATCACGTATGAGCGTATATCGTCAGGTGGCCTCGTATACGGCCAAGTATAATATATGTATAATTATATATGACCGAATATGATAGCGACCGCGATCTTAAAGCGCGGTGTCGTTACTGGATTTCACCGTGACATTTCCATGGAATCCTATATTCTACTATGGTCTTCCCATGACAGTCTGTGTGATCACACAGGGATTCGTATGTTGTTTTTCTCTGATTTCGAAGTGAAATCCAATGGATTTTGTGTGGAGATTTCCATGGATCGTTACTGGATTTCACCGTAACTTTTCCATGGAATTCTACATTCTACTATGGTCTTCCCACGACAGTCTGTGTGATCACACATGGACTGGTATGTTGTTTTTCTCTGATTTCAACCTGGATTTTGCGTGGAGATTTCCATGGTTCGTTACTGGATTTCACCGTGACATTTCCATGGAATTCTACATTCTACTGTGGACTTCCCACGACAATCTGTGTGATCACACATAGATTCGTAGGTTTTTTTCTATGATTCTGATGGGAAATCTAGTGGATTTTGAGTGGAGATGTCCATGGATCGTTACTGGATTTTACCGTGACATTTCTATGGAATTCTACATTCTACTATGGACTGCTCATAATAATTTGTGTGATCGCACATGGATTCATATGCTTATTCTTCGAAAATTCCATAAGACGACTGATAGATTTCACATGCTAATTTTCATGGACTATGGATGGACATTTCCATGGTACTTTCACAGGAATTTATACGTAATCCGGGAGGTGTTCCTATGTGAAACCACATTACATCCATTTAGATACCCATGGGCTCATCTATACCAATTCAGACCACCATTTCAGGTAGTGAAACTACAGAAAGTCCATGTGCATCCAACTAGATTTCATACGGGAAGCCCGTGGAATTACCCGTATGGATTTTCCATGGTTCTGGGTTTCCATAGATTTAGATGTACATCCATATGATTCTATTGGTATCCATATTGTTCCATATGGATTCCCACCTGGGAATTTTCAGCAGGGAGCCTTTCTGCTCAACGTTTAGTTCGGCTAAACACACCCAATAAGAGACGATTCCACGAGGCAAAAATTCAAAAAATTAGGAAAAGTCACCCAGTAAACACAGTAATATTGCAGCAATGTAACAGCAACATAACCGAATATTACAAGTAATATTACCTGGATGTTACATGTAAATTGCACGTAACTTGCCATTTCCGACTCAGCAATATAACATGTTATGTAACGTGTTATATACCCGGTATGTAATAGTTATATTACAAGGTGATGTAACAAAAGTCATAAAAGTTATATAAATGCAATATTCTAAAATAATATGATGAAATATAAGATTATTCTTAAATAATTTTTGCATTTCATCATCTTATTTTGTCATTTTTATAGGTTATAGGAGAGTTACACTGGAAAAAAAAGAATCCTGCACGGATTTGTAATGTAACAAAATTCATAAAAGTTATATAAATGCAATATTCTAAAATAATATGATGAAATAAAAGATTATTATTAAATAATCTTTTTATTTCATCATCTTATTTTGCCATTTTTATAGGTTATAGAAGAGTTACATTGGAAAAAAAAGAATCCTGCACGGATTTCTCGATAGGATTTTATTCTCCTCGACGGGGATTCGAACCTGCGACCTTCGTATCTATCCTACCTATCTACCTAACACGCTACCCACTACGCTATCGACTGTTTATGAACTCTGACGATTCATATCATGGATTTGACACGCCGGAGAATTCTTGATCAGTTGTATGTTGGGAGCTACTCAAGGGATGGTGGTGTCCCGTCTTCCACCCTTTATTTAGTATAACCATATCGGTTTTGGAAGAAATTACAAAATTGAATGTGGCAAATCCAACATGGTGGAACAAAAGTTCTAAAACTGCCATAATATTATATACATATGTTATTTTATATCAGGACATAAATAATCATATTATGATTATACATACACATTAAACAATATATTTAACATTTTAAATGTATGTACATTATACTGCTTTAGAAATGAAAATTTGAATAGGGTTCAAAATGCTTTTGATTTTTTCATCCGTTACATGTTGATATAATGAATGTTAGTTATATACAGATATAGTGCTACAACGCATTACAACGCTCACATAACCTGCACGTTACGAATGTTATATAAAAAATGTTACAAACATGTTGCGTAAACGTTACAAATCTTAGTTATACAGCTGTAACGCTAAAACGCGTTCGTAACCTCCACATCACATGCTTATAACGAATGTTATATAAATGTCGTTACAAGTACGTTATGTCAATGTTACAAATGTTAGTTATACAACTGTAACGGAACAACACTTTGTAACGTTCACATAACCTGCACATTACGAATGTTATATAAAAAGTGTTATAAGCCTGCTCTGTAAACGTTATAAATGTGAGTTATAAAACTGTAATGCAACAACGTTATATAACATTTACATTGCCTGCATATTACCAATAATATATAACATATTATTCGCATGTTACGTAGCAGTTACATCACACAGCTATTGCATTGTGACAATTACATGTAACGTCCATGTTATATTACTGTAATGAAACGTGTTCACTGGGCATTATGCGTTCTTGGTGCGTTCCATTATTCGTTCAAAGCGCTCAAAACGCTTAATTTGCCCATGCTCGGACGGTCGGGCCTTTTAAGCAAAGCGCTTTGAGCAAATAATGGAACCCGGCCTCAGACGAAGACCGATGGCGATGCCCAGCCAGTCGGTCGTTAATACGAGATTGTTAATACAAGATCAGGATTGGTCGATAGAAAGAGATCGAAGAGAGCATGCGCTGGACCTCCGCGGAATCTTCGGTGACTTCTCCAAAAACGAGAAAAAGGCAGAGAGAGAAATATACCGAGCTCGAACGACCAACGTCTCTATTATAAAAATTATAAAGTATTTTTCTAACTCGAACATGAAGTATTGAATAAATTTATATCAATTGGTGCACCATAAACTTGCTTTTCATTTCTTTATTCGACGATACTTATTCACAGGGTGAATTCTAATTCTTTAAATACCAAAAAGAACTCACTCCTCTGGGTTCGAATCCCACTTCTGAGCTGTAAGAAACTCTTAAAATGTGGTTTCGAAATTGATTCTTTATATAAAGGTTGATGCAATGCGGTACAATATTAATTCTTATAAGGGAAGAGATGTTGGTCCCTTTGCGTTCGTTCTAATTCTAATCTGCCTCGTCCTGTCGAGGCGGATTGTTCCCGGTATATGTAAAGGTGCCATTTCATGGGCAGTAAGCAGCAGCAGCAGCAGCAGCAGCAGCAATTTGTTACGACCCGTAGGCCGTAATATAGTTTTTCGTTGAACGATTGGCTCTCCCAGAGCCCGTAGAGTGGAAGTTCGGTGTTGCCGTGGCGAATAGAAATTCGCGGCCTGAGTCGCGGGAAAAGGGAATTGGAAATTGAATCCGCGTATAAATAAAAGACGAATATTTATTTTGTCTCTGATAAGACTGAAGTCTTTCCTTTTTTTATTAGATGCTTAAATTGGGTACTGTTAATTAAATTTGAGAGAGAATGTATTTGAGAGGAAGAGATACATCGGAAAAACGCGTACTCTCTGATCAGAGTTGGAAAATTGTCTGACTTTGATCCTTGGTGGAGGCTTAAGGGTAGCGTCCAAGAAAAATGTTAAGAGTGGGGACTCTAGATTTTTGTCTTCGCGTCCAATATGTCTCTCTCCTCTCTCTCTGTTTCTTAATTTTTAACTATGTTTTACTTTCTCTCGGGTGTACGCTCCCCGCTCTTGCTCTCTCCATCTCCTCTCTCTCTCTCTTTCTCTCTCTCTCTCTCTCTCTCTCTCTCTCTCTCTCTCTCTCTCTCTCTCTCTCTATCTCTCGTCTCGCTTCCTCCGCTCTCACTCTTTCTTTTTCGCTGCACGCACACTCTCTCACTTAAACCTAGAAGTCACTGTCTCTCTCTCATCCCTTCCTCGGAAAGTTTTAGGGCCTTTCTGCTCGTAAAACTCGGGTCTCGAATTTCTGAATTTTTTGCGTTTACGTTTAAAAGAAAATAAAAGTTGTAAGCTCAAGTATTAGAGAAAGGTCACGTACGCCTCGGAGGACTGCGAGAACAATAGGGGTTTGTTTCGACTAGCATTTTATGATTTACATGTGGTCAGCAGACGTTGGTTGTTACCATAAGCTATGAACTATAAATTTTCACTCGAGTGTTCGACGCAACAAAAGAAAAGGGTGTCGAGAAAGAATTTTAAAAGAAGAAGGAAAAAGAGCAAGACAGCAGACTTTTACAATATATTCTTATTCAATATTTGTTAATATAGATATGATTATGTTTATTATTTTCCTTATCCTATGGAAGAGATGCATATACAAAACATTGCAATTAATCATTTATTTAAACTTAGCGGGTGGATAGAGGAACCGCGGCGATCGTGTGTTATCAAATACCCCGTGAGTTTATCGCGGCTCTGTGAAAACGACGGCGGGCGCGTAGCAAGCCCGCAGACGTAACAAATTCACCGAAAGTTACTAGCACTTCCGGCGCAAGTTTTTGCTGCTTGAAGTTCATTCATCCGAACAGCAAAGCAGCAAACGCTAGCAGACGACGTCGCTATTTTTATGAGCAGCGCTACTGTTGCGTCAAGCTGCCACCAAGGTTTGCTCGTTGGTCGGTCTTTTCGAGACCGAGAGTTGTAAGGGATCGTTGCTGTGGAAAGCTATTGAAATAGCTCTTTGGCGCGGGAATGTTCAAATGAATCAAATAAAAGTTAGAGACACACAAACTATTTTAATAGAATAAATGAATTTGAAATTGATTACAAGAAGTTAGACTTATTATTAGATTAATAATAGGAATATACGCGAACAAAAAATGCAAAGTGCAAAGATGGATCTCGAATTCCGCGGACGGTTTTGTGCAACCATGCGAACCCGTTGGAAGTCAAGATTATTCTCTCTGCCGATGACTACTGAGTAAAACTTATTTTCTAAAAATCGTAGGACTTGGACTCGATGAGCCCGACGGTGGGAGTATATATTTTCTCCCTTGCACTCGCGCTTTCTCTCTCTGCTCACGCACACGGCACATGCACTCACATACATACAGCCCCTCCCTCGCAGGGGATGAAGCGGGCCGCGCACTCGATGAGACCACCAAGACTCTCTCTCTCTCTCTCTCTCTCTCTCTCTCTCTCTCTCTCTCTCTCTCTCTCTCTCTCTCTTCTACACTTACACTCTTTCACTCTAGGCCTAGCTGCCCTCGCTCTCCTCTCTCCCTCTCTCTCTCCTTTTTATTAGAAGCTATGTGCAACGCTTATATACTTTGCCCTGTTCAAGGATTTGGTGACGAAAGACAGAAGGCCCTTCTCCACGGCTATTCGCAAAGCGGGCTCGACAAAAAAAAAAGGGTCCAAGAATGCTTGGACCTCTAAACTCGTAAAACCCGATATTTGAGTGTTTATTAGGTGGGTGAAAAACTAAACTGGAGTCCGAGAAATTGAAGAAAAGTCACGTAGGCCTTACATGATGTTGAGAACAAAGCCCGTCTTTTTACAATAGCTGCGTTCGGTATAAGCATTTCGATTACTCGGGGCGCTCGATCTAGGGATAAAGCGTTCGGTAAATGTTGAGCGCGAGCAGCGCGTTCCGCGGAGCGTTCGGTGAAGCATTTTAGAGTGAATCGAGGGTAGCTCCTATCCCTCCAGATTTGCACTAGAGTTTACGGAGCGTGACCATGCTCTCTACTCGCTCTGCTCCAACTTCATTTGTCTTCTCCGAACGCACCTAATAGCACATGTGGCCAGCAGTCGTTTGCCGTAAAACTCAAGTTAAGGGTAGTGCCTTGTTACTTCAAATGTTTGACAAAAAAAAAGGGATCTCGAGAGAAAGTTTTTAAAGTGGTAGAGGAAAGAAGAGAAAAGAAAAAGGAAGCGAGCAGCAGACCCTTACAATTTATATATATTTATATGTATATTCTTAAAACATTTCTTATGCTATTCTTATATTAAAGTATTAAACGAATCGAATATCTATCTTATATCCTATGGAGCAGATGCATTTTGAGAACGATCGAATTTAAGTTTGAATTTACCCCGCGAATCCATGGTATAAGAGCAGTGTTTAAAAGCGCGGTCGCGCGCGAATGGTAGACACGCGATAGGTATTCTATGAGCGTGTTCGGAAATTGGCTGACAGTGCTGTCAGTACTGATGCTGGTTTCACTGGAAAATGGGTGTTCTGTTTTACTGACAGTGCTGCCAGTGCTGTTAAATCCGAACGCATTTCAGTATTCTCAGCATACTGCCTATATATACATCATTTGTGTAAAGCGAAAGTCGCCATTACTGGCTCTGCACTACCTCGCTGCTGACAGTCTCGACAGCCGGAAGTCAGCAATTCCCTAGGACCAACGTTCAACGAAATGGTGATAAGTTTTAGTCGCATCAGCCGTACTGAAAAGCATTTTAGAGCGTGTTCGGAAATTGGCTGATAGTGCTGTCAGTACTGATGCTGGTTTCACTGGAAAATGGGTGTTCTGTTTTACTGACAGTGCTGCCAGTGCTGTTAAATCCGAACGCATTTCAGTATTCTCAGCATACTGCCTATATATACATCATTTGTGTAAAGCGAAAGTCGCCATTACTGCTCTGCACTACCTCGCTGCTGACAGTCTCGACAGCCGGAAGTCAGCAATTCCCTAGGACCAACGTTCAACGAAATGGTGATAGATTTTAGTCGCATCAGCCGTACTGAAAAGCATTTTAGAACGGACATCTAGTACTGACAGTACTGTCAGCCAATTTCCGAACACGCTCTTAGAACGGACATCTAGTACTGACAGTACTGTCAGCCAATTTCCGAACACGCTCTTAGGGCGTGTTCCGAAATTGACTGGCAGTGCTGAAAATGTACAGTATACGTGACTTGCACTATACATTTTCAGCACTGCCAGTCAATTTCGGAACACGCCCTTAGAACAGACATCTAGTACTGACAGTACTGTCAGCCAATTTCCGAACACGCTCTATATTCACGGCGCGTTGTCGTAATATGCGTCCGATCGTCACATTAAATCACTAGACTGATGTTAGTAACATCTAGTAAGTTACTAAACTGCTGCTGCTGCTCACTGCCCATGACTACGTTTCCATCGAGGGTCAGATTTGGGTCAGAGTCGGGTTAGGGTCGAGTTTTGTCGATCTGATCCCGCTTGTTTCCACCGGTACAGAGCCAGAGTAGGGTTAGAGCGGAGTTGACTGTTACCAACTGTTTTCAAACAGCACGTTATGATTGCTAGGTTATGGTATTCATAACAAACAGTTTACCGAATCCCAAAAAAATAGCGGAAATAAATCATGGATCCGAGATTAATACTTATCAATCAATATGTTACTAATATGCATAAGCTGTTTGAAATTTTTAAGGAGCGGCGTCGGAGAGCAGCGCAAAGATTCGACGTTATCAAGTTGGTAGTGCTGAATTAATTCAACTCGACTCTAACCGTTTCCACCATGGACCTAGTAGGTCCATGGTTTCCACCGGAGTCTATTTCGACCCTACCCTAAATTTTTATTGGGTAGAGTTTGGATAGACCCGAGGCGTTTCCATCGCTAAACCGCGCACACGAACTCAACCCTAACCCGACTCTGACCCCATTCTAACCCTCGATGGAAACGTAGTCCATGAAATGGCACCTTTTTGATGTAAACAAGCGTCTCCGCTTCCCCAAACAAATTTCGTACGAGAGTCGGAATATCGCCTTCAGTTTGATTGGCGCAGGCCGCGAACTCTGCGTTACCGACGCGAGTGAAGTGTAACACGAATGTAACGAATGCAGCATCATTCTTGCATTGCCCACGTAAGATAACAGATGTCGCGAGTAAACCTTTCGCGGTTATTTTTGATTGCGTAATTATAATAATCATCTTTTATGTACAATTGGCATTTAGATCTATCTTTCTACATCGTTCTTCTATTGCAGTTGATATTTTATTCAAGGTAGGGTAAAATGCTGAGAGGATCGGGATTTTCGGTGTGGTGACTGAAGCATTTATATATAAAAAGCCATAAAATGCGAAAAACCTCGAGGGTTCCAATATACCTGACGGTTCAATAGAAAACTCGGTTTCTTTGTTAGAAGTAATAATTTCATGTCCCCGAAGATGACTCATTCTCAGCACAAAAGAGGCCTAAAGAAGAACAGGAGGCCTACGCGCGGAAATTCCATAGGGGAGGTTGTCTGTCCTCCTCTGGAATTTCCCATAAGTTTGTACACCCCTGAGGACTTCAAGATCTTGACCAAGGGAGGAGGAACCGACGCGCAACCGGGATCGGTGATTGGACGGCGCAGCCATGGAGGAGGATACGGCGCGAACTATTTAAGCCTCGCAACACCTCAGCGGCAGAATCGAACGCAGATCAACGAAGACCTCTTGAATATACACAGCATTGCAATTCGCGTTACCAAATAAATAAATACATTTGCTCTCTTGAAAATCTCAGTCTTTATTTCTACTATATTTTATCGGTCCATTTATACATATAGCACTGCCTGGGGCCTTATTCTACAACATATCACATATCACGTGATATAGGTGATACGTGATGGCTGTGACTGGGCATGATAAAAGTAAAATTACGAACCGTCCTGAAAACTTGGCTCTTGGTTCTCGGACTCTAATGACCTAACCTATTTCTTGAAAACAAACGCGCATTGAAAATAAATTATTAAAAAAACTGATTGTTAACTGAAATGGTTTGCCTCAACATTCCCCGCAAAAGATTTTTAGTTTTTTGCGTAAACTATAACAATAGCCCTATTGTGGTCTCTGCGCTTGGCCATGTTAATAAAAAAGTAAACACCTAATCATCACTGTATATTCGGACTAAGCGGCAAATCATCGTAGAATTAAATCAAATAAATTTTTTCGTGGCAAGGACGATCCACGTAGTATAATAACTCGTATTTATCTAGGTGACATAGTGGTTATACACCTACGCCGTTCTTCTTACACCTGTTCTTGATGCTGCTGAAGGAAAACTCCAGAAGCTCGGTGTATCGTCGGGCAAACGGGCCGATGACTGGTACAGACCGGCATCGGTCACGCATTTGCTCAGTCAAGCTGTGAAAAATGCCGCCGTAGATCATAACGAATTCGACAATTTGGCTGTGCACGTCACTCAAGATTGCACAGGTAAATATTGAATAACCCGAAGAACAAAAATAAAATTCACATAGCATTGTCATTTTATTTTTTACCTTGTTCTATTTGTATTTATTTATTTATTTTTTTTTTTTTTTTTCATTCAGAAATCTTCCTCCAGTGAGAAATTTTCAATTTTTTTATCTTTCATATGGATAAAGCTGTAGGAACGAAAAAAAAAATGAGTAAACAATGTGCAAGTTTCTAATGTTCATGATTTTTTTAAACTCGATTCCATATCAAGCATTCTCTTGCCTATTTATCAGATTTTTTTTTGCCCGACACCCGAAGAATGGCATGGTTAGGAAAAAAAGCGTGCAAATTATAAATTTGCACATCGCTTCCTCATTATCTCATCTTACTCGCAAAGCTTTCCTCTACGGACAAGGAGGCTTTTTAATTTTTGCTACCGCATAAAGGGAAAAATGTTCAAATTTCTAATTTGCACGCTTTTTTTTCTGATTTATCTATAAATTTACACGATTTGAGGCTCGATAGCCTCATATTTGCAAAAATTAGAGCGCGCACAAATTTAAAAGAAAAGAAAAACATAATTATGGAGAGGAAGAAAAAAAAAACGAAACTTAATCCTTGAAGAAAAAAATCATTAAGTTATTTATTTATTATCGAATTATCATCCATCGCAAAATTGTTATTGTTCGCCTACTGTCACTCATAGTTGGAAACAAAAAAAAAAGAAAATAATCTGTAGAAAAAAAAAATGAAGCAAAGAAAAACAGGTTCGGCGAGATATATTGTGTGCGATATGTGAGCGCTGAGCGAGGGCAGTTTGCTGTGATTTAGTATCTCGCCAGTGATTCACGAGAAACGTGTAATAGTCGAGAATAAAAAATTAAAAAATGAAAATAAAAAATGAACCGTAAGAAAAATACTAATAATTTTTGTTCACTCGTATATTCCCATTAAAAATAAAATTTTTTACTCATTTTCATATCCAAATTGTGTTTTTTTTCCTTTCAATGTACAAAACTTGAAAGCGCCACAATATTCCTATATAATTTGTGCATTATGGTCATATTCGACAACATCAGTTAATAAGCGTTCAACTATCTTATAATCAATAACCATACTATTAATACGGAAACCAAATTAGGTCGTTATTTATTTCAAACGCCAGTCACTTTTATCACTTTTATCCTTATCCGCTCTTACCACGCTATATTTAGCACCGTTTTTTATGAATACATAGATATAACGTGATATACCGTGATAGACAGTATATCACACGTTTATCCTACCCTTTCACGTTCTGTGAACTAATCACGGTGTATCCCGGATTGAAGAGTGTAAAACATCAAAATAACCTAAAAACATTGACTAGGCGCATGCGTATAGCGATTTTTGCCGAATGAATCACTGAGTACGTTTACACGACGCTCTTTTTCCGGTGTTACGAAAACCGGCGTAGTTAAATCAGGCGTTAAAGTGCGTGTAAACGGGTCCTAACACCCGCTTTAGACGGAAAGCGGGTGTTATGTACCGTGTAAACGCCTGGTTTAACTAAACCGGTTTTCGTAACACCGGATTTAGAGCGTCGTGTAAACGTACTCACTGTGAGTACGTTTACACGACACTTCAATTCCGGTGTTATGAAAACCGGCGTAGTTAAATCAGGCGTTAAAGTGCGTGTAAACGGGTCCTAACACCCGCTTTACGAGGTAAAGCGGGTGTTAGGTACCGTGTAAACGCCTGGTTTAACTAAACCGGTTTTCGTAACACCGGATTTAGAGCGTCGTGTAAACGTACTCTATGAGTACGTTTACACGACGCTCTTATTCCGGTGTTACGAAAACCGGCGTAGTTAAATCAGGCGTTAAAGTGCGTGTAAACGGGTCCTAACACCCGCTTTACGACGTAAAGCGGGTGTTAGGTACCGTGTAAACGCCTGGTTTAACTAAACCGGTTTTCGTAACACCGGATTTAGAGCGTCGTGTAAACGTACTCATAGAGTACGTTTACACGCCGCTCCAAATCCGGTGTTACGAAAACCGGTTTAGTTAAACCAGGCGTTTACACGGTACCTAACACCCGCTTACACGCACTTTAACGCCTGATTTAACTACGCCGGTTTTCGTAACACCGGAATAAGAGCGTCGTGTAAACGTACTCCATGAGTACGTTTACACGACACTTCAATTCCGGTGTTACGAAAACCAGTTTAGTTGAACCAGGCGTTTACACGGTACCTAACACCCGCTTTACGTCGTAAAGCGGGTGTTAGGACCCGTTTACACGCACTTTAACGCCTGATTTAACTACGCCGGTTTTCGTAACACCGGAATAAGAGCGTCGTGTAAACGTACTCAATGAGTACGTTTACACGACGCTCTAAATCCGGTGTTACGAAAACCGGTTCAGTTAAACCAGGCGTTTACACGGTACCTAACACCCGCTTTGCCTCGTAAAGCGGGTGTTGGAACCCGTTTACACGCACTTTAACGCCTGATTTAACTACGCCGGTTTTCGTAACACCGGAATTGAAGTGTCGTGTAAACGTACTCATTGAGTACGTTTACACGACGCTCTTATTCCGGTGTTACGAAAACCGGCGTAGTTAAATCAGGCGTTAAAGTGCGTGTAAACGGGTCCTAACACCCGCTTTACGACGTAAAGCGGGTGTTAGGTACCGTGTAAACGCCTGGTTTAACTAAACCGGTTTTCGTAACACCGGATTTGGAGTGGCGTGTAAACGTACTCAATGATACACTGTGAGTACGTTTACACGACGCTCTAAATCCGGTGTTACGAAAACCGGTTTAGATAAACCAGGCGTTTACACGGTACCTAACACCCGCTTTACTTCGTAAAGCGGGTGTTAGGACCCGTTTACACGCACTTTAACGCCTGCTTTAACTACGCCGGTTTTCATAACACCGGAATTGAAGTGTCGTGTAAACGTACTCTGTGACTGTGAGTACGTTTACACGACGCTCTTATTCCGGCGTTACGAAAACCGGCTTAGCTAAATCAGGCGTTAAAGTTCGTGTAAACAGGTCCTAACACCCGCTTTACGACGTAAAGCGGGTGTTAGGTACCGTGTAAACGCCTGGTTTAACTAAACCGGTTTTCGTAACACCGGATTTGGAGCGGCGTGTAAACGTACTCTGTGATGACTGTGATAAACTCGTAGAATAAGGCCCCTGCACTAAACCGGCGAGGTGAGGTCCAGCTCTTTGTCAGCGAGAACCCACCTTATCACGGAGTACGTTTACACGACGCTCTTATTCCGGTGTTACGAAAACCGGCGTAGCTACATCAGGCGTTAAAGTGCGTGTAAACGGGTCCTAGCACCCGCTTTACGAGGTAAAGCGGGTGTTAGGTACCGTGTAAACGCCTGGCTTAACTAAGCCGGTTTTCGTAACACCGGATTTAGAGCGTCGTGTAAACGTACTCACGGACATCGCTGGAAATTTCCAATTATCCGTCGGTAACATAGTAAAAGCGTTACACGAAGGGTCTACTCATGACATCTGTTTTGTTGCGTGGGCAATGCAACCGCGATGCTGCACTCGTTACACCGTCGACCGTCGACTCTGATGTGTTCAGTCTGTTCGTGGTTCGTGGTCAAAAGGCAAAAGGCTGCCTGCAGTGCCGCTATACCTTGCCATTTGATATTTTCGGGACTTTGTCCTGCTTTGTCCCACTTTATTCGTTTGGCACTTTGTTAGTTTCGGGATTTTGTCTGCATTCTAAAATATGCGTATAGAAACGTGTTATTTTTGCTCTTCCTGGATATATCCGGGACATGGAATTCAGTTCGTTAGAAACGACTGCAAAGTAAGTAATATCTAGGTTTCTATAAAAACATTTAGCGTCCTTTAGCAAAGCGCACGTGTACACTGTTGACATCGTCTTCTTGGTTATGTTTGCCTTTGGTTCTATCGATTTTCATACATCAATGAGATATCACATAATTGCACAATAACTGTAAGATCGGGGATTAGATAATAAATACTCCAATGTCCTCTAAAGTAATATACTTTCCTCCATCAAACTGAGATAACCTCAATGTTGATTTAGCAATGAGAAGGAATGCTTGAAAACTTCTTTTGTCGTTCGCTATCGTCATTATTTGATTTTTTTAAAACCATAATTGCAGATAGATTGCACTTGGGCAAAGTCCATTGTACATACCCCTCAATTTTAGTTCAGTCCTAGGTAATACCCTGCACTGCCCTTTCGAAAAAGTTCAGCAAATTCGAAGAGAACAAGTTCATTATGTTTCCATTGAATTTTAGATCATTTCGGGTTTCCTCTGGTTAGACCCGTGAGGGCAGGCAGCCGAGTGACCACGGATCAACTGACCACAGTGCCAACTGTACACCACACGGATAGAAAATTTATGAATGTATGTATGCATACATTCATAAATTTTCTATCCGTGTGGTGTACAGTTGGCGCTGTGGTCAGTTGATCCGTGGTCACTCGGCTGCTTGCCCCCGTGAGAGCCCTGTCCTGAGCCATTTATCCCTGTTTGCAATCACCCTCTAGGGCAGGCAGCCGAGTGACCACGGATCAACTGACCACAGCGCCAACTGTACACCACACGGATAGAAAATTTATGAATGTATGCATACATACATTCATAAATTTTCTATTTTTGTATGCATACATACATTCATAAATTTTCTATTTTTGTATGCATACATACATTCATAAATTTTCTATCCGTGTGGTGTACAGTTGGCACTGTGGTCAGTTGATCCGTGGTCACTCGGCTGCTTGCCCCCTCTAGCCTGGGTAACCAAATTCCCGATTGCAAGGCCCTTTGCCAGTTCGTCCATGTTAAATATAATATTCGTAATACCACCCCCTGGTGTACAGCCTTGGGCACAATAGCATACACTACAGCTCGGGATGGCTTTCAAGTATTGTTAACCCTCAACCGGTACACTTATTTTTTTGCCCTTACTACGGTACACATGGGTCTGTGAGAACCGGCGGACGAAACGCGTTGCAACTCCGAACTGAGTGAACCGATTTTATTTCAATAATATAGTCCGGGAGCCAGCGACCTATTTTTGTCAATCATTTCCTCTCGGCTGATAATTTGTTAGATGATTAAGATAGTTGTGTCTTGAACCCTAGCGATCGTCAGCTGCGCGACCGTGGGTGGGTTGGGCGTCGGCGGCCTCCCACGCACGTAAAAAAAAAATATGTTTTCAATCATTTCCTCCCGGTTGAAAATTTGTGAGATTATAGTTGGCATAATACTTATTTGAAAAAAAAAAGTCAGCTGGCTATAACGCGGTGGATTATACGTCAGCTGCTCATACGAACATGAAAAAAAAAAAAAAAAATTTCAATCATTTCCTCCCGGCTGAAAATTTGACAGATGATAGTTTATATGCTACTTTGAATAAAAAAAGGAGTCAGCTGGCTGTATGTCGGGGGAAAGATCGTCAGCTGACGCAGTGAAAGTGTCGCGCGGCAAGGTAGTGTGAGCGCCGCTCGCCTATTTAAATACACTAGCTGACGGGGTTTCCCCCGGCATAGAGCCAGCTGATTTTTTTTATTATTTCAAGGATTATGTCAACTATTATTTTACAAATTTTCAACCGGGAGGAAATAACGTACTTAAAGTTATTCGATATAACGCTCCTTCCTTGCACACGCAGAAATAAAGTATTTTTAGTTGTATTAAAAATTATTAAATAAATAAATAAATAAATATGTATATATATACATATATTTACACACATACATTTTCTAAAACTGTAAGGACAAAATTTTTTTTTGCTAAACTGACAAGGACCCAAACACAAATATCAAAGGCCCCGGGTATCCGAGCGGCAGCTGCTCGTAACTCCCCTTCTCTCTAGCTGTATTATATATATCCCCCTAAAAAACACCATAAATGGTGTACAAAAAGTTGAGACAAGTACATTTCCTTGCATCGTTTTGTTTATCCTTACAAAAATATGTCAAACATGAATAGTTGTAAAATGAATCCTCACAAAAAGTTCTCAAATAAATTCAAATCATCCAACTCAACAGTTGCCAAGTACATCCAGCATTTTTATTGTTTAAATTGTTTATTAACCGTTTATAAGTAAGTCACAACGCCCGAAAACGTCTTGAAACGGGACAAAGGGACTTAATCTAAAAATGGATTGTTTGAAAAATTTTTATTGAAAAAAAAAATTCGCATTGAAAAAAAAAATCGAACGAAGTACTTGGCGAGTTATGTAAAGTTACTGTACGGACTACCTGTTACGAACTCGCCAAGTACTTCGTTCGATTTTTTTTTTCAATGCGAATTTTTTTTTTAATAATAATTTTTCAAACAATCCATTTTTAGATTAAATCCCTTTGTCCCGTTTCAAGACGTTTTCGGGCGTTGTGACTTACTTATAAACGGTTAATAAACAATGTAAACAATAAAAATGCTGGATGTACTTGGCAACTGTTGAGTTGGATGATTTGAATTTATTTGAGAACTTTTTGTGAGGATTCATTTTACAACTATTCATGTTTGACATATTTTTGTAAGGATAAACAAAACGATGCAAGGAAATGTACTTGTCTCAACTTTTTGTACACCATTTATGGTGTTTTTTTAGGGGGATTTGGCTTCTTTTTGCAAAGCATTATACATATGTACATACATTTTTACCATGTAACTTCTATGTCAAAGCTTAGAATGCATGGTCACTGCTATGCTCAGGCTAGAATTAAACAACTTTTGACGGGATGAATTTCGTCTTGCCAAAACATTTTGTACAATTACGCGATGGTTTCATTATTTTACAAATTAAGGGGCCCCAATCTACCAACTAAGACATGAAATATAATTTGCATTTCTTTTATTAGATCCTTAAGGGGGTCAGGTACCAAAAATTTCACATCCAGAACCGCTAACGGTAGAGACTCGCTAATTTTGGTCTTGATATCATTTCTCGTATCAAAATACCTCACATTGATAAAATTTCGAAAAATTAATTTTTTCCCCGTGTTCAAAATAATTTTTTTCGAATCCGTTGAGATAGGTATCGAAAATTCCATCTGCTAGATTGTTCATTGTGACCCAAAGAATGTGTGAAAAATCTATAACCTTCAAAGTTCAAAATTGTAGGAGGAGATACCATTTAAAGGCACAAAAATTGTCCAAATGTATGATAAATTAATTGGTAGAATATAATAAATAAGAAGAAAATGGATTCCATGGCCTGAATATAAAAAATTCTATGATATGATCAAGTAATAAAACTTTTCCTGGACGAAATTATATAACACTTATCACAATTAATAATCTAGCAGATGGGATTTTCGATATCTCAACGGTTTCGAAAAAAATTATTTTGAAAACAGGGAAAAAATTAATTTTTCAAAATTTCATCAATGTGAGGTATTTTGATATGAGAAATGATATCAAGACAAAAATCAGCGAGTCTTCACCGTTAGAGGTTCTGGATGTGGAATTTTCGGTACCTGACCCCCTTAATAAGCTTAGCAAACTTCAAAATGTTACATGCGTACAACATGTTATTAATGAAATATCCCGATTTTTGAGAATGCTCGCATGGCCTATCCGAACAACTTTGAGTATTTGATCCTTGATACAATATGCACCATCGCTAAGATATAAAATTATAAGCAACGCTTTTCGATAGTCTGTTTATAATATTGAGCTTTATGTTTTTTTTCTTAGCGATGGAATGGTAAAGCTTTGTTTGTACAGATACCAACTGAATGCAGACTCAACCCGACCCACGTAATTCTGCTCACAAAAGTCACACACATAATCAACTGAACACAGAAAAATTCGACACATTGCACTGTAAAACATAAAAAAATCCCATGAAGCGACATGACCCAGACAAACTCAGCCCATTACTAAATTGGTGCAGAAAAACCCAATGCGCCATCGGCTTGCTCCGATTAAACTGGACATATTGCCAATTCAACATGGAAAAACTCAACGCATCACCAATTCGACATGCAATAACTGCCAGGGCTTGCCAACACAGAAAAATTCTCCCTTGGCGTAACTCGCCACAGCGAAACTTTCGTGGCACAGCTCGGCCCGCTCCAACTCTACACAGTCTAACGGACTATGGTTGCGTCTGTTGAGAGTTGAAGCGGACCAAGTTACGCCGCATGAGAGTTTTCGCTGTGTGAAACTGTACCATGGGAGAGTATATCTCCATCGAGATAGCCCGTAGGAGCTGGCTGTATGCCGGGGGAAACCCCGTCAGCTAGTGTATTTAAATAGGCGAGCGGCGCTCACACTACCTTGCCGCGCGACACTTTCACTGCGTCAGCTGACGATCTTTCCCCCGACATACAGCCAGCTGACTCCTTTTTTTATTCAAAGTAGCATATAAACTATCATCTGTCAAATTTTCAGCCGGGAGGAAATGATTGAAATTTTTTTTTTTTTTTTTCATGTTCGTATGAGCAGCTGACGTATAATCCACCGCGTTATAGCCAGCTGACTTTTTTTTTTCAAATAAGTATTATGCCAACTATAATCTCACAAATTTTCAACCGGGAGGAAATGATTGAAAACATATTTTTTTTTTACGTGCGTGGGAGGCCGCCGATGCCCAACCCACCCATGGTGCGCGAGCTGACGATCGCTACGGTTCAAGATACAACTATCTTAATCATCTCACGAATTATCGGCTGAGAGGAAATTGGTCGCAAAAATCTGTCGCTGGCTCCCGGACTAATAGTGAAATCGATACGCCAGACTGTAAGCTACACGTATGTGTAAGCAGAAAGCGAATTCGATGTTCAGGTGAGAAGTTACAGGGTTTAGAAGAAGAGCTACGTCGAAAAAACGCCAAAAAATCATAGTTTGTTGAAATGTGCTCTGGGTCCGAGAGACCCATGTGTACTGGTTGAGGGCTAAGTTAGATTGTAACTTGTGACCCAAGTGATGCCTATTCGCGATGCTCAGGACCGTTGGCGGCGCTGATCACAGCCTGTCACGTGGTCTGAAAAGAGGGTTTTTCTGTCACACTATTAAACATTTTATCCACACTATCAAACATTTTATTCACCGACGCCCTACTATAAATGGTTCTAAAACTTACCACCAGTTAGCGTATCGCTTCGTGAGCATCGCGAATACTACGTGCCCTTCATTAGAATTATTTGGTTTCCTGATGTCACGAAAATGATTGTCATCAAGTATAAATCCAATGAAATAGAATTATTTCACATGTGTACTTGGAATGATGAGTACTGTTAAACATGTATTTGAAGGATAATAGTTGTAATCAATGTCAGCTATTTTTTGTAAAAATAATGCTAGTCAAGACTAACTTGAGTCAAAACATGAAAGATATACTTTATAAGAACACTGTGGCTGTTTGAATCCTTTTTTCATATCTTCAAGCGTGAGTCGTGTCTTGATACTGAGACTGAGACACTGCTTCAAAATTGTGAGTCGGGTCTTAAGGTTGTTTAGAAGTTGATCAGAGTGGTGGAGATTTTCCTATGCTTATACATTGGGCGCTGTCAGTCATTCACCCGCTCGGAGTGAATTTTGATGCGATTTTTGATACATACACTACCGTCCATAAGTATGGAAACACTCGCCCTAGATCCGAGCCACACAAGAAGTTGTATCGCTCTTTGAAAAATGTAGATATCTCAATTTCCCAAGCGGCGTTCTAAAAAGGACATATTTAGCTTCATTTACCTTTTTTGGAAAAATTTTTGCGATTTTTTTTGAGCCAGGTACGCACTTTGAAAGATGGTCATTTTTTGGCTTTTTTTGTAGGGTGGACATTTTCCCGCATATCTTGTAAAAAAAATTTTTCAACTTTTTTTCCGTGAAAAACTTGAAGCGGGGAGTACAACCTTCAATCTCATTTTTTGGAAAATTTTTTACGATTTTTTTTCGCAAAGATATTCAACTTTTTGCAAAAAACGACCATATTTATAAGGGGTAGTCTCACTCTGAAACTACTGGGTTTTCGTAAAATTACTAAGAGGGTAACAAGTTGCATACAATCATTTTGGATGTATCACATTTTTTTCAGAATTAAAAAAGCAAATTCGAAAAAAAAAAAACTTCAAAAATAAAAAAAAAAATTTTTTCAAAATTTTTTCTTAAATCAACGAAATATTTTTTTATCGTAAAAAATCGGGTCTCTTACCTCATCTACACGGCTTTTTCAACTTCAGAAGCTGTTAAGCGACGATTTCTTTTGCTGGTAATCACAATTTTCTGTCATCGCTTTTTGTTGTCTTTCGAGGCCGCCCCGGTCGATTACGATTCTTGTTGCTATCTGTCATTTTGTATCATTCAATTGTTGTGTGGATTCCTTTCACCGATATTTTTAATTCTTGTGCAATTTTTCGATACGACAAACTCTGTTTATAGAGGGCAATTACAGCACCTCGCTTATCAAGAGCGATCTCTTTATTTTTTCGTGCCATTTGAACGCAATAGAAACGAAATATTCGCGAAAATCGATGATTTTTTTTTTACGTATTCACGTTCGAAATGTTTTAGCGCGAATGAAAATCTCTGTCGACAATGCTCATTGTATTTCTACGAAAATGTATACCGATGAGGAGTGGGGAGGGACTTCCAGCATTTTCATAGTAGAGAAAAAAAATGTAGAAAACAAATGGTCTTGTTTACGTTTGCTTCGAAAGAGTGGCGTTCGAAAGATCGTCGTTTTACTTACATTTGTTTCGAACGTCGAGCGGATGCCACGTCTCGTCAAAGCTGTAATCGCAGTGAAAGGTGGCTTTTTCGATGGAAAAGCCGTGTAGATGAGGTAATAGACCCGATTTTCCACGATAAAAAAAATATTTCGTTGATTTAAGAAAAAATTTTGAAAAAATTTTTTTTTTAATTTTTGAAACTTTTTTTTTTTTCGAATTTGTTTTTTTAATTCTGAAAAAAATGTGATACATCCAAAATGATTGTATGCAACTTTTTACCCTCTTATTAATTTTACGAAAACCCAGTAGTTTCAGAGTGAGACTACCCCTTATAAATATGGTCGTTTTTTGCAAAAAGTTAAATATCTTTGCGAAAAAAAATCGTAAAGAATTTTCCAAAAAATGAGATTGAAGGTTGTACTCCCCGCTTCAAGTTTTTCACGGGAAAAAAGTTGAAAAATTTTTTTTACAAGATATGCGGGAAAATTTCCACCCTCCAAAAAAGCCAAAAAATTACCATCTTTCAAAGTGCGTACCTGGCTCAAAAAAATCGCAAAATTTTTTCCAAAAAAGGTCAATGAAGCTAAATATGTCCTTTTTAGAACGCCGCTTGGGAAATTGAGATATCTTCATTTTTCAAAGAGCGATACAACTTCTTGTGTGGCTCGGATCTGGGGCGAGTGTTTCCATACTTATGGACGGTAGTCTATGTTACAATATCTTCAAGGAAATTCTCCAAAGGTTAACGATTTTGGTACTGATCAACGTGGAATATTTCAGAGAGTACTTGGTTAGTTTTTCAACAAAAGTTCAATGGCACGATGAGATATATCGCGAGTTTATTGAGATCGCGCATGGCTGTCCATTAGAGGCTATGTCGTCAGGCCTCAAAAGTACGCAACTTTGCAATTTTTTTACTCCGTAAATAAGCTCCAAACAAAACAAAAGATGTAGAAATGATGTCTGAGGAGAATGAGACGTTGAAAGCTTGAATCAGACCAACGGTGTGCTTAAAACTTTACGACACAGGTTTTGGAGAACAGTATTTTTTTTCGATGTAAAATGAACTTTGGTTGAGGGGAGGATGAATTTTGGACCGATAGACATTTTTCTAATCAAGCTGTACTAGTAAAGATTTTTCTGAGAAAAAAGTCAATAACCTAGATTTAAAACCTATTAAATGCGATATTTCACTGTTTTTTTTACAAAAAACGTTATACCATACCTTAGCACTTGAGCTACAGCACTCAGCTTTCGGGAATCTTATTTTTTAGGTAGAAAGTAACCATTTAGCCATGAGCCCGCAGGAAAATCCAAAAAAATTGAATTTTGAAACAACCTTATATACATATCGTTCTATATTATATAAATATATCGCCGCCGCCGCCGTGTCAAGAATCCAACCTAACCCGACCCAACCCAAACCTAAACCCAAACCCAACCCAAACACAGATAAATTTTCATATATAAATTATGACATAAACATTCATCTATAAATTATGGAATCAATTTTGACTTATAAATTGTGGCACATAAAATTTTTTCATCTATAAATTATGACCCCTATTGGATTATGGGATCGGTTTAATGAATAAAATACAGCGTCTTATTAATTTAGAGCAATATCTTTTTATTCCGACTTCTTATTCTTTCAAGAGTCATCGAAGGACCGAGTGAGACTGAGACTGAGAGTGCAGGAGAAAAGAGTCACATATGCTTCAAGAACAAAGCAGTCCCAAAACGACTTCTTATATATACTCTTATGTATATTTTCTTTTACTAATGTAAACTGCGTCGCCTCGATAGTTATCGATAGGCCACAACGCGTTCTTTATTCTCGCTTCATATATATACACACATACTCTTCAATAATATATAACTAATATTCTTATTTATATTCTCTTATTATAAAAGATTATTTTTGCCATATTCCAACAACCCCAATTTTCACATATGAATTCAAAGGAAACCCAAGAATCGATATATCGATATATCGAACCGTGTCAGTAATCGATATATCGATATATCGATAGATTAAATCGTGTCGAGAATCAATACGTCGATATATCGATATATAAATCGAACACAAACTCATAACCCAAACCCAAAAAACTCAAATATAAACATTTTTTTTTTAAACATTTTTCCAGAATGTTTTTCTGTAACCACTGACACAAACACACGACGGGGGGTTGGCGCGCGAAGCGCGCAGTAGAGAAAATCCCGCCTAGTATATGGTATGAGTTCTTACACCGACTCCCCTGAGGGTTGCGGGCTCCAAACACCACCTAACCTTGGTCTCCTCTCGTATCCGTTTGTCCCCGGTTTGACCCCCGCTGCCGGAGCTTGTCGCGCACCCGCTAGATGTCAGCACCTGGGACAGAAACAGTCGTAGTTCGTACACCCTGCCTCTGGAGCTACGTCCGAGCCCGTTTGTGCTTTTACCGTCTGCTGTGCTACGGCACTGCTTCTCGCCGCCGAAGCTCGTCTCGCATACGCTAGATGTCAGCACTTTGGGACAGAGGCAGTCGTAGTTCGTACGTCCTGTTTCTGGAGCTATGTCCGAGCCCGTTGTGCTTTCATCAGCCATGCTACGACATCGGGAATCGAACTCGAGACATCTTCCCAGCCTTTCGGTCACCACACCAAGGCGCTGGTTTCCTTTGGACCTACTTTTTTAGGTGGATTCCGAACCACCGGGGTCACAGAAAAAGCACTTAGAAAATTTTTCCATTGGTGCCGACAGTGGGAATCGAACCCGGCCACATCGCGCGCTACTGCGTGCGAGCCGAGTACGCTACCCACCGCGCTACTTCTCTCCTTCATTGTACTGTATTGATTATTCCATGTCGGTTTTAGTACGGTAAATTTTTAGCTAATATCCCTAAACTTTCTACATGTATAACAGGCCAAAGGTTTTTGGTATTGCATTCAGGGAGACTTCGTGATGGTCTTCAGATCTAATACTATTGGAATTTTTTCGAAAAACATGATACCAAACTTAAATTGAAAACTACATAATGTATTTTTATCGACGGCATTAAGGGACTTTGACAAGCTTAACAAAATCTTCGACAAGATTAAAAAGCAAGCGGAAGAGTAATTAGTAGATACAGAGATACAAGTAAGGAGAAAACAGTAGATGATGAATGCCAAGAGTACGGAAGCATCGCCGAACCTAACGAGGTAACCCACGTTTTCGGAAAAACCTTGATACTTGAAGTATCAAGTAATTTGACCGAAACCTATTTTTCATGAAGATTCTGCGAGGTTTTTTAAAAAACGTGGGATATTTCCTTAGGTCCAACGATGCTTCCGTTCTTTTTTATCCCTGAATGATCTGCGAAGGGGTTCCTCTTTTTCTTATTCTGGTTCTCCGACGTTTTCAGTTTCATGGTCCGGCAATAGTCAGCCACCATATTAATATCCAATCTACCTTGGTAACGTGTATCCATTTCCTTAGTATGCTGATGGAAGCGTTCGCCTTACTCTTCACTGAAATTTCTCAAGTTTTCAGGGAAGTAGTCAATGTGAGAGTGAATGAAGTGAAGGTTCAAATTCACCAAACAACAAATATTGTTTTTTTTTTTGTTTTAAAGTTTTTACAAACTCAGGTAGATATAGGTCGCAGTTTCGAGTCCCAGTTGAAGAGAATAAAATTCCATCGAGGAATCCGTGCAGGATTTTTTTTTCAATGTAACCCTTCTATGACACATAGGGTAGACGTACCGGTGTGGCCACTTTAAGCATTTTCGAACATTCATTTACGAACAGAGTTCACATTATTGCAAATTCAGGACTGAAAAAGTGATCGATATAACATGTAAGGTACACAGAATCGAATTGTTATCATTTAAAACCTTTTCTGATCACGATGAATAAGAAAATATGAATTTATCTCGTAGCTGTCATTTTCACCATTTGTGGCCACATTTGTACTACTTTTGGCCATCCGAAGTACCAGTTGTGGCCATCAAGCTTTGAATTGGGATACGAATGTGCTACAAACGAAAGGTGGAGTTTTAGACAATCAGTATCGGCAGATTCGAGTTAAAAATAGTTATTTATTTCCGTAATAAACATATTACTGAAATGGTATAAGCGTGCTCTATTTATGCCATGAGCTGGCCACAAATAGAACAATCACATTTTGAATGTACCACTTTCGGCCACCACACAACTGTCAAGTATTTTAAATTTGTGGCCATATAGCCACAAACAGGACAATCGCGTTTTGAATGCACCATTTTTGGCCACCGCATATTTTTCAGGTATTTTAGCTGATGTGTCAGTTTTTTGTGATTCCAACCCGTAAAATGAGCTTCAACTGATAAAATATAAATTTTTTATGGGGCGAAATGACTTTAGATCCTTTAGATAATGAGAAACCGTAGTCTTCTCACCTCGTGATCCCTTAAGAGTCATCGAGCGAAGGCATACGAAGCGCCAAGTGGCAATAAGTGAACTAAAAATTCATTAGATGTTTTATATTCCGGATTTCGCCGAAAATACAATAGTATTCCACAATTAAACATAAAAAATAAATTTGTTCGACTAGTAAAATATACGCTCTGGTCCTCTGCTCCATGGAATTTTTTTTTTTGAGGCACAATAAATTATCGAAAACTCGAGGCGGTTGTCGTTTGCCACGACGCTTTTCTCACCAACTGACAAGTTAATTTTATTATTAATTTCACACACATCTGCCACTCTTTATCGGACCAGAGCGTACTGCTCGCCACTTCACTGCACTTTTTAAAAAAATTTCCACCCTATTTCGATGAAAAACGAAGTAATCATCCGGAATATAGAATCGGAGACGCCAAGTTCGTGCTCACGGCTATATGACAGTACATGTTATGTATTTCACAGTTCCGGCTACTAACGCTAGGTTCGCTAGTCACGGTTGCCGGTAAGAGCGGAGAAGCAGCAGTGATGGCGTAAGCGCAAATTGAGCCCTCAGATAAAATATTTTTTTATTCTTTGACCGAATATTCGTGTAGAATATTGGTTCGATGATGTAAAGTCAATAAAAGTGATCTTTGAATTTTTTAGGCATTCTTACCGAAATACTGTCTATAAACAATACAGCAATATTGTACAAAGCAATACTGAAATGCAAATATTCGCGAATTTTCGTTTTATATATTATATATGGTCCGGCTTCAAGGTCACGGTTCGAAGCGTTCTGTGTGTGTGTGTGTGTGTGTGTGTGTGTGTGTGTGTGTGTGTGTGTGTGTGTGTGTGTGTGTGTGTGTGTGTGTGTGTGTGTGTGTGTGTGTGTGTGTGTGTGTGTGTGTGTGTGTGTGTGTGTGTGTGTGTGTGTGTGTGTGTGTGTGTGTGTGTGTGTGTGTGTGTGTGTGTGTGTGTGTGTGTGTGTGTGTGTGTGTGTGTGTGTGTGTGTGTGTGTGTGTGTGTGTGTGTGTGTGTGTGTGTGTGTGTGTGTGTGTGTGTGTGTGTGTGTGTGTGTGTGTGTGTGTGTGTGTGTGTGTGTGTGTGTGTGTGTGTGTGTGTGTGTGTGTGTGTGTGTGTGTGTGTGTGTGTGTGTGTGTGTGTGTGTGTGTGTGTGTGTGTGTGTGTGTGTGTGTGTGTGTGTGTGTGTGTGTGTGTGTGTGTGTGTGTGTGTGTGTGTGTGTGTGTGTGTGTGTGTGTGTGTGTGTGTGTGTGTGTGTGTGTGTGTGTGTGTGTGTGTGTGTGTGTGTGTGTGTGTGTGTGTGTGTGTGTGTGTGTGTGTGTGTGTGTGTGTGTGTGTGTGTGTGTGTGTGTGTGTGTGTGTGTGTGTGTGTGTGTGTGTGTGTGTGTGTGTGTGTGTGTGTGTGTGTGTGTGTGTGTGTGTGTGTGTGTGTGTGTGTGTGTGTGTGTGTGTGTGTGTGTGTGTGTGTGTGTGTGTGTGTGTGTGTGTGTGTGTGTGTGTGTGTGTGTGTGTGTGTGTGTGTGTGTGTGTGTGTGTGTGTGTGTGTGTGTGTGTGTGTGTGTGTGTGTGTGTGTGTGTGTGTGTGTGTGTGTGTGTGTGTGTGTGTGTGGTGTGTGTGTGCGCGCTGCGTGCATGTGTGTAGCGAGAGAGAGAGAGAGAGAGAGGATCCCAAGCGCGAACGCCTGTAAACGCGCTGTTGCCGCGCTACAGGCTACAGAACACACGGTTGCCGCGTTACAGACACACGCTGTAGCGGCGGTGGTCCGAGTTTTCCCTCGATGCACGGATTCAGGGATTCACAACATCACAACAGCTGACGAGCTGACAGCTGTGCGATATATGCAATGCTTGAGCCGTATGACGGAGCATCAGAGCTATTTTTCAATAACAAACTATTGTTATTCACAGTGCTGTGACGGATGTTTTTCTATTAACTAATTATTTGATACCTATTAATTAATAATAATAATTATTATTATTATTTTAAATTATTTTATTCTATTTGTGGCACATTTATATGAATTAATTTTTGTCAATGTTTTAAAGGTTATAAATTTTATAATTTTTCAACATTTTTTTCCATACTTTTGAAAATAAAAAAAAATTATTTTTACCGAGCTTATATTTTTCAGCCGGGAGTTTTTCCAAACCTTTTTTTCTTTCAAAATTTCCCAAAAAATCGACAAAACACATTTAGAAAAAATGTCCGTTTGCAATGTGTGTGATAGTATCAGCGTCCGCGCTATAACTTTCGTAAATTTAAAGCTATTGGGCCTACACTTATTTTTGCATTGATAGTCTGTACGAGAAGGATGATTGGTGTTGAGCAATTATTCCTTGAAAATTTTGAAATTCTCGAAATTGTATGCATGTGTTCTAACTTTCGCAAATTTGGCTTTTTACATAAATCGTCTGTGGAGCAAGGATGATTCGAATTGAATTTGGCAGTTTTTCCAAAATTTTTAAATTTTCGAAAAATGTATGTGTGCTCTAAATTTCGAAAATTTGGCGCTATCGAGCCTACTCTTTTTACATAAGATTTTATAAAATTTCAAAAAATGTGCGTGTGCACTCCAACTTTCGCAAACTTTGGTGCTATCGCGGGCCAAAACTTTTCACGCTAATAGTCTCAGAGACAAGGATAATTGGTATTTGGATGAAAATCTCTCAAGGGCTTCAGATTTTAAAAAATGTTGAAATTTTCGAACAATCATGTGCCTGCATTAAATTTTGCAAATTTTAGCCTAAGCCATAACGTTTTACCCTATTAGTCTGGGTGACAATGAAAAAATGGTGTAAATTCACCTGTGTTTTTTTGGCATTTTTGAGGCTGTTTTTCAATTTTTCAAAGGAACATGAGCTCGTATTGTTGGTCCAACAAGGAGAGTATCAGGCCTCTGGGTCATGGATTATGCTCAAACTTGGTGTGATTCATTAGCCCTGAAAATCAAGCATGTTATGCGTAGTTGTATCTTAATAGCAGGCTTTTTGTCGCATGCTGCATTACATAAAATACCATTTTTAAGCAATTTATGAGTTTTTCGCTACTGCTCTGTACTAATCCAACCAACTTGGATATATTTTATTGAAACTTTGTCAGAGGATCATGAAAATAAATATACCACGGGTTAATTTACCGTATTCTATGTTGGTCGCTGCAGCTAGATGGATACACACACTCACAAGCGAAGAAAAGTGAAGTGAAACAAACCAAAGTGAAGATTTATATTACAATTCGTCTTATGAGAATACGCATAGTATTCATGCTTGCGAATATGCATAGTATTCATGCTTGTAAATACTATGTGCATTCCTATAAGACAAATTGTCATATAAATCTCCGCTTCGGTTTGTTTCGCTTCACTTTTATTCGCTTGGGCATAGTATGTATCGGTCTGGCAGCAGCCACCAACATTGAATATTCAATGTTGGTTCCTGCCGTTAGACCGATACATACTATATGCACAAGCAAAAAAAATTGAAGCAATGCCAAACCAACAAGTGAAGATTTATATTATAATTCGTCTTACGGGAATACGACCTATAGCGGCAGCGACCAACATTGAATATTAATGTTGGTTGCTACTGCCAGACCGATATACATTGCACACAAGCGAATAAAAGTGAAGCGAAGCAAACTGAAACGAAGATTTATATTACAAATCGTCTTATGGGAATACGCATAGTATTCATGCTTGAAAATACTATGCGCATTCCTATAAGACAAATTGTAATAGAAATCTTCACTCCGGTTTGTGTCGCTTCACTTTTCTTTCCTTGTGCGTATAGTGTGTATCGGTCTAGCTGCAGCAACCAACATAGAATACAATGAATTAACACTCGGAATCTTCATTTTTATGATCAGCTGACGAGATTTCAATAAAATATCCAAGTTAGCTGCATTAGTACAGAGCGCAGTAGCGAACGACTGATAAATTGCTTAAAAATGGTATTTTATCCCTACTGAAAAAGTTCATGTGATATATCATGTAGAAAAGTACATGATAAATCACATAATAAATTGTATTAAGTTATGACATAATAAATTGTATAAAGTATGTAATAAATAGCGTGGCTGAGGTGGTAGCGAGACTGCTTCAGCCACTCTATTTATTACATACAAATCATAGTTGGATTAAAATAAAGCTAAACTCGGTGTTATGTACACGTTACGGTGCGACTCGATTTTTTGATGAGTCAACCAGGGTCGTAAATCCTGATCTGAAATAACGCAACACCGTGATGACGCGCACTGCCTACAACTTAAACTAATGAGGTGTAGGTAATTTTGTTGTGAAAAAATAACAAACAATTTAAAAACACTGATATATTGCTATTATTTACACTTGTTGTCTAATGAAAATTTAAAAATATTGAAAGAGTTATCACGCAACTTAAATGTGTCACGTCCTGGGTGAGAACGATAGGGTATAAATAAAAATAGGGGTGCCTCTTGTTTCGGCCGGAATGCGCCGGTCGGGGATAGAGGCTCGCGGTAATGAAAGTGGTAAATTTTTACTTACTTTTTGGGCGTAGCGGGTCTTTATTCCAACGTGATAATTTCTTCGTTGTCGTCGGAGTCCGCGCTGTCGGAGTCTGCGCCTAACGTAGATACGTCGCTGACACTATCTCTATGGGGCTGGTGAACGGGTCCCGGAAGAATCGGGTCGGGGAGAACGTACGGGGCCGTTCCCTCGGGAATTCTAAATATCGTGGCTACTCCCACAGGGCGCTCCTTGATACTCGGTGATCCGAGAGGAAAATCGGATTTCGTTGAAGGGCCCGGTAGGGGTTGGGCCACGATTTTTACTGCCGTTTCAGCAACCGGTACAATAACCCGTACTTCACCGTTACTTCCGCCCACAGAATGTCGTTCGATAAAAGCGAGGCGCTTTAATTTTTTATCCTTGCCACCGCGGCGTTTACCCATATAAATCTAAATTAAAAAAAATTTGGTGACCCCTCTTTGAGTGAGTCCTAACTATCGGGCAGAACTCTCATATGGTAAGGTTAGTTAGAGTACAGAGCGTGCATCTGGTGCACAGGGCTGTACCCGGAGAGAGGAATAAGTAACTACGTGAGCATGTGCATCTAGCGCACTATGCTGTAGTTAGAGAGAGTGAGAAAAGTAACTACTCAGGCATGTGCAACTAGCGCACTATGCTGTAGTTAGAGAGAGTGAGAAAAGTAACTAATCAGGCATGTCCAACTAGCGCACTATGCTGTAGTTAGAGAGAGTGAGAAAAGTAACTACTCAGGCATGTGCATCTAGCGCACTATGCTGTAGTTAGAGAGAGTGAGAAAAGTAACTACTCAGACATGTGCATCTAGCGCACTATGCTGTAGTTAGAGAGAGTAGAGAGGTAGAAAAGTAACTACGTGAGCATGTGCATCTAGCGCACTATGCTGTAGTTAGAGAGAGTGAGAAAAGTAACTACTCAGGCATGTGCAACTAGCGCACTATGCTGTAGTTAGAGAGAGTGAGAAAAGTAACTACTCAGGCATGTGCATCTAGCGCACTATGCTGTAGTTAGAGAGAGAGGTAGAAAAGTAACTACGTGAGCATGTGCATCTAGCGCACTATGCTGTAGTTAGAGAGAGAGGTGTTGGAAATACGCGGATTTCGATGGGAGTTCCGCTCGAGAATGTAGACAGCTCGAAGTTCGGTTTGTTCAATTTCCCCCTCTTATTTAATGCCGCTGGTGCACAAATGAAACGCGAAAGCGTTTTATTTTTCTTTGGTTTTTTTTTTGATATTTATTTATTTTTTATGTTTTCTTACACTGGTTTTGCCGGGGCTACCGTGCTACCGATTCTTATGTTGAAAAAAAACAGTACAATATTTTAACTTAGAATGAATTTGAATAATTCGCGACGGGCTATAGCTTTGAGTGATCTCGGGTGATCAGGCTCGAAGTTCGACTGACTTGTCCTTAATTCGCGATGGTCATTATATAGGCCCTTATTCTATTGTCGCGTAAGGTGGGAGACGTCGGCGCGTGAGGGAAGAGTTTCTCTCACACCTCGACATTCTGCTGACGATAATCTCCAGACGCATTTCCAGTTATGACGACTGGTGATATGAAAAATCAGCGTCGAGACATCGATACTCTCCAGACGAAATTCCGACTATTGTTGATGCCGGGATATCGATATTCTCGAGGCATGATTGTAGTTTAAGTGATATACAAAGTCAGCGTCGAGACATCGATACTCTTCGGACGGAATTCCGATTATTATTAATGCCGGTACATCGATATTCTCGAGGCGCAACTTTTGCTTATGTTTAGGCTCGTCCCTAGGCGATAAGCGCGGTCATCTTGTGCGAGCCGGCAAGACGCTGATTCTCACCGGCTTCCAACATCTGTGGGAGGTCGGTGATAATGCGCGACATACGCCGGTTCGTCACTCACGCGCCTTCTCCCCGCGACGAGTTTCGTTAACTGAAATTTCGTATGTATGCTCGCAGGCATATTTCGTGCTTGGCGGGAGAACTCCGGCAATGAGGGTCACCCCTGGTCATTCGTGTTTTTCCCGTGAATAAATGAGAGATTAAATATTTCTACTGCGGATCATACGGATCCGGTTTTATGTTTGATAAATGGTATATGAAATGAAATTTTAAAATTTATTTGTGTTTTTTCGACCCAGGACGTTACAAATGTATTCTTAAGATCGCGAGTAGACAAGTCTAACACGTAAAAGATAATCTTAAGATCGCGAGAGTGGACTTGTCTCTTTGAAAAATGGTGAATAACTAATAATATAAAAAAGGGTGATGAGCTCAGAAGTCTCGAAAAAGCGTCCCGAACATTCATTAATACTGTGATAAGTGGAGAAAACGAAATTTTGATTGGTTGAAATAGAATTGAGAAAGCGAAGTTTTTGCCATTGGTGCCCTTTCGGAAAAACCTTGCACGTGAGAGCTGTATTAAAATGTTTAGTGAAAAAGAGATAGACGTCGGCGACGAGCCGTCTGACCCTTCAATGGGTCAGTGGTTCAATCGGTCAAACAATAAACAATAAAAGACCTGACGAGACTCGACGCGCCTTGAAGAGGATTAGTGGAAAGACCCAATGGTCGGAAAATAATCGTCACAGCTGCAGTCAATAAAGTAATTTAAAGGCTTGTCTTCTATACAAATTGAAGTCTGAGATTCTCATCGATAATCCGGCTAGACGATTTCAAAAATTTTGCTTGCAAATGTTCTCTCATATAAAAGCGTTTTTGAAGGAGGCAAAGAATAGAATGAATAGAATGAAAAGCAAAACGATCGTTCGTGAAAACAAATACTACAAGAAATTATACGAATTCCGTTTGGGACGGAACACTCGGTGAGACAAAATGAAAATAAATTCCGGTCATATGTGGACTTCATATTCGTCAAACTGTTAATTTATCTAAACAAGCGGCGTAGCCCAGGCGGTAGTGAGGCTGCTTCAGAATCTGACGGACGTGGGTTCGATCCAACACGAAGTGCTCATTTTTTTTCTCCGATATAAACCCTGACCATATGAGAAATCATATGATAAATTACATAATAAATGATGTGAATTCGAACTATACAATAAATCATGTAACAAATCACAAAATAAAGTACACAATAAATTGTGCACTGATATCGGTCATAACTTTATACAATTTATTATGTGATTTATCATGTACTTTTCTACATGATATATCACATGAACTTTTTCAGTAGGGATGCAATGAAGCAAGCGACAAAAGGCCTGTTAGATAGAAATACGCATAAGAGACTTGATTTTTAGGGCGAATGAAACACCTGCAAGTTTGAGCAGAATCCATGACCCGGAGGCCTGATACTCTCATTGTAAGCAGTATATGGGCTAGACATTTGGTCTTTTTATTTTGATGAGTAAACGATGAAATTGCATGTGTGTGCAATTTTGTATGCATATTCAAGTGGGAATATATATATGTAGGGTCGCAAATAAAGATTGAACAGTTTATCATTTACGAATATAATTTTATTAATACAACGATTTGAAATTCACGTCTGTCTATTCCCGTTCTATTGATTAGACTGCTCGATTTTATTTAACAGCCCGTTGCTAAGCCTTCTTTGCTTTTCTTCTGTCTCATGCTAGTCGGCCTTGGAATTAGTAGCCCTACACTCGGCCATCCTGCTTGCGGTATCGTCCTCGATACCATCGTCAAACTTGATCTCTTCGTCGCTCCCTCCGCTATCCTCGAACCCGAAGTCTTGGTGTCTCGGGTATGATTTCATATGATCGGCCGAAGTACTTGTTCGTATTGGTCCTTCGTGTTCGCCGATTTTTTCGACCAGATATCGATTATTCCGTAAAACGGAAGTGACTTTGTATGGACCGAGATATTTGCGATGCATTTTCAGGCCGCCTCCCAATTGCGTTCTTCGAATTGCCACAATATCACCAATTTTATATATCGCTGCCTCTTTTCGTTTTTTGTTGTAGACTTTTCTGTTTTGTTCTTGAATTTTGAAAATGTTCATCTGTGCTTTGTCTCGGAGCTCAGAGCGTTCTTGTTGAAATGTTTCTACCATTTCTTTTTCGATGGCATCTCGTAGTTTTAAATCGTTCTTTAATTGCATAGATCTTCCGATTAATAAATCAAAAGGCGTCGTTCCTATGCTACGGTTGTATGAAGAGTTCAAGTGTTGCTGCACGGTGTTAACATATTTATACCAGTCTCCAGGTTTCATTATTGACAGCTTCGTCAGTACTGGGATGATAATTCTATTCATTCTTTCGATCTGACCGTTGCCTCGCGGTACTCCGGTCGTGATGAGTACGTGAGTGATTTTTTCGTTGTCACAATATTCTTTGAACGTTCCTGAGGTGAAGGCGGTTCCTCTATCTGACACTATGCGGCGTGGATTACCGAACGTAACTGCTTGGGACTTCAATCGTGCTATTACTTCTTCGGCTGTTGTTGATTTCGTGGGATATATCCAAATGAACTTCGTGAATGAATCCACCACAGCAAACAAATGTTTGTATTTTTTATTAGTTGAAGGCATCGGGCCTAGGTGGTCGATGTGGTATGTGTCCAATGGTTTATCGCCTTTATCTATTGGATTAAAGAAACCTTCTATTTTGCCTTGTTTCTTTTCTGCCAATAGACATCTAACGTAATTATTTATGAATTTCTCGACTCTCGGGCGCATGTGAGGAAACCAGAACTCTTGTTGAATAATATATTCCGTTTTTCGCCATCCGAAATGGCCTTGCTCATGTGCTTGCCTAATCACGTCGTATTGCATTGCTTTCGGCACAACTAGTAGGGCGTTTCCTGCATGTTCACGGTATAACACGTTTTGTCTCAACGTGAAATCTTTTGCCTCGCCTCGCCGTACGTCTTTGATTATTTCTCCCAAGTCCGTATCGTCTTCTTGTGCTCTTCGAATTCGCGTGACCAGTGCATTTTGACTTCGATCTACAAGATAAATTGACACTGGATTTCTACTCAATGCATCTGCATGCCGCATCGATTTTCCAGGACGATGTTCGATTGTATATTCGAATTCTTCGATGAGTAGTGCCCAATGAGAAACTCTAAGACACGTATTTTTTTTTTCATGGTTAGGGCGAATGCTCGACAGTCTGTCACAATTTTTATCGGAATCCCCAAGAGATAGACGCGGAATTTCTTGAGCGATTTTATTACTGCTAACACTTCCAGTTCATAACTTGAGTATCGCTCTTCGGTTGGAGACGTTTTCCAGCTCGCATAATAAATTGGGTGTAGCAAACCATCTTCAGAGTCCTTTTGCATAAGAACAGCCCCAAGACCAATGATTGATGCATCAGTATGTAGTTCGGTTTCCGCTCCCACACGATACAGTTTAAGTATTGTACTTCCCGTTAGTGCCGTCTTCAGTTGCTCAAAAGCATGTTCTTGTTCAGGTCCAAATTTAAATTTGACGCCATTTTTCAATAATTGGGATAATGGTCGTGCGATGTGAGCAAATTGTGGGATGAATTTTCGAAAATATCCTGTAAGTCCCAGGAAACTCTGTACGCCTTTTACAGTCACGGGTTTCGGAAACTTTGTCACTGCCAATGTCTTTTTTTTTTGAAGGCTTGATTGTTCCTGCTTCGACGATATAACCGAGGTATTCGACTTGTTTTACCAACAGGCTACATTTCTGCCAGTTTATAATCAATCCGTGTTTACTTGCTTTATCCAAGACTTGTTTTAGTTTTTCTAAATTCTTGGCTTCGTCTTTTGCTGGTATGATTAAATCGTCGAGGTACGTCAAAACTGTGTTCTTTGCGATTAGTTCTCGAAATATTGCCCTAATATTCCTTTGAAATACCGCTGGTGAATTGCACAAACCAAAAGGGACGCGTAAAAATTCATAATGCCCGTCTGGTGTTACGAATCCCGTATATTTGACACTGTTTTCCTCGATTGGCACATGAAAGAATGCATCTTTTAAATCGAGTGTGCTGAATATGGTTGCGCTTTGTAATTTATCTAGTTGGTCTTCAATTAGTGGTAAAGGGTAACGATCTCTGATAATCTTCCGGTTTAGCTGGCGATAGTCAACGCAAAGTCTTGGTTTCCCATCTTTTTTTACTACTAAAACAATTGGGCTAGCGTAGTCTGAGACACTAGGTCTCACTATACCATCGTTGATCCAATTATCAACGATCTTGTTCACGATACCACAGTGTTCCGCTGTGAGTCTGCGAGGATTTTGATGCACCGCGATTTCGTCCTTTAGTACGATGCGCATCTTGACTCCACTATCTTCAGTTTTCCGTGGTTCATAATTCTCCATCAATTGTTTCAATTCTTCTCGTCGTACTGCATCTGTCACGTGCTGAATTGCAACCGTCTGTTCGGATTCCTCGTATGAAAAATTTATATTTAATACCTCTCTCCAGCCAGCATCGACAGCTGTATTATCGTTCATTAATCGATTTTCTGACTCACTTTCGCAATTCTCGATCGGTAATAATATCGCCTGGCGTTTCTTTAGTCGAATCTCGACAAAATCTGAAAGTTCGCCTCCTAATAACAAATTGTGGTGTGCGATGAGATCGTCCGGTACCACGTGTATTTCTAATTCAATCGTTATTCCGTCCACGAGTATGTCAGTTTTCATACTTCCCAATGTTCGGTGATCGCTTGATCCCACGCCATCGAATCGAATTTGTTTCGTATTTAGATTTGGGGATCCCAATCTCGTGTATAAGCTGAATCGCATTAGATGTAGATCGCTTCCAGGATCAATTACGGATTCAACTTCCGTATCAAAAATTCTCACCAATTTGTAGGTCTTTTTGTCAGTTGCCATTACTGCGTCACAACGAGCCCTGCTGACGTGTTTCGTACTTGGTGTGGATATATCATTCGATTTTTTATTCGGGCATTTCGAAGCCACGTGTCCAAACTCCTCACACACGAAACACTTCACTCCCTTTGGCTTATTCGGGCAATCTTTGCTAATATGTTTGATATCACCACAATTATAGCATCGTCTGGTTTGGCTATCTCCTTTCAGTTGCGTCGAATTTTTCTGTTTATCTTGTAGTGATTGTTTCGCTTTCGTCCGACTTCGCTGCGTCTCGTATTGTGAAAACTTCTTTCGTAACTCTTTTATCGTTGATGCTCCATACAGAATTGACTTATTGACTTCATCGTCAGGTACGCCGTCAATAATATATTGGATTTTTGCGTCTAATTCAATGTCGGCATGACTCGCCATTTCCAATACCCGATAAATATATGCTTGGAAAGTTTCATCGGTTTTTTTCTTGATACGACTGAGATCGCTATGAACCTTTTTGCTACTTACCGTGGTTATAAACTCCTTTATGAGTGCTTATTCCAAATCTTTCCAAGTACGAGCATGACACTCGAAACTTACATAGAGTTTGGCTGAACCTCGCAAAAGTTTTTTTGCGTAGACGATCTTCTGCACATCGGTCCATTCACACAATTCTGCTGTTTCTTCAAAGTTTACGAGCCACCTCCGAATATTTTGATTACCGTCTCCGGAAAATGTCTCAAGTGCATCTTCTACGTCCTTGAATGATAATGTAGGCTGCGATCTAATTCTAATATCTCGATTTGCATTTCGATTACTGCGTCGTCTGTCATATTCACGATCGTCATCTTCGTCACTCGATTCTATGCTTTCCACGCGATTCGTGCGTAACCGTGTCGTCGTTCGACCGCCGCCATGAGCAGTCTCCTCATTTTCTTCGTCTATACCATCCTCATTTATTTCTAATGCAGCCTTTAATCTCGCACGAAGAGTTGATTTCTTACCGGTTGTGTTTAAGTTTCGATCTTGTAACTGTATTCTCAGATCTGCTATCGATAATGCGTCCACGTCGATCAGTCCCTCTGTTTCGCCACTATTGTGTTGATGATTGTTCATGTCCTCGAGGCCGGATGTTGTCGCTGCATCGTTTTGATTCATGGTATTCCGCAATCGTTCACCCCACTATCGAGAGACCTTGATCTTCTAACTGAGTTTTAAGTTCGTCTATCGTCAATTTATCGATGGAATCTGTTCCATCCGTCATGATAATTATTTATCGTCCATGTAATATCACCAAATCGTACAATTTTTTTATTTATTTTTTTTTAAATCGTCTATCGTCCGTACCCCGTCGTCTTATGTGTGGGCAGTACGAATGTCGGATGCTTTATCGATTCGCTCTTCGTTCGTCTTATGCGTCGTATAATTATCTCGTCGTATTCGAATTTCCCGTTTTTGTATTAAATTTTTATTCGTTTTCTGATCATTCTGTTGCGATCCCGGACGAGCCCCCAAATGTAGGATCGCAAATAAAGATTGAACAGTTTATCATTTACGAATATAATTTTATTAATACAACGATTCGAAATTCACGTCTGTCTATTCCCGTTCTATTGATTAGACTGCTCGATTTTATTTAACAGCCCGTTGCTAAGCCTTCTTTGCTTTTCTTCTGTCTCATGATAGTCGGCCTTGGAATTAGTAGCCCTACATATATATTGTAACAGTTCGTGGTTTTATATCACGATAGAAAAATGCAAAATTAAGGGTTCGGTACTGGACTCGATCTAGACAAGGGGAGATAGCTTTAAATTTTGAATTTCAACTCCTCAGAAGCCTCAGTGGCGGCGCGCTGCGGTCTCGGACCGAGGGCCTGTATGTCAATGGCTATTTGAGTGTATAAGTTTTATTAGCCTCAGGTTACGTCACCCTGTTGTCATATGACTTAGGGGAGTCTACCTCATCATGGGCTATTTTGATGCGACAAAAATGAAAATAATTATGTGAAAATAAAAGAATATTGTTTCTGGACTTGGCCGGTCCGTGCGGCAAATGAAAGAAATATTGATCTTAAGGCGGATGGGCAGAATGCACTTTTGCCCGTGGAAAAAAAATTAAATTCAAAATTAAATTTTTCCAAAATTGTATCGAGAATAAATTTAGTGTTTGGTGATTGATAAAGAGAGGTTTTGAGACTTTCGCCGGTCCGTTGCGGCCACTCAAAAGAACGTTAATTTAATTATTGCGGACGTGCGGATGGCACAAACTGTCTCGCGAAAAATAGGGTCTGTACTCAATGGTTGATAAATTTGATTTAGAGTTAGTATTTTATGCCGAGGTCTACCCTGGGGTACCTTTAGGCTGGCTTAGATTATGTTATTCGTAATTATTTATTCAAAGCGCTGGACGCTGTGCCAGTACTATGATTAATTAAATTACGAGAGACGTGAGCCGGGCATGCTCAGGAGGACATCACAATTTAGGCTCTAAAACAGCCGATGGAAAGTCTCGGGGTCTAGGATATTCCTCACACGCGCCGGCCGCAATGCCAGCACCCGAGAGGAGGGAGGTGTGGGCCTCGGGATATCCCTCGACGCACTAGTCGCAATACTAGCACCCAGAAGGCTTTCAAGGTAGTTTTGGAGCCTTTACGCGCTGGCCGCAATGCCAGTACCTAAAGGTGATGAGAGAGTCGGAAAGGAAAGGAAAAGAATGGTCTCATTCTCGCTCCGCGATCGCTTTATATAGCCGCGCGAGCCGAGAATTCCGGGTGATTGACGTCACAGTCACGTGGACGTCGAGTGTCGTCGCGTCAGTGGTGGGAGCGTCGGTACCTGTGTGTGCGTTCCGTTACAATATATATATGTCAAGATATCCGAAAAATATAAGATAGAAGATTTTAGCATGAAAAATGCTGTATATGTATTTTTCGTAAATATTAGACATTTCACATTTATGTATATATTTCCGTATATTTCACGATTTCACGCATACCAATAACCCATGGAAAAAATGTAGATAGATAGATAGATTTTATTAGCCATCCTTGCCCTAATGGGCTTAAGAATATTTCAAACAACATACATTTCAAACTTAAAATTCAAAATACATAGTTTCCCCTTAAAGTTAGTTGTTCATTTCCTCTTCCTCATGCCTCCATTCTTCCCTTAACTCTCCCATCACATCCTCTCTCATTTCCGCTTGCTCTTTGGCTCCCGCTGTCCTTTCAAATACTCTATAGTATTCGCATAATACTGGCTTTATTGGCCCTCTGAAAATCCCTGTCCACCGCTCTTGACCTTTATTCTCCCATTCTCTCATTATTTCTTCGGCTCCCCCTTTCAGACTTCTATTAACTGCCTTCTTAAACTCCCTACAACTCCAAATATGTTCCAAATCCTCTTTATCCGCTCCACATATTCTGCATTTTACGTCCTTGAATCCCTTGTTCCCCGCTCGGCCCGCATTCCCACATCTCATTCTGGCCCATTGTTCTTTGTCTTTAATTTTTGTCTTTTTCTTCCCAATACCTCTCTTGACCCACTGCGTTTTTCCACTCCTTAAACTCTGGACAGTACGTCGATCTGTCTATACGATTCCAATCTTCTTGCGTGGTTTGGTCTCCTATAATCTTGCACCCTTCTTCTAATCTTTTAGCCAGCGTATTCAGGTCTATCCCCTCTCTCATACCTTGTATTGACACTCCGTCTGCTACTCTTCTCATCGCCATTTCAATTTCCTTCATCCACCTCGACGCATTCCCATTCTCCCAGTTTCTTAATTCTTCTCTCAGGCAGATCTTCGGCCATCTTTCATCCCCCATTTCCAAGATGCTCACAAGATATTTCGAGGCTCGTCTCCTTGCCTCAACTTCCAATTTTTGCCTTCCTGATTCCATACGCCACACAGTGGGGAATTTTCACGAATTCCTGGCCAAAAATAAAAAAAAAAATTTTTCCATACAGGTATAACGGTCACGGGTATTTGTAGAGAACTAATTTCTGCGTAATTTCCCGTTTGACCCAACCTTTTACCTCTCATAGATGCTTAGATATTTCAGTTCAAAGTCGACCTTTGTTGGTGACAGTCGCGAGCGTCGACCGTGCTGTGTTTTGTAGCGCAACTTTGAACGTTTGTATACGGATAGTGGGAAGTGATAATTGATTCAAACAAAATGGATATTCTTCCTCAAGGTATGTAGAACATTTTGCCTATTTTACAATTAAAAAATATTTTTTTTGTCCATGTTTTCGTAGTCTAACGAGAATCCCGAAAAGTGCCTTCGTTCGAAAGTAAATATTGACTTTGCATAGACGTTTAGTATAGAATCCCGCGGAATCCCGCCTTCATTTTTTTTTTTAAATAAAGCTTAGAATATTAGCTTTCGAATGCCGCCTCACCGAGAGTGCGCAAAGGTGCGCGGCCTGGTCCAGAGCAATTTTAGTGCGCGTCCGCGTCATCCGATAAGTCAACCGCGCGCCGCGTGACGTGCCAGGTACTCGGTCAGCCGAACTGGGCTTACCTGGAACTGCAGCTGCGGGTCGACCGGTCGACCCTGACAATAGATTCGAAATATAAATATATATATACATACATATGTATATATATATATATATATACATACTTTGTAAGAATCGTCGTGAAAAATGCTGATACCTGATTTAGTTTACGTGGAATTTGTTTTCCAGAGGGAAAGGAATTTATTAGAAATTTAGTATTGTATTCGGAACGCCAACTCCACATTTTAATGAAGTATGACCAAATGCATAAAGGCGTATGTCTAATCCTCATTCGTAATACAATGCAATTTATGATTAATACTAAGTACAATTTCTTTTCAGGTTCAGGTGCTTCGCTTGTCTCATTCAAACGAAAGGAAATATTTTTAATTCTGAAAAAATATTTAACGTCAGAATATAATGAGCAAGTAGAATTATTGGAACGGGAATTATCGGAGAAGAGTCAATGTGTGATTAAAATCCACCAAGATGCCAGGCAGAATTTGTCCAAGTTAATTCATAAGATACGCATAAAATGGCAAGAGTCAGGAAGGAAGGAGACCAATTTTCTTCATAAGAATCAAGAGTGGCTGGAGATGGATATTGCCTTTCCTGCTGATTCGAAACCGAGTGACGCCAGCACACGTGGTCGTCCCTCAGTGGACTTTGCTGCATCAAGTGAGCGATCGAAACGACGAAGAACAGAAGAGTTGCGGCAAAATCATACCCCTGAGGAGTTGTGCTATGCAGCGCAAATGAGTCTCCGCTCTTCCGGAGACGTAAATTCGTCAAAAACGGTCAAGGACATTGCAGTTGAAACGCACGCACCTGCACCAACATCGTCAAAGGCAGTGCAAAATACACTATCAACAGATGAAGCTCTTTCGGTTATGGTCGAAGCCAAACTCACCAGACATCAATATAATATTGTAAGAGCATCGCTGAAAGGTATCAACTGTCCGGCATATCCAAATTACGAAGCAGTTAGAGAGGCCAAAGCATTATGTTATCCACCGCGGTCTAGTATAACTATTACTGAAAATTGTGCCGATATTAAATTACAAGACTTACTGGACCACACATGCAAGCGTCTTCTTCTTAGTCAGAGAGAAGTTGTGAAATCAGTGCATATGGAAAACTTGGCAAATGCGGAATTAATCTGTAAATGGGGGTGTGACGGAAGTTCTGGCCAAGGTGTATACAAACAGAAATTTGAGGATGACAGTAATTCCGACGCAAATATATTCCTAACGTCCCTTGTTCCGTTACAACTCGCATTTTTTGAGAGTGAATCTATGGACTCCGGTTGTAAACTTTTATGGAAAAATCCGAGGCCATCATCGCCTCGCTATTGCCGGCCTATAAGAATGCAATTTCTACATGAAAGTACGGAATCCACGAAGAATGAAACAGCGTACATTGAAGAACAAATCTCATCATTAAAACCATTGAAAATTGGAGTTGATGGCAGAGAAGTAACAGTTAGGTATAAAATGCTGTTTACTATGATAGATGGGAAAGTCTGCAATGCTGTTACATCTACGAAATCCGCACAAAGATGCTATTTATGTCAAGCTACTTCAAAAGAATTTAACGATCTTGATGCAATCCTGAAAAAAGAAGTGAATGAAGATAACTTGAAATTTGGAATGTCCACGTTACACACATGGATCCGTTTTTTTGAGTCCCTCTTGCATCTATCTTACAAACTTGATTTGAAAAAATGGCAGGCACGATCCGAAAATGAAAAAAAGATGGTTAGCGATCGAAAAGCACAGATACAAAAATCTTTGAAATCTGAATTGGGGTTGATAGTGGATCGTCCAAAGCCTGGGTATGGGAGCACCAACGATGGCAATACAGCACGGCGATTTTTTGAAAACCACGAAATAACAGCAATGATAACTGGCTTGAACGAAGAACTTATAAAAAGATTTCACGTCATTTTACAAGTTATCTCGAGTGGGTACGATATCAACGTGGAAAACTTCAAAGAATACGCGTTGGAAACTGCGCAACTGTACGTGCGCGATTATCCATGGTATTATATGCCAACAACCGTGCACAAAATATTGATCCATGGAAATTTGATAATAGCTTCGGCTATTTTACCCATCGGACAATTGTCAGAGGAGGCTCAAGAAGCGCGAAACAAAGACGTGAAAAAATTTCGAGACGGATTTTCTCGTAAATCATCACGCGAGAATACTATGCAGGATGTTTTGAATTGGCTACTAGTGTCATCTGATCCATTCATAACAAACCTAAGGAAACTGCCTCAAAAAAAGTCACAGCAATTGTCTGCAGAGGCTATGAGGCTACTTGCTGAGCCGAATATGGATTGAATATGGATTGGAATAAGGATTAGGATTGAGATACTCTTTGTATTTTTCAATAATAAAAACTTTGTTTACCGTATTACGAGATAACAATTATTTTCCGTACATTCCCGAACCTACTGTATAATCTATTATTGTAGCCACTCGACAAACATAGTTCAGGCTCTGTGTTTTATTTTTCGAAATTTTGATGTATTCGCAATCAGGGAACCCGAAAACATCGGGAAAATAGATTTTTCATCGGATTTATTAAAGAATTTTGGTTCGAACCAGCCATATTTGAGTCGCCATTTTGTTTTTTGAAATTTTGATTTTGGATTCGAAATCAGGGACCCCGAAAACATGGGGAAAGTAAATTTTCCGCTGGATTTATTGAAGAATTTTGGTTCGAACCAGCCGTATCTGAGCCGCCATTTTGTTTTTTGAAATTTTGATTTTGGATTCGAAATCAGGGACCCCGAAAACATGGGGAAAGTAAATTTTCCGCTGGATTTATTGAAGAATTTTGGTTCAAACCAGCCGTATCTGAGCCGCCATTTTGTTTTTTGAAATTTTGATTTTGGATTCGAAATCAGGGACCCCGAAAACATTGGGAAAGTAGATTTTTCGTTGGATTTTTTGAAGAATTTTGGTTCGAACCAGCCGTATCTGAGCCGCCATTTTGTTTTTTGAAATTTTGATTTTGGATTCGAAATTAGGGACCCCGAAAACATTGGGAAAGTAGATTTTCCGTTGGATTTTTTGAAGAATTTTGGTTCGAACCAGCCGTATCTGAGCCGCCATTTTGTTTTTTGAAATTTTGATTTCGGATTCGTAATCAGCGACCCCGAAAACATAAGTATACCAAATTTGGTGAAGTTCCGATCATCCCCTGATTTATGGCCAGGAATTCGTGAAAATTCCCCACTGTGCGCCATGTGTACGCAGGTGTGCACTTGTTCACCGCCATCATCATTTTTACGTACCTTCCCGCCATCCGCTCGATCTCCTGCCGCTCTTTCCATCCCCAAACTTCTGCTCCATACATAAGAATCGTCCTGACCATGGTATCCATCAAGTATCCTCTTCTTCTCAAACTTCCTATGTTGGATCCAGATGTTTTGCGTATGTATTTTTCGTCGTATATGTAAACCCAAGATATTTGTAACTACCCACCTCCTGAACTACGTTCTTTCCGTATTTCCACGTCTCCCCCGCCTTTCTTTTATCCCCATTCCTGAATACCATTACCTTTGTCTTAGTTACATTTACTTGCATCCGATTCCTCTCCACGTATCTCGCCAATGACCTCAGCATCCCATTCAATTCTTCAGCATCCTCCGCTACTATTGCCACATCGTCTGCGAATTTCAGCGCATAAATTTATTCCCCTCCGACCACTATCCCTCCTTCGTTTCTCCTTTTCCATTCCACATCTAAGTCGTTCAAGAGTATATTAAATAATGTCGGGCTGAGAGGGCACCCCTGACGTACTCCTCTCCTCGTCTCAAACCTATCCGTACATCCTTCGTGTGTGATAACCTCGTTCGTCGTTTTCCTATAAATACTCTTAATCATTTTCACTATCCGTCCTTTTATCCCCATCCTTTTCATCTTTCCAATCATCAACTCTCGATCTACCATATTGAAAGCGGCTTTGAAGTCCACAAACGCAACGTACAGTTTCCCCCCTTTTCTTTTAACTTCTTCCCTATCAACGAGTTGAGCATGAACACGTGATCCCTTGTGGACCTTTTTGCCCTGAATCCATTTTGGTTCTCGCTTAGCTTGTTCTTTCTTTCTATCCACTTTCTCAATCTATTTGCCATAATGGCCGTCAATATTTTATATCCTACATCCAGCAAGGAAACACCCCGATAGTTGGCTGCCTCCTGTGCGTCCCCTGCCTTGAATATCGGATATATCCTCGCTACCTCCCAGTTCTTGCTGATCGCACCCTGCTTCCAAAAATTGTTTAAAATATCATGCCAAACCTTCAATAAATCTTCTCCAATTCCGGTTAAAAATTCCAACCTTATCCCATCTTCTCCTGGCGCTTTATTCTTTTTCATATGTCGCATCACTTTGGTCATTTCATCTAGCTCAATATCTTTATTCAGGTCATTTAGTTCTTCCCCAATATCTTCTTCATCACTTTCTCCTACTAACCTTCCCTCATGTCCCCTCTCTCTGCCCACCTTTTCTTCTCCTCCCAGCAGTTTTTCAAAATGCGCCTGCCACTCCTCTTTCTTAATTCCTATCCCCATCGCCTTTTTCCTTGGGCGAAAAGTCCTAATTGCTTCCCAAAAGTCCCTCAAGCTTCTACTTTGCTCCACTTTCGACCATTTCACTTCCATCCATTCCTGTTGCTTCCGTTGATATAAAAATTTCAGTTCTTTCTTCTCCTCAATCACTCGCTTTCTGTCCATTGTCTTTTTTGTTTTCAGAAACTTGCATAATTGTTTCCACACTTTTGCCCTTTTTACTTTACACTGGAAAAAATCTATTATTTTTATATACGTAAAATCGATGTAAAAGATATGTGAAATATATTTTATATTTCTGTTACATGTTTATATGTATATTCCATAAAATAGAGAGAGAATTCGACAAATAGAGCCATGAGAGATTGAGCGTTGACATGGCAAATCTGTGGCATGAGAGAGAGAGAGAGACAGAGTATATTTACTCTACCCGGCACATGGATCGGTGGGATACATATATGTGGGACACGACTCCGGTACTTGAGGGCTTTGAGGGTCAATCGGGGTGATCGGGGCCCTTCGCATGAAACATGCGCCGTCACTGTAACTACATCCTACCCTATCGACAACCGTCACTTTTCGCTGAATGCATTAGTTGACATATCTGCCGCAAGCGACGCTAACCTCGACATGCATTTTTTTTTAATTTTTCCGCAAGAGGCGCTACCCTCGATTCCGAGTTGGTCACGTGTGCTCGATGACTCTTAACACTTCTGACAAGAAAACTAACCAACCGCTCAGCGTTGACACTTTTCGTCATATTTTGTTGAAATAAATTAACAGATATTCAATAAAGCAGTCGATAGTGGTGCGCAAAAATCTCGAATAGCGAAATATTGCGCCCGATGAAGTGAATACAGCCTTGAAACTTTTAATAACTAGAGGAAAATGCGGAGTGGCCACAAACAGTACAGTCGCCACAACTGGTACGTCTACCCTAACAAAGATAGCATATGCGTATGCAACCATTTTGCAGGTGATATTTTTCTTTTTTTGTTTATATTATTCAATAACAAATATTAGCAAAAGTTTTTCATTTTTGTGAACGTTAAACTGAAAATTCAATGAAGACTACAGACGGTTCAAATACCTGAGTGTACTGATATTCCATGCTGTAATATTATTTTTAATAAAGAGGAGCAGTAGCGTGGTGGTAACGTTCCCGTTTCACACGCAGTGGCATGCGATAGGGCAGGGTTCGATTTCCACCGCCGGCACCAATGGAAAAATTTTCTAAGTGCTTTTTCTGCGACTCCGGTGGTTCGGAACCCACCTATACATGTAGGTTCAAAGGAAAGCAGCGCCTTGGTGTGGTGACCGAAAGGCTGCGAAGATGTCTTGGGTTTGATTCCCGATGCCGTGGCACGGCAGATGAAAGCACAGTGGGCTCGGACATAGCTCCAGAAGCAGGGCGTACGAACTACGACCCAAAGCCTCTGTCCTAAAGTGCTGACACCTAGCATGTGCGAGACAAGCTCCGGCAGCGAGAAGCGTTGCCGTAGCACAGCTGATGGTAAAAGCACAAACGGGCTCGGACGTAGCTCCAGAGGCAGGGCGTACGAACTACGACTGTTTCTGTCCCAGGTGCTGACATCTAGCGGGTGCGCGACAACCTCTGGCAGCGGGAATCGGACCGGGGATAAACGGATACGAGAGGAGACCAATGGCAGGAGGTGATGGGAGCCCGCAACCCTCAGGGGAGTCGGTGTAAACTACCTAACCTCATATTATTTTTACTATACATAGTAGTAAATGTAATACACACCCCTTTATTGATATTAGTAAATGTTTTTTTGACTATAATATAGTTAAAGTTGACAATTGCTTCAAATTTTATGACTTTTTGAATCGGTCTGTTTAATCATATCACTGCTCGATATCGTTACTTTTGAAATACGAGTGCTGTAATATTAAATAAAGTATGTGACGGGAATCTCGCGATTCGCGTCACCTTCGGCCCATCTCACCATCCTCGACGCCGGGAGAGCCGTTGAGCGCCAGGTAATATTTTTAATTGAACGGCGGAAATTACCAAACCCGCGAAACTTAACCGGAACTTTAGAAAGACGTAAACGAAATACGAAAAAGGGACGCCGGCGTGTTGGATGGCGAGATCGGTGACGGTATACCCGATTCGCTCAGTGTGTAGGTTGTGGAGAGAGGGCGTGGACGGCTGGCTAACTCTCGAGTGCCTTCACATTCTGAAATAACTGAACTCAACAACAGAAAATGTATGGGGCCTTGGTTCAGGCTAGTTCATTAATTCCTCTCACGATAGCTCATAATTTCGATAACTGATAGGAAAACGGACAGAAAGCACGGTAACGGAGCCGATAACGAATAGAAAAATTCGGTAACGACGGTAACTTCGATGCTTAACTAAATTCGATAACGACAATCAATTCGATGCTTAACTAAATTCGATAACGACGATAACTCGATACTTAAATAAATTCGATAACGACGGTCAATGCGGGAACTTGAAAAGAATTCGGTAACGACGATAAATTCGATGCTTAACTTAATTCGATAACGACGATCGACTCGGAAACGGGAACATGGACAGAGAGCTCGAAAGTACGATAGCGTGACGACACCGACAAAATAATTTCGGTAACTCGAGAACAGAAATTCCTCGCAATCGAGATCACAAAAAGGTGGTAGAGAGCAACGGTAGCATAACGGAAACGAAACGAGAGTAAATTCGGTAACAAACGATATCAGAGGAGGCGAGAACGTTAAAAAGATAGCTCGAGAGAAACGATAGCGTAGCGATACGAGAGCAAAAGCGGTAACATGACGGGAGTTTCCCGAGCAGCGAACCGCTCGGGTCGAGAGCAGCGCAGAAAGTGAGAGCTCCGAGCGGCGAACCACTCGGATCGAGAGCTACGCAGAAAGAGAACGAATCGAACAGGTAAATTGATCGAGACGATAACGAGGATGGAGAGGGACGAGTACGCGCACGCGTAACGAGAACTCGCGATCTCCCTCGTCTCCTGACGTCACAACGACTCGAGCGCCTTATCTCGAAACGTAACTGACCGGCAAATTTAAACGATAACGCGAAACTCAATTGAACGATAACGCTAAACTCGATAAACGAATATTCGTTAAACGAATAACGTAGACACGCCGAGATGTTGTGGTGGGTGGATCCTGTTGCTCGCGATGATCGTCCTTCGCGGGGTTCTCTTCTGGTATGGTAAATCGGGGGCCAACTATAACTAATACTACGATAACGGTGCGATTGGGCAATCCGTGGCGGATGAGGAATCGCGGGCCCATACGCCAACGGCCTTCCATACAGAAACCTCAACCTGCCCTTCTTCACCCATACCTTCTCGCGAAGCGTCGAGAGTCGCACTCGAACCTTTAGACTCCCACGAATTATTTCCTTCGACACCGAGTATACCGGGTGGCTCATTGTCTCGGCCCCTATTCACGGTATCTCGGTGTCTTATTTCGCGTTGATCCGATAACTACGGGACGAGAGCTTTCGATAACGCAAAACCGAAAAATGAACTTACACGCTAATTGCTAAAATAACCATAAATTATTCGAGAGCATAGAAAACCCTGGTCGGGTCGACCTGTGACGCCAAAAACCAGAAAATTGCGTCACAAGTATTTGAGATTTCATAAACGGTATCTGTAAAAAAAACTTTCTATACTAGTGTATTCATTTAACATAGATTTTTTTCACAGTGCAATGGCAAAATTCATTTCTTGGTATATTCTTCGTTCACCTATCCATTAGTTTTTTCATTCATCAATTTAGTTTTCCACAGCACCGTTTTTTGTAAATTTTATAATTCATTCAAATTAAAACTCATACATTATCGATGTTCGTATAGTACTGAAAGGAATTTTTCCCTGAACGCAAATCTCTATTATGTCCCTTAATGTCGAAGAAATATTTCGAATCTCAAAGCCTAATGAAATCTAATTCAAAATAATAAATAATCGTTAATTATTGCAGATATTCAAATTCTGTCGATCGAAATGTCATGCAGCCTTCAAGAAGAAGAAGAATCCAAGGAAAGCAAAGTGGACTAAAGCATACAGAAAAACTGCTGGCAAGGAGTTATCTGTTGATCCGTCATTCGAGTTTGAGAAAAGAAGAAATAGTCCAGTTAAATATAATCGCGAATTATGGTCGAAAACAGTGGAAGCCATGAAGAAGGTCGAACGTATTAGACAGAGGAGACAGAACACTCATATAATGCAGAGATTGAGGAAGGGCCGAGAACTAGAACAGGACCGGAACGTTAAGGAAGTTCAAAGAGATCTATCACTTATTCGATCACCCGCTGCAGGTCTTAAGAACCGCAAGAAACTCGACGAATCGATTGAAAATAACGAAAAAATGCAAGAATCTGATGAGGACATTGAAGCAGAAGAAGTGTAGCCATAACGAATCAATTATTAAATTGAAGTATTTCCATATGTTTCACGATCTGTTAATCGAATAGTGATTCTCTTCGAAGTTTCATTGTTATTGAGTAAAACAATATTTTAATATATGCCTGTGTTGTTTTTTTTTTTTTTTTTTTTTCAATCAATGTACAAATAAATCTTGCTTTTGATTATTTTTCTACCCTCTTCTGTCAAACCTATCGTGTTCGTGCAGCTAGCTATTTTTGTTGAAATTTTCCTGTTATCTCGAAATTTTAAGATATTCGTCAACAAATGTGATAAATTAACATTCGTATCATAAAGAATCACTATGATATCCATATAACGTCAACTGATCATTGAATGAATTCCTTGCCATGTGAGCTGGTTCTATGTGCAGAACTTAATGCTTAACAATAAATCGTATCCGTTGAAGATTCTTTAGCCAATTCGAATAATTTCTCATTTCCAAAAAATAAGGTAAGAGACAGACCCAATTCTTACACGCTTCAATATATCAAAAGTCATGAAATTTTTTCTTATGCTAAAATAAATCGACTGCCAAAAAGCCGCCTAGAAATTTCAACACATAGTTTGGAGTTTTTATATCTGGGAACATTGTGCAATGATGATTACTAAAAAGGAATGAAATAAAAAAATGAAAATAATCATTGAATCTCAAGGCCCACAAGTATTTCGAGCAGCGGACGTTAGAGAAGTTGAACATGAATTTTCTACTGAGTGAGCTTATATGTATACGTTCATAACGAATCATGATTTCAAACCTTTCCAAATACGTAGCAAGATTTAGTAAGATTCATATTCTTCGGGAACATCTATAATTTAATGACTTCTCATGTTAAAGCAGTGAAAGGTTATGTGTTGTACGCTCCAAGATTAAGACGCACGGTATTCGTAAGCTTGAGAGCATGTGTAAGCTCTATTACCGACTAATGGTAAGACAGAGTACATCTTCATTTCTCAATCAGGACTGTTCCTAAATTACCGAACCGAATGATTTGACATTTAGGCAAGTTAGTTTGGAGACCCATATAGAAGTTGATGACCAGAAAATTCAAAAATTCAATATATTTCGGCTTAAATCGGAGAGGGCTAAGACAAATGAATGTAATCTGAAAAATCTTACTATCAGTATCTATACGGATGGAAGCCCTATCCAGTGAACATTTTTTCGTTCCTGTGCTCGAAAAATTGAAGAAATAGTTTTAATTTGAAAATTTACATGTAGTTTTTGTCGGCAAATGGAGCTTGGTAATTCGTGAAATTTCCGAGCTCTCCGCTGGCAACTCGTAGAAATGAGCTTGGTGGTATCGTTCTTGATAGGGCGGCTGTACAGACTTAGACACTGTTCAATACTTTTATCCTAGATGTTCACGAAAAGGAAAAGGAAGTTTCGCATATTGATAATTGCGAAATAAAGAGGAAACTGCTTTCCACGTTCGATTTATATCACGTTCTGTGCTAGAATGGTTATACAGCTGTTGGTACCGTGTCGCGAGGAGAGAGCACGACGCAAGGGCTAAAAATAGACGATAGAAACACAGAGAATAGATAGAGAGATACAGGGATAATAACAACAGTGTCCACACGAATTTAAATTCTCGAATAAGAGGGGCACACATTATGGATAGAGATCGCTGTATAAAGCGTTCGCCGAAACATTCCGTCCGCCTCGTCAATGAGCAGTCTGTAGTTGACGAAGCCACCTTGGTATTAAACGTACGAGTCACTTTTTTCGATAGATTACGATTCAGATGAGATTGGTACGCGTAAAGGACACAACTTAACGATGGGTCGCGTTAGCGAAGAGGATTTCGTGAGTACATTTGCTACCCGAACGAGACCGTCTGCACCTGGGTGCACAGCCGTAATGCGCGCGAGGCCATTTCGAGGGTGGGTATCGTTCGTCGACGACGAGGACGAACAATCCGATGTGGATGTTGATAGTTTGACGATGCCACTTTGAAATCCCTTGGAGTCGCTGGAGATACTCTGTGGACCATCGATCCCAAAACCTTTCAAGCATCTGTCGTAGTAATTGCCGGCGAGATACCTTTGATTCCGGAAGGTGACTTAGTGTTGGCTCCAGCACTGTATTGAGAGCTGTTCTGATGAGAAGGTATCCTGGGGTCAGTGCTTTAACGTCTGCTGGATCGTCTGAGAGTAGACATAGAGGTCGCGAATTGAGAACGGCTTCTACTTGTACGAGAAGCGTTGAGTATTCTTCATAGGTGAGGATCGCGTCTCCTATCACGCGTTTCAGGTGGAATTTTACTGACTTGACGCCAGTTTCTCACTTACCACCGAAATGAGAAGCAGATGGGGAATTAAACTTCCATTCTGTGCCATCGTTGGCAAGGAGATTGGCTAGATGTCCGAGTTCATGAGATGATGCGCTAAAGAGTTTACGAAGTTCGGCCTCTGCTCCAACGAGATTGGTACCACAGTCGCTCGTGAGTGACAAGCAGATTTCGCGGTGACCTGTAAATCGCTTGAAAGCCGCGATAAAGTCTTCCATAGAGTAGTCCGTCACTAGCTCGAGATGGATAGCTAATGACGTGAGGCACACGAAGAGTACAATGTAGCCTTTGTATGTTTTCGCCGCTCGCCCTCTCCACGTCTTCAAGGTGATGGGCCCGGCGTAATCCACGCCAGAGTTGGAAAAGGGCCAAAATAGCAAAGTTCGTGGTGCTGGAAGCTGCATCAACTGCTGCGCTATTACAGCTCGTTGACGCACGCATTTTACATCCCGCAAGATGTGAAAGTGAACTGGAGTTCGTCCGCCAATAATCCAGTAAGCTTTTCGAATTGTAGCGAGCGTTACTTGAGTTCCTCCATGGAGTGTCGCAAGATGAGTGTGTTGTATGACTAACGTCGTGAGTGTTGATTCACAAAGAAGAATCAGCAAATGCTTTATGTCTGGATCAAGCAACGAATTGCGGAGCCGCTCGCTGACGAAGCAATCTGAACGAATCGATGAACGGGATTAGTCGAGAGAGAGGATTGGATCGAGTGAGCGTTTTTTGAGCGGTGATGAGCTGAATCCCCAAGGCAAAGTAGGATTGTTGTGTTGCTTTCATCCAGTAGAAACAAGCTGTATCGAGTTCTTGAGGTATGAGGACGTGATTAAACGAGATTTTTTTCCTTTTATGAAATTTTTCGAAGGCACGCATACATTGCGCGGTGATTCGAATGAGTCGAGTGAAGCTGGAGTAGTGATTGATGAGATCCCATAGGTCAGACCCTGGATCTTTAAGCGTCGTTCCTAACTTCATCATCTAGAATTAATTATTCTACATTAAGCGATTTTGTCTCTGGCCGCTCTTGTTTATTGGACGAGAGTTTGGTCAGCGTTAACTCCATTACTGAACAATTCTCTGAACTAATTGTTAAATCGCTCGATGACCATGCGCCGCTGGTGTCTTTTCGTGTTAACCGCCCCCCGACGCCGTAGCTCACTCAGCGTAAAAAATACCGAATCTCTCATCGCAATTCTTTGTATACGTGCGCCAAGCGATCAAACCCAGGCAACACAGTTTCGTAACAAACACATTTCAATTATGTTACACTCGGTCCCTTAAATATAACAAGTATGTCGTAAGTAACGTGAATGTGGCAGTCCAGACACTCTAAAATATCCGCCATATATCAAGCTACAGTTACGTAACAATCGCGTTGAATGGCTGCATATGCCAGTTACGTTGTTGATGCATAAATTTTACAGAACAGAGAAGTCACAATGTTACATTGAGGTTACGTAGTAATCATGCATCACTCCAAAATCGGAATTACATGGCCTCCATGTCGCTAGGATGTTTCAGGTACCTCGAGTCAATATTTCAGCCCTCCTTAAAACCTTTTTTAAGCCTCCAATTTTCTCCGAGAGTTGATCAAATTTTGGGAGTATGGAGGGTCAAAAGAGAAAAAAAATATTATCAAGAAAAAAAAAACTTATATTTCGATGTTTACCAGTTACACAATTTCTGCTTGAGCCGGGATTCGAACCGCCTACCTACAAGTTTCCTACCTAATGTTTGTTTACTAGCCCGGGACGCTACCTATTGTGCTATTGACTTACAGGTAATAAATTGATGTACTTTAAATGTAGGATTACCGATTAAATAAAAGAGAAATATCGAGTTAATCGCACTGGTTTCTGAACGCGACGGACTATACGAGCTGATTGAAAATAAATTTGGCAACGCCGCATAACCAACTGAAACTATCTCACGCATATATGTGTGTCTATATATATGTATATATATATATATATATATAGATCGGAACTTGAAAAATAAATGCAAAAAATAAGCAGTGAAATAATTTCACCATTTGCGGTTCGATCACAAAATAAGTGAGGTTAGGTTCACATGCTTCACGCACGCACCCATACAACTCTGACACACGACACACGCATTCTTCCGCTAAGCGATGTTGCCACCTAACCTTCTTCGCCATATAACTGCTAGAATCATGCAAGTCTTTTCTTATGAAAATTTTTTTTCCTAACAATTAAAGTGTTCAAAACACAAGTATATTAGTAATAAAAAATTAAAATAATTTTTTTAGTCACTATTTAAAAATAAAAATTTAGCAGAAAATCCAAACACTATTTTGACTCTGAAGTTTCGATAATACCTCCTTAACTCTCGCGTCTATACAAGCATCGCGACAAAGGGGACGGGAACGTGACGGAAAATAACGCACACAAAATGGTGGCCAGAGATGATGCGAAGAAGGTGGATATTTATTTGACGTTATTAAATAGATATAAATATAATTAAATAGATAAATGGCGTAAATGCCTGATACTCGCGGATGACAATAATATTACATAACGACTTGAACATTTACTCGGGGCAACCGGCCTCTCGCGTCTCACACACACGTTTTCGATTCAGCTCGTGCGTGTTAGCTCCCGGCGTCCCACGCCGGTTACTATCTCGCGTCTCTACCACTCGCGTCTACTCTCGAGGCCTTCTCGTAACGAACTCCCCCGAAGCACTCGAACACGCGGTATAATGCCGCGGTAGTAATGGCCGCCTGGTGATAGCGACTGCGTCGCTTCTCTCGCGCAACTCTCGCACGCCTAAACTCCCGCGCCATCTAAAACTTTGCGCGCGGCAACACGATTCGGCCTGGTGACTTTAACACTCGGCCACGCTCGCTTGAGCTCGTCCTCGAGCTCTCTCGTTTTTTTTTTAAATCAAGATCGTAAGCATCGAATCGTCGAGGCTTACGACTAATACGCTTCATCCTTCGTGGCGTCACGACATTCTTCGACACACATACATTATCACATTTGACGTTCGGTACAGGTACAATATTTTGTCCGCTTCTCGCTGGACTTACACTTAGATCACTTTGATCACAAATCGCTGAGCTTATATTTTTATTATCACATTTCGCTGACGTTACATTCTTATTATCACATTCCGCTGACATTAAATTTTCGTTATTGCTAGATTCGGAGTTCTCGTCTGCCGAAATATCACGCTCGCTATCGTCGTTGCACGTATTATTCGTGGACTCGGTTATTCCGGGCTGCCATAACTTTAACTGGCTCGCATGTGCCGTTGACGCGTAGTGTCGTGACGCGTCATTATTCAGATCGGTTACGTGAAATGTATCACCTGGCAATTTACGTGCAATGACTAACGGCCCGCGATATTTCTCGTGCAGTTTCGTGGATTCACCGGTCGCATTCGGCAACTTTTTCATGAATACGATATTACCTACTGCAAGGTCGACATTCTGCGCTCGATTCTTATCGTATCTTATTTTAACTTTCGCCTGTTCCGTCATTATTCGCTCGCGCGCCGCCTCTTGCAACTCGCGGGGAGGGGTGTACACACTTTCGCCCTCGCAGGTGAGCTTGCGGACTTCACCTTCGTCGCGCCTTGGAATATACCCAAAAACTAATTCGAACGGGCTCTTTCCCGTGCTCGCGTTTTTCATCTCATTTAAATCGCTTTGAACCTTGCGTAAAAATTTGTCCCAAGTCTTTCCGTTGTGATCAATGAGATTAACCCGAACCGCTGGGACCAACGTAGCGTTTAATCGCTCGACTTGCCCGTTAGCTTGTGGGTGCCGCGGTGAATTTAATGTATGGCGTATCCCGTGATTCTGGCAAAATCGTTCAAATGCAATCGACTTGAAACACGTACCTCGATCGGAAATAATTCTATCCGGGGCTCCGTATTCCTTTACGAATTCATCTAAGATGCGGATAACGTTCGTCGTTTTTGTGTCACGTACGGCTCGAATAATTGCAAATTTTGTGAGGTTATCCACCATCGCAAATACATATTTGTTACCTCTCGCACTCGTTACTAAAGGCCCTAAATGGTCCATGTGGACTACTGAAAACGGACGACGTCCCGGCGCTATGGGGTGTAGTTCCCCCAACTGCCTTCCTGGCCTTGCTTTGCTCGCGATACATTCGAGACATGCACTAATATGCCGTTTTACATACGATTTGACTCGCAGAAAATAATAATGCTCCAATATACGGGTAACGGTACGCTCTACCCCGGGATGACTTTTTAGATCGCGGAATCGAATGACGATACTCTTTCGCATGGGTCTCGGAACTACATCAAGTCGATTTGCCCTACGTTTATATGGTATGGTATGAGTTCTTACACCGACTCCCCTGAGGGTTGCAGGCTCCCAACACCATCTACCCTTGGTCTCCTCTCGTATCCGTTTGTCCCCGGTTCGATCCCCGCTGCCGGAGCTTGTCGCGCACTCGCTAGATTTTCGACACCTCCCTGACAGAACGTGACACCGTAATTTTTCGGTGTTGAGTGTCACGTGTAGGGTGTCAAATGACAATTTTAACACCTAAAAAAGTGGGTGTCGTCACCCATCTCAACGAGGCCGTTTTGGGTGTTAACACCCAAAAAAACCGTGTCGACACTGATTTGGGTGTTGACACCCTAAAAAACGGTGTCGACACTGATTTAGGTTATGACACGGTAATTTTACGGGGTTGAGTGTCACGTGTAGTGTCAAATGACAATTTTAACACCTAAAAAATTGGGCGTTGACACCCAAAACAGCCTTGGACAAGATCAGTGTCAACACCGTTTTTTTGAGGTGTCGACACCCAAATCAGTGTCGACACCGTTTTTTTGAGTGTCGACACCCAAAACAGTCTCGACCAAGTTCAGTGTCAACACTGTCTTTTAAGGTACCTAACACCTAAATCAGTGTCGACACCGTTTTTTTTGGGTGTCGACACCCAAAACAGTTTCGACCAAGTTCAGTGTCAACACCGTTTTTTGGGGTGTCGACACCCAAATCAGTGTCAACACCGTTTTTTTTGGGTGTTGACACCCAAAACAGTCTCGACCAAGTTCAGTGTCAACACCGTTTTTTTTAGGTGTCGACACCCAAATCAGTGTCAACACCGTCTTTTTGGGTGTCGACACCCAAAACATTCACGACCAAGTTCAGTGTCAACACTGTCTTCTAAGGTGTCGACACCCAAATCAGTGTCGACACCGTTTTTTTGGGTGTCGACACCCAAAACAGTTTCGACCAAGTTCAGTGTCAGCACCGTTTTTTTGAGGTGTCGACACCCAAATCAGTGTCAACACCGTCTTTTTGGGTGTCGACACCCAAAACAGCCTTGGCCAAAATCAGTGCCCACACAGCATTAGATATTCACCGTATGTACAAAATAAGTGCACAATGTGAAAAAAATATCGTGCATGTGAAAACGATATTTTATGTACATACCCGGAAGGATATTCATTTACGAGCATATCATGAATATTATATGTATATGCGTTTTTAGAACATTCCGGGATATTCGTCGTTATATATTCCCCGTATGTTTTCAAATGTTCGAATCCGTAATTGAAGATTCTGATACCCCCACAGCTCACGGACTTGCATAGAAGTGTGATTTCTGAAGCATATTCGTTCACTATAAACAGTATATATAATAATTATCGAATAAGTACGTTCAATTGGGTTGGAAAAAATTATGTAGGTACATTTTTAATCAATTAATAATTTAGTTGAAAAACGAGTGAAAAAAATTGATAAAATTATTATATATATGAATAAGTACGATGAATAATATAAGATAGAAGGTATACAGAGCTATTTATCTATTTTGAGAACGTATTACAGAAAGCTTTCGCTGTTTTACGTTTCAAAATTCGCGCCAGAATATGAGTTGCGCTGCGATCGACGGCCAATCCAAGAGGATATCTGCTCACGTGACTTTTCAGCGAAGAAAGCAACCAGTGGAAGTGCAGTGCTGTTACCGTGCGAATAAAGGCTTCATTCTCACTCAATCCCGCGCACGAAAGTTTGTCGCCGCACGTGTTTTAAGAATAAACCAGGAAAATTATTTTACAAATTGACGCGTGTACGTACGAGAGTATTATATTCATAATAGGAATTGTAAATATAGTTCGACTTGATATATTATTTCCACCTCTTCTAGTTTATAATTTGTGTTAGGTTATGTTAGACGAGTCCTCGCGCGTTGTTAACCTTTTATGCATCAGGTGATTCACCACGTTTATTCGTCGTATTTATTATTTCTCAATTAAGTTTTTAAACTGTATTTTATTGATTGTGTGTTCACCATGCCCAAGGCATTGAAAATAATAATAATGCTTGTAAATATATTTTTCATGTTCCAGAAAAAATATTCGAATGTCCATAGAACATTCACTTTTATCTCAGGGATATGTTTTGAATGTGTAATGAACATGACAATGTCACCCCAAAATGATATCTGCAAAATGTCGATGGGATCATTTAAAGGACATGCATACTATGTACACGATATTCGTGTATATTCGTGTATATAGTATACATATCCTTTAAATGTTCCCATCGACATTTTGCAGATATCATTTTGGGGTGACATTGTCATGTTCATTACACATTCAGAACATATACCTCAGATAAAAGTGAATTTTCTATGAACATTCGAATATTTTTTCTGGAACATGCAAAATATGTACAATGAATATCTAATGCTGTGTGGGTGTCAACACCGTTTTTTGAGGTGTCGACACCCAAATCAGTGTCGACACGATCTTTTTGGGTGTCGAATGGTCATTTGACACCCATCGCTTGGGTGTCACGATCTGTCAGGGCTGGGACAGAAACAGTCGTAGTTCGTACGCCCTGCCTCTGGAGCTACGTCCGAGCCCGTTTGTGCTTTTACCATCTGCTGTGCTACGGCAATGCTTCTCGCTGCCGGAGCTCGTCTCGCACACGCTAGATGTCAGCACATTGGAACTGAGGCAGTCGTAGTTCGTACGTCCTGTTTCTGGAGCTACGTCCGAGCCCGTTATGTTTTCATCAGCCGCGCTACGGCATCGGGAATCGAACCCGAGACATCTTCCCAGCCTTTCGGTCACCACACCAAGGCGCTGGTTTCCTTTGGACCTACTTTTTTAGGTGGATTCCGAACCACCGGGGTCACAGAAAAAGCACTTAGAAAATTTTTCCATTGGTGCCGACAGTGGGAATCGAACCCGGCCACATCGCGCGCCACTGCGTGCGAGTCGAGCACGCTACCCACTGCGCTACTGCTCCCCTCCCCCTACGTTTATAAATGACTCCATTTTCAAGTTCGAGATCTACGATACGGCTCTCCTCATACTTCGTACGCTCGCATTTTGGCTTCAATAATATACTCTTTTTCTCTTTCAGCTCTGCGTCGACAAATTGATATACTCGAATCGCATCCTCGTCTGTATTAATTGACATAATCGTCATCTCATTCTACTCATCGGGCTCTCCCACGGGTGCACGACTCAGCGCGTCTACGTGCGCGAGTTTTACTCCCGGTCTGTGAATGATTCGATAATCGTACTCGCTCAGTAAATCGTTCCACCTAATAATTTGTGGGTTAAGAGTCTTCTGGGTACTCAAATAGCACAATGCTTGATAGTCGGTGACCACAGTGAACGGAATATTCGCTATCATAGGTCGTAATCGAGAAACGGCCCATACTACGGCCAAGAGCTCGAGCTTGCTACTGTGATATCGACTCTCAGGCTCACTAGTGCGTCGGCTAATCGCATATACTAAACGTAACTGACCCCTCTTATCTTTCTGCATAAGCATGCCGGCTAATCCCGCTGAGCTCCCGTCCGTGTGTACCTTAGTTCCGGCGTCCGGATTAAACGTTTGTAAGACCGGATGCTCGGTAAGATTCGATTTGAGCGTCTCGAGAGCGCGTTGCTGTGACTCTCCCCATTCGTACGTTATATCTTTTTTTAATAGGCGAGTTAGTGGCTCCCCGATCCGTGCGAACCTCGGCACAAATTTACGAAAGTAGCTCGTCAATCCCAAGAAACGACGCAACTCGTGTGCGTTACGCGGTATGGGAAAATCGTTAATCGCGGCGACTTTATGTTCCCCTAGCTCAATGCCGTCGCACAGTGGGGCAGAATCCCAAAAAGCTGGCCAAAAATCAAATTTTTGAATTGTATGTATTCGTCTATATACGTTAAGATCTGGTTTACAGGTAGTCTTAGCATGAAATTCCGGACCTAGCAGGTATATACCTGCTCTAGGGTCGCCTCGGCATCAGTCGACATTCAGCCGTCGTTCGGTACGCACTAAACAAGTATACGCGTCAAAAAATTCTTGCCTGTTTCAAAGTGCTGTGAAACGGACGAAAATATCGCAATTTGGATTCTGCAAAATGGAATCACTTTCTGAGGGTATGCAGAATATATAGTTATGCACAGTTATTGCGTATTGTATGTTAGAAATATTTAAATTTTGCAACAAGTAAACATAAAAAATTGCACTTTTTTTTTCTAAAATCGATTTTCTAATAGAGTTTTAAAAATGTCTTCGCGAGTCTCGGCCTCGTTTCAACAAGGAACTAATAGTGTATAGTATAAAGTATAATATGGTAAAAAAACTGGCTGCTCAAGAGTGCTCAACGAATAGTTAGACTAATTTTTCGGGAGAAATACGTGGCGTGACATTAACGGACGTGTGAATGTAATGCATTGATTATTACGTTGCAGCGCGTTGGTATATTTTGAAAATTAAAGATTTTAATAACATCGACAAAATTATAAAAATGGACATTACTACAGATAATTTACGATTTGGCATATCTACATTGCATGCGTGGATTCGTTTTTTCGAGTGCTGTTTGCATTTGTCATATAAGCTCACAACTCAAAAGTGGCAAGCTCGTGAAGAGGAAGTAAAAAAGATTGTGAAAACACGCAAGGAAGACATACAGACTCAATTTAAGATAAAACTGGGGCTCATCGTTGATCGACCAAAGCCAGGATATGGCAGCTCAAACGATGGAAATACAGCCCGCCGTTTTTTCGAAAATGCTGCCACATCTGCTGAAATTACAGGAGTTGATGAAAATATGATTCACCGATTTCATGTTATTTTGCAGGTAATTTCGAGCGGATATGATATAGACGAAGAAAAATTCAAAGACTATTGTGTAAATACTGCCCGTTTATTCGTTGCTTTATATCCATGGTATTACATGCCAACATCTGTACATAAAGTGTTGATGCACGGAGCAGAAATTGTAAAATATGCCCTTTTACCGATAGGACAACTTTCTGAAGAGGCCCAAGAGTCACGCAATAAGGACATTAAGAACTACAGATTACATCATTCAAGAAAATGCTCTAGAGAATCGAATATGAGAGACATTTTCAATAGGCTTCTCGTAACATCAGATCCATTTCTCTCAAGCATCAGGAAATTGCCCCAGAGACCGGCGAAATCTCTATATAAAGAAGCTAGAGAGATGTTTAAACAACCTGAAGTCATCAGACAAGAGACAAGGAACGATTCCGATTTAGATACAAGCGGGTCAAATCATCAGAATCGGAATCGAATGATTCGAACGTCGAAGATGACATTCAAGATTTTTGTTACTAGAAATAAATAAGAGTTATTTAATTTTTTGCAAACTTTGTACTCAAAAAACTTTTGATAAATAAATACATTGCTCAAGAGATTTTTTACTCATTCAAACCTAAAAAAATCATGAAATATTTTCTATTTAAAAATATTAAAAATTGAAAATTTTTACGGAATCGACCATATATCGCGTCTACTAGTTTAAAAATTAACATTTCAATAACAAATTCATAATCAGCGATCCCAAAAACCCTTAAGAAATACGATTGGGTATTTTTTACTGAATAATTTGACTAATTAGTTCAGTTATGTCTGCCATTTTGGGTCCGCCATTTTGAAAATCGTGATTCTGATAACAGATTCGTAATCAGTGACCCCGAAAACCCCTGAGGAAAGAATTTAAAATCATTTACGCCACTTTCTGATTTTTGGCCAGCTTTTTGGGATCTGCCCCACTGTGCGTCGGCTGAAATCTCGTGCCCCAAATATGACACCTTCTTGTACAAAAATCGACATTTGGCGAGTTTAATCGTTAAGCCCGCTTTTCGTAATGCTTCGAGCACCAATGCTAATTTCGGTTTCAAATCATGCCAACTCGATCCTGGAATCAAAATATCGTCCAGATAGAATAAAACGACGTTATCGCGCAAGGGACCGAGGGCTTTATGCGTGGCCTTTGAACAATACGCGGGTCCGTTCATAAGACCAAATATCATACGCGTAAACTCGACCGTCTCCTCCGGGGTGATTATCGCGGTTTTCTCACGTGAGTCTGGCGCAAGCGGAATCTGCAGGTAACAATGCGCCAAATCTAATACAATAAACATCGAACTATCGCGGATCTGTGCTAGATGATCGTCGATGTTCGGCAACGGAAAATGAACGCGCTCTGTGATATGGTTAAGTTTTCTGAAATCGACACATAGACGAGACTCACCTGTCTTTTTCTTTACTAATAGTACCGGACTTGCATACGCAGACTGAGTGTCGGTAACTATTCCCGCTGCTCGCCACTAGCTTATGATACGTTTGATCTCACCGCGCTTTTTTTCAGTTGCTCGATACGGCTTACTATGCACGGGTAACGACCCGTCGGGAACCTTAATGTCCATAACTATCTCTTTTGCACACCCGAGATCGTGTAACCCGGTCGATACACAGTCTCGGAACTCGTTGATCAGGCTGTGTAACTCGTTGATGACCTCGCGTGGTTGACCTTCCTCGACGTTGATGTCTTCTACCGGTACAGCCGATTTCTCGTTCGTATTTTTCTCGATGATCATGACTCGTGAAACGTCTCCTCGTAGCGTCGAATTCCCTTGAGCAATGATTTTCTCGTCATGCCCCATATTGATAATGGGGAACACGTAGCTGTCGCGGCTATTTGCAACATCGATGAATCCGATAGATCGTGGTGGGAGAATAACCTCCTGCACAGCGGCAGATTGCGTCGTCAGCTCGTCAATCTCGATCGGTAATTGTTCACTCCGTCGGAACGTCAACGTATCACCGACTTTATGAAACTCGACATATGGCTGCTCGGTAAATGTGCGCCCGATAATTGCGTCGACTGGCTGAGCGTCGTCCGGCACGACACGGCACATTACCTCCGGCACCAACACACCATCGATCGATATGCTCGCGATCACGACACCTGGACTGGTCACAATAAATTGTGGCGGACCGAATCCCTTCAAGTCCGTCGCTAACTTTCGCATCACGAATTGTTCCGACAAGACGCGCGTAGCGCGAATCGTGCACTCGGAACTTCCCGTATCTATAAACGCGGTCACTTCACGTCCGTTTATCAACGCCACTTTTATATATTTCGTCGCTGCTTTTTCGTTCGGTCGTCCAATCGTGCGCACGGTATTATCACTCGTTACGCCCGTCGCAGTACATTGTCGACTCATATGTCCTTTTCCTTTGCACTTAGAACAGGTTATCTCTCGACGTGGCTCGGAACAATCTCGCGCAAGATGTCCCGTTTTACTGCAGTTGAAACATTTTCGCTCACCCTCTTCTGATCGACTCGATGACTTTCTCGTTTGTACGTCACTTGTGCTCTTCGACTCCTTTGGCTGTCCCGATTCTCCGCAACTCGTTTCGTTTTCGTGTTCGTTGACATTTGTCTCGGTACCGATGTGCTCGGTGCATCTCGTGTCGCTCAAATACGTTCTGCTCGCTGGCTTAACAATTTATCCTAGTAAATCAAATCGTGGAGTAACGCGTCTGTCGTGGGCTGCGAAGCTGCCATCACCGCGTTACACAATTCGCGAGACCATAGACCCTTGAGCACCTCCGCTTTTTCTTCGCGCTCCGTCAAACCAAGAGTACTGCATAAGTTTATCTTCGAGTGGAAATATTGTGATAGGGATTCGTTCTTTCCCTGAACTCGTGCTTGCATACGCGTCCAACGCGTCGAAGTGTCATCTCGAACAATGAAAGTGTCTCTGAACGCTTCGCGAAAATCGTCCCACGTACGTAATTCGTGTGCTCGACTTCGAATCCATTCGCGGGCGCCACCTCTCAGGTGCATACGCGCCGCTTCGAATAAATAATCCTCCGGCCATTTATGTAATCTTTTCATCGATTCCAAGTTCTCGATCCATTCTCGCGCTCGAACGGTATCGTCGTCTCCCGTGAAATCCTCGATATTCCTCGATAAGTCGGGAATTACATGATACGATAGAACGCTCGCTGCGACCTGCTGTACCGGCTGTTGCTGATTTGTCATCAGTGCCGCGAAAAGATGCGATAATGCCTCGTCTTGATTTTCGTTGGATAACAAACTCCGGAACGTGGTTACCAACGGCGGGTTTACCCGTGCTCCTCCCGTGTCCTCGTGTATGCGATCTGTCGGTAATACCGGCTCCGTCCGGTCACTGTTACGTGAGCTAGCTCGCACTCTCTCATCTGATGGGAACAAATTCTCGAGGGGCGTATTAATTCGATTTATTCCACTAACCGACGGAAGTCCATCGTCATTCCGTGGCTCTGCGTCTTCTGGTCGCGCGCGTCCCGGCGAAATTCTTCCCGACTCTCTCCTAACCCCTCTCCCGCGTCCTAATGTTCGATTCAGTCCCATCTCCGCACTTTTTGCCGCGACGAATGTCTCGAACTCGCGTTCATGCACCATATACGTCACTTCCTTCCCCTCTCTCTATTGTCACACACCGTTACAATTCTCTTTTTCTTTTCTTTGTCGGTGACGTCACACACGTGCTTCCCTCGTGATACGCGAGTGAAAGAAAAGAACGAGAATTTACGTTCACGCGCGAACTTGTGGCCTGAGGACTTCGAATCCCACTTCTGAATTGTTATAGCCTTTACACTTTCTGTTAACTCTCGCGTCTATATAAGCATCGCGACAAAGGGGACGGGAACGTGACGGAAAATAACGCACCCAAAATGGCGGCCAGAGATGATGCGAAGAAGGTGGATATTTATTTGACGTTATTAAATAGATATAAATATAATTAAATAGATAAATGGCGTAAATGCCTGATACTCGCGGATGACAATAATATTACATAACGACTTGAAAATTTGCTCGGGGCAACCGGCCTCTCGCGTCTCACACACACGTTTTCGATTCCGCTCGTGCGTGATAGCTCCCGGCGTCCCACGCCGGTTACTATCTCGCGTCTCTACCACTCGCGTCTACTCTCGAGGCCTTTTCGTAACGAACTCCCCCGAAGCACTCGAACACGCGGTAATGGCCGCCTGGTGATAGCGACTGCGTCGCTTCTCACGCGCACCTCTCGCACGCCTAAACTCCCGCGCCATCTACAACTTTGCGCGCGGCAATACGATTCGCCCTGATGACTTTAACAATACATTGAAGAATACATGAATAAGTCGAAATGGATTTTGCAAGTATCAACAAGGTGGGAATAATGGTGGAATTTTTGCCAATAAAAAAATTGGCTGAAATCTCCGTTCAGGCAGATCATCCGATCTCCGACCTGAGAATAGTCGCAACGAAATTCAGGAGGAGGATCGTGGCGGATATCACCAACGAATCTTCCGTATTCTTACCTGCAAGATTCATGAAAGCGGTCGACGAGAATAAGGAAATATTCTAAGAGATGATTGACGCCGCGCATACAAATCAACTCTACATGAACTACTTCCGTGGGAAATATAACAGCGTAGAATTCAAACGCATCCGAGGCCATCAAACCATCAATCCATCGCGCCTACTATGGGGTCGTGACTCTACGCGAACGACGGTGGCACTGAATAAAGTGTTTGAATCCATAAGTGCACATTGTTGAAAAAGTAAAAAAAAACATTATAGATGATGTGTGGTGCGAAATGTACAAGTTGGATTGAAACCAAATATGTAAAACAATTTCCTATGGTTTATTTCAATAAAAAACACACATATATTTTTCGATAAAATGTTTTTATTTATTTCAAAAATCCTGCGTTTACACAATGCCTAATGACCAGCTCCTTAAAGATTTCACGTTTGCGTTGGCACAATTATATTTTGAGTCATGGGGATGATGAGAACATCCTCTGTTGTTTGATATTTTTGATAATTTCTGCAACGATGGACAATCGAGAGTTTCCATATCGACAATATGTGCCGACGAATCCGTGAATTGCGCTAACCACGTCCTCTTCTCTAATCCCTTCACGTAGATGGTTCGGGCTTGTTTCAAGATAGCTCGAATTGTTGTTCCAGCAGCTTCGTACGGTGTGTTGCCTGAATTCCATCGTATTCCATGAAAATTTCGTTCCAGCCATGAATTCATCGTTTTGTACTTCGCTGGTAGAGAGTTCCATGGCGTTGGAGGTTTGAAGGAAAACGTCAGGGGTTCGGCGTTGTCAGAGATTTCCACAAATGCTATTTCTTTGAGCACAAATTTGTTTATGGGTCTCCTGAAGCCTTGAAAATCGACGATAAAGTCCATGGCGCTGACTGAAGAGAGTCGGTTCATCTTTGAAGTTTATACCAATTTTTTTACCCCACCACTTATTGGATTATACTCAACAATACTGTAGGGTCCGTTGCCATAATAGGGTAACTTCAGGTCGTCAGCCGCTCGTAGCAACAAGCCGTTAGGGGAGAAGTTCGGTTTTGAAGAAAGGAGCAGTTGAATAACGACTGATAAGACGGTTTTGACGTATGCTAAGACGATTAGCAGAACTGTATTCTTTCCCAAGCATTATATTTTAATAAATGGTTTCTTTTGTTCTTTTACTTTTCATCTCTCTATCCCACAAGGAATAACAACATCTTATTTCTATAATACGATCATGTAGAATCAAGGAATACGCGGATGTATTAGCAGGAATATTATTTCTCGCTTCAAATTTAAGACGAATGTCAACGGGGCCTGACTTGAGAGAATCGTTCTGCTTCGAACAGTCGATGACGATTAGAGGGGCATACTTTAGAAACTCGGATTTTTTTAGCCACGGCTCCGCTTCCCTGTTGTAATAAGTATTCTGAAAGTTTGCATACATCTCGTATAGTAGGGCGTACTGGTTTTGCTGTATGTTTAGGTTCAAATTTCCATATGGATAGCATTGCGAATTCAAATATAGTGAGACAGGCTATTTTTAACACAGACGATTTACTATGCCTTCTCCTGCCGCGGCCGTGGTCCATCGGCTGACAGGGCTCTAATTATTTCTCTTCAACTCGATTTTTAATAACTGGGCGCCTATTAGTTTTTAGAAAACTAATAAACTATCGATATATTTTATTTACGAATCCGACTAGCTCCCTTGACAATGAGACTATCGCAAGGAGGGGTACAGTTGGAGGACCAACGACAAGGAATTGCAAGAACAATAAAGAACAGTACTTGAAGCAAGAAATATAGGTTTATTCTGACTTACTTGATTACTTCAATACTTGACATTCGATACCTCACAATCGTTCCTTGATAACGTATGACCTCGACAAGACGGCGGAGGTCCTTCGATTCACAATGTAATATGACAAAATACGCAACTTACACTTATTCAAATTAACACAATCAATTCAGTTTTGTCGACAGACGCGACTAGACTCTCAATTTACTTTTTACCGTTTGGGTTTTGACGAGACAATCTCAGCCCTTTTACTCGACAAAATGCTCGGTTTACAACAGCTCGACGAATATACAAATCTTGTCAACAGACGCAACGAGATTTGCATTCGACTCAAAAGATACAGATTGGTCAACAGACGCGACGGGACCCCTCGAGGGCTTACAATCCGGACGTTCTCTCTGTCGTGAGAGAAGTGATTTTTGGTAACGGAATCCCTTAGCTACTTGCTCATTATACGAGGCTCGTTCGTCAATCTTCGGCTATCCCCACCCGTCGCATACGTTGATCTAGGGCCGAGCTATCGGCTCTCTCGCTTCGTGACGTGTCGCGTTCGATATTTTGTCGAATTATACTTTGATAATTTCGACAAATAATCCATGCGAAATACCAAATTGACCATGCATATTTCATAATGACGAGACTTAATGTTAACAGTCGAATATACAACATTTTGGGTACGCTCGAGGAGTTTATTGAGCGTTGACGTCGAGGAATACAAAGTCCTTTTTAATTTCCTGTCGCAATAGTTTGACATCGGCGAGATTACAATGATCGAAGTTACTCGTATTCTTCTTTTTCTTATTTTTCCGATCAGTCTGGAAAGCGAGAATGACATATCGCGGTTTTTCCAGCTGAGTAGAAGTCTTGACGGTCCAAACATGCTTCGAGGTTGCGGGGAGCAGCGGATATTCATACAGTTCCCACGTACGATAGCTCATAGAGATTGGCGCTTCTCTGCCGATAAACTTTAAAAGTTGTATTTTACGCTGATCGGAGACTGTCACGTATGGTACAAGCCATTCTACTTTTTGCAATACAAGTTTGAACTCCTCGTCAGCCGTCTGCACAATAACATTATCATCAGTCTTCGATCTCGATAGAGTCAGCTCATGCTTGGCATTTACGACAATTTTTCAATAATCTTCGGCAAAACCGAGCAGCATACTTAGCGGTATACATACGTCAAAGTTTCCCGCTGCAACTATGATTTGCATCGTTTCTTCAACATCAAGCCAGCCCGTGTTCTCGAGCATAGATCTCTTACCGAGACTCAGAGATGAATATCCCTTTGTTAGACTCGTAAGACCTACATTTTTGTTTCGATCAATTTCAATAGCATTGAGCTCATATCGTACTTCTTCGAACAAAAAGCAAATAGCATTATTGACGAGGCTTGTGGAGGCAAGCGCTACACCATCGGCTCTAGTCAGTTTTCCGCATATATATATAAAACTTTTGCTTGGTAGAAGACATAAGTAGTAGAGTTAGGCCGGATCCGCCTCATGCCGCCATCTTGTTCTTCATGCCGCCATCTTGTTCTACCAAATTCCGTCGGCAAGCTAGATTTCTGCGGTTCGTGTTCGGACTAACTGCAGATTCCCGCGCCCCGCCCCCGGTTTCCAATGGTCGGTAAGGTAGATTTCTGTGGGATAAGATCCCTGTTTGTCCAACCAGGCCATCGATAAGGTAGATTCCTGAGGTTCGTGCCCGTACTAAGCGTGGACTCCTGGGTCATAATGAGGGTTTCCCATGGTCGGTAAGGTAGATACCTGATAACTCTGTAGAAGATTCCAACGTATCCGACCCAGGGTTACACGCGGTCGGCAAGCTAGATTCCCCCGATTACCCGTCGCAGATTTTTGCTACTCCCACCCGCGGGGGGGGGGGGTCTCATGACCCCCGATATTGGGAAACTGGACAAAATCTCAAATATCCATCAAAACGTCAATGTTTGGATGGTTTTGTACGTCGCCGAGAGATGGCGCTGATATTAAAAGACTAAAAGGCGGTAAATTTGAATCTCGGACAAAATAATCGATATTAAAAAAAAACGATAATTTCAGCCTTCGAATATCAGCGGCATCTTCCGCGGGATATGATCCCTGCGTATCCAACCCGGCCATCGGTAAGGTATATTCCTGAGGTTCGTGTCCGGACTAAGCGATTTTTTTATGGTTCTGCACGTGGCCGAGAGATGGCGCTGATATTCAAAGGCTAAAAGGCGGTAAATTTGAATCCCGAACAAAACAATCGATATTTCAAAAAATCGATAGTTTTAGCCTTTGAATATCAGCGCCATCTTCCGGTGTCATGTCAAACCATCCAAACAACGGAAATTTGAACGAGCCAACGTTTCCCGCGCAAAGAAATGAGAAGTTTCCTGGACAAGATCCCGATAATCCTAAAATCCGTCAATGTTTCGCGGCAACTTCAAGTCTTGCCTCAGATTCTCCGGTAATTTGTTTTAAGCGATTTCAACTCAGGAGAGTTTATATACTTTATGCTTCTCGATCCGATATATAAGGCATACAGCTCAGACAAAAAGGCATATGCAGTTCGGGTATGGAGCGAACAAGGTTAGTCTCTCTTGAAATAAATTATATATTATATATATATGAGAGTTCACTCACCCCACCCTAATCCAAACCAACCCAACTGATCCATATTACCCCAATTGACCCATATTACCCCAACCAACCCATATTACCCCAACCGACCCATATTACCCCAACCGACCCATATTACTCCAACCAACCCTGGAATATTCCCTCGTCTGAATTGCACAGTATATCTTGCCAAGATCGACACATTTATCCAAAAAAAAGACTTAGCTGATGAGGCCAATCACCTGTAGCAAGCGACTCCTATGAGTATTAAAATATATTTGAAACATATGAAAAATATTGTATTTTGTAAAAATCTCCTGCGAAGATCGATCCATTTATCTACAAGAGGACGCAACCGATGAGACCAATCACTCCCAACAAGCGACTTCTACGAGTATTAAAAAATACACGAAACGTATAAAAAAATTTCATATTTTTTTAAATAAATAATTTTCCATATGTAATCAGCATTAACTTTTTATTTATTTATTCACTCGTACAATATGCAAGTGCACTGATTATAGTAGTCTTTAAGCGAAAGGTCGGGATTACTTTCGGTGCTTGGGGAGTCTTGATACGACTGGAGTAGCCAGGTTTTCAAAGCGTCTGCGTTGTAAGCTGCGCAGTGCGGACTCCATAAGTCTGGATGATTGGTGCATGCGATAGTGATGTCTGCACGCAGCTTTTGCAGTGATGGACATCCCCGGTCTTCAAGATTCTCCACGTTTGGTAGAATTTTCTCCAGATATCTTTTTTTCTCGAGACCCTTGACGTGAATCTTGCTGGCGCCTCGTAGAAGGTGGTGGAGCGACTCGTCGACTTCCTCGTAGGGTATATCACCGCTATTCCAGGGAATTCCGTGATAGTTTTTCTCAAGCCACAGATTCTCACTTTTGTATTTAGCAGCCAGATAACTCCACTCGTGAGGCGCCTCAAACAGATAGACCGATGGCATGGCCTCAACTTCAACGGCAACTACTGCCACCTGTTTATACACGAATTCGTTGATAGGTTGCTTAAAACCTTGGAAGTCCACGACGAACTCCATTGTCAAATTGATGCCGATTGCTGTTGCCTTCGCTCTTATATACCCGATATTTACCTCTCCCCCCCCCCCCCCCCCCCCACTGCTCTTCAATTCCCAACACATCTCCCTCTCCCTCTACGACCTGACAATCAATCGGTGCTAAAGTCTAAGAATAGCAGCCAATCAGCGCTAAGCCCCGAGAATAGCAGCCAATCAGCGCTAAGCCTGAGAACAACAGTACTCTTCCAGCTAGACTGTAACGGGTATAAATACGAGACTAAACGAACGAGCAGTCACATTCCGAATCATTGGAGTGATCAGTCATAATGTCTGCTTGGCTCTGCAAGGAAATCATAGAGAGCTGGGATGAAGTGCTGGAGCTTGCACAGAAACAAAGTTCCTCGCAGATTCACGAATGGATGAAACGTCTCGCTAAGGTAATAAAATCGTTGGAAGATGCCCCTGCAACCACTGTTCCAGAGAAACAAAAGTTCCTCTTCACACTCGGGGTCCTGAGGGGGGTTGAGATTAAATTGGAATGCTTGTTGAAGCGTGGTGCTGGGGTACAGAGTCGCGAAAAACTTGATGACCGAGTGCGATGGTCAGATCTAAGAACTTCATTCAAAAAACGTAAAGACGGGTACCATTACGAATTTGAAACATGTGGAAGTGAGATCATTTATGAAGGACTTTCTGACTCATTTCAAATTGAAAATCAAGCATATATTGAAGAGTGAGAGAAGCGCGGTGAAAGTATACGCAGTGCTAGCCGCGAAATTTGTTATATTGAGAAACGGGAAGGAAATAGTGGAAATGAAACACTTCAGCACAAAAGCCGAGCCCATTTTCATAACAACCGATGTGAATGAATGGTTCGTTGCAAACATTCAGAATCCCATTCAGAGGGATATGGAGGAGTTTGAGCAGGAAGGCTCAGGATGATCGCTGCATTCCATCATTAACCTGACTGTGAATATTAACAAGTTGAATCCAATGCGAGGTAGCTCTTATGTGGAGCTGCCGGAGAAGATGCTAAACAAAAACGCATGCGTCAATGTGAGAAACGATGACGATATGAGCTTCAAGTGGGCTATACTGTCTGCGATGCATCCTGTTCACAATTCGAATCGTGTATCCGAGTACCGAAAGTATGACACAGAGCTGAACTTTGATGGTATTGAATTTCCCGTGATGCCGAGACAGATTTCCAAATTCGAGAAATAGAATGGTGTGTCGGTTAACGTGTATATTCTCAAGAAACTGAGACGAAAATTCGAGATCGCGCCCCTCCATGTAACGGCCGAGAAAAAAAATCAACACGTCAATCTCCTTCTCGTACAAGAAAACTATGTGAACGAGGAAGAGGAGGAGAAGGAGGAGGAGGAGGAGGAGGAGGAGGACGATGACGATCGTGTATGTTCGAAACGCCATTATGTATGGATAAAAGACTTGTCTCGCTTAGTATCGAGTCAGCTATCTAAGCGTAACCATAAGCATCATGTCTGTGATCGATGTCTCCACTACTTCCGTACTGAAGACAAGTTGATAGCGCACGAGAATAATTGCAAAAAAGTCAACAAGTGTAGAGTTAAGATGCCGAAATGTGGAAACAGCACGCTCCACTTTAAGAATCAATGCAACAAAGAGCGAGTACCGTTCATCGTTTACGCAGACTTTGAGTGTCTGCTCAAACCCACTCGAGATGAGAACGCGTATCAGAAGCACGAAGCGTTCAGCGTGAGATACTACTTAAAGTGTAGCTACGATGATACGCTATCGGGATATCACAGCCACAAAGGAACGAAGCCTGCCGAATGGTTCGTTCGAGAACTGGAAAAACTGGTCGACGATCTCGAGAACATTTATAGAAATCCTCGTCCTATGGAGAGACTGACGACGCAGCAGGAGAGGAAATTTCGCGACGCAGCCGTCTGTCACATATGTGAAAAATCATTACCACCCAACGGCAGAGTGAGGGATTATAGACGGAGAGCTAGCGACCAAATCGGTCATGTAGCTTTAGCTGTATTGAAACTCCGTTAGCTACTTCCTTGAACGACCTTTTACGATAATCTTCGTGCTGGCAGGCCGCGGGCGGTGGGTGTGGGTGTAGTGGGGTGGGGAAAAAAAAGAAAAAAAATGTAGGTTTAGCGACTTTAATTTTTTTTTCAAACAATTGCTCTGTACTCCCTGTGCACCCACAAAAAATTTTTAATCGATCGGGTGGTGGAAAGGGGTTGCCAGCGTTAATTGAAAGTACCAAAAAAATAATAATTTTCATGTGGGCTCAGCTGTAATGGCTTTTTTTCTGACGCGAGATTAATTAATATGTAAGCCCCAAAAAAATAGCCATGCAAAAATAGCGGTGGGAAGGTATCGAAAAAAATTATTGAAATCGTTTGATTTCGCTCGAAAATGAGCCGAGGGGAAGGCAAAAGCGGACGTGGGGGGGGGGGGCTCTCTGTTAGCCGAACACGACGCCCCGTAAGCGCGCTGACGCAGACGGCGGCTGATATCCCCTCCACGTCCGATTTTGCCTTTCCCTCGGCTCATTTTCGAGCGAAATCAAACGATTTCAATAATTTTTTTCGATACCTTCCCACCGCTATTTTTGCATGGCTATTTTTTTGGGGCTTACATATTAATTAATCTCGCGTCAGAAAAAAAGCCATTACAGCTGAAGCCACATGAAAATTATTATTTTTTTGGTACTTTCAATTAACGCTGGCAACCCCTTTCCACCACCCGATCGATTAAAAATTTTTTGTGGGTGCACAGGAAGTACAGAGCAATTGTTTGAAAAAAAAATTAAAGTCGCTAAACCTACATTTTTTTTCTTTTTTTTCCCCACCCCACTACACCCACACCCACCGCCCGCGGCCTGCCAGCACGAAGATTATCGTAAAAGGTCGTTCAAGGAAGTAGCTAACGGAGTTTCAATACAGCTAAAGCTACATGACCGATTTGGTCGCTAGCTCTTAGACTATTACTGTCATCTGACGGGAAGGCAAGTACACTATCCTCAAATTATTCTGACTTTATTCTTTTTTTTTTGTGCTTTATTTCCAGATACAGAGGTCCAGCTCACAACGAGTGCAATCTCAATTATCGGGACTCACGAACCATATCTGTTGTCTTCCACAATCTTTCCAGCTACGACTCACGCTTCATCATACGAGAAATTGCTACATGCTTCAAAGGTCGAGTAGATGTGCTTCCGCAAACCAAAGAACGATATATCTCGTTCACGAAGCACATCGAGGGCAGCGATTTCAATTTACGATTCATCGACTCGTTCCGATTCATGGCCTCATCGTTGGAGAAACTAGCTTCGTACTTGGAGGAATTGAAGATCGTGCGACACGAGTTCCCGCATCTCTCCGACCCCAAGTTCGAGCTACTTACAAGGAAAGGCGTATTCCCCTACGAGTATGTCAACTTATTCGCCAGACTGGATGAAAAAGAGCTACCATCGCGAGAGGATTTTTATAGTACTCTGAACGACAGCACTGTCTGGAATGAGCAACTATGAGCATGCACTGAGAGTGTGGCGAGAGTTCAACATCACTGACTTGAGAGCATACTCGGATCTCTACCTGAAAACTGATGTCCTACTCTTGGCAGACGTCTTGGAGAATTTTCGCGACAATGCTATCAAAGCTTATGACTTAGATCCTGCCCACTACTATACCACACCGGGCTTCTCATGGGACGCTATGTTGAAATACACGAGGATGGAATTGGCGCTTCTCACCGACTTGGAAATGCACTTGTTCGTTGAGCGTGGAGTACGAGGCGGAGTGAGCCAGTGCTGCAATCGTTATGCCCGTGCCAAAAACAAGTACATGAGTGATTACGATCCACATGCGGAGAGCAAGTACCTCATGTACTATGATGTGAACAACCTCTACGGTTGGGCGATGACGGAACCCCTTCCTTACGGAGGCTTCAAACGGGTCAAGACTGTTGACGTGCGCGACATCTCTGATGATTCTCCAGTGGGATACATTCTCGAGGTCGATCTCGAGTACCCCGAGGATTGTCACGATGCGCACAGAGACCTGCCTCTTTGCCCCGAACACAAGAGCGCACCCGACTCGAAGCAAACTAAGCTCATGACTACCCTTGAACCCAAGACCTGCTACATCCTGCACTACAGGAGTTTGAAGCAGGCTCTCATATACGGATTGAAACTCACACGTATTCATACAGTGCTCAAATTCAAGCAGAGCACACGGCTCAAACCCTACATCGATCTGAACAGCGATATGAGGAAGAAGGCGCGAAACGAGTTCGAGGAGAATTTCTTCAAACTTATGAATAACGCGGTGTTCGGAAAAACTATGGAGAATGTTCGCAAGCACGTGGACGTTAAACTCGTGACACACTGGGGTGGGCGCTATGGAGCTGAAGCGCTGATTGCGAAACCCAACTTCCACAGCTGCTCCATCTTTGATGAGAACCTCGTAGCCGTACAGCTCGCGAAAACGGAGGTCTACCTCAGCAAACCGGTCTACGTGGGACTCAGCGTACTGGACCCGTCCAAGATTCTCGTCTACGAATTCCACTACGACTACATGCGTAAGAGATTCGATGATCGCTGCAAACTCCTCTACACCGACACGGATAGTCTCCTCTACGAGATTCGCTGCCCCGACATCTACGACATCATAAAGCAGGATATCCTGAGATCCGATACCTCGGATTATACAGCTGACAACCAATTCGAGATGCTGCGAGTCACTAAGAAAGTTGTCGGACTCATGAAGGATGAATGCAACGGACGAATCATGACGGAATTTGTGGGCTTGCGCAGTAAAATGTATAGCGTACGAGTCGAGGGTCATGATCACATCAAGAGGGTGAAAGGGGTGAAGACGCGAGTCGTGGAAGTGACCATCACCTTCGATGACTTCATGCAGTGCCTCTTGCAGAAAATATCAAAGTGTCGAGAGCAGCGCATCATCAGATCTCGACTGCACAGAGTGTACGCCGAGAAGCAGGTTAAGATAGCGCTCAGTCCTCACGATGACAAACGATTTCTCCTGTCCGATACGACGGACACGCTGCCATGGGGCCATTACAAGATTCAGTCTGTGGTGCTAGAACTACCGGGTGAGGATGTATCCATACCGATGGAGGGGGTATATGATCACGACAGTGGAGGGGTTCAACCAATCGTTCGACCAAGCGCCACGATGGTGGAAGGGGTAGCTCCTATATGAAAGATGAGCTCATACGTCTGTGAACAGACTTAACCAATCAGCGTCAAGATGGTGGAGGGGGGTAGCTCCCATATGAGCGGTGAGCTCTCATGCCTGGGGATGGATTTGACGAATCGGCACCACGCTGGTGGAGGGGATAGTCCCCATATGAATGATGAGCTCATACATCTGTGGAGGGAGTTGACCAATCAGCGCCACGATGGTAGAGGGGATAGCTCCTATATGAACGCAGAGCTCACAGCGGTTTCCATCAGACGCTCACGATGGACGTTACAATGCTTAACAAGATCGCTCTTCTCGGAGATTTTCTCCCAACGAAAAAACTCAACGATCTGAAGGTGCAGCAGAAGTACAAAATCACGGAATTGCGACAAGTCACGACGAAGTACGGATTGAAAGTTGTTGCCAGCCTCGGTGATGATTGTCAAGTTTTTCTGCCAAAACGTATCTTGACTGCATTGGAGAAAGATCAGACCACGTTCGGCCAAATGGTACACTCGGTATCAGTCGGAGAATTGTTCCTGGCATTCCTTGGCGGTGCGATACATCAGATCGAATTTACCATCGACAGTACCAAAGAATTGGTCAAATAAATAAATACATATAAAAATATAAATTTTATATATAATGGTGATAAATAAAATAAACATTACCTCGTTTTACACATGAACATTGTCTCTTTATTTATAAATCAACCTTATTTATCCAACTATTGTGCGAATTGTCGAATCCCAACCACTTAACATATGCTCGATCTCCACGTTTCTTGAGCACTTTCTCCACGAGATACACGTCGGGATACCGTGCTTTCAGAAGCTCGTCTTCATAGAAGCCCCAGCGACGGTTTCCTTCTGATAGTCCTTCAGCTTGTACGTCGTTGGCTTCGTTGATAGTACTCGATTCACGGTGAAAATTTCCGTTGTCCAGTTGGGTGTGTAGCCTTTCTCGAAGACGTGTTTGTTCTTGCTAACTCGTACCTTGTCACCGATTTTGAACTTGGGTGCTCTGTGGCGTCGATTATCGCACGACAAACGTGGGATCAACATGCTGGCCGCTGTGACTTCCCTCGGCTTCATCCTGATAGTTCGATGCTTGGTGTCGTTATAGGCTGCTACGAGAGCCGGCAAAATGTCGAGCCACTTGTAGGTACCACGCAGGCTGAATTTCTGCCACATATTGTTCTTGAGTGTTCGATTGAAACGCTTGACAATAGATGCCTTGAGATTGCTATACGTTGAATAGTGATTGATGCGGTATCGTTTCATGAGATCCTGGAAGCTCGAATTGTAGAATTCTTTGCCATTATCAGTCTGCAGATTCGCGGGTACTCGATCTTGACGAAGCACCGAATCCATGGCGATCGTGACATCTTTACCAGTTTTTCGCTTCACAGGCACGGCCCAGGCAAACTTGGACAGCACGTCGATGATTGTGAGCAAGTATCGAACACCCGCGTTCTCTCGAGCGTAGGGTTGCATCTCGACAAGATCAGCTTGCCAGGTCTCATCGAGACCTCGCACTATGAACTTGCGACGTGGATAGTTGCGACGAGCGGACTTATGCAGCTCTTCCACCAACCTCTGATGCTCCATCTTGTGTATCGACGGTTGCAGTGTTATATACCAGTCTCTCGTTCAGTTGATCTTTTAGAATCGTTGCCTTCAGCTTATCGAAATCCTCTCTCTGTCGAGCTACGATGTGATAAACTTCAAGCAATTCCTGCTGAATCAGACGTTTTACAACACCCAGATTGACAGCTTCATGCGGCTCGTTCGAATCAGCAACGTTGCACAGCCTTTTATTATCGATATTGTAGTGGTTGTCTGGAGTAAGCTTGAATCCGAAGCCTGGAGGACCTTGTGCACCCTTAGCTCGATCTAGCTGTTGACCGAACACGTTGACGCTCATCGTTCGACTGAGCCTCCTCCCACTCGCATCCCCATTATTATTGAACAATTACAGCCTCGCGCAACTCTTCAATGATCGAGAGAATCTCGTTGATGTGACTTGGATTTCCAGCTGATCGTGAAGCGAGCAGCAGACGGAGTCGATCAATCAGCTCGTTAGGATCGTCCCAGTACACGTATTCCATTCGTGTATCTCTCCTAGCAATTTTGTATCGAGACAATGCTTTACCGCTCTTTCGAGCTGGCGAAGCACCAATCAATGGTGCTATATAGTTTTTGAACTTGTTGGTGTTTTGTCTGCGAACGGTCTCGTCTGGACTGTAATGTTTCTTGTGTGCATTCGTCATTTGTATGATTCTTCCATAATTACTCTGATCTTCGGCACTTATAAGATCCGCATCGGGTTGTTTTCTGACGAGCAGTTCGAGCAGGCCGATATTGGCTAGATATTTGCTATCACCAACATTCACGTACTCTTTATCAAAACTTATCGGTGAATCACCAATCATCGATGTACCATCGAGCAGCTTGCGAACTCCGTAAGTCGTATCGAGATACTTTTTCCGATTTTTGCTGAGTAAGCGCAGATACTTGTCAACCGTAGAGTATATCTTCCCCTCCTCCTCCTCCTCCTCCTCATCATCATCATCATCGTATGCAGTTTTAAATGAACCTTCCAACTCTTGATTTTTAACTTCTTCCTCCTCCTCCTTTGGATTCAAGTTCTTAATTTCATCTTTGATTTCACGCACGTTTGTATCGGTAGCGCTAACGAGTCGTTCCAGCGGGTTCATGATCGGCTTGAAATTTTCATTAAGCGCTTTTTCCATACTCTGCTTGTTCGTTCTGAGAAGCACATATTTGCGTTTAATCGCATCCCGCAGCTTTTCTATCTGACAGAGAGTATTTTGCTCTCGACGGAACTCAGTCATCGTGCTATCGCTTCGGTTGTCCATCATGTACTGGCAGTTCCTCGAGGTGTGTTTGCTATACTTATGGCAAAGCAGTCGAAACCCTTCCTGTATCTACCGCTATCGAGTCCTCTACGATCCTTATCGATCACGAGAAATCCATGATTGTCATCGTTCCAACATGTTGAGCACAAACCCTTGAACTGCGAGTATGTCATATCCATATTCACATGATCGTCATAGATATGCTTGAGATTCACATCGTCTTGTCGAAATATCGCTAGCAGGTTAACGTTATCGCGGACCAGATGTTTTGGAATCTGAGCACACGACTGGCACAGGTAGAAGCAATCAACGTTTTTATGCCTGCCCATACAGTAGAAGGCTTTAACGTTGTCCTGCTTCTCGCAGGCTATATCGTCAAATATGATGATTGAGTTGGGATGAGCATCCTCGGGTGAGACAACTCGATCGTGTTCGCTGAAGGCAAGGTATTCGACGCCCTGCACGGGACTGACCAATTTCTCGAGAAACTTGTACTTTGGTTGATTCAGAGACTTGGAGTATACATAGACGTTTTCGAAACGTAGTCCATTGGGATGTGTGATGAGAGAGAGCAGTGCGTTGGTCTTGCCGCAATTCGACGGACCGCAGAAGACGGCTCGAATACTGTCTGGCAGTAATTCACCATGTCGTTTGCAACCTCTTTGACGCTGCTCGGTGAGAGTATCGAAATTCGCCACTGGCAGCTTGCGTGACTGCTCTCGGAAGTCCATAACGTACTGAACTCTCGAGTATAAATAGGAGCTCTTATACTATACTCAGCAGCTTCATTCGTCGACTGACCAGCGTTATGGGCAGAGGTCTCCTGAACAGTCTCATCAACAAGCTGCCTGTCGAGCTTCAATACCGGGCTATCAGTACTGTGGACCGGGCACAAAACTAGCGAAACGCGTCGCTCGCGGCGACCCTGGTGTAAATCCTCTGGATGCAGCCTGCAAGGAGCACGATATCGCCTACTCTCAGAATCGTGACAGCGTTGAAGCGCGCAACAAGGCTGATCGAGTGTTAGCTGAGAAAGCTTTGCAACGTGTCTTGACAAGGGACGCCGATGTGAGTGAGAAGGTTGCAGCTTACGCAATAGCAAACACCATGAAGCTAAAATCCAAACTCGGTATGGGAATGAAGAAGAAGAAGCCTAAGATCACGCTCTCAAGGATAGTGAGGGCTGCCTCGAAATCAACCGGAAGCAACTCGCGTGAGATTATTCGCTCAGCGCCGAGTAAGGCTCGTGACGTTGTGAAGAGAGCCGGTGGACAGAGCAACGTGCGCATGCCGCGCGTACTATCAGTTCCTAATAAAGTCGGTGGATTCTTACCGTTCCTCATTCCCATGTTTGCTGGCCTGAGCGCGACAGGAGCGCTGGCAGGTGGCGCTGCGGGTATAGTAAAAGCAGTAAATGATGCAAGCGCCGCCAAGCATCAGTTGGGAGAGAGTCAGCGACACAATAGAACCATTGAAGCTATCGCACTCGGTAAAGGTCTCTACCTGAAGCCGTACAAGAAAGGGTTCGGCTTACATCTACAAAACAAGCAAAAAAAAAAGTCCGATTGCCAGCTTGGGCACTAACGGATGTTGATCTACGCAAGTATGCTCGAGAAATTCCACATTTTCGCGGCGTATTCATGAGAAACGCTTTACCTACGGGAGGACCTCATTACCGCGAATCAGCCATTATTAATCTCGATGATGCTGATGGAGCGGGGACACACTGGGTGGCCTATCGAAAAAATGCCAACGACGTCGTGTAATTCGACAGTTTTGGAGATCTTCAACCACCTCGGGATCTGATGGAATACCTCCGAGTCAAAAACATCAAGTACAATCACGCGAAATATCAGGATTACAACACGTATGAGTGCGGACATCTTTGCCTGAAATTCTTATATAAGAGCTTGTAGTGTGTGTATATTAAACCAGTCGAGCACGATCTGTCATGGGAGATTCATTGACTCTCAGCCTGTCTGACACATCCTCAGTACTCGAAGCACAATACTTCCCCCCATCGAGCTTTCACCCAGCAAGAACTACGTTCTCGGACTGGTGGAGTTTCTATCATTCAACTCTATTCCCAATATTGAGTACGTTTACATGACGCTCTTATTCCGGCGTTACGAAAACCGGCTTAGCTAAATCAGGCGTTAAAGTGCGTGTAAACGGGTCCTAACACCCGCTTTACGAGGTAAAGCGGGTGTTAGGTACCGTGTAAACGCCTGGTTTAACTAAACCGGTTTTCGCAACACCGGATTAAGAGCGTCGTGTAAACGTACTCATTGATACCGGTAAAAACAAGTTTTACGTGGGTGATGAAGTGATTGTGCTACCGACTGGAAGTTATGAGATTGAAGATATTGACGTATATTTGCGGGAGGTGCTTGAGCCAAACGGTATTTCTATCAGTCTCAAGCCCAACAACAATACGGTGCGTAGTACGCTGAAGTGCACTCACGTCGTTGATTTTCGACCGAAAGACTTCATCGCTCATCTCCTCGGTTTCGCTCAGCGTGAGCTATCGCGTAACACGACTCACAGCTCAGAATTGCCTGTATGTATTCTCAAGGTCAACGTACTGCGAGTCGAGTGTAATATCACTTCAGGAGCGTACATCAACGGGCGCAAGGTTCACATGATCCACGAATTCTTTCCGGCTTTACCGTCAGGATATAAGATCATCGAAGTCCCGTCACAAGTCATTTACCTCCCGATCGTCGCCAAGGTCGTTGATCACGTGCAAGTACGCATAGTCGACCAGGATGGTGAGCTGGTGAATTTTCGAGGTGAAACGAGTACAATCAGGCTGCATATCAAGGAAACGAAATAATGGGTATCGTCTTTGAGAAGAAGATCGGACAAGGATATAAAAGAGAACCAGCATGTCATCTACCGATCAGTCGACAACGAGTGCCGAAGACGATAACACGTCACAACATTCAGTTCCTGCGAAGTCTCGGACTCCAAGTTGGAAGGAAGTAACGTGTGTACTATTTTGTTGCTATGGAAGACGCTCTGCACGTACAGTCTCCAGTCGTCTTCGACGAATCCGTAACGCATTACGAGATTCATGCGCGTCAACCATACACCGCGTCAGCGTACAATAACAGTGATGAGATACGTATATCCATTCAGCATCAGGACCTATGCCTCTTGCCCTCACGAAGCTCACTTCATGTGTGCGGGAAATTGGTTAAAGCAAATGGGGGAAACGTTACATCAACGAAGCTCGTGAACAACGCTATCTTACATCTTTTCGAGGAGATTCGTTATGAGATCAATGCTATAGAGATCGATCGAAACAAGAATGTTGGGTTGACGTGTCTGATGAAGGGGTACGCGTCGTTGAGTCCGGGTCAGAGTGCGACAATTGAAAACGCAGGCTGGCTGAATGTCGAAGAGACCAACCAACTGACCGATGATGGCGGGTACTTCGATGTATCCATACCCCTCGCGATGATTCTCGGCTTCGCCGAGGACTATCGAAAAATCGTTATTAATACAAAGCATGAGCTGATTCTCATGAGATCGAGAAACGATTTGAACGCAGTTGTGCAAACAGCTCTGGAAGATGGATCCTACGAGATTTCAAGATTGAACTAGCCAGAATCGAGTGGATGATGCCCTACGTGACGCTAACGGCCAAGCGCAAGATACGCCTGCTCAGCCATATTGATAAGGACATCGTGATGCCGTTTCGATGCTGGGAGTTGTATGAGTATCCCACTCTCCCCAGCACAAGAAAACACATTTGGACTGTAAAAACGTCCAATCAGCTTGAGAAACCGCGTTTCATCATTTTGGCCTTCCAGACCAATCGAAGAGGAGTAAAAAATGTAAACGCTAGCCGCTTCGATCACTGCAACATCACCAGCGTGAAACTGTTTCTCAACTCACAATGCTATCCGTACAGCAGTCTGAATCTCGACCTGACACGAAATCAGTATGCGCTCTTGTACGAGATGTATACCAACTTCCAGAATGTGTATTATGGGAGGAACTCGGAACCCCTGCTGACGAAGAAAGACTTTCTCACACATGCTCCGATTATTGTGATCGATTGCTCGAAACAGAACGACGCGCTTAAACTGGCTCCAGTCGATGTTCGCCTGGAACTGGAGACTAGAGTCAATTTCCCTGCTGGAACTACGGCCTACTGCATGATCTTACACGATCGAATGGTCGACTACAATCCTGGGAGTGGGGATGTGAGAAGACGCGCGTGAGACACCGCAAGACCCTGAAGTTACGGAGTGTCTACGATGCCAAAAACACTTTCCGTACGAATTACTTATCCCTAATGAAATGAGAGTGTAAAGAATGTATATGCAACTTCAAATAAAAACGATTTTTTCTCATACTGAGTTCATGGAGTTCGTTTCTATCAATATGATCACGCATTTATACCATATCCCAATTCAAATTTCCCGCTGATATTCAAAGGTTAAAATTTCGAATTTTTTAAAAATATTAATTATTTTTTCCAGGAAACTTCTCATTTTTGTATCATTCAAATGTATCGCCTTTTGGTCTTTGAATATCAGAGCCATCTCTTGGTTACATGCAGAACCATTTAAGCATCGATGTTCCATGGATTTTCAGGATTTTGTTCAGGAAACTTCTCATTTCTGGATCGTTCAAATGTACCGCCTTTTATCCTTTGAATATCAGCGCCATCTCTCGGTGACGCATAAAACCGTTGAAGCATTGATAGATTTTTGCATAAAGTATTCTGCGCGGGAAATGTCGGCTCGTTTGAATTTCCGTTGTTTCGATGGTTTTACATGACACCGGAAGATGACGCTGATATTATCGATTTTTTTTGAAATATCGATTATTTTGTTCTGGATTCAAATTTACCACCTTTTAGTCTTTGAATATCAGCGCAATCTCTCGGCCACGTGCAGAATGATCCAAACATCGCTTAGTCCGGACACGAACCTCGAGAATCTACCTTACCGATGACCGAGTTGGATACGCAGGGATCATATCCCGCGGAAGATGACGCTGATATTCAAAAGCTAAAATTATCGATTTTTTTAAATATCGATTATTTTGTCCGAGATTCAAATTTACCGCCTTTTAGTCTTTTAATATCAGCGCCATCTCTCGGTGACGTGCAGAACCATCCAAACATTGACGTTTTGATGGATATTTGAGATTTTGTCCAGTTTCCCAATATCGGGCGTCATGAGACCCCCCCGCGGGTGGGGGTAGCAAAAATCTGCGACGGGTAAGCGGGGGAATCTAGCTTGCCGAGTGCGTGTAACCCTGGGTTGGATACGCTGGAATCTTCTACAGAGTTATCAGGTATCTACCTTACTGACCATGGGAAACCCCCATTATGACGCAGGAGTCCACGCTTAGTACGGGCACGAACCTCAGAAATCTACCTTACCGATGGCCGGGTTGGATAAGCAGGGATCTTATCCCGCAGAAATCTACCTTACCGACCATTAGAAACCGGGGAGGTGGGGCGCGGGAATCTGCAGTTAGTCCGGACACGAACCGCAGAAATCTAGCTTGCCGACGGAATTTGGTAGAAGAAGATGGCGGTATGAAGAACAAGATGGCGGCATGAAGAACAAGATGGCGGCATGAGGCGGATCCGGTCTAGCTCTACTACTGACATAGATCCTGATGTTGGATGGAAATACGTATCTCATCTCTGTTATTGAAAGTTGACGATGCATACGGCTTATGAGCATGAATCTCGCAGTGTATTATAGATTCATCGAAGACGATGGGACTATGTATATTTACTATTTCCTCCTCCATTTTACACAGCAGATGCAGAGGGCACGGAATAAATAATACCTTATGCGCTTTTTCCGCGCACTGTCAGACCCAAATTCTTCAGAAGTATTACGTTCTGAGGTGTTAGCACTTTGAGTGTCGATCGGCGACTGGTCACGCTTATCCATGATGACTTGATATTATGGATTTTATTGAAGACTGTACCCATGATTTTATATGTAATCGTATGGTTATGACTTCACCGCGAAAATTTACTAAATCTACGTCTTGGTCTACTATTCGAAGCTGCATGTTATCTATTGTCTTGCTCGTGATTGGTAGATAAATGACGTGCGATGGAACTTCAATGATTTTATGTCCAGATGGTACGAACGGAAAAAACTCGTGAATCGTATGAGCTTTTCGCTCATTAATATAAGCACCGGCGGTAATGCTACACTCTATACGCAAGGCGTTCACTTTCAGAATGGCTACTGGGAGATCAGATGTATGCCTTTTATTGGCTACAAGAATACGTGGTTTAAAACCCAAGAGAGAGCCGATAGAATCATTAGGCTTAAAATTTGTATCGCGATTATACTCGATTTAACTACGCAGAGTATTGTTATTGGGTTTAATCTTAATAGAAATATTCGCCAACTCTGCCTGCACGTACTTCTCAATATCATCTATTTCATAGCTACCCGTCGGTATAGTCAATATCTTGTCTCCCACATAAATTTTATTATTACCATCAGCTATATTAGGAATAGAATTGAAGGTTAGTAATTCAATGAGCCCTAAAGTGTAATTTTTGTGGGGTGAAAGTTCGATGGGGGGAAAATATTGAGCTTCAAGTGTAAATGACGTCCCGGAAATAGTTAGTGTAAAACTATCATCCATGACGGCGGCAAATAGTCAACTGATTCTATATTCATCATTATCCACGTTTATATACAGAACATTTTTCTTTGCCACTCAATTGCTGGCAGAGAAACGTTAGGCATAAGTGTCCACATTCGACTGTACCATACTTCTGATATCCTTTATAATTATAATTCACGCTACCCACACCAAAATATTTTAACAACTCGACTGGAGGCTGAAGATTGCGGAAACTATCAAGGTACAAGTCATTCTCCCCCCTCTTTTTGTATGCAACCCAGTGTGTACCAGGTCCCATATCCTCATCTAAATTGATAATTGCTGATTCGTATTTTGCCGGTCCACTTTTCGGCAATTTATTTCTCATAAAAACTCCGCGAAAGTGTGGAATTTCCATAATTTTCGCATATTTAAGCAGATTAGCATCAGTTAAGGCTTGGGGAGGCAGCGTGACTTTCCGGTTTTTGAACCAAGACCCGTCCCCCTCTTGTAAGGTTTTAGATGCAGACCTTTACCCAAAGCAGCAGCTTCCATCATCTTATTATAGGCCGTCAACCCGCTGCCATAGGGTACGATGATAGTATAAGGTATGCTCTCTCGGATTTAGGCAGTTTTGAATGTAAGTACGAAGGTCCAGGCCCAATTAGCCGGTGACCGTGGGACATGCATTGGCCAAGTTAGTTGAAAGTTGCAGAAAAAAAATCACGTTTTTGAACGATAGTATAACGTATGCCGAGCATACCAGACGATATTTCTTGAATGAAAGTCCTTCGGTATTGAGCGGCATACGCGTCGCGTGGGGCCTAAGGGTCAACAGACGCTCCTAGATGTGTCGAAAAATACGGCATTTTTCAACCACAGTATAACGTATGCCCTTTTGAAAATCTAAAATTTTATCACATAAATTTCACAATTACCGAAGGGCATACCGTTTGCGCGGGACTGGCGATCGTCACGCCTGTCCACATGTGTATAAATTTTCAGTTACATTGCGACGATAGTATAACGTATGCCCTCGCAATACATGATTAATCGTGATGAAATGAATTGTTAAAATCACCGGCATACGATTTGTGAGGGTCTTACCCGGTGGCATACGTGCACAAAGTTGTAAAAATTTTAGGCCAATTTGCAATGATAGTATAACGTATGCCATTATGATTTTCATAAAATATGCGCCCTATTATACAAGTTTGTCGACCGGCATACAAATCCGCTGAGACAATAATTTTCTAATCCGATAAATGAGTCGCGTGAATTTTTCAATAATTGCTATGACAGTATAACGTATGCTACTGAGGTTTCTGTTTGATATTAACCTAATTATGTCAATTTTCAAACAGCATACAAATCCGCTGGGACAAAAATCTTTTAATCTGATAAATGAGTCGCGTGAATTTTTCCAATAGTTGCTATGTGCTATATGACAGTTGAGTATCGCTGCGACGCTGCGTACCTGACCAGGCTCTCTCGCAAAATCAAGCCGGCTCTGCGTGTTATTTCGGCCGTTGTGCGGCGCATGCGCATGCGCATTGCGTCGCGCGTCGGTCAGCAGATGTTAGTTGGCGTCGAATTTTCCAAGTGAGCCGGAGATATTCTGTGTTTATATATTACTCCAGTACTGTACTAACCTAAAAATACGCACGTTTATACTAAAATCGCGGTATGGCGTCCTTTGCGAATGCCAGTGCTTAAGTTGGTTCCCGTATATTAAAAAAAAAACTGCCAGTGCTTAGTTGTTATGTAGTTCTGCTCCGAAATGAAGAACAGCTACGACATAACATGTTGACCTGCTTTGTGTGTCGTAAGCGTGATTTCACTGTGAAACTCTTCAAAGCAGAAACTTTATTAAAATGTAAATAAAGTTCGGCTTCGCGAATTCAGTACGACCTAAAGTACAAATTAATGACGAGGTTGGTTATCACAGCAACTGTTACAGCACTTTCAATGCTCTGAAAGCACAACATCGCCAATCAACAACACCAAGCACGTAAGTGAAATTAATAATTATTCTTATACGCCATCAATCGGAAAATCTTTTAAAACGTAATGTGCGCAGATATTTACAGAGTTATTATTGTTGTATATATATTAGGGTGGATCGAAAAATTAAAAAACTTTTGGCTACCCTCAAAAATCAAAGATATCATTGAAATAAAGGTCTCCGTGCAATGATTCGATTTTTTGACAATATATAGGGGGCACGTGGGACGTTTAAAAACGCCATTTTTAGCGTTAAATTCACATTATCACTGATAACCGGAAACAGTTCATTCCAAAAATTCTGATTTTTTTATATAAGGTGCCCACATATGTACCCTTTCAAACCCACATTCACGGAACATTAACAGATGGTTCATATCTTCGAAAAAAATCTCTGAAAATCAATATTTTAACTATTTTTCAATTATACCTATCGTTAAATGTTGATTTTTTTCTTCTAAAACGTTTTTGTATTTGTTCCATCTTTTTTTTCTTGTGAAACTCGGTATCAGTATTGCTTACAATGCGAAAATTGCTGAATAATAAATCTTTATTTCGGTAATTTTCATATTCACAAAAAAAGGTGTGAATCAATAAAATATAAAAATTTCCAAAATAAAGATTTATTATTCAGCAATTTTCGCATTGTACACAGGTAAAGACCGCCAATTTCTAAATATTAGAAGAATGTATGAAAAGCTCGGTAGTCAATTGTGTGCAGCTTTACCAGCTTTTCACGCACTGACGGGATGTCACCTTAATGCTTCATTCTTCAAGATAGGAAAAATACGACCCTGGAAAGCTTTGGCGAAGAACAACGAGTTCATTGATGCTTTAACCAGTTTGAGCTCTCCAGAAACAGAGGATTACGAAGTGGCTTTGAAAACCACGGAGAAATTTATTTGCGAAGTCTACTGAACAAAGAAAAATGGTCTTCAAAATTGTGAATATGTTGATGAAGCTCGCAAACGTCTATCCCAACAGAACTATTTCGTGACAAGTACGAACGAGTCTTCTATAAAAGACTTTAGCAATTTTGATCCGTGTGTTCTGCCACCGTGCCAACGAGAATAGCATCAAAAGCTACTGCGCACCGCCTATATTGGTAGCGTTTGGAGTAACGTGACCAAATCCGTCCCTACATCTATAGACCCTACAAATTTTGGATGGATTCTTACGGACGATGGCTACACTTTTCACTGGTTTGAAGGAGACCAGTTTCCTAAAGATGTGGCAACAATTCTACAGACAGGTAAGGATAATTTATCGGACGTAAACTATGAAAGGGCGTATGAAAAATTTTAACTACGTTGAACTGTGATATTTTTTCTGTAGATGAAAATTCTGAAGGTGACGTGGGAGATGCCGAAAACGATAGTGATGTAGGTGAATAAATGTTCATATAACGTAAAACATATCGAATGTAATTTGATACCTTAAATACAGAGTGTACGATTGATATTTTATGCTTCATAGATTCCCCTCATGACGACTTTTCGATCGAGAGTGACGAAGAGTCGGATGATGAGTCCGTTGATGGATCGGACAATGAACCGATGTACGATGACATCACCGATGAAGAGAGCGACGAGCAGTTAAGTGCGGCCGAGGATGAAGAAGAGGAGGAAGAAGAATGAGGAGAAGAAACGGCTTCTTCAGATGAAGACTAGTCGAGGCATTCACAAAATGACTAAGTCTTGCAAAATTTCTCCTTTCAATATTTCAATATTATATTCCAAAGCCGTAATATAAAAAAAAAAAAAAAGGATTATTTATAATAATGAGGACTGACTAGAACGCGTACCCTTTCAATTCGATCCTGCAATTCCAAATATACCGTAATTTTTCGTGGACAGCGAACGCTAGGGATACCAACCTAAAACTCGATCGGCTAGTGACAGCCGAGAGTATTATATGGTAATATTCAGATATGCCTGGCCTTTCCGGGTAACTAGCTCGCTGCGCAGAGACCGATTTTCGGTCTCGGTCCCCTAGCGTTCAATGTCCACGAAAGATTACGGCATAATATAATTTGTGCGAACCTACATAAAAAACAGGTTCTATGCATAATCAATGCCTTATTATTTCACTTGGTAAAGACGAATATCAATTTTATTCCGGTAAGTACAATTTGATTAATTATACGGTATTCGATTTACGTATTAAGTATGTTTGTCCCAGCGGATTTGTATGCTGTTTGAAAATTGACATAATTAGGTTAATATCAAACAGAAACCTCAGTGGCATACGTTATACTGTCATAGCAATTATTGAAAAATTCACGCGACTCATTTATCGGATTAAAAAATTATTGTCCCAGCGGATTTGTATGCCGTTTAAAAATTTTTGCATAATTAAGCGCATATTTCATGAAAATCATAATGGCAAACGTTATACTACCATTGCAAATCGGCCTAAAATTTCGACAACTTTACATCACTTTTTTGAGCGAGTGTCCCACGGAAGACGTATGCCTTTGCAAAAATCAACAAACTACGATGCCTTTGTCAATTTGCAATATCAATTGAACGTTATACTATCGTCGCAATGTACCTGAAAATTTATACACTTGTGGACAGGCGTGACGATCGCCAGTCCCGCGCAAACGGTATGCCCTTCGGTAATTGTGAAATTTATGTGATAAAATTTTAGATTTTCAAAAGGGCATACGTTATACTGTGGTTGAAAAATGCCGTATTTTTCGACACATCTAGGAGCGTCTGTTGACCCTTAGGCCCCACGCGACGCGTATGCCGCTCAATACCGAAGGATTTTCATTCAAGAAATATCGTCTGGTATGCTCGGCATACGTTATACTATCGTTCAAAAACGTGATTTTTTTCTGCAACTTTCAACTAACTTGGCCAATGCATGTCCCACGGTCACCGGCTAATTGGGCCTGGACCTTCGTACTTACATTCAAAACTGCCTAAATCCGAGAGAGCATACCTTATACTATCATCGTACCCTATGGCAGCGGGCTGACGGCCTACTAACTCATTTGAGTGTTACAATGAACAAGAATTCAAGAGGCGATACCGATTTAGCAAAGATGTCATCAAATTCGGAATACTGCCCCTGATTGAAGTTGGTCTAGCCAAACCAAGTGACCGAGGTTTACCTATTCCTTCAGTGTTTCAGCTACTCGTAGCACTCCGGTTTTATGCCACCGCAAGCTTTCAGGTGAGTTTGAATTTTTTTCATTGTCTCATTTATGACCACTATCATCATTATTACTAAAATTATAATTAATACATATATGCAATTCTTCTTGAAGCTTCTTCTTGGAGATAGTACACCAGTGTCTCAGCAAACAGTGTCGAGAATCGTTTTTCGAGTCAGCACACTTCTGGCTAGTTTATTGGGAGAGCAAATAAAAATGCCAAATAATGCCGAAGCGCGTCTAGAAAATCTACGCCTGTTTCAAAGGATTGGTTATGGGGATGGAGCAATTGGAATCCCTTGCATCGATGGTGCTATCGATTATACACACATTCGATTGGTTCACACGAGTTTTCACAATATAGGTGAAGTATTCAGAAACAGGAAGGGATACTTCTCCTTGAATGTACAGGCAAGTATTTTTTATTTAATTTGTTAACGTTGAGAGGTCTACAAATTCATGAAATAAAATGAACACTTGATAATTTGAACTTTTATTCTCGACAGACTGTCGTTGGACCTGGAATGGAATTTTTGGACATTGTGCCAGAATGGCCTGGCAGTGCTCATGACAGTTGAATATTCCAGAACTCCAGAATTTATGCAAGGTATTTTCGAGGCACACTTGATGGACTACTTATTGGTGACGCCGGATACCCTTGCTTGCCTTTCTTGATGACGCCGATACAAAATCCTGAAACTCCTGAGCGGGAAAGGTGAGTTTGAAACTCTTACATAATACGTTAAAAAAGCCAAAAAATAATTACAAAACGGGTGTTTTTGATTGGGAAGAGTTCGAATAATAACAAGAATGATGAAATAGTACTTGGAATAAATTTATAATTTACAATAATAATATTCTGGGTGCATCGTCTGTAATTTTTGGAATTTATGAAAAAATATATAAGTTTCATTGGCAGCAAAAAATGTTTATGCCGTTGCTGAAAAGAGACTAATTCCTAATTGTTCACTTTCAGATACAATATTATACACATATGAACGAGGCAAATCGTCGAAAGAACGTATGGTGTGTGGAAACGTCGATTTTCATGCTTGGCGAGAGGGCTAACGACGAAGCTCGTCTGCTCGACGGCAATCGTCGTGGCTTGTGCCGTGCTACACAACCTAGCTTTGCGGATCAACGATGTTTTGCCGGAAGAAGAGGAGCCCGATGCGGTCCAAGAAATTCCTGTGAACGCACCTGACTGGCAGCCTATGGACGGGCATGTTGCTAGAAATGCTCTAATCGCAAGAATGTTTCGCTGAGCGACTAAACGGTTCCAATTTTGTATATGTCGCATTCCACGTCAACTCAGCCACCCCGTTTTTTTTTATTCTCAAAAAAGTTATTCAGTATGGGCATTTCAAAGGACAATATATTCATGACATTTTACTAAAATTTCATCCCCCCACTATTGTTGGTTCTCGAGATAATCATTAATGAATTCTCAATTTTGTAAAAATCATAACTTCGTAACTATTCATCGGATTTGAACAATTAAAAAAAGAATCTTTTTTATTTTTTTTGCCCGTTTCAAAAAAAAAAAAAAAAAAATATGTCATCATCGGATAAAAGCTAATTAGACATTTTTCGGGGTAAATTAACAAAAAAAATTTTTCCCTCTTCACTGATGCCCAGTTGGATTTTCAAAAAATCCTGCGGAGTTGCGTATTGCCCCCCGCTATCAGGAAAAAAAATAGTGAGCGGAATTCCAATTGGCCCTTGTGATGGTCGAACGGGGTAATGAGTGGTGACGATCCAAGACGACGAGAAAAAGAATCAAGTGTGCCGCCCGTGGATTCGAACCCGGGACTCTTCGGCTTGCAAGCGGGAGCGCTAACCACTGCGCTACGGCCACCGATTAATCTCTCTTATTTGTGTCGTCTACTTGGATGTAATGCGGGATCATCACACCCCCCCCCCCCCCTCCTCCTCAGAACTCGACGTCCACGTCGATTGTGCAGAGTTGCGGGTGTTCGGTTTCGAATGTATGTGGAGTATACGTTGACGCTACGCTTGCCTATGTCCTGCGTCGGAGCTCTTCCCTCGCCCCGCTTTCTTTGTGATATCCCGCGGAGTGACTCTTCAGTGCCAGGCCTTTTTGCGGGAAGTCTGTGTTGTCTCCTCCATACATGATGCTTGTGAACGTGTGTTGGTCCGAAAACTTCTGACACCAGTTTGTGATGGTCGAACGGGGTAATGAGTGGTGACGATCCAAGACGACGAGAAAAAGAATCAAGTGTGCCGCCCGTGAATTTGAACCCGGGACTCTTCGGTTTGCAAGCGGGAGCGCTAACCACTGCGCTACGGCCACCGATTAATCTCTCTTATTTGTGTCGTCTACTTGGATGTAATGCGGGATCGTCACACCCTTTCGTAGAAAAAAAAAACGAAAAATTTCCCCAAAAACTGTCTAATGAGCTTTTCTCCAATGACGGCATATTTTTTTTCGAAAAGGGGGTAAAAAATAAAAAAATATTCTTTGATGATGAGTTGACGTGGAATGCGACACATCAACTGAGCCACGTCAATTCAGCGAGAGGGCACCGATCCCACACATTCTTTCCTACACATAATATTTATTTTTATTGATTATTCTTAGCCGTTTCGCCTTATTCATTAACCCACTAGGGCCCACGAAAACTTCGAAGCCTCCCGCATACTCTCTTTCAGGTTCAGGAATTAAAAAAAATATACGTTATGAATCTGTGTATATATATTTATATTTTTTTCATTATATTTATATATATTTTTATTATATTTGTATTTTTTAAATTATATTTGTACTTGTCTTGTATTATATTATATAATCAACTAAATGAACTTAAATAACATAATAAACTTCAACTTTTCATTGGTTTTTTTATTTCGTCAACAGTAGTTCTGCTAACTCCGCCCGTGCTTTTGCAGCTCTCAAATCAAATGCACGTTTCGCCTTCGCTGTTTTGTGCAACTCCTCTTCTTGGTGTTTTTTCAACTACAAAATCTCCATTTCCTGCCGCATAATCGATTGCAATCGTCGAACTTTCAATTCTTTTTCTTTCTCTTCTAAGTCATTTCTTGTGCTCTTCCTCTTCGATTTTCGTACAATTACATCGGGTTGGCTGACTTGAGATGCTGGTACATCATTTACCTCTTGAACGGGCGATTTAATTACTTCTATTGAATAACTTTGCGGGTCCTCAGATAGCTCGTGCGTTGTTTTTTCGTCCGAAATTTCGTCTCCAGATAGCTCGTGCGTTTTTTCTTCGTCCAAGATTTCGCGAAGAACTTCGTTTATATCGTCACCGATTATTTGATTTTTTCGCCCTGAAATGTCAATATTTTCATATTTCATAAATTATTTGATTAAATAACATAAGGGGGAAGAGCCATGTAAACGTGCATTATTTTTCAAGATTTTTTTGTAAAGAAATGGAATACTTTATTGAATCGATATATTAATTTAAAATAATATTAATATTGATATTCATTTTGAAATAATCACCGGGTTTGCAAATTTACATTTCAGATAATTGAACTACTACTGAATAAATCGATTCAGCTCAATAATCAATTAACATATACCAAGAAAAAAAATCGATTTTTACCGACAAAAAAGTAATTTTTCGATTAATTGTAACTCAATTGTTAATTAACAATTGACTTTCATATTTAGAATCGTAAGCTTGCTGTTATTTAATTATTGTTAAAGTCAATTGCTTATTAACAGTTATATTAAATTTTCACTTAGTATCGCCTTGTTGACCGTCTTACAAGCCTGTATAATAATTTCCATGATGAATCCAGACGTGGTTCTTGAAAAATATAATTGTTAATTAGGGTACAAAGAGTGAATTAATTATATGAATGTTAAATTTGTTATCTATCATCCTGTCCTGATAACACTCTCAAGATTGAAGATACCGCATGCACTTATCTTATTTAAACTGCCCACGTAATTGTTATGAAAATCAATTATTAATTAACAGGCAAATGAAATTTTTTGTCAAGTATCGCCTCGTTCAGTCTTACAAACCTATATAAAAATTTTGATGTTGAAACCACACGTGTTTCTCGAGATATATATTTGTTAACTAACGTGAAACGGGTAAATTAATTATATGAATATTAAATATTTTTGAATGCATTATCCTGTCGTATTCAGAATATGAAGACTTCAGCTATCAATTTTCGAACTTTAATTGTCTATAGTTATTTTAAACTCAATTGTTAATTAACGGTTGAATAACATTTTCACTTGCACATAGTCTCACAAGCCCATATGAAAATTTTCATTTTTCAACTATACAATGGATCTTCAGAAATGTAATTGTTAACTAAGGTCCACTAAACTAATTGATAACACGAATGTTATAATTTCTTACACCATCCTGTCCTGTTCACACTTTCAACATTCCACACATGAATTTTACAATTTCAATGCTCCTAGTTCTTATGAAACCCACTTATTAATTAGAAATTGAATACATTTGTTCACTGTAGTATATCAGCTTTTTACTAACTATCACGCTGTCCTATCGAGCCTGGTGAGACAGTGCTTTTCAGAACTCGTGCAGTAATATCATTTAAGCACAAGAAACTCATAAGAAATCAATAGCGTAGTGGTAGAGTGTCGGTCGGTTAGGGAGGTCGTTAGGTAGGTCTCAGGTAAAATCTCAGGTAGGCTCAAAATTAATTTCGACGAAAAAACGTCCGGACTACGAAGCCGGAAACACTCGTAAAAAAAAATAATCTTCAAATCTTTAATTTTTTTTTTAAATGATTAATTTAGTATCGAAAGTGCTGGATTCGTTGACTGCGGAGGATCGTGGGTTCAAATCCCGGTCAATGAATTTTTTTTTTTTTTAAGTTCACAGGATTTTTAAAAATAATGGAATAACAGTTTTAAACTCGTTCATCGATCATTCCTAATTGCTAATTTATAAATTATAAAAAGCTATATTTATTATGGGGGCAATCTCGGGCCAGAATTAAATGCAATATATAAATGATTTATATTAAATATAAAGTACATATATTTAATAAATACTTCAAATCTATGTGGCACATATAAATAATTTATGATAAATACAAAATAAAAATATTTAATATATATCTCAGATATATATTGTGATGGGCGAACGGGTTAAATGAAGTTGAAATGAAGTTAGACTTGGGATATTTTAGATTGGTAGTTTATTGGCATGTTGGTATAATTCGGGAGTGCACGTCCGAACTGATAGAAGGTTAATGATGAACTGCAGTGCTAATGAGGTGAAGGAAGGAGAGGACTTAATGAAAGTGGAGGGGATGTCGTCAAGACAGAGGAACAAGGCCCGTGGGACCAAGGGCAAACTGGAGCTAAGGTGCTGACGGTTGTGAGATTGACCGGAAAGGAGTATTAGGTTTAGCTGATATGTAAGGTTTAAGCGTGCGAGTGGACTGGTAGCGAGAGTGAAGTTGATGAGCTGGCGTGGGAAAGGAAAAGAGTTTTTTAGGCTATAGGACGGGGCCGTTACACTCCCCCTCTTACAAAACGATGCTCCGCATCGTGATATACAATAATTCGTTTACAATAATATTTTAGTGTTCTGATTTTATATAATGAAAAATTGATTCTATATAATAAAATGAGAAAGAACGTGTGTGTTATATTTTCGTAAATGGTTTTGTTTGTGTGTATGTATTTTGTGTTTCTTCTGTCAGGTGGCTTCAATCTGTTGGTTTGACCATTATGTCGTGTGAATTTTTGCTTCCTTGTCCATTGGCTTGTATCGAATCTGTGGGGATGCTTGTCTGTTTCGACTATGAATTCTCTTGAATTTTTCCTAAGTGCTGAGATCTGAAACTGACTGAGTTCATTAGCTTTCGTGTTAGTGGTAAGTGGTTTGTTATATTGGAAGGGTATGGTCTGTAAGGTATCCGTAAGAGTAATCATATGTATTGCGCAAAAATATTTGACTATAAGATAATTCATGATTCCTTTGTGCTTTTGTTTCCTTCAGGGTTAAAATTTTTCTGTTTAATTGGTTATGATATATCCGATTTTTCGATTGTCGTTGCTTTTCGTTTATTTGATTGATGATTATCCTGAAACAGTCTAAATTCTGATTAGCTTTAAGGTTAGTAGGAGGAAAGGTGTGTTAGGCTGGATTTGGACGGTTTGATTATGTTGGTCCTTGCGACGACTGAGCGATACACCTTGTTTACATGGTTAATGTTTAGATTTATTTGTCATTTTGATTTCATGAAATATCTGTAGCTATCTTTTATAAAAAAATGTGTATGCGTATCAATTAAAATAATAGTGCTTCTTTTTTTTTTTTTTTTTTTTTTTTTTAATAAAAATTATATGTATATTAGTTATTACTGTTTTCGTTTTAGATTGACATGTCGGTTTTAACTGTAAAATGCCTGAATTTTCTATTGTTTCGATTTGTGCTTCGTGGTTATCGCAGATGATGAATAGGCTTTTGATCTTAGGTGGTACGTATAGGTGCCATTTTAAAAAAATCTTCGAAGTTTTCAGTAATACCTTCTATGGTATTGATTGTTTAGTGAACGCAAATCGCAAGGCTGGTATAATTAATAGTGTGTTGAATCTAACGTTGGATTTTTACGATATAAATTTATAACATAATAAATGCTAGTATAATTAATAGTGTGCTAAATCTAACAGTAGAATTCTTATAACGTAAATTATTATTTTTTTTTTTTGTGAAATCTGTTAATTTCGTCAAAGTCGCTATATCGAATACGTGTTTTGCATCTAATGGTGTTGAAATTCTGTGCTTGATGATGATTTCGTGATAGCTTCTGCGCTGCGTAAGATTGTTTTCGCTGGCGGTAACAATTGTAGGTGTATTTGTCTGGAGTTTACAAAAAGGATTGCATTGTTTAGTGTTTCTGTGTCGATTTCTAATTCCATAAGGGCTTCTTCGATTTCTGTCATAAAGGGTATGGTTCTTTGTTTGTGTCGTGTAACTTGTGCGTCGTCTCGAAGTTCGAGCAGAGCGAGGTTAATGTTTCACATTTCCTTGTTTATTGTTTATGCTAAAGATTTAGCTTGTTTGTGTGTTGTGTCAAAACCTGCTTTTAAAATGTGTGTAGTTATAGGCTATTTCTGTTAATTCTAGTGAGTTTGTTTGCGAGTGTCCCTATTTGTGTACTTATTCTAGTTGTGTCATCGATGTCATTTCTCTAATCCTTATTTATTAATGTTTCCGATGAAATAGAGTAATGTGTGTCTTTTTTTTGTTAGTGTTTCTTTGCGAAAATATCTTGAAGTTTCGTTGCCGTTGATGTTCTTCGCTTTGTACGACTCGTGTACCGACGTTGTTGGTTGCATTTTGTTTTGTATGTGTTGTTCTGCATGGTACCTTATGTCGATGTCAAGCTCTCGGGGTCGCTGTCGGTTAGAAATGGCATTTCCAGATGTATGGGACTTTCCTGTGTTTTTTTTTTCAAATGGTGTTTTTTTTTTTTTTTTTTGGTCTTCTCGGTCCACGTTTGGCAACTAGTGGTGGTGATTAGGAAAATGGTTTTTTTTTCCAAGGTCTGCCAGGTTTGCGTTTTATAACCGCCGTCGATAGTTGAGATAGAGGTCTTTTCCGTGATCTGCCTGGTCCGCGTTTAGTGATTGGTGATGGTGCTGGGACCGCTTGTATTTCTGGTGGAGATCGGAAGGTTGGTTCGATGTCCTCATAACTGGCCTGTTTCGACGTACTTAGTTTAAATTCCCATGAAGAAGTTGGACGTGTGGAGTACGATGTTGTAGGTTCCGATTGGAGTTGTTTTTCCACATGAGTTGGTAATGTCCGTTGCTCTTCTTCCTGCAGGTTCCGAGATGATGATGGTGACCTGAAGTTGGGTTGCGCGTCCGGTTTTTTCGCACGTTTTCCGTCGCTTTTGTCTGATGTTGGTGACCTAAAGTTTGGGACAACCTCCAGTTCCGCAGACTTTTCCTCTTTCGTTGCCATTTCATTTTCCATTTCGTTTGCCATTTCGTTATATGTGTCATTGTTTCTCCCGACTCCGGGTCCTCCGTGAGTATTGTGAGTAGCAATGTTATCGTCGCATGTGGCTCTGGGTCCTCCAAAGCGGTCACTAGCGTCGATAGGGATCCGGGGTGGCGGCTCGGGGCTCGCATCTTTTACTTTTTGCTGCGTTGAGCTTTTTATTTCTTCTTTTTGTTGCTTCGTTGAGTTTTTTATATTTTCTTCTTTTTGCTGCGTTGAGCTTTTTATATTTTCTTGTCGCTGCGTTGAGCTTTCCATTTCTTCTTTGTCTGTATTTTCGCATAATTTCGTTGTATCCTCTCGTTTCCTAGTTAGTTTGCTTGGTTCGTTTGCCGTTTCTTTGTTTACCGTATCATTTTCCAATTTGTTTTCCTGTGGGTTGTCCTTTGAAATTTGCCGTGTCGGTTCCTGTTCAGTTTTTATGAGTTCGATTGGTTCTTCTGACATTAACGAATCGTAGTTGTCGTCGATTTTTTTATTGATTTTGGGTCGTGCACTCCCTTCGTTTTGTTCCTGATTGTCTGATGTTATTTCTTGGTCTGATTCTGTGTCAATGTCTTCCGATTCTTCAACTTTTCCTGGTAGTAATATTATCTTGTTCCGTGCTGGATTACCAGAGGACTGGTCCGATGATGATGATCGAATACGTTTGTTGAATTCTTGCGATATTCTTGACCTTTTTGTTTCGTTTTCTGATTTCTCCGATGATTGTTCTCGGGGTCTGATATGGAGAATTTTGACTGGATTTCGTGATAGCGTATTTTGTATTTCGAGATTTTTCTCGTTTATTGGTCTGGTGTTGAGCGCTCTTGTGATTCGCTTCGCGTCGCGCTGTCCCGCGAAGTCGGACTCGAGTTTTTTGATTGCTGAATTTCGGCTACGGCTTTTGTGAGTTCGCGAATTTGGTCCTCAAGTCTTTCCGTACTTTCGCTACGTCGTTTTTGTGACTTATCGTTAGAGTATCTGTCGCAAGAATTATCTCGAGATCTGTTTCCCGAGTTAATGTAATAATTATATGAGTCGTAATTGTGATGATAATTTTGGTATCTTCCGCGGTCGTGGTCGCGATACCTATCTCGTGAATTGTCTCTGTAATAATTTTGCTGTCTATCGCGCGAATCGCTGCGATATCTATGATCGGAATATTGTCTGTTGCATGAATTGTCACGGTACCTATTTTGAAAATTTCGTCGCCTGTCATTTGAATCTTCGCGATATCTGTTTTGAAAATCCCTTTCTCTGTCGTTTGAGTCGTTGCGATATCTATTTCGAAAACTTTGTTGGTGGTCGCGCGAATCGCTGCGGTACTCGTTTTGAAAATTTAGTGTGTTCTGGTAGAATGAATCTCTAAATCTTCTGCTCCGGTTTTCTCTTAATTCCTTTATGGTGAAGCATTCTGCAGTGGAATGACTGTTCGTTTGGTGATATTCGCAATATGTTTGTGTTATTTCCTGTCGTGTTTTGACGAAATGTGCTTTCGCTGGCTCGGATTTTTCTATGTGGGTATTTTTGTGAGTTATTCGATTAAGATTTACTGTTCTCCGTTTCAAAAGTTCTTGTTCGATATTACCTGCTTCTTTTATGGCTTGTTCAAGGGACTGAATGTTTTGATTAATCAAAAAATTACCTATTTTGTCGAAAAGGCCTCTAACGAAGGCTCGTGTTACCGATCTTCTTAGTTCCGCTATTCTATTCTTGAGGTATTCTTTTTCGCTTTCCTGAGTGTAACATTCCTCTAATCTTTCTGTTATTCGTTTTAAAATTACTCGTGTTCGTGTTGCGTATTCTGGTACTAGCTCATTATAATTTTGTGAAATTGTTTTTAATTCTAATTCGAGATCAAGTAATTCGATTGGGGCACTAAAATTGTCTCTAAGATCGTTAAGAAATTCTATAATTGTTTCATGTGTTTTTGTTTCTGCGAAATCGAGCGCGGTTCCGTTTAATTTGTATTGTAACATGATAAGTAATTTCGCGTGTTCATTTTCGGGTAATATTTTGATTGCTCTTTTGCATGCTTTGATAAAGTGGTCGACAGGTATGTTTTTGCCATCGAATATGGGGATTGGGTTATATACATCGCGAAAGGTGACGCCACTGTTTGACATATCGTCTGAATTTGTGTTCTCGGTATTTAAATTTAAAAAAAAATGAATTTGTTGAATTTAGTCGTAAGCTCTTACGCCACTATGGTCATGTTGGATTAATTTTTGTAAACGAGCGTTTTTTTTTTTTTTTTTTTTTTTTAATTTATTTTTTTTTCAAATTTTATTTTACGATTTTTCCTTTTTTTTTTTTTTTTTTTTTCAATTGATAGAAAATGGAGAGAGAAAAAAAATTTTGAGAACGGGAAAAATAAATAAATTCGTTGAGTTTATTAAATTTGTTCAATTAATTTGGATGGAGAAAAAAAATGAAAAATTCAAATGGAATATCTATATTTTGCCTAACGTTGAAATAAAGAGATCGAGTTGATGGAGTAACTGAGTCGCTCAAGAATACGCATGTAATAAGCCGTATCGGTCATGTGTCACAAGGACTCGCAGAAGCATAAAATTCTTTCGCTTATTTTGTACAAAATTTTATATTATAATAGATTTTGAAATATTTAATGGTACTTACATTACCGCGATGAGAAGAATGGCGATTTTCATATGGTTTTCGAGATTTCCGTGAGCGATATTTTCTCTTTCTTCCTTCCTTCCTTCCTTCCTTCTTTTCGATTATTTCCTTTTGTATATTTCTTAAATTCGGTCTCGATGGTGTGTATTGTTGAATGTGTGTTGCTTTAATCTTCTTGTTTTTCCGAGTCAGGTTTTTTTTTTTCACTTTCACAGTTATATTATTTCCTTTGTATTTTTGAATGTCGTTGAATATATCGTTGTTCGCTTGTATTGTCTTTGATTTTTTTTTTGCTTTTCGGGTCAGATTTTTTCACTTCCACGTTCACTTTCGTATGTTTTTTATTAATTCCTCGACATTTTTTTTTCAGTATTATTTTTTTTTTTTTAAATTTGGTTGTGCGCGTGTTGATGGATCGAACTTCTGACACCAATTTGTGATGGGCGAACGGGTTAAATGAAGTTGAAATGAAGTTAGACTTGGGATATTTTAGATTGGTAGTTTATTGGCATGTTGGTATAATTCGGGAGTGCACGTCCGAACTGATAGAAGGTTAATGATGAACTGCAGTGCTAATGAGGTGAAGGAAGGAGAGGACTTAATGAAAGTGGAGGGGATGTCGTCAAGACAGAGGAACAAGGCCCGTGGGACCAAGGGCAAACTGGAGCTAAGGTGCTGACGGTTGTGAGATTGACCGGAAAGGAGTATTAGGTTTAGCTGATATGTAAGGTTTAAGCGTGCGAGTGGACTGGTAGCGAGAGTGAAGTTGATGAGCTGGCGTGGGAAAGGAAAAGAGTTTTTTAGGCTATAGGACGGGGCCGTTACAATATTGGATATATAAAAAAATCCATAATTCTTTTGAACCAATTTATATCAGAAATATATTTTTTTATATATCTATCATATATGTATACATATATTAAGCGGCAGAAAGTTCGATATCTCTCATATATTTTGGATATATAATTCATACATAATATACATCCATTATATATCTCACATACTCATTCCATGCATTGATAAATATATTTTTAATATACTTTATTTCCGTGGGAGTAATCACGTTTGTATTTTATATGGGGTTGGTTTTAATGTATGCCATAATTTTGTCACATGAGAATTGAAATCAGAATCTTGCGCTCAAAGAGGTGACACGTCTTCATGAAAAATAAACAGAAAACCACAACATCAACACTTTTATTTTATTTGATTAAAACCAATACGACTTCCAAATACAATAGATGTTTCCGTTGTTAACGCCGTGAACGTACTGGCCGTTGATGATAACGTTGAAGTCACGGAAGCGGTCAGGGGTGATCTGGATGACCCACCCACCGAAATTGATAATATGGATTCAACCGAAACTATTGCAGGTACAGTAAAGGCAAAATGAGCATCTACTAACAAAGTTAAAGTAAACCCCCGACATTTCGATCGATCGCGTTCAATGTTTCGACGACAAAATTGTGGTCCTCGTCACATTTCAAATAAAAAACAGACCGGAAAAAGAGGTTTTTTCACAGTACTTTTCATCACTTCACAAACTAATGTAATTACCGAAATTTCGATCTAGGACATTTTTAATTATGCGATAAATTCAAAATTAATATATAAATAAATTGATTGGATTTTTTTCCATCCTATGATTGAGAAACCTACATAATATTACTGTTTTATATCATTTTACGTCTAAACCGTCTAATGCGTCTAAACCGTTCTATTTGGAAACTGTTAGCATCACATTATTATTTTTCATCGCCTTATGATGATAAGAAAAGTATTGGTTTCGGTCGAAAAGTGACTTTTGCTAATTTCAACGAATCTTTGCCGTTTCGACCCTCTAGAATTCGAGAAACAGGTTTTTAAAAAGATGTCTGCCTGTCTGTCCGACAAACTCGCCGAATGATCTCGAAAACGGCTCGATGGAAAAATTTGAAATTTTCAGGGCTTTACAAGCGAAGAACGGGAATGAAAAATTGCCATATCCCGTTTAATTCTGACGTTCGCTTCTAGCGGAAAAAAAATAATCTTTCAATTTTTTTGACACAATTTACACTTTTTTCTTCTTCAAAAAGAGAGATTGTTTTCCCGCGAGTCCAAAACAGTGATATTAGGTAGGTTCTCAATCATAGGATAGGGAAAAAATTCAATTTATTTTTATGAGTAGTAATTTTGAATTTATAGCATAATTAAAAACGGCTAGATCGAAATTGCAATAATGAAATTGATCTCCATAAGGTGATGAAAATTAATGTAAAAAAAAAATTGTTTTTTCCGCCTTGTTTCTAATGCATCAGCTGTTCATTATGAACTGCCGCAAGGCGCTCAAAGTGCATTCGAAATAAACCCCGTTTACGATGTGTGTAGAATAATATGAGCTATTGGATAGATCCTATAGCATCACTTGAAAAACACGTTTTCTGACCGAAAATGTATATTTTACATGCGCCTCAATACTTTATCATTCTGTCGATCTTCAATCTTCAAATTAGATCGTTTTATTCGTTTTTATTCACAACTGTTGGCTTCAGAGTGGGATGGGAATGTGACCTCCTTCAGCTGCATTTTATTTCTGTGGATAATACTCGTTTTTTCTGACTGTCTGTATCTGATTCACTTTTTTCCCAAGTGTTTGACTGTTAAAGATAAAGCATGGAGGCTAAAAATGAAAGAGATTAGGAACCCAAAAACGAGTATTATTCACAGAGCACCATTTAATTAAATGCAGCTCCCGTGAGGTTCAAAGCAATCATAAAGTATTGAGGCACAGGAACAACAGCTGTTTTTGGTCAACCAACGTAATTTTACAGTTTATATGGAAGACCCGCCGTAATCTCACTTCAACGCACCTTTGACGAGAAGAAGCAATTCCATAGACCGTCCACGTCTGCTCCCACAGCAGATCCACTCTACCAAATCGGGAGACCATCCGCCTCTTGGCCCCGAGCCAAGCCCAGTAAATTATCTGCGACTGTCAATAAGCATACAGCCACATTGAATATCACAGATACAATTGCAGAGCGTAAAAAAATTAAGAACAGCTACGACCAGGGAACCCATAGTGAAAAAATAAAAATTTTAGAGGAGAAGGCGGTCTTTCTGGATACCGGGAAAGAAATTAAGAAAATTGATCTAGCCATGAAGAAAATGGAGAAGGAGACTTTGGAGGTGATCTCCCGCAAAAAAATTGAAATTCTGGACACCGAGGCTAAGATAAAATTAGAGGAACTGGAAATGAAAAGAGTTGAAAGGACAACCGAAGAGTTTGAGTACAAAAATAAAATGAGCGAATATAAATCGATTCGTGATGAATAAATCTATCGACTGCTGATCATTGATAAAAACCTTTGTTGAATTATTTAAATTTAAGTATAAGCATTGCATCGTAAAACGATTTGACACCATTAATAGTATTTCAACTAAGTAATTATTTTTCGCACACTTCGAGTTGGAAGAATTTCTAAAAGGGAAATTTCCCTCGCACCTTGATACGCACATATCTCGTCTTTATTAATTTTTGAAATTAATGTAGTTGTCGAAGGTGTATACCGTAAATTACATACTTTGTTCGAAATTATTGCGAAAACTGTGCATTTCTGTAATACACCACCTGGATAATTTCTTGATTAAATTAACATTTTTTCACTCACTTTTCCTATGTATGTATACTAGAGTGTCCGTAAAAAAAATTTTTTTTATGTAGCCCACGAAAAGTTCCTAAACTTCATGAAAGTAATGAATATCACCTTTTCACCCGACTGCGATAAAATGACCGTATTTCGCACCTGAAACGCGGGTCGAAAGTCATCAATTCCTGACCAGAGGGAAGAAAAGTAGATTTCCGGGCAAAAAAGTAAATTTCCGGGCAAAAAGTAATGTTCCGGGCAAAAAAGTTAATTTCCGGGCAAAAAAGTTAATTTACATCGTATTTTTTCTGTTTAGAATATTTTTCACTTCTTACAAATATCTAATTCATTGAAAATAGCAATAATGATTGTCATATTATGTTTTCAGTCGATAAAACGAAAAATTTGTAGATAGACAAAAATTGACGTGTTATTTCGCTAAGAGAAATGAAAATAATTTAAACTCCGGATATGTCTTGAGTGGGGGGGCTTCGCCCCCCCGAACCCCCCCACGAGGGCTCCGCCCCTCGACCCCGCCAGGGGCTCCGCCCCTGGACCCCGCTGTCACGCACAGTGGTCTGTCAAAGTAGGGTTTGTGTGGGATCTGTTGGAACGCACTTCCCTTATGCGAAGCGATTTGAGCATACCTTCGGTGTTGTTTTTCGTATTTTTTGGTCATTTTATCGTAGTCGGGTGAAAAGAAGTATATGCCACACGGGAGGAGCGGATTTTTACTTCGTGCTCGTGCTGCCCTCGCTTCGCTCGGGCAGCAAACCTCGCACTCGGCAAAAATCACGCACTTTCCTCCCTAGTAGCATAATGTACTATTTTTGCCCTTGAAATGTCGGTAACACGTGCCGAAACAACGATTAAGGTCGTAAAACTGTAGATTGAATGATCAATTGAAATAGGTCGATCTGGAATTCGGACCAAATGAAAGAATTCAACTTTTTAAGAGGGGATTCCAGCCGGTGAAAGATATTCGTTTTCATAACACTTCTATTGAAACTACGAGTTTCGGTCCCTGTAGAGCAGAGCAAAACGGCGAGTTCCAGTCCGAGGGTTGAAACACCAAAAATTTTACCCCTAGGGCTGGAAAACGAAAAGTTTCAACCGTAGGGCTGAAAATAACGTTCTTACTTAGTTCGAGGGACATTTTCCGTGTCTACTCACCGTTGTTCGGAACTTAGAACATAAAGTACTCGGAAAGAGATAAAGCGATTGAGGCGACGTGGTAAAACGGCGGAAGGTAGGTTGAAGAGCAAATGCAATTCATAGTTCAGCTGGTAGCAGCATTCCGACAACAATTCCGAAGTGTATATAAAAAGGATATCATAAAACCGTTTTAAATGTGTAAGATGATAATGTACCGTTAAAATTCATTCATAAAATTCAAAAATTGATGTAATCTATTTCATTGTGATGTGAAATGTGGACTGGTCCCCTTCGGAAATTTTTGAATCGACTGTTTTCCCTCTAGCAATTTAAATTATATTTATAATGAAGAAGCTGGGCGTCTGCCCATTACAGATCCATACAGATCAATGATTTCAAAAACTTTCAAATCATTGAACACATAGAAGTTTGCGAGCGATGTTGAAAAAAGTTCAATTTTTTCATTTTGTCCGAATTCCAGATCCACCTATTTCAATTGATCATTCAATCTACAGTTTTCCGACCTTAATCGTTTTTTGGCACGTGTTACCGACATTTCAAGGCCAAAACAAGGTGATATTCTTCACTTTCATGAAGTTTAGGACCTTTTCGTGGGGTACATAAAAATTTTTTTTTTTACGGACACTAACGTATACATTTTGCCCTAAGTTTAAATTACGCTTCGTCGTCTTTCAGATACACAAATTAATTGTCATAATTTTTTTTTCTTTTTACGATTCCTGGTTCGTACGTTTACCGTTGACGGGAACACCTTCCATTGACGAATTCAAAAACGACGGAATGAAAAAAAAAAAAAATACCACAAATAATTTTTATACGCATTTTTTTGCGTAAATGAATGAATGAATCAAATTATTACGATTTCGAAGGTTTCGTAATTTGGCGCAGAAATCATTTTCATCAGGAAAAACAGCAAATTTCGTGCAAAGTTCAATTAGTCATGATACTAAACAATACGGTAAAAATTGCAATTTCAAATTATTTCTGCCAAACAATAACGCTCAAAAATAAAGACCATCGTTAAATTGTCAATCAGCAATCGTCTAACGGCTATTGGTATAACTTACTTGAAAACCGCATTCACAAGAGCAGTTCTCAAAACATGCCCCTGGTTAATTTCGTAATTTTCTGTTTGAATCGAATCATTGTTCACTGGCACATCTGCGTTATTCTCATAATCCGATAATACATCCTTTTCAGCGATGGCAATAGTGTGTAACACTGCGGCCACTACAATAGCCGCAAGCGTTGTCTGACGGGTATTCCTCAGAGCAAGAGTCATTGCGGGAAATCTTCGTTTTCATACGCCAAACGTTCTTTCGATAGTATTTCGCGTACGAACTTGGGCTTCGTTATAATGAGTCTGTTCAGCCGAACTAAACGTTGAGCAGAAAGGCTCATCACAAATGGCGGCTTGTAATCACTGACTACTGTAGCCGCCATTTGTGATGAGCCTTTCTGCTCAACGTTTAGTTCAGCTAAACACACCCAATGTTCTTCTGCACGGGTGGCAGGATTCAGAATCAGTGTCAACATGTAATTTGTGCATCTATACGTGCTATCGCCCAAAAGAAAATAATCATTCAGCTTCGATGCGTACGCGTAGCATTGAGGCGTTGAATACCGTACTGTCATGGGTAGATCCTGGCCCACGCGCATCAATGTTTAGAAATCTCAAATCGGTATCACACACTCCTTGAACGTTATACGAAAAGTGGCCCTTCCGGTTACGATATAATTCTGCGTTCTCACCTCCTGGCGATTGTATTTTAACGTAGGTCCCGTCCACACAACCGATTGTAGAGGGAAATCTATGAATTGCACGGAATTTGTTCTTTGCTGCAGCAATTTCCTCTTCATTCCTCGGCATGTATATGTACTGGTCTTTCAATCCCGCAATTACAGGAAGCACTTTTTTAACGGACCGGCATACCGTCGATTTGTGAATACGCATATCATCACCGATGAAAATTTGAATGCCCCATTTGCCAGAAATCTAGGTGTCATGAGTATTTGATTTAAAGGAGAGATAGGCATACTGCGAAGAGTAATGTGTTCCAGTTGAGGACATATAGTCTCCAGTAAATTTTGAACTGTGTCGTTACTTAATCGAAATCTATCGACGAATTCCGCTTCCGAATACATTTCGTAGGGACAGTGTCTTACGCGATATACTCGTGGCATGCGAGGCGGGATGGGCTCCTCTTCCACAACATCCATAACTTTTTCACTCGAGCTCGCAGATAAAGCCTCAGAAGAAGACGACGACAAAGAAGATGATACGAAGAAGAATAACGATGACGTGAATGACACTGTTGAAGCGTCCGAATCCATTTCCCGTACTAAGTTATTATACTGAAAAATTTTGCATAATACATGAGTGAGATTCATGCAACGCCTCTTTTTTTGTCTCAATAAACTCAATTTTGGTCGATGTACACGCTATTTTTTGGTGATATTTATCGAATTATCAATACCAGGAATATTAAATATATTACTTACCTACTTGTAGTTACTTACTTGTACTTACTTATCTAGTTATGTAACTACTTAACTACTTACTACTTAACTACTTAACTCCTTAACTACTTATGTAGTTACTTACCTACTTGTACTTACTTATCTACTTGTAGATTATAGGTCAATTCACTTTACTCTGTGTCGGCTATGTGAGCAACACCAAAATATTACCAAAGCTTGTAGGTATCAAATACGCGCGGCAATTGTCAATCGCGTGAACATCGGCACAGACGTGCTGCCTTCCGACGAATTCATGTCTGCGAAAAATCTGAGCGCTGCCCGTAGGTTAAGGGGGGGGGGGGGGGGGGGGTAAGGTTTGACAACTTTTTTTCATTAAAAAAATTTTTTTTTTCTGAAAATGAAACATCTGACGAATATTGTATTGAATTTTCAAGTCATTCGGAGCAAAACTAACGAAGTTACAGTAGGTTGAATGACCGTACCTCTAACTTAGTTTTGCGCGCCTTTTAGCGCGCAAGCCTTTTTTAGTATAGCCTTTTAGACTAAAGAAGGCAGAGTTCCACGTAGACAGGAGCAAAAAGATGCCTTAGATAACGTGGATGATAGTGATGCACTGTATGGACCCGGCATCGATGATGACATGTAGGTATTTTATAAGATAATCTAGTTTTTTTCAAGATATTTTCATTTTTTCAGTGTACAAAACTTTAAATCGATTTTCTGAAACATGTAATTTTTGAAGTCGCTGACCAGCCTACAAAAAAAACTATACTGAACCGATCGTTTTGAAATTTTGTACACATATTCTACATATAAATAGCTCCTTAGTTACGGCAAGTTTTTTAAAATTTTTTAATTATTGTTAATTTTACAATAACAAATAGGTCGATTTTTTCGTCAAAAATCGTCATTTTGGCTTCAAAATGGTGCTAAAAACTGAAAAATTGAAAAGTTAAAAAAAAATCGACCGGACTGGAGAGATGAAGTAATAAACTAAAGAAAGCATTTTGTTTTTTTTTGGTTTCACATGATCCAGTGATGCTGTAGGCTGGTCACCGCACAAAAACTTTTTTTCGAGGCGCCTGCGGAGATCTACAATAAATCCGTTATTTCTGTCTATTTTTGAACAAAATTTTTTAAAAATATGCTTCAAATTTTGTACTTTTATATAATAATATGTAAAATAAACCTTCAGTAACAATTTTTTCTAAAAAAATTCATGAAAAAGGTCTTTTTTCGACGAAACAAACCTCCTCCCCCCCCCCCCCCCCCCCCCCCCCGCCCCTAAAATAAATCAGGCAATGATATTTGCTATCAATTGTTTTGAAGTGAGAGATCCCGGAATAAATTTATCCGAGGAATAACTTTATCGGAGGGATAAACTACTTTCGTGCAACCGGGCATAATTGACGCACGATGCGAATAGAGATCTTATTAATCCGCGACGTGAATAAGGATCTTATTGATGAACGTCGCGAATAAGGATCTGATTCCTGAATCGCGTGAATAAGGACCTTCGTCTTAGGAGGCAGCGTCGTAGCGATTCACCTTCTTTATCAGAAAACTGATTACCTTGAAACTTTCGTTTTGGCCGTCTAGTTGCACGCTTATGTTCTGTTCTAGGTGTTTTCGGATACATTGCCACGAAAAACAACTTCTGCACCAACCAAAATTCGAAACACGACTAGCCTTAGGCAAGTGAATAAGACCTTTCCCAAGCATTAGTATACACACAGAGAATTATACACATAAATACCATCCCAGTAAACACAGTAATATTGCAGCAATGTAACGGCAACATAACCGAATATTACAAGTAATATTACCTGGATGTTACATGTAAATTGCATGTAACTTGCCATTTCCGACTCAGCAATATAACATGTTACATAATGTGTTATATACCCGGTATGTGATAGTTATGTTGCAAGGTAATGTAACAAAATTCATAAAAGTTATATAAATGCAATATTCTAAAATAATATGATGAAATAAAAGATTATTATTAAATAATCTTTTTATTTCATCATCTTATTTTGTCATTTTTATAGGTTATAGAAGAGTCCCTACTGACTTGTCGAACGGACTTTCTAACGGTTAGAATTCCTTGCAGTTTGAATTTGTGAAAATTCTGCGGTCTTTCTAACCGAATTTCTAACTGCTACCCGTGATCTTACCCAAGTTAGAATGGCGGTTAGAAAGACGGTTATAATTTTCAGTTCCATCTGCTACCAAAATCCAACCCACTTCTAACCGCTTTTTCTAACTACTACCCGTGATTTACTGAAGTTAGAAAAGGGGTTAGAAAAGCGGTTAGACATTCAAATTCCAACATCTGTCAACACCTAACCGGCTTTCTAACTACCACCCGTGATTTACTCAGGTTAGAAAGACGGTTAGAAGTTAGAAATAGAACCTCAGCGGTGATTTCACGTACCTGGAACGGTGGTCGCCAATTAAAGATGCGTGTACCTGTAATTAGTATTTTGATGTAGATATTACAGAGTCGATGGGGCGATACACAGTACCGCAAAATCGTAGTTTTATTTATTACAATTTTTTGGTTGCGCAACATTCGCGCAATACCGATGTTCACGCAATACAATGTTTTTTTTTTTATCACAATATATATATATCATCAAATGTAACGAACATCGCTCTTATGATAATACATTTTACTAATTATAATTTTTTCCCTTATAATTGGTTTTTTTGTTTTGTATTGTTATTATAGTACGCGAGATTACAATACCGAAAATCAAATCTTAGTACGAAATATTTTTTCCCCGGTTTCTTCGTATACGGTGTACGTTTATAAATATTTTTTACGCTTTTTTTCGTTGTATTAAAATATGACTTGTTTTTAAACTTACAATTGCATTTGCGGCTATACTTATAGCGCTTTCCACTGGGGAACTCAGTGCAGATTTTTACATGCGAGTGAGTGAGGCAGAGATGCACTGAGTACATATGTGTCTCACTTACTCTCATCCGAAAAACTTGAGTCGGTGCGCACTCGGTGCACCAGTGAAAAGCGCTATTATTCTCATGTACCTTGAAGGGCAATAATTTTCAAATAATTGTAACAAATTTAAATTGACGGAAAATCTTAAATGACAATCGAATCCTTGAGAGATACCCAAAGCTCATGACATTATTATTAATATTATTATTAGTGTACCCAAATTTTTTAAAATTGTTTCTCAATTGACGTAAAATTATTTTCATTAACTCTAATTATCATGCTATCCCATTTTTGTTGCGAGGTGTTTCGGAAAAATGTGAACAGCTGTAGCCGAGCAATATACATTTTTCACTCTTTTTCAGAACCGAACAAGAACACGTTGTAAACAGTAAACCTGTAAACATATTATGTCTGATGCACTGGACTGAACTTTTAAGGTTATGGCAGTAACCATGATGTAAGCAGGAGCTGTAGCAATGAACAGGATATATTTACAATAACAAAAAACGTATCATTTTCATGTAGCAGCATGTATTATGTGGGATTGTATTTAAAACTTGCGTGCTATAAAAAAAACCACATTTTATTTTATATTTTTAAAATTCGCGGCATTATAGACAGTCTTCAGCGCCGCCTAACGGTGGGTAAACATCGACCCCATTGCATTCCTTCAATCTTAACGGTAGAAATATATTTAAATTGATATAAGAATAAAAAATAGGGTATTCTTTTCCGTCCATAGGAAAAAAATGCAGTCGCGATTTTGAACTATGGTAACTACACGCATGACTACACTTCTATTTTTAGGTTTTACATTCTCGTTCGAAGTTAAGTGCGATTATCCGCTGTGCGTCGTAATTACATAGTTCATTCTTTGTCTGGATAAATAGACCATCATCCGATATTATACCGGTACTCGCTAGTAATTTATTAATTGATTTTCCGCCAACTGTAAAACAAATACATTTGTCAATGACTATCAATGAATCTATTATTCATTCGCGGAATTGGGAGTTTGAATGAAATTTTTTTATTTCGTAATGTTGTAGTTTAGGAAAAATATTTAGGACGTATTTTTTATTTTTTTATTTGAATCAATATTGCCATTAATATAACAAATTAAAGACTATAACATTATAACGTCACACATGTTACGCTACATCTCAAAATCCGTGAAATCAAATTGCCTATAACTCTATAACATGTGTATCTGTCATTTTTAACGAAAAATAAGAAATACATCCTCATTATTTTTACTTACTCTGCATTATGCGCCCCAATTATTGAAAAAAAAATTTCATTAAAACTCCCAATTGTAAAACAAATGTTATATATTACTGCAGAACTTTTTGTTTTGACATTTTTCCTTTAATTTCGAGTATTCCCATGATGGCTGGTCCTTTAGTTGTTTGTAAATGTACAGTTCCATCAATTTTTCATCGTTGAACCTGAAAATTCGTCGTAATTCTTAATATTTGGCGATGTTAACAACATTTTTTTTGTATTTATATTACGCACTGGTATATTTGACGACTGACGGTTTCCCGAGGTAATATTTTTATCATATATTTGTCGAATAAAAACTCCATGAATTCCAGTCCTTCCGACTGCAGGGAACTTTTTAATATTTCAGTTTTCAGCTCCGCGGGAATTATTTTCTTATCCCCCCCGTAACGTTTGTAGAGATTGAAAATAGTGCGATATTCGTAACGCCATTGGACGATACGCACTTTTCCTAAATACAAAACAAAACAATGTTTCCTTGATTGATAGTTTATGCTCAGTCATTTTATGATAGATATACTTTTTTTTGTACCGTCGATGCGAAGAGAGCAATCCGGCGAAAATTTTTTATTTATCTCGTCAATGGTGTAGTTAGTTTTCGATACGAGCTCATTGGCTGTGTACAAATCTTCAGGAGGAATGTCACAATCGTTCTTCTTTCCATTATACGTACTCGATTCAAACAATTCGAGTAATTTCCCCAAATTATATTTAGCGGGTGGAGTCTTGATTTTTTTTCCATCTGGTTCCCCCGGTACACGTATTTCTCGTTCATGTATCGGTAAAAAGTCTTGTCCGTCGTTCTCCGGTACACGTCTTCGTTTCTTCGACGATACAGAGGCAGTTTCGTGGTGATGAAGCTTAAAGGTTTCCGAACTTTGGCCTTCTTCTCCTTCTTCATTTCCCTCATTGGAATCCCGAGAGAATTGTATATATTTTTGCGTCTTAGACCGAGCATACACTCGATCCGTCTTTAACTTGGACGATATCCACGCTCGCATTGTTGCAACATTTTGTACATCATCCCTGGGCAACTTGATTATTCCTTGCATTACCATACAGGTGTCTATGCATGTGCAGAAAACATTTTTACAATGGTAATGATTTTTTTGTGACGATTAATGTTTTCTCTGTTCTTGCACGTTTATTTGATTTACTCACGTATCAAATCGTTGATCTCGTCTTTTGTTATTAGCCGATAAGACGGATTTTTATTTTTTGATGTGTCCAACGTAAGACGCAGACGTTCCTCCGGTGACCAAAACGCACTGATCAAGTGATTCGCTCTTTTCTTCATTGTACCCGCATCTGCAGCGTTCAAGAATTTGCCACATTCGAATTTTATTCTTCCATCTATAACAATCTGTGGAAAAACCAACAAAATTATTCGGTGATTTGTTTTTCCACTGACAATTTCTCTAAAAATATGTACAATTGTTTTTTAGAAATTGTCAACATTGTAAATGGAAAATAAATATTGTAACCAAAATTTCTAGTTGTTCAAATTTTCATCCTTTTGTGGTACAATCGGTCGATATATTTTCCACTTAATTGTTTGTAATTGTCTTCAAATGTAGTTGGTCGACCAAGTGTTATCGTTGCAAGTCCAAGTGCAAGTGCCACGGTAACACTCGGTCTATCAACTTCATTTGAACACAACTACAAACAATTAAGTGGAAAATATATCGACCGATTGTACTACAAAAGGATGAAAATTTGAGCAACTAGAAATTTTGGTTGCAATATTCATTTTTCATTTACAATTTTGACATATAGTCATATAGTGTCTATTCTATTACTTAATAGAATGGATACTATATGACTTTGGTCTGATCTAATCTGGGAGTAATTAATATTTATACAGTCGCAGTAAATTGCAATTACCTTTCCATCATCGTCGGGCAACGGTATTTCAAATTTCGGTTCGGTAGAAGCATTATCGGCTTCTTTTTTATTTCGAGGGACAAGTTTCGTGCGATCGATTAACTTTATCACTTTCTTGAATCCTTTTGCAATGAACAATTTTAATTCGTCATAATTATCTGCGGATTTCCTCTTTATCGAAGCATTTCTTGAGTTTCGTTTTCCAAGAGTTCGGTCATTATACAATGTTTTTTGCGACTCATTATCAGAGGTGCTGCTCGTTTGTAGGTCGCCCTTAACGGTAGCTCGTTTCTTTTTTTTTTCTTTTCATTTCCATCTTACCGGTACCTCCGACACTTTTATCCTGGGAAAGAATTTATTTTTCCTTTAACTTGAACATGTTGACTTTAATTTTTTTTTTTCAAATTTACCATCTCAGATTCAGTAGTGGACCCTGACGCTGGTGCTATCGATTCCTCGTCGGATCCGGTATCCTTTATCGCTAGTCTACTAATCACCTATTACGAACGAGCAAAAATATGGATTAATAAAACAACCAAGATTTTCATGCTACAGATACGATGCATACAGACCGATTCTGAAGAGCTACGATTGGGCGAGTTTACAGAACTCCTGGGCGTCGAAGAACGGCTGTATTCACCGAATGACGGTGCCTCGCTAAATGTCATGGCAAGCGATTCGCTTTTATCAAGGTCAATTTTTCTCGACGGAATGGTCGCTCCTCTTCGCGGTGTTGATTCCTATTGGTTGATATTATACAAAAATTACAAACTAGTAATTCACGTTTAACGCACTATGCGCAATGCGTCACGGTTTCCATACTATGAGAAGTGTGCCATCGTAATTCAATTAAACTTACGCTCCCAGATGGTTCACATTGAGCGGTACCATGTAATACAATTTGCCCAAGGACATCGCCTTGTTCTTTGGGCGATACTACGTTCGCTGCTGGCTTTATCAAAACGCTGCTCACGACTCTCGGCTTCATCTTTCCGCCCGATTTTCCCTATTGGTGAAGAAAATTGGAAATTTACCAATCAGTAACAATGGCCGACAGCCACCTATACCAAAAAAGTTTCTACCATTCCATACCAGTTATTGTCTTCAATAATGTCACTTACCATGGTACAAGAACCTTTTTTTCCATCGTTTGGTGGTTTCTCAATCTCTTCCGTATGTATTAGATTCCCCTTGTCATCATCGACATGATTTTCAATTGTCATCGCTGTGTTTCTTATTGATTCGCATGTACTATTCTCCGGCAACTCTTTTTCAACATTCGCATTCTCCTACATGTTCACCAGTATGAAAATGTTTACTTTTCCGGAATAAGAATGAATCGGTGGTGTCTCTTAATTTCCCTACTCGTTAACAATCCACACACAACGCTACTCGATTTTCCATCGTTGTATCCTGGCTGTACCATAGTGGTACAGCCAGGTCCCCCCCCCCCCTCCCCCGGTCCCCCAGGTCCCACCGGTTCCCCAGGTCCCCCCGGTTCCTCTCGTCTTAGAGGTTCCCCAGGTTCCTACCAAACGGTAGATAGAATGGGATCTTGCAATTACTGTACCTACTTTATAAGCGTGAAACCATTTTGACGGGCAAAAATGGGTTTTTGAGAATTTTTTTTTACTTCGTATCGTACGTTTACGAGTTACAACACTTTTTCATCACACACGCGAGATTAAAGACGATACTGGAATTATTTGGCCCATGTTCTATTCTCATAAAATCATCGCTCGCTCCAAAGTCCAAAAGATCGCAGGAATTCATTTTATCTACTGTCCTCGTTATTACGATGTTTGGTTGCCAAAACTTTGCAGCGCATAGAAAATATTTGAAATAATTTCAGATTTTTCAGCAGTATTTTTTACACTTACCGTTATATACGGCGCTGCATGGCAGCTTATTGTTCGTAGCTTCAGTAACAACAAAGCGATCCTTTGTCGATATTTCCGATTCTATCTCCACGCACTCTTCTACGCGGTCCTCGATCGTTTTTTCATTAGCCACCGGTACATCGAGTGGAATATCACATTCCAACGATTTTTGTACAGTTTCCTGCTAAAAAATATATCATTATTGTCGTATTTTTTGTTCAATATGACAAAGTCGCAAAATTGAGTTTTCATTATCATTATCGGGCTCCTTTATATTTGTAGAAAAGTTTTGACTGGCCTAAAAACGTTCATTACACAGATTCGATTTTTTGAGCCCTGTAACGGCTCGCTTTGGACTCAAACATTTTTTTTTATATTAATAAATGCTACATATAAAACGGTCCTCGATATATTACCTCTATTTCGTACATGCGAGACAGTTTTGACAGTTAAAAATGCGTCTTTGTATTTTTTTTTCGGCTCCGTACCGGATGTTTGCGAGCTGAAGTATTTAACTATTCAGCGCATACAAAATATTTAAAAATAATTTCACATTTTTTCCCAAGTACTTTTTTGGACACTTACCGGTACGGCGGTGCATGACAACGTGTCGTCGGTCGTTTCAGAAGCAACAACGGGATCCTCTGTTGTTTTTGACGATTTCATCTCCACGTTTTCTTCTACGTGGTTCTCAATAGTTTTTCCATTGGGTACCACTGATACATCGGGTGGAATCTCACCGTCTGGCGATTCTGGTAATGTTTGCTGCAAACAAAATATACAATCATCGTAGTGTCCGTTTTTTGCTTGATGCAAACTTCGGCTTCGATTAAAGTTCTGAGCTTACTTTTAAAGTTGTAGCATCATCGTCGCCCGGTACCACAGGTATCGCAAGATCAATGTCATCTTGTACTGTCTGGATAAAATTTTTGATCGCTTTTTTTCGTTTTTTCTGCAAGAACAGTTATGTGCCGTTCAATAAATAGCGGCTCAATACTTATGTACCGATATTCAACATTATCCCCATCGTAGCGCCCACTTTCAAGTACAAAATTATGCACTTACATGGACATCAGGGAATTCGTTAGCGCAATCGGATTGTACAACATCGTCGGAACATGCAGTCTTTGCCGTGGTCTTTTTTTTTTTTCGCTGTATACCACATCAGGAGTATCCGTTCTCTTTGGCTTTTTCTTACGACAACCTCGCCCACCATCGCCAGCTGTATCTTCTGCCCATGCATCTTCGGCCGTTTCTTATTGTTATGTAATGGTAATATGATATTACTTTCAAAAGTTACACGGACTGCATTTATTCTATACAGAGGGCATACATTTAATTTACCGCATAACAAGGTTTTGCAACGCGGGCGAACAACTTTTCAAGTTATGTTTATTCTGTCGAAAAAAAAATCTCAACTCACTGCCCAATTTGAGAATGATGACTGCCTCGTATTCATTACGGACGATTCCGCCAGTGATTATTTTTTCGCAAATTCTCAAAGTTTGCTTGGAACCCATTCCTGCAGTACGAACTAAATAATCTTCATCGCAAGGAATATCCCATTTCTTATTTTTATCGTTGTGCCGTTTGATTTCGCTAATGGGACATACTTTTTGCGTCTTCGATTTCGAGAGCAAAACGCGACAGTATTCCATTTTCATATGCTGATACTTTTGATACATTCGATATTAAATTCCATCTATAATATCCAATTTTTATTCGTATTAATGATTCGAAAAATAATAATAATAACTATTATTATTGATTATAGTAATAACAATAATTGTTATAATAATAATAATAATCATGGTTCATAATTCGTATTCAAATTTCATAAGAAAAACCAAAAAATTCCCCCTTGGAATGAATTTCATTCTTTTTTTTGCAATAACTCTCGTTATTGTCATTCGGTCTCGAATATTTATCCTCCTAGTCCAGTCAAAATCGTCCTGAAATCGACTTTTCGAGCCGAGTGGCTAATTTTTGGATATAAGTTGCATGAGACCCTCCCAAAAGTAGGTGTGAAGTGCCAAAGTTCTCACCTCCCGGGGTCGGGTGGAAAAGCGTCAAACTACCCCCTTAGAACTCGATTTTTGCCCTTAACTCGTAAACGACGAAAGTTAAGGAAAAAAGTTTACAATAAAAGTTGTAGAGCGTAAAATTTTACTCCAATAATGTTGCATCACTTTTACCCCTAATCCTAATATTTAAGATTTTACAGCTGTGCAAAGATGAAAATCTTAAAAAATTCATAAAAAATCGAAAAATTATTATTTTTCAACGTTTCTTGTATCAAAAAATCGAAAAAAATATCACCTTTTTTTTAAACTAAAAAAAAATTTCCACTCATTGGTTTACGAGTTATAACAATTTTAAAAATCCACATCGTTAATTTCGCGAAAAAAAATTTTTTTTCCGCCATAATTTTTGTTGCAAAATTTCGAATAAAAAAGTCTTTGACGACTTTCTCCTAACTATTGCGCCCTTCGAGTTACAAAAAAATTCAACCCCTGTAATTTTTCGAGTTCCATGCCGCTGGCTTATAGAGAGGGACAGACAAACATATATCCGTTTCGCTTTTACTCATTGCAGGGTTGGGAGCGCTGGCGCGCATGCGCCTCCGTATACGCTCCATAAGTGAGAATGAAACGGGAAACATTTTTTTCTCTCTCTCTCTTTCTCTCTCTACTTGCGTAGTTTCGGTTTCGCTATGAGGGCGAATTAGAATGAAACAGAAATCACAGCGACGCGCACTCGCCTCTTTCTATTAAAACGGTGTTTCTACGTTGGCGTTTTTTGTTTATTTTTTTGACGCACTTTTAAAATATTGATGTTTCAAAAGTTGAAAAAAATTATTTTCAAAATTTTGAAAAATTAAAAATGTCAGCCATAGTTTATTGTAGAGAAAAATAAAAGGAAAATGTCTTAGTAAATTTTTTTTTCCCATATTTTGATGGTAAAAAAAATTTTTACCAAGTAATTTTATTTATCATCTTTTTTCTACAATAAGCAATCATTGACATTTTTAATTTTTCAAAATTTTGAAAATAATTTTTTTACCTTAAAAAAAAAATAGAAATTATTCTGTGCCCGTTCTGTAACTGCGATAAAAATACGTTTTTTTATTCCTGGATTTTATGGAAAAATTTTCAGAATTTTAAACCTGCGCCAAATTTATTATTACTCAAAAGTTATGGGAAAAAAAATTATTTTATGGGGTAAAACAAATGATAAAAATCTGAAAAAATTATCTTCTTTTTTAACCAAAATATGCCTAAAAAAATTTCGTTAACTGCATATCCGAGGTCAGGCCGATGACCACGTGAATTGACGTGGAATGTCTCATAGATATTTATATTAGGGTGGCGTTAAAAAGAAAAAAAAAAAAAAAATTCGACACGCGTGAAAATCATACCAGAACGATAAGCTTTATAATCACCGGCCACCCAAACAAATATTTTCATTTTTTTGCTACACGTTATGCATCAATTCTGTGATATGAGGTATAATAATTCTATATGTATACATTATAGCGACATAAATATCCACAGAATAATCTATGAAATAATAACATATTGAATAAAACTAGACTTGCGCGAATTTCGGTATTATGAGTCGCTATTTTTGAAACGGCAACTTGTAAAATAAAAATAAAATTTTAGTGCTTGCTGCAATAATGAAACTAAAAATATTTAGTCTTTTGGAGCGGTTGGGTTATAGAGATTATAGAGTTTTTCAGGGAAGGTTGCTAGAAATAACTTTATACGAATCTTTTTTTTTAGAGCGAGATGTAGAACGATATTTTTATTAGAAAATATAACGCGTGTACAATGGTCGAATATACTATACGGAAGTGACGTGTTCACGCTTCGTCACTCGCTTCATACTAAAGAGAAAGAGCGCCTCTCTCGCCACGCGATCGAAACAATATGGCTCTCGTGTCTTCGTTCGGCGCACGCAAGCGCGGGAAAATACGAATGCGATAAACTCATTCTCTCAACAGAGATGTTTTAAGTTCAGCTTGGAAAGTCAAATCGAAACTACGCAACAGTAGAGAGAGAGAGAGAGAGAGAGAGAGAGAGAGAAAACGGGAAACATTTTTTCTCTCTCTCTCTCTCTCTCTCTCTCTCTCTCTCTCTCTCTCTCTCTCTCTCTCTCTCTCTCTCTCTCTACTGTTGCGTAGTTTCGGTTTGACTTTCCAAGCTGAACTTAAGGATGTTCTTCTACTACTTTGAAGTCAATTCAGAGTATATTTTCGAAACCTTTAAGAAATACGTGAAAAATACTTTTCATCTACTAGCTAATTAATATCATGATTTATTCATGTTTCAAGTGAGAATTATTCAAATTTTTCTGTGAAATCTATCAAAAAAGTATTAAAACGTGCCGTTTATGTGTCTAATTTGACAGCAAGCTGTAAAATTTTATTTTTATTTTAAAAGTTGCCGTTTCAAAAATAGCGACTCATAATACCGAAATTCGCGCAAGTCTAATTTTATTCAATATATTATTTCATAGATTATTCTGTGGATATTTATGTCTCTATAATGTATACATATATAATTATTATACCTCATATCACAGAATTGATGCATAACGTGTAGCAAAAAAATGAGAATATTTGTTTGGGTGGCCGGTGATTATAAAGCTTATCGTTCTGGTATGATTTTCACGCGTGTCGAATTTTTTTTTTTTTCTTTTTAGGGCCACCCTAATATAAATATCTATGAGACATTCCACGTCAATTCACGTGGTCATCGGCCTGATCTCGGATATGCAGTTAACGAAATTTTTTTAGGCATATTTTGGTTAAAAAAGAAGATAATTTTTTTCAGATTTTTATCATTTGTTTTACCCCATAAAATAATTTTTTTTCCCATAACTTTTGAGTAATAATAAATTTGGCCCAGGTTTAAAATTCTGAAAATTTTTCCATAAAATCCAGGAATAAAAAAACGTATTTTTATCGCAGTTACAGAAGGGGCACAGAATAATTTCTATTTTTTTTTAAGGTAAAAAAATTATTTTCAAAATTTTGAAAAATTAAAAATGTCAATGATTGCTTATTGTAGAAAAAAGATGATAAATAAAATTACTTGGTAAAAATTTTTTTTACCATCAAAATATGGGAAAAAAAAAATTTTACTAAGACATTTTCCTTTTATTTTTCTCTACAATAAACTATGGCTGACATTTTTAATTTTTCAAAATTTTGAAAATAATTTTTTCAAAAATTTTTTTCAACTTTTGAAACATCAATATTTTAAAAGTGCCTCAAAAAAATAAACAAAAATCGCCAACGTAGAAACACCGTTTTAATAGAAAGAGGCGAGTGCGCGTCGCTGTGATTTCTGTTTCATTCTAATTCGCCCTCATAGCGAAACCGAAACTACGCAAGTAGAGAGAGAGAGAGAGAGAGAGAGAGAGAAAAAATGTTTCCCGTTTCATTCTCACTTATGGAGCGTATATGGAGGCGCATGCGCGCCAGCGCTCCCAACCCTGCAATGAGTAAAAGCGGAACGGATATATGTTTGTCTGTCCCTCTCTATAAGCCAGCGGCGTGGAACTCGAAAAATTACAGGGGTTGAATTTTTTTGTAACTCGGAGGGCGCAATAGTTAGGAGAAAGTCGTCAAAGACTTTTTTGTTCGAAATTTTGCAACAAAAATTATGGCGGAAAAAAAAATTTTTTACGCGAAATTAACGATATGAAAATTTTTAAAATTGTTATAACTCGTAAACCAATGAGTGGAAATTTTTTTTTTTAGTTTGAAAAAAGGTGATATTTTTTTCGATTTTTTGATACAAGAAACGTTGAAAAATAATAATTTTTCGATTTTTCATGAATTTTTTAAGATTTTCATCTTTGCACAGCTGTAAAATCTTAAATATTAGGATTAGGGGTAAAAGTGATGCAACATTATTGACGTAAAATTTTACGCTCTACAACTTTTATTGTAAACTTTTTTCCTTAACTTTCGTCGTTTACGAGTTAAGGGCAAAAATCGAGTTCTAAGGGGGTAGTTTGACGCTTTTCCACCCGACCCCGGGAGGTGAGAACTTTGGCACTTCACACCTACTTTTGGGAGGGTCTCATGCAACTTATATCAAAAAATTAGCCACTCGGCTCGAAAAGTCGATTCCAGGACGATTTTGACTGGACTATATACTCCAGTAAGGCGTCGTTGAGCCACACGAACAATACTTATAGCGGTAAAACCAAGTGAAACGCGTTAAAAAAAACGAGTTCGAACATAAGGATATAAGGAGGGCAAAATAAAAAAAAAAGTAAAAAGAAAAAAAAAGAAACGGTAGAACGACGACGAGAAGCCGAAAGTTATTTCTAGTTATTCGAAGATTTTGGAGGACAAACATTTCGACATTATTCTCTCCATATACACGCTCGCATTAGCATATAGGACGCTACATATTGTTCGAATAAGTATAATCGTGTTATTGTACCGCGCGTTTGGACGATTTTTTTTCTTCTATGTTTATGTCGTTACGGTCTTTATTCGTCGACGTTTTTTATTTTTTTCTTACAGTACAAAAATCTTGTTTGATGAGATACGTAGATACGTAGCGCTATACGCACGCACACATTAGGGTGATGCAAATAAAATCGATATTTTTTTTGTTTTGATTGGGGTTGATAGCTGTTAGTCTCGCTGTTAGTACTTGTCAGAAAAGTAACATTCCCAAAATTTGAGCTTTTAAAAAAAAAATTAAAGGTCGCTCAAATGACTTTTTTATTTCTTTTTTCGATCGTGGCTGACAATCACGATTTAAAAATTTCGATTTTTGCGTTTTTCAAAAAAAAAATATTAGTACCTGATGAAGCAGTGGTTCTCCCAAAATTTGGGTTCTTAAAAAAAAAAAAAAAATTGATGCCCGGGCAGGTGACACTGAACTTTTTCATTTTTCAATTCTGGCTGAAAATCATGATATGGATTTTTTAATTTTTTGGTGTCACGACAAGAGATATCACTACTTAATAAAAAGTGAGGCTCCCAAAATTTGGGTGCTAGAAAAAAAAGTTAGAGGTGGTGCAAGCGATTTTTTTTATTTTGATAATCCATTCTCATTAAAATTTATGATATAGAAATGTCGATTATTCGCTGTTGTAACAAAAAATGTTGGTACCCGATGAAATAGTTCTACCACAATTTCGGTTCTTGTAGAAAATTTAACAAGTCTCGCAGGCAACCTTTAAAAAATTTTTTTGTTTGATTATCATGATGGTTTTTGTTAAAAATTATGATGTAACCGATTTCAAACAGAGAAAACAATTTAAAAAATACGATACGAAATATTATGTATTCTAATAAATATGGCATAAATTTGTCAGAAAAGTATAATAACTTTTTTAATATAAAACTACAATATAGAATACTAGCAGAAATACCCGGCGTTGTCCAGGTTATATTTTTTCATTCATCGTTAAAATTGAATTACTTGGAAGATTCTTATAAAGAAAAAATATCGCATTTACAGAAAAGGGAGCATCCATAAATTACGTCATCAAAGTTCGTGGGTTTTTCACCCTCTCCCAACGCAATTCTAGTATATCACATATCAAAATCGAAATTTCTGTACTAAAAATTTCAGCTAAAAATAAAAAAAAAAAAATGTAATTGCCTTCGCGGCTATTAATTTTTTCTTTCAGGACTCAAATTTAGGGTGAATCACTGCTTCATCAAATACCTATATTTTTTGTTGTGACACAGAAAAATCGAAATTTGTGTATCATGCATGATTGATAGTCAAAATAGAAAAAAAAATTAAAGTCATTTGAGCGACCTCTAAAAATTTTTTTTCAAAGCTCAAATTTGGGGAGAGTTACTTTCTTGACAATTACAAACAGCTATCAAACCCAATCGAAAAAAAAATATATCGATTTTATTTGCATCACCCTAGCACACACACACAGTGATACACGCGCGCGCGCGCGCACACACACACACACACACACACACACACACACACACACACACACACACACACACACACACACACACACACACACACACACACACACACACACACACACACACACACACACACACACACACACACACACACACACACACACACACACACACACACACACACACACACACACACACACACACACACACACACACACACACACACACACACACTTCACACATCTCACAGAATATAATAAAAAGAATGCACTAAAATTAAAAGAAATGATAGGTAATAGTACTTACCGCCAATGTTATAATTTTTCCAAAAATATAGCTTATTCCGATGTATCCCAATATCAAATTTCGAGAAAATGCGGTCACTGATGTGTGTTATCACGAGAGCGAGAAACAAATTACGATAATGCCGGCCGGCGCGACGACACACGTGTGCTGCGCTGATTTCGTCGTTTCGCGTATTTTTATTCTTCTTCTTTGTTCCTCGAAAATACGCGCGCGGCTATGAGGTCTATCACGTATAGTATATAGCGAGTAGGCACGCGAGAAAATGCACACACTTGTTGCGCGAAAGATACAATTTTTTTTTTATTTTTTTTTTTTTACTAAAAACGACGAGTTTTTAGGCAAGCGGGAGGCAGTACCGGCAAGAGAGGTGATGCGATATATGACACCACTGTGATTCGCGTTGCTTTTATAATTTCAAGCTGGCAACACTACATGCATACATAGAAATATATATTGTCGTTAGGGATATAAAAAAGTTATTGGTAATTCATATGTTCTGAACAGAAATATCTATCCACAAAAACCTTATAGATCGCTCGCCGACTGCTGATATTTATTGCGTATTATAATTCTCAAAATTTCACACGAAAAAGAAACAATTCTCTCTCGTGGAATAACGAATCGCGGCCGCGCGGTGTATAATATATTATTAACCGAGAAATCGTATGAAGAAGAAAACCAAATCGAACATGAATAAGGAGCAAACAAAAAATTAAAAATAAAAAGAAAAATATAAACGAATATATAAAGTGCATATGCAATATATTATTTTATTGTAAAACTTGGACTATAGGTGGTCTCCCTTGTCTCGTGCGCGCGCGTACATCGTGTACTGGATACTGGCGATTCTGGCTGCATTCGACTTGGGCGCTTCTACTCTGCTATGAATAACTATATAAGTATATAAGCAGTGTAATAATTATAAAATAACCGTTGGACTGACTGATGGAATTTTCCATGCCATGAGGAGAGGCAATCCCAGGCCAGGTTTTACCCTTGGGTATTTTACCGCCATAAAGAGCGCACATTTAATCAATGAAAATCACCATGGATGGGAAGGTAGCAAGGAAGAAAAAGGGCCTCGCGGCTGTGACGTCGACAGCGTTGGGTTTTTCTAATCCCTACCGGCCCAACAATCGAAAAAGAATAGAAACGGATTGAAATTTTTCAATACGATCTATTCCGATTTCTTTATCCGACAATTCGAATAAAAACGAATTTGAAGAAGGACGATTCGAATATGATGAAATAGAAACGAATAAGAAAAAAATTTTGGTAATACTCTTCAATCCGACTATCGTGGCCCGGCTTATCCAATCTCATACCCAGGTCAAATTAACATAATATAGTTTATTATCTATAAATTATAAATTAAGAATGATCGATGAATGCATTCAATAGTGTTATTCCATTATTTTTAAAAATCCTGTAAATTTTTGAAAAAAAAGTCACTGTCCGGGATTCGGACGCACTGTCCTTCAATTGGCGAATTCAGTACTTTAGATCCTCAAATAATCATATTGTTTTTTTAACGATTATTTCCCTGCTCCGTAGTCTGGACGTTATTCCGTCGAAATTAATTTTTTTCCTACCTGAGATTTTAACTGAGAACTACCTAACGACCTACCTAACAACTGACACGCTGCCACTACGCTATTGATTCTTTAGGACTTTCTTGTATTTAAATGGTATTAGTCTATGAGTTCAAATGAAAAAGCGCTGTCTTACCGGGTTGGACATAACAGCGTGATATATTCAGTAAAAAGCTGATATTTAGGCAATATTAAATAATTATATATTTATGTATTATAGTAGTAGTAAGTTTTATTTGCATCGCCTTTTCGGCTTTTTACAACACTCTCATACACTATTACATCACTCTTACACTGGGCCCACTTTATAGTTTTTCTGTTCATTTACGGAACTATTATTCTCTGTTGATTTTTGCAACCTCATTGCTATTGGCCTAGTGTATTTGGGAAAACCTACAATTTTAGGTGGGTTTCGAACCGCCGAGCTCGCAGAAAGAGCATCTGGAAAAATCCATTGGTTGCCGGCCGCGAGATCGAACCCTGGCCACCTGCGTGGCAGTCTAGAGTCGGACCAACTGGGCCACTGCTCGCTCCCTTTATGTATTATAAATATATATAAATATCATTATAAAAATAATAAAACATAATAAATATTATAAAAAAATTATAAATATTATTAAAAAATTATTATTATTACAATAAAAAGTAAAAAATAATACAAAAAATAAACAAATAGGGAGAGCAGTGGCTTAGTGGGTGAGGCTCTGGGTTCGCACACACTGGACCCGGGTTCGAGCCTCGCGGCCGACACCGATGGAATTTATTTTATGTGTTTAATCTGCAATCCCGGTGGTTCGGCCCAAAAACCCAAACAAAAAACAAAACAAAAAAAAAATGCCCAAAAACACCTTTGTATGATGGGTGGATAGTCGAGGTGTGGCTTTGGGAGACTCCGGACCTGTATCGGCGGAAGGTTTTCTGCAATTTTCCTCCGTCCTTGGCGAATGCGATACAGGGTAAAATAGTAAAGGAGCGATGCGGCATGCGGCTGCAGACGTATGATCGCGAGAGGAGGAGTAGGTGGTGATAGTAAAAATCCCCCAGAGAGGGTGTGCAAGTAAAACTCGACATTATTATTTATTACAAAAAATAAACAAAAAATGTAATAATAATATTTAAAATTTTTTTTAAATATTAGTGTTATATTTTTTTGTTTATTTTTTGTATTATTTTTTATTTTTTCTTATTATAAAAAAATTTTCGTTCTATAATATACATATATTATAGGTATATATGTATATGATATGTATACGACTATGATAGACTATGATAGACAATAGACGTATATTATACGTATATTGAGTGCATATTGTGGTGCTCTGATGCAGTGAAAGATTTTGATATACTTATATTATACAATAAGCATTTGACATCAAATTATATACATATATTATATTATGTTATATATTAATATATTGTTAATATAATATATTAATATTATATTATATTATATATTATATACGTACATTGGACGTGTGTTTTTCAACAATATCTCCGTGGATCTTTGTACATCTCATATACGTATAATATTCGTTCATTATCTTTCGTTTGTAATTCCCGGATCTGAAATAGTTCTGCAAATGAACAGAAAAACTATGTGCCCAGAGTATGAAGGGAGCCTTTAGCCCGATAGGGCAAGGCAGGTCCCCCCACCAAGTACCAAGTATATTTTATAACACTTTATTTACATTATATGTATACTATATAAATACATTATAACACAAAGATCGCGCGCAATAAGTTTTGCGCGCGATCCGAATTGAGACCATGAACCTATATATATATATATATATATAATATGGACTCCGTCTACCGTCCTCAACGTGATGGCAGCAGAACTGAGAGAGACAGAAAATAGAGGGGCTATGTTCTATCTCTCTTTGCGAAGACTATAGTTAGAGTGAACCAGACAAGTTATTATGGAGTTTTTAGAATTTTGGATCCATCATATTGGATTTACCACATTCAATTTTGTAATTTCTTCACAAACCGACATGGTTATACTAAATAAAGGGTTGAAGACGCGACCACCACCATCCCTTGAGTAGCTCCTAACATACAACTGATCAAGTGTTCTCTGGCGTGTCAAATACATGATATGAATTACCAATGTTCATGAACAGTCGATAGCGTAGTGGGTAGGGTGTTAGGAAGATAGGTAGGATAAGTAGGTAGGTCGCAGGTTCGAGTCCCCGTCGAAGCAGAATAAAATTCAATCGAGAAATCCGTGTAGGATTTTTTTTTTTTTTTTTCCAGTGTAACTCTTCTATGACCTATGACAACGACAAAATGCGCGTGGAACCGTTTTTCCAGTAATATATTTCGTATTTATTTATATTTTTTTAAAATATTATTGTGCTGTGAGGGTAAGTTTCACGTATTGTCGACGTCTTATATACGTCATTTGACGTATATTCGACGTTTTATATACGTCAAATATACAGATATTAGTCGGACAAATATACAGATATTAGCCCCCCCCCCCCCCACACAATATAAAAAAAACAGCATTCTCGGTTCACTTGCATTTCCAAATGTATATAATGACTGGACTAAATTAAAATATCGCGTAACAAGACAAGAAAGGCCTACCTGTGTCTTTTCGTGTACCTCACAACAAAGGCCATTCATTTAAAGGTAGCAGTCGACCTTTTAAACACGCGGTTCCTCAATGCTTTTAAACGGTTTATAGCCTGTCGCGGTAAACCATCCGATATGTATTCAGACAATAGCAAGAATTTCGTAGGCGCGAATAACGAATTGAAGGAACTAGATAATTTTTTAAAGGACGAGCAACATCGCTCAACGATCGTGAATTACCTAACGCAAGAATCGATCAAGTGGCATTTCAATCCACCTAATTCACCCCATTTTGGAGGTCTATGGGAAGCCGGTATAAAATTCGATAAAAAGGAAAAAAAAAATTGAATTCAAATGCGGCGGCGAATCTTCCACTCAACCTGAAATTCTAATATTTTGATATAAACTTTTTTTCGACCTAAACTAATTATTTCAGGTGTGGCCCGTTGGAAAATCAAAAAAATTTTATTATAAATTTGGTGAAAAGGAAAAAAAAAATTTTTTAACTCAAATGCGGCGAATATTCTACTCAACTTAAAATTATCATCTTTTGACATACATTTGTTTTCTACCTCAACTAATTATTTCAGGTGTAGCCCGTTGGAAAATCAAAAAATTTTCATTATAAATTCGATGAAAAGGAAAAAAAAAATGTTTAACTCAAATGCGGCGAATTTTCTACTCAACTTAAAATTCTCATCTTTTGACATAAATTTTTGTGTACCTAAACTAATTATTTCAGGTGTAGCCCGTTGGAAAATCGAAAAATTTTCATTATAAATTTGATGAAAAGGAAAAAAAAAAATGTTAACTCAAATGCGACGAATCATCAACTCAACCTAAAATTCTCATCTTTTGACATAAATTTTTTTTCTACCTAAGCTAAGTATTTTTTATTTTTCCATGGTAAAATTTTTTCTGGAGAAATTTTAACCATCGCCATTAGAAAGAGCACACTCGAAACGATCGGAAACAGTGGTTTCCCATTTTTTTTTCTTCTAATTCATCACATGGCGACAATTCAAACTCAGATGCCGAAATTCCGTCCTGCGAGCGTTAATGGGTTTTAATGAAAATATAACCATGTACATGGGTGGGAAAGGTAGCAAGGAAGAAAAAGGGCCTCGCGGCTGTGACGTCGACAGCGTTGGGTTTTTCCAATCCCTACCGGACCACGCATGGAGATACCTGGTATTGCCTCTCACCCTTTCGGGTTCAGTCCAAATGCGAAGTTTTAATGTTAAAGAATTTTCTAAAGCAGACGACAGTCTTGTCGAGTATTTGCCTAGTAATACATCTCTCCTCCGGGGTGAACCAGCACCCTCGGAGTATAGACGCGATTCATTAAGTATGATACGTATCTCTCTTATAATATAATTTGTATCAGTCACTTTGCTTAGCTTAAACAACTGTGTAAACTTTAAAAAGTGACTATTGTGGTCGAAAAGTGGCGTAAAAAAAATTGGAACAAGGTAAGTCGAAAAACGACCTATCATCGTTTAGTGGATAAGTCATGCTTTCAAACAAGCCAAGAAACATAGACATCACCAATTTGTTGGTTGCCTGAAATTATTTTGAACGAAAAACAATATTTTTTACGTGTTAATTAGATGGGAAACCTAAATCCTCCTTGAGAGACCTCTAAACTTCAAGCTTATATAGCGCCCTCCTTGAACGAGTGCCTCTTTAATGTCAAAATCTAAAGTTTTGAGTGGTATAGGAGCGAAGAAAAAAAGAAAAAGTATATTTTCGACACACCCTAGTATATTATATGCTCTGAAATGTTTTTTTTTCTTGTGCGCTATGCTGCGAAAACCTGTAAATTTTTTCCCCGCTCATTAGTCCTCTTCGAAGGCCACATTTTTTATTAGCACCAAGAAGACGTAATTGGACGAAGAATACGGGATGTAAAACGGTATTGGATTCAGAGCAGTCGAGGAATCTGACCTGTGGCTTCGGGCTGTCTTCGAGGCAACCTACTATCCCCTTGTATTCATCGATTGTACATATACTCTCGTAGGTGAGTTCACATTACATATTTCTATCTTTATACGAATTACTTAAAAATTTGTAATGTAATATGAATAGAATATGAAATTTTGAGAAATTTGCAATTTATCTATGAATTATCGTTTCTTGTGGGATTTGTAATTGCTTATGAATAAGTTATCAATTTTTTTGGAATTTGTAATTTAATGCTAATAAATTATGTTTTTTTTTCGAATAAAATTTTTTTTTTTTTCGAATTAAATTATCGTTTCTTTGGCAATGTGCAATTTTTTCCAAATAAAATTACCGAATTCTTAGCATTCCTAATGAATCAAAAATAAATTATCAAATGATTGGAAAATTGTAATTTATTATTAATAAATTGTCATTTCCTATCAAATATATTATTGTCTCGAAATAAATAGATAATTTGTTTGGAATTTGTAAATAAATATTAATAATTACCAAAATGTTTTGAAATTTGTAATTTAATATCAATAAATTAGCTATTCATTTTTGAATTTTTAATTTTTTCCGAAAAAAATGATCATTTCTTTTGGAATCCACAATTTTTTTGAAATAAATTACCAAATTGTTTGAAATTTGTAGTAAAATTAAAATAAATAATCGAATGATTGGAAAATTGCAATTTATTATGCGTAAATTATCTCGTTTCCTATCGAATTTCTAATTGTCTCGAAATATAAATTAACAATTTTTTTGTAATTTATAAATTAGTATAAATAATGTACAAAATGTTTTGAAATTTATAATTAATTGTCTTTAAATTTATCATTCTCTTGGGAATTTGTAATTGTCTATAATAAAATTAACGACTTTCTTGGAATTTGTAACTCAATATTAATAAATTATGTGTTGGTTTTGAAATTGTTATTTTTGCAAATATAAATGATCATTTCCTTCGGAAATTGCAATTTTTTCGAAATCAATTAAAAAATTGTTTAGAATTTGTAACGAAATGGATATGAATTATCAAATGATTGAAAAATTGTAATTTATTATTAATAAATTATCATTTTCTATCTAATTTCTAACTGTCTCGAAAGAAATTATTAATTCGTTTTTAATGTGAAAAATAATATTCATGATGTACAAAATTTTTGGAAATTTGTAATTTATTGTCTTTAAATTTGCATTTCCTTTGGAATTAGTGATTGTTTATAGTTAGTTTTATTCCAAGTATGCACCCTAAGGGTTTTTACATTTATATCTTACATTTACACATCCTCCAACTCTCTTCTTTACATTTATATTTTTCCATTCACTTCTTTCTTTATAATCTTTTCCATTTCTAAAATAAAATCACATACACATATTATGGGTTCTTCCCCTTGCAGGGCACTGTTTATTTTTCTCCTTAACCCTTCACCTGTACTTTCCCCTATCCATTCCTCCACCTCCTCTCTTATCCTTTCTCTAGCTTTGTTTTTTCCTACTTCGCACGTGATAATGTGCTCCACTGTCTCCTCTTGGAGCCAGCATAGCCTACATCTCAAGTCTTTAAAACCTTTATTCTTATCTTTTCCCACGCTACCACATCTTAATCTTGCCCACACTTCCTTCCTTTCTCCACTTATCTGGCCATTTTCCCAATATTTTTCCATTACTATATCCCTCTTCCTAACCTTGTATTCCGCACAGTACCTGGATTTACTAATTCTATTCCAGTCGTTCTGGATTTCCTGGTCCGTCTTGATTTTGACTCCTCGTTTAATTCTTTTCTCCAAATCCCTTACATTGTCATTTCTTATTATTTCCCACATTTCTCCTTCCCCCACCTCTGCCATGGCTGTCTCTAACTCTTTTCCCCATTTTGTTGCGTTCCCGTTCCTGATTCCTCTAACTTCTTCTTTTAAGCACTTTTTTGGCCATCTTTCATCGCTCATTTTCATAACATCCTTCATATAATGTGCTGCTCTTTTCCATAAGTCTATACCAACTCCTCTACATCCCGCTTCTCTTCTCCATATGTAGTCCGGTGTATTTCTTCTCAATCCCATTGCCATTTTTACATACCGTGCCTGCAACTTTTCTATTCGCTCTCTTCTCTTCCATCCCCAAATTTCTACGCCGTACAGCATCCCACTCTTGACTATCGCCTGCATTAACAGCAATCTCCTTTTCAAGCTGCTAATCTTTGCCCTTTTGAAAATTCCCCACGCATTGTTCGTTGCTTTTTTTATTTTCCCCTCTATCAACCGTAAGTGTTTCTCAAAAGTATTTCCTGTTGAAAACCAAACCCCAATATACTTATATTCTTTAACTATTTCTAAATTTTCATTTTTGTACTTCCATGTTTTTTCTCCATTGTTGTTCCCCCCTTTTTTGAAAATCAAAATTTTTGTTTTATTTATATTAAGTGTGAGTTTGTTTTTATCGACATATTTTTCGAATGAACCCAGCATATCCCTTAGTCCATTTCCATCATCTGCTACCATCACGATGTCATCCGCAAACTTCATCGCATATATTTTTTCCCCCGCTATTACCGTTCCCCCTTCCCTTTTCCTTTCCCATATCTCCTGCATATCTTCGATGAACAGGTTGAAGAGCAGGGGGCTTAGAGGGCACCCTTGTCTTACTCCTCTTACTGTTTCAAACCGTTCCGTCATTCCATTTTGTGTGATTACTTCGTTTATTGTCCTTCCGTATATCGTTTCTATAATGTTGAAAAGTCTTCCCCTAACCCCCGCTTTCCTCAGCTTGTCCATCATTAATGCCCTATCCACTGTATCGAAAGCTGCTTTAAAATAAATGAATGCTGAATATAGCTTCCCTCCTTTCCTTTTTAGCTTATTATTTATTAGTGCATTCAAGACGAAGACATGATCTCTTGTCCCTCTCCCACCTCGAAATCCTGCTTGACTTTCTTTCAGTATCCTCCTCCCCTCCAGCCAACACCTTAACCTTCCCGTTACTATTGTGCTAAGTAACTTATACCCTGTGTTCAGTAGTGTTATACCCCTGTAGTTTTGCGCTGATCCCGTTTCTCCCGCTTTGTGTATGGGGAATATTCTTCCTATTTCCCAGCCTTTCCCTATCTCACCATTTTTCCAAAACTCGTTTAAAATTTCCCTCAATTCAGATGAACCTTCCTTAGGTAATGCTTTAAAGAATTCTATAACTATCCCATCTTCACCAGGTGCCTTTCCATTCTTCATCTTTTTCATGGTTTTCTTTATTTCCTCTAGTCCTATCTCTCTATTCACAAAGATTTCGTCGTCACTTTCCTCTCTCACTTCCGCGTTTTCTAGTTCTCTGCGTCTCTCCCCCTCGGTGTTGTTACTGTTCCCCTGTGTTCCCCCGAGTAGATTCCAAAAATGATCCACCCATTCTTTTTTCGTTATCTGTTTGCCTAAATAGCTTCGTTTTGGTTTAAACGGTCTAATTGCTTTCCACATTTCTGTCACGTTCTCGCTGCCCTCTACTTTTTCCCATCTCTTCTCCCAGTATTCTCTGTTTTTTTCCCTCTTTTTTCAACTTTTTTCTCTCCTCTGTCAACTTTCTTTTCTCCAGTTCCCCCTTGTTTTTTATATAATTTTTTAGACTTGTCCATACTACTTTTCTCTGCTCTTTTTCTTCTTTGCTTATTTGTGTTTTTCCGTGATTACCCTTTCCAATCGTTCTGTACATCCCATTTTCTTCAGCCGCAGCTTTAATAATTTCTATTAATTTTTCCCATCTATCTTTTGCGTCTTGTGTTGTTACTACTGTTCTCTTATTCCATTGTCTAACAAACGTACTAGTATATTCTGCCTCCGCCTCTTCCTTCCATGCTAATATTACTAATTTTTCTCGGTTACCCTCATCTTCTGTGTCTCTCTCAATTTCTCGAGTTCTGTTAGCGTTCTTTTTGTCTATGACGAACGTTAATGGCAGATGGTCAGACTCTATTCTTAATTCAACTTTCATTTCTTTTATTAAAAACTCCTTTCCTTCATTTATAATGCCATAGTCTATTACCGATCCCTCATTTCCCTGCTCTCCGATGAAGGTGAAGCCCCCTTCCCGATCCCCCTCGCATCTCCCATTTAGTATTCGGAGCCCGTTCTTCTCGCACAAATCTAACAGTCTTCTACCCTCGATATTTTTAACTTTGTCTCTTGATTTTCTTTCATATTCCCCCCTAATATCTTCCATCCCCTCGCCTTGTTCCTCCCCTACTCGTGCATTTATATCCCCCATAATAAAAATACTTTCTTCCCTCTCTTCAGCTTCTCTAATTACCATCTCCAACTCTTTTTCTAATTTTTTAAACCCACAGTTATTATAGATTGTTATCAACGTCATTTTGTCGTCATTTGCTTCACCACATTTCAATCCTTTAATTATTATTCCCTCTTTCCATTCTTCAAATTCCCCGTTTTCTCCTGAACTTTTCGTTATTCCCACCAGCTGCCCACCACTAGCTCTTCCCCTTCTGTTCGTTTTAATCGCTGGTTTTGTTCGCCACTTATAGTCTCTATCCAGTTCATCCATTAACTTGCATTCGTCTTTTTTTTCTGTCCACGTTTCTTGCAGCGCTATGATATCAAAATTTTTTAACCACTTCCACACTTCCTTAATTTTTTTCGCTCCTGCGATATTCCAACAAATTAGCCTCGTTCTTCCGTCTCTAACCTCCCCCACCCGAGCGTCTCGTTTCACTCCGAAACCCATACCCGAATCTGGGATGGTTGATGTGGCTGATGTTCCTTCCCACCGTCGTTGTCGTGTCGTCTTCCAGTTGCCGTGTGAGCTCGTTCCATCTTCTCCACTGTCCATTCACCCCTAATTTTTGGTACCCGGTACGTACATCGTCACCTTTTCCTCTTAACTCCGTTGCTTTTCCCTCCAACCAACATTGTATTTCGTACTCTCTCCTTGTCAAATCATCCTCTATTTCCACTCCTCCTTTTTTCCAATAACTATTTTTCATTATAGCGATTTTATTTGCCATTGATGCGAGTTCCACCACTACCCCTCTTTTCGTAATTAGCCATCTCCTTATCCCTGGTACAATTCCTGTTTTTTCTCTTATCGTTGTTTCTATGTCTCTCACGATTCCATTGTTGGTCTGTCTTATACCTCGGATTTTGATGTTTCTTTTTCTTCGCTTCCTTTCTTCTTTCTCTTCTTCCCACTCCGTATCTTTCAACTTCCTCGGCGTATTGTCATGCTCTCTGTGCTGCAGCTTACTCCTTTGGTTTTTCTGCCTCTCTTCTTCTTTTGTCGCATTGCCTTCTCTTTCTCTTGTTATGTGTCCCGTCTCTTCTATATCGTTGATGTTCCTTGCTCCGCCAACAGTTTCTTGATTTCTTCTGCTGATAACATTTCCATTTTGGTCTCTCTCGTATCTACCACCTTTCTCTGCATACTTCCGCTTTCTCTCTTCCTCTATCTCGTTTTTCAACCGTTCATTTTCAGCTAGTAGGCCGTTTATTAGACTTTCTTGTTCGGCGCACTTCACTTCCCATTTCGCTTCTACTATCCACATTCTTCCTTGCATTACCCCCAATTCTTCTTCTAATTTTTCCTTTTGCGCCGTACTGTCTTCCTGCGATTGCTTCGCTTTTTTTAATACCTCCTCAACTTCCTGCCTTATCCTTACTTTCCATGAAGTTTCCCATTCTTCCTTCCACTTCTCGAGTACTTCCTGCATATCCTGTATGTCGCTTTTATTTACTTGTTTGCCTTCGCTCGACTTCTGTTTCTGCCTTTTATCGGTTTCCTCATCCTCCGTTTCTCTAAACGCCTCGTTCTGTATTTTATCCCCGCTTCCTTCTTTTTCTTCCTCTCCTTTCTTACTTAATTCTTTTGTCTCGATCACAGCAAGTACGGGGTTGTGATCGTGGTTGTGATCTTGTTCACTTACCATTACCTCATCACTTTTTTTCCCCGCTCCTCTTGGCGATGTTGGTAGTTTACTCCTCGTTCGAAATGGTTCTACTTCCGACGTCACTTGTATCATTACCGGCTCATCTTCCGATGAGTTTGCCTTTTCTGTCTCCCTCGTATTCTGTCTCAGTCTCTGCCAGCAGCGCTCAAGGCTCCTTGTTTGCTGCCCGTCTTTCCTCTTTACCCCAAATGCTCCTATTGGTCGTCCTCGTTTCTTTTTATCGACCGCCGTGTCCGTAGCACTTGGAGGTTTTTCTGTTCTCCGCTCTTCTTCGGTGGCGCTTCCCTCCCTCTTCTCGCTCTTTTTTTTTTCTTTTTTTTTTTTCTCTTAACCTAGCTTTTTATGCTCAATTTATTTTCCGTCACCTTACTTTCCACTGCTTCTCTCCTTCCTGATTTATTATCTCAGTACCTGCTTCCCTATCTCACTTTTCTGGTCCCACACTTATTATTCCGTTTACTTCACTTTTAATCACTTATTTTACTCTTTGTCTATACCCCTCCACGGCAACACGTCTTCTCTCTACCATGCCGTCAGAGGCTCTCGAATCTAGTGATTGTTTATAAAAAAATTACCAAATTTTTGGGAATTCGTAATTAAATGTCAATAAATTAGCTGTTTCTTTTTGACTTTTTAATTTTTTCCGAAATAAGTAATCATTTCCTTTGGAATTTGCAATTTTTTCGAAATAAATTACCGAAATTTTAAGAATTTGTAATTAATTAAAAAGAAATTATCAAGTGATTGGAAATTTGTAATGTGTCATTGATTAATTCTCACTTCATTTGGAATTTGTGATTCTTTCGGCATGAATTACTAATTCCCTTACGGTTTGTTATTTAATAATAATAAAGTATGAAATTATCGAAAATTCGTAATTTATCGTTAAAAAACAATCAATTACTTTGTGTTTTTGTACTTTATTAATAATGAATTTAAATTTTATTACGAAATTTCAATAGTTTCAAAATGAATTACCAACTTTTTTGATATTATAGCATCCGTATAAATAATTTACCACTTCCTTTCGAATTTGTTATTTTTTCGAAATGAATTTGCAATTCCTTTGATATTTTTAATATTTAATCGATAAATTATCAGGCAAAGGAACGGCTTGTGCATCTCCACGCTTGTTTGGAGATGTGCAGCGAAGCACCCACGTAAATCTCATTGTAAAGTAAATACCGTGCTGAGTGTTCAGGGTTTCTTTTTATGTAGCTGGTACCGAAACTGTGAATGAAAGTACCGAAAAGTAAATGAATAATGTTTCATGTACCGAGATTTGGAATGTCGGAGGCTTCGGAGCCATCTCGTTCCCCTAGAGGGCCGTGCCTCATAACCATTAAACGAAGAAGGAAGCGATTGTACCTGTCACACTTGAAGGCGTACCCGGGGGATGTAACTTTCCAACATTTGCGGTTCCCAGCCGAGTTGGAACTCGTAAGTTTGAATTTATCATGAATATATTTTTGGTACTTAATTCGATCGCGATAATTTCAAAAGACTGATGGTTCGAAACTGGCTATATTTTTCCGGTTCAGAATATCTCGTATTATAATTATTCGTCGAAAATGCTGTACAGTAGAGTGCGACAGGCACTACCGAGTTTGTTGATGCCTTAGTATCATCATCACCACGACGAAAAATACTGTGACGAGATTTTTGAACACTGAAAAAAGGTCATAAGCAAGCAGCTTTTCGTATCATAAAGTATTCCCTGGCAGATTTGTCCACGTACTTTTCCACCGTGGATTCACCGCGATTGCCACTGGTGGCATTAGGAAAAAAAGCCACTGTCATGCCACCGTCATATCCACCGTTCATCAATATAACGACAAGCAGTGGCATCACGGTGGCAGCGCAGTGGCAAACTCCGGAATTCTGCAATCGTTTTTGAACGGTGGCATTATAAAAAAAGCCACCGTCATGCCACTGTTATATCCACCGTTCATGAATATAGCAACCATCAGTGGCATCACGGTGGCAGCGCAGTGGCAAACTCCGGAATTCTGCAATAGTTTTTGAACGGTGGCATTATGAAAAAAGCCACCGTCATGCCACTGTTATATCCACCGTTCATGAATATAGCAACGAGCAGTGGCATTACGGTGACAAACTTCGGAATTCTGAAACAGTTTTTTAACGGTGGCGAATATCGGAAATCCGCAATGGTTTTTATAAGTATGACGAAAGGATGTAAGCAAGACAACAGAATCAACCTCCAATGAGGTTGTAGGATGGGTAAAGATATTTTATTATAATTTGAATTATAAGAAGGTTTACATATATTACACAAAAAATGTAAATAGATAATATATTTTATGGTAGAACGAAAATTTTTTAAACTGTTGGCCACCCTCTACAATCGAAGATATCGCTGAAATAAAGGTCTCTGTGCAAACATTCGATCTTATACAATATATAGGGGACACGCGGGACATTTAAAAATTGCATTTTTAGCGTTAAATTCACTTTATCACTGAAAAACGGAAACAGATCATTCAAAAAATTATATTTTTTTTATGTAAAGTGCCTAGATATGTACTCTTTCAAACCCATATTCACGGAACATTAACAAATGTTTCATATGTTTGAAAAAAAAACTCTGAAGATCAATATTTTCACTATTTTTCGATTATCATTAAATATTGATTTTTTTCCTCTAAAACGTTTTTATAGATAGATAGATAGATAGAAGTTTTATTTGCACAACCTTTTTTGGTTTTTTACAAACGTTTTACATTTTACATTATTCCAACATCTCCATTCTTTTCTCATACATTTCCCACTCAACATCCGTCATTCTTCATTCTTTTTACATTTTACATTTCCCTCATCTTTTCCTCCCTCCTCCCACCTCTTTTTTTTCTGTATTTTCCACGTTTCTTTTTGCCCCATAAACCTTTAACGTTTTCCTTTATCTCTTCCTCCCTTCACTCCTTTTCTTTATCGCCGTTTCCGTATCCCTTCCACTTTTCTTTTACCCCCATGCCTTAGCGTTTATTTTCATTGCTATTCCTTTTCCTTCTCTTTCGTCCCTACTTCCTTGGCCTTACGTTCCATTTTTTGTTGCATTTTTTCCTTCTCTGCTTTCACGTTCCTTCCGGTTTTCTTTTTGCCCGAGAAACCTTTAACATTTTCCTTTATCTCTTCCTTCCTTCGCTCCTTCCCTTTAGCTCTGTTTCCACATCCTTTCCTTTCTATTTTCCCCATACCGCCGCCTCGCTCATCGTCGCCGCCATCCACCGCCACCTCTTTCACGGCTTCCACTAGGTCCTTAAGATGTCCTCGCTTCCTCTCTTTCTCTTATGTTTTCCTTCCCAGTCTTCCTCGTTGCTTAATTTCCTCTCTCAAATTTTTCCTCACCAATCCTTATAGATCTTCCTGATCTTCTCCAAAACTTCCATCGTAGATCAGGCTTTCAATATTTCCTCCTAAAACGTTTTTGTATTTCTTGCATCTTTTTTTTCTCGAAAAACTCGGTATTAGTATTGCATAAAATGCAAACATTGCTGAAAAATAAATGTTTTTTTTTAAGTTTGGAATATTATTTATACATACAGAAAACCAATTATACATACAAAATAAAAGGAATATATATACAAAACAAACGGAATCTGCGTGATATGACGAGTTCGACGAGTAAATTATGTATCATATAGATGCCGAATTTCCTTTATTCGCTTATAATTCGTTTATAATTTTAAAATGTTGACGAAATGAAGACAGGGTTAAAAATGTTAAAAATTCTCTCAACAATCTGATGCCGGTACAACATTAAAGGTGCAAAATGGATATAATATTTTTATTGTTTGCGGTGCACTTTGTAAAGAAAAAAAGTACAGTAGAACCTCGATTATTCGAACCCTCATTTCCGAACGATGACTTACTTTATCCAAACGTTGGCGCGAAAGATACATTATTGCTCGCTGCCACCGCCGTGAGCAACAATGTATCTTTGCAAGAATCGCGGGCATGCAACGGCGCATATCGAGCGTGTTGAAATACGCTTTGTTTCATCAAGCGTTGTTAGTCCGCTTACGGATATTTTCGCAAATTTGTTCTAATTTTCGCTAAAAATGAAGAGTTTTAGGAAATACGACGTATCTCAAAAACTGCGGGAGTTCAGAGGAAATGTCAGAAGGGTAAAAAGTTGCGTGGGTTCAGATTAGACCTGCTGTAATTATTCCAGAATATTTCTTCGAAATTGACTTTTTTACGATTTTTGGTCGGAACTCGACTGAGAGAAGTGGTGTAACCCGAGAACTATGGGGCTTGGGATAAAATTTGAAGAGTCAAGAAAAGTTCAATTTATGATTTTGAACTCATTACATTTTTTTCAAATTTTTTAATGGCGATTTTTTCTCCATACGGGCGAGATTTTTTTTTGATTTTTTTATCACAACCCCTACGTCATTTTAACACAAAATTAAATCTCTTACCTTATTCATACGCGTTTTTCGATGAAAAATTAATAAAAAATAGCTCGCCCGCATGGACAAAAAAATCGCCATAAATAAATTTAAAAAAAATGCAGCGAGTTCAAAATCATTAATGAAACTTTTCTTATTTATTCAAATTTTATCCCAAACCCCATACTTCTGGGGTTACACCACTTCTCTCAGTCGAGTTTCGAGTTCTGACCAAAAATAGTAAAAAAATAAATTTCAAGGAAAAATTTTGAAATAATGACAGCAGGTCTATGGTGAACTCACGCAACCTTTTTATCCTCCTAACATTTCCTCTGAACCCCCGCAGTTTTTGAGATACGCCGTATTTCCTAAAACTCTTCGTTTTTATCGAAAATTAGAACAACTTTGTAAAAAAAATAGCACGATACATTGTGAAAAACAAAAATGAAGCTTTTGCTAACCCCTTCAAAGTTGTCATAGAGAAAAATGGAGAAAAATTTTCCCACTACATTGGCAGCCCATTTTCGAAGGCCAAAAAATTGTCAGAAAATGGCCGTTTTAAAGCGCGTGCCAGCTCAAAAAAATCGTAAAGGTTTAGGTTCGGATAATCGAGGTTCTACTGTATGTACAATCTACTTCTTTATTTCTCCATGGTGGCCACTAAAAAGAGTTGGAAAAATTCCCTGACTTTTCCCTGACTTTCCCTGACTAAATTGTATTTTTTCCCTGACCAAAATTCGCACTAATAGTGCCAATTCAAGTATCTAATAAATAAAGATCCTAAACATTGGCAATAAAAAACACGTTCACGATTTGTGTTACGGTGATAGATGTCACGGTACTCATTTATGTGCTTAAGTATATTTATGGACCAGTAAGTATATTTATGTACTTATTTATTTATTTATATATTTATATATTTACTTATTCATTTATTTATTTATTTATTTCACGGATAAAAACCCTTTTACGAGCTTCAACTGATTTTTTTTACAAATCACACTATTTACATGATAAAAAAGAAGTAAACATCAAAACGATACTTCAATCGTTGTTCCCCGATAACAGGATATCCACCCGATATCTTAAAAAAAAAAGTTACGCTCACCGGTTTTCTCAATATTACGCTCAATCTCGTGAACATTATTCGGTCTCCCAAACGTTCGGCAGGGCGATAGCGTGGAGATTGTTCTGGGTGCTGACAATTACTGCCGGTTTTTCAACGTCGTTGGTAACGACAAAGGCGATGTCCGATGAAAACTCAATCATTTGAATGTGCCGCGTACCAAACGGATTCCCGATAAAAGATAACCGTTCTACGAACAAACCACATACAATATCACCATTGCGAAGAAACTCAACGATTTCCACGATATTACCGAATCCGAGATTTCGGCAAGAAACAAAATTCATTGAAAAATTTCGTTTCCTTCCTTCCTTCTCGAAGACACCTGTAATCAATATCCTTGAGCAGTAAAACGAATGGTAATATAAATCTTTACTTTGGTTTGTATCGCTTAACGTTTTTTCGCTTGTGGTCTAGCGGCAGGGAACAATATTGAATATTCAATGTTGATCGCTGTCGCTAGACCGATTCACATTACACACAAGCGAAAAAACGTTAAGCGATTCAAACCGAAGTGAAGATTTATATTACAGTTCGTCTCATGGTTAAAAAAAAATCAATATTTTATTTTTCTCGGAGCTCCATCGAAAAACATTACAAAATCAAAAAAAAGTAATTTTCCCCAAATTTAGGATAAAAAAAAAAGAATTTAGATAGTGCTCAAGCGACTTTTCGGTTTTTCTGCTATTTGCTGAAAATCGCGACGTGAAATTTTTTTTTTTGCTCCCATAGCATAAAGTGTTTGTATTTAGCAGAATCATTATTTTTTTTTCACTATGGTAATCTGAAATTTTTTTTTAAGCTGCTTCAGTAATTTATTTTCTGCTTTTTCGGCTCTTTTAGCTGAAAATCACAATATTAACAATAGTTTAGCTACAAATGTCAATTTATTTTTTTTTTTTTTTACGAAATAAGAGGTATGTACATTTAAAAGGAAAACATTTTTTGCTCCAAATATTCGTGAAAACCGAAAATCATGAATCATGAAAAAAACTTGCGAACGGTGATGCAAACAATGGCAAGTTTGCAAGTTTTTTTCATGAATCATGATTTTCGATTTTCACGAAAATTAGGAGCGAAAAACGTTTTCTTTAACATGTACACACCTCTCATTTTGTAAAAAAGAATAAAATTGACATTTGTAGCTGAACTATTGTTAATTTTATGATTTTTAACTAAAAAAGCCGAAAAAGCAGCAAATGAATTACTTGAAGCAGTTTGAAAAAAATTTTCAGATTACTAAAATAAAAAAAATAATGATTTTGCTAAATACAAACACTTTATGCTATGGGAGCAAAAAAAAAAAATTTCACATCGCGATTTTCAACAAATAGCAGATAAAACCGGAAAGTCGCTTGAGTACTATCTACATTTTTTTTAAATCCTAAATTTGGGAAAAATTACTTTTTTTTATGTTGTTACGTTTTTCGATGGAGCTCCGAGAAAAAAAAAATATCGATTTTTTTTTAACCACCCTAATACGTATATTATGTGCAAGGATTAATATTGTTCGTATTATTCCTATAAGTCGAATAATAATATAAATCTTCACTTCAGTTTGCATCGCCTAACGTTTTTTCACTTGTGGTCTACGAGCAGCGATCAACATTGCATATTGAATGTTGGTCATTGCCGCTAACCCGATTCGCACTATGCACAAGCGAAAAAACTTTAAGTGATGCAAATCAAAGTGTAGATTTATAAGAAAATTCGTCTTATGGGAATACGCATATTATTTGCAAGTATTAATACTATCTGTATATTCCCATAAGACGAATTGGAATTTATATCTTCACTATGGTTTGCATCGCTTAACTTTTTTCGCTTGTGGTTTAGCGGCAGCGACCAATATTGAATTTTCAATGTTTATCGCTGCCGCTATATAGACCGATTCGCACTACACACAAGCGAAAAAACGTTATGAGATACAAACCGAAGTGAAGATTTATATTACAATTCTTTATACACATAGTATTCATGCTTGTTATACTATACTCAACATATTCCAATAATACGAATTGTTTTTGTACAACATTTTGTGGCGCTCTTGCCACAAATGTCGAAAATTCAAAAAATCACATTACCTTTTCGTACGTCGATGAATGCCACCTTTGCAGTCCGAGTCCCGTGTCCGACACCAGTATCTTTGTCACACGGTATCGCTGTCTTGAGCAATAATGGCGAAAAACGTTTGTCTGGTCCACTGAAGAGAATCTGAAAAAGTCATAATTGAATTATTATGAGCAGCGTATAAGCGTATCTCGCTAATTATTGGTTGAACCCAATTGTAATAACGAGTGCGCAGTTTATGTACTTTTCTATATATATACATATATCCACGCAATCTCGTCACAAAATGTTTTTTTCAATAATGCATGCAGATCTGATGTACATGTGCTGTAGTCCACGAAAAAAAAATTCAAGCGTGTACGATTTTGTTACATGCGAACAATAGATTATTACTTTAGCGCGGTGCCGAGTGTCGTGTGTGTGCTTGGTCAAGATGATTTAATGAAATTATTCATTATAGGTTAAAAACTGTTCAGTGTTTGTGATGTACTTACGAAAAGCGAGAAATATTCGGAACTTACGCAGCGTGTGTGTGCGTAATACGAGAGAGAGGGAACAGTTATCCCCGGGCGACACAACCAACAATTATTAACTGTAATATTTTGCAAGTCGTAATTCGTAATTCGGTTTCGCACACGTTTCTTTAACACTCGCGTTTATGCATACGAGGCGGTACATAATTATATATTATTCACGTATAAAATACTTCTCTTTTTCTTTATGGCACCGAACCCGGCAAAAAGCGCGTACGCGCGTAACAATAGCACAACCACGTGCATGCACTTTTTCATGAATTTTCACGCGGCACGCGGCAGCCAATCGCAGTTCACGTTTATTTACGGGGGCGGGGTTAAAAAAGTGTATACAACGCGAACATACCTATTGCCAGCGAACCCGTACATGCGAGAGCTAAGGGTGCGTTCCCACTGCGCGCGTCGTGCGTTGCGTCATGTCGTCGCTTCATGAGTTGACCAATCAAAACGCCAATTTATTGCATTATATCCGACGCGACTCAGATATGATGCAATAAATTTGCATTTTGATTGGTCAACTCATGACCCGACGGCATGACGCGACGCACGACGCGCGCAGTGGGAACGCACCCTAAGCATGGTCCCGCGAAAGGGATTCTCGCGTCCACGGTCTTACATAGCCGTGCTCGCGTCACGAGATCGCAACGCTAGCACGTGCGCGCGTGCGCACACACAACACACCCGACACTCACACGCCCACGCATATACGTATATATTATGTCATGGACACATTTCCACGACGTTTCGGGATACATTTGGAATATTTTCGCATGAACAATGGGTCTGTCCAGCCGAACTAAACGTTGAGCAGAAAGGCTCATCACAAATGACGGCTTGTAATCACTGACTACTGTAGCCGCACATTTGTGATGAGCCTTTCTGCTCAACGTTTAGTTCGGCTAAACACACCCAATTTTATGACATAAACCTCTCTCTCTACATATATGACGAAAAATAATTTATATATTTAATTAATTATAATTAATTATAATTATAATATAACGAAAAATTATTTATATATTCAATTAATTATAATTAATTAAATATATAAATAATTTTTCGTCATATATGTAGAGAGAGGTTTATATCATAAAATTGTTTATGCGAAAATATTCCAAATGTGTCCTCTGAAACGTCGCGGAAATATGTCCATGACAAAATATAAACGTATATGCGCGGGCGTGTAGTGTGTGTGCGCGCGCGCACGTGCTAGCGTTGCGATCTCGTGACGCGAGAATCCCTTTCGCGGGACCATACTTAGCTCTAGCATGTACGCGTTCGCTGACAATAGGATAGGTATGTTCGCGTTGTATACACTTTTTTAACCCCACCCCCCTAAATAAATGTGAACTGCGATTGGCTGCCGGGTGAAAATTCATGAAAAAGTGGATGCACGTGGTTGTGCTATTGTTATGCGCATACGCGCTTTTTTCCGGGTTCGGTGCGTCCCGCTTAGAGACAATAAAGAAAAAAAAAGTATTTTATACGTGAATAATATATAATTATGTACCGCCTCGTATGCATAAACGTGAGTGTTAAAGAAACGTGCGCGAAACCGAATTACGAATTACGACATGCAAAATATTACAGTGAATAATTGTTGGTTGTGTCGCCCGGCGATGACTGTTCCCTCTCTCTCGTATTACGCGCACACACACGCTGCGTAATACGTTGTTGAAAAAAGTTCCGAATATTTCTCGCTTTTCGTAAGCGTAGAAAAAATAACTGGTAAGAAATTAACATCGCAAATACTGAACAGTTTTTGACCTATAATAAATAATTTCATTAAATCATCTTGACCAAGCACACACACGACACTCGGCACCGCGCTAAAGTAATAATCTATTGTTCGCATGTAACAATCGTACACGCTTGAATTTTTTTTTCGTGGACTACAGCACATGTACATCAGATCTGCATGCATTATTGAAAAAAACATTTTGTGACAAGATTGCGTGGATATATGTATATATATAGAAAAGTACATAAACTGCGCACTCGTTATTACAATTGGGTTCAACCAATAATTAGCGAGATACGCTTATACGCTGCTCATAATAATTCAATTATGACTTTTTCAGATTCTCTTCAGTGGACCAGACAAACGTTTTTCGCCATTATTGCTCAAGACAGCGATACCGTGTGACAAAGATACTGGTGTCGGACACGGGACTCGGACTGCAAAGGTGGCATTCATCGACGTACGAAAAGGTAATGTGATTTTTTGAATTTTCGACATTTGTGGCAAGAGCGCCACAAAATGTTGTACAAAAACAATTCGTATTATTGGAATACGTTGAGTAAAGTATAGCAAGCATGAATACTATGTGTATAAAGAATTGTAATATAAATCTTCACTTCGGTTTGCATCTCATAACGTTTTTTCGCTTGTGTGTAGTGCGAATCGGTCTATATAGCGGCAGCGATAAACATTGAAAATTCAATATTGGTCGCTGCCGCTAAACCACAAGCGAAAAAAGTTAAGCGATGCAAACCATAGTGAAGATATAAATTACAATTCGTCTTATGGGAATATACAGATAGTATTAATACTTGCAAATAATATGCGTATTCCCATAAGACGAATTTTCTTATAAATCTACACTTTGATTTGCATCGCTTAACGTTTTTCCGCTTGTACACAGTGCGAATCGGGTTAGCGGCAACGACCAACATTCAATATCCAATGTTGATCGCTGCTGGTAGACCACAAGTGAAAAAACGTTAGGCGATGCAAACTGTAGTGAAGATTTATATTATTATTCGTCTTATAGGAATAATACAAATAATATTAATCCTTGCACATAATATGCGTATTAGGGTGGTTAAAAAAAATCGATATTTTTTTTCTTGGAGCTCCATCAAAAAACGTTACAACATAAAAAAAAAGTAATTTTCCCCTAATTTATGATTTAAAACAAAATTTAGATAGTCCTCAAGCGACTTTTCGGTTTTTTCTGCTACTTGTTGAAAATCGCGACGTGAAATTTTTTTTTTTTTGCTCCCATAGCATAAAGTGTTTGCATTTAGCAGAATCATTTTTTTTTTTAAATTTTAGTAATCTGAAAATTTTTTTCAAGCTGCTCCAAGTAATTAATTTGCTGCTTTTTCGGCTTTTTTAGCTGAAAATCATAAAATTAACAATAGTTCAGCAACAAATGTCAATTGTATTCTTTTTTACAAAATAAGAGGTGTGTACATTTTAAAGAAAACATTTTTCGCTCCAAATTTTCGTGAAAATCGAAAATCATGAATCATGAAAAAAACTTGCGAACTTGCCATTGTTTGCATCACCGTTCGCAATATTTTTTCATGATTCATGATTTTCGATTTTCACGAATATTTGGAGCGAAAAATGTTTTTTTTTAAATGTACATACCTCTTATTTTGTAAAAAAAAAGAAAAAAATTGACATTTGTAGCTGAACTATTGTTAATTTTATGATTTTCAGCTAAAAAAGCCGAAAAAGCAGCAAATAAATTACTTGAAGCAGCTTGAAAAAAAATTCAGATTACTAAAATGAAAAAAAAAAATTATTCTGCTAAATACAAACACTTTATGCTATGGGGCAAAAAAAAAAATTTAACGTCGCGATTTTCAACAAATAGCAGAAAAACCGAAAAGTCGCTTGAACACTATCTTAATTTTTTTTTTTATCCTAAATTTGGGGAAAATTACTTTTTTTTTATGTTCTAACGTTTTTCGATGAAGCTCCGAGGAAAAGAAAATATCGATTTTTTTTTAACCACCCTAATGCGTATTTCCATGAGACGAACTGTAATATAAATTTTCGCTTCAGTTTGAATCGCTTACCGTTTTTTCGCTTGTGCGTAGTGTGAATCGGTCTAGCGGCAGCGATCAACATTGAATATTCAATATTGGTCACTGCCGCTAGACCACAAGCGAAAAAACGTCAAGCGATACAAACCAAAGTAAAGATTTATATTACAATTCGTTTTACAACTCAAGGATATTGATTACAGGTGTCTTCGAGAAGGAAGGAAGGAAACGAAATTTTTTAATAATTTTGTTTCTTGCCGAAATCTCGGATTCGGTAATATCGTGGAAATCGTTGAGTTTCTTCGCAATGGTGATATTGTATGTGGTTTGTTCGTAGAACGATTATCTTGTATCGGGAATCCGTTTGGTACGCGGCACATTCAAATGATTGAGTTTTCATCGGACATCGCCTTTGTCGTTGCCAACGATGTTGAAAAACCGGCAGTAATTGTCAGGGCCCAGAACAATCTCCACGCTATCGCCCTGCCGAACGTTTGGGAGACCGAATAATGTTCACGAGATTGAGCGTAATATTGAGAAAACCGGTGAGCGCAACTTTTTTTTTAAGATATCGGGTTTTTGTACTCGTTTATGTATTGATAAAAAGGATATTCATAGCATTTGTAATTGGAAACAAATGTCACTTATAACAATTATTAAATGCGAATCTTTACGAAAAGGAAATTTTTGTTACATACATGACCCGGCTACTCGTATATCTAATTCTTTTTTTCCAAAACTTATAGATACATTACAGAATTTATTACCGGCAATGGTATTGGACCCAACGACTGCACGTCGACGATACTCGCGTACCCAACGTTTGTATAAAAAGGATGAAAAGACTACTGAATAATGCAAGGTATCATCCGGGGAATTTTCGACGAGGATTTCAGCCATTAAAAATGCGAAACTGTTGGCAACGATACGTAAAAACGAGAAGTGAAATAAATCGGAAACGATGGAAACTTTGTAAGCAACAATCGAGATTTGAATTTCAAGATACGTATGGGAACACGATTATATGAAGAAAATATAGTATCAGTTATGAGGGTAGCTTCGGCCGAGGTGGAACGAGTGGCTCGAGGGTTCAATTGCATCAACAACGAAATAAATATTACAAATGGGCGTCGTCGCAAAGATAACGAGTGACGGTATTTTTTTATCGACTTTTTTTCTTTCCAAAAATTGCAATTAAAAACATGAAATTTTTTCATTTTCGTAATGGCAACGAGAACGTATATGGTGTTTGTTCGTCAAATTCTTATCCGACAGATCGAGCATCCCTTTGGGCCGTGGCACATACTAAATATCGCATGTTCATCATTAATAAACTTTGTCATGGCAGAAAAAAAAAATTACTAATTATCAGCGCGTGCAACAACAAATTAATTATTAGAATTCCGCGTAAGATCGATAATGCCGGCGAGCGCAAAGTTTACATTAGACAGCAATATTTTTGTGTTCGAATGTGTATCGATTATAAATATTTCATCACTGGCAATAAATGGACAGTGAAAAATTTAACGATTTATAATTATGAAATGTGAAATATTTTGGAAAGAAAACTTTTCTATTGTACATTAAATCACATCAATGATACCGAAAAAATATCAAACAAAAACGAATATGCGATAAAGTACTTATGTAATTTCACTGCGCTGAAGTAAAGATCTTTAAAACTGTTGTCCAATGTGCGGTGCAATCGATCAATCGTCAGGGAGCCAATCGAAATATCTAGCTATTAACGATAACGTTAGTTGAGATGCGTGAATTTTTATGTTGTGAATAAATGAGTAGAAAATGAAGGTGCCGTAAAATTGCAGATAGGATGAGAATTGAAGGGGTTGCTGAATTTTTGATACGTACTAAAATTAAAGATTTTACAAGTAGATAGGAGATATTTATCGGAAAAAATGTTTGGTATCTATAAATAACGGAAGCCTTCAAAACTACCAACAGTGTGTGGTAAAATTGAGATATAATGGCCAACGACGACGTATTTTGGATTCATTTCACTCACCGTCGGAGAGGTGAAACTTTCAAGTCAATAATTTTTTTTTTTGCTGAATAAAGTATAATTGTTTGAACGATTGACAATTATTGAAAATTTCAAAGTTCGAGTGAGCATAATCACTAAGAAAAAATACATTCCCTTGTGTACAATAATTTTTCTTGCTAAATAATTAAAAACTATAATAGTTTGATTATGCAAGTACGAAATTCTTAAATTATTCTATGAATTTCCTTTACATTAAGTCTCGTTGTCGTAACTCCCGGCGGTCGAGACTCGCGCACAATATATCGTAATTGGGTACTCGTAGTGTCGGCCGTTATTTCTTTTCCAGGTGATGCGCTACATTTCAATAATTTTTTTTTTACAATTACGAATATCAATGTGTTGTATAATTCATTATTTCATAAAGAAAATTTTCGTAAACGCAACTTTTTAATTTTAAGGATGTTCCTCTGTAATAACTATTATGATTGTCATGATAACAAAATTTGTAATTCTTATATTGATTTAATCTTCTGTTACCCCCGAAACAATAAACGTAAATATTCATCGAAACCTATCCCACTCTGAGATCCAAAATCCTCACTAATCGCGGTTCAATTGGGGACGATGCACATCCGAAGCCCTATTCTCCATCCACTTAATATATAATATGTCAGTAAAAATCCTCGTTATATATGTAATAACTGTCGTGATTATCGTGGTTACACAATTGTAAATTGGTAATGTACATTGCATAATCCTTCATCTCCTCCAGCTAAAACAATAAACGTCCCGTGCCCAATACCCAAAAGATCCATTGTCCCGAATTACAGGAAATTATTCATTTATTTACCCCCGCTTGCAACGAAAAAGATGGAACGTATAAAATTAACGCGTGACCACGGGCTGACCACCGTTCTCCGAAACAGGGGGCTTATCACGGTTCTTTCACGTGAGAACGCTCACCTCGTCCTAGCATTCTTATTGGTCCGCGGCGTTTAGTCAGCCAATAAGAATGCTAGGACGAGGTGAGAGTTCTCACGTGAAAGAACCGTGATAAGCCCCCTGACCACCAAGCCGACCATGGGCATTTTTAATTGTCACGTGACCACGGATTGACCACTCTTTCCGGAACTGACCATGGTCCATTTTTTTTTTTTTGGGTCCATTTGGTCAGTTTTGATGGTCAGTCGGATAGTCGTTTTTCCGACAAAACGACGATCCATGAAAGCTGACCACCAAATGGTCGAAAGACCACGATTTTGCTGACCTCAGAACTTGCTAGGGCACTTTTTGTTAAAAAACTTTTTGTTCAAAAGTGATTGCAAAAAATTGCCCGGAAATTTTCAGTTTCCAGGGAATGGTCGTTTGACGGTCGTCTGATGGTCGTGTAACCGTTTCATTATTATCTTATCTGGTTACCATGAAGTGGTCGTACGACCGTCGTTTAACCGGTTGCATCTGTGGTTACAGGTGGTCGTTTTTTCGTCAAAAAGCAACCGTAATAGCGACGGTCATACGACCGGTCGTTTGGGTGGTTAAAACGTGGTTGCACAAATTGCCAGGGCGCTTAAGGGGTTTGGTTTAAAAAAAATTATTACAATTGTCATTAGGGTGCATAAAACATTATTATTAATACTACACAGCTGTAACGGTTGTATGTGCCGGTTAGTACATACAAAATTACCCACAACTTTTTATGTTGAAACACCTACCATTTGAATAATAATACTCAAAACATAGAAGAAATAATTTCAACATGTTTCAACGGTTATTAACGCATATAAATACTTTAAATTTCTCTCACACACACATGCACAGAAAAGTGTTATGATCGTTCTTTAAATCTCATATTATGTGTATAAAAAAATTAAATAAAAAAATCTTTGTGGTACTGCATTACCCTTCTCCCTTGAATTAACGAATCATTTTCCTGTACATTCGTCGGGTATTGTGATGGTGACATTATGGTGGCATTATAGTGGCATTGCGGTGGCGTGGCATCATGGTGGCATTACGGTGGCATTGCGGTGGCGTGGCATTATGGTGGCATTATAGTGGCATTGCGGTGGCGTGGCATCATGGTGGCATTACGGTGGAACCGTCAATGCCACCAAAACTAAAATTTAGACTACAGTGGACTTGTCGGTGGCATGGCAGTGGCTTTTTTTCCTGGCTCCACGCTCAATTTTCATGGTGGATTTTACGGTTGTTTGGCAGTGGCCTAATCTGCCAGGGTTAATAAATATTAGATCATCGTTTTGGCAATGTCAAAAAAATTAATTAATATAATGTAAGAATTAATATATTATAACTCGAGCAGGATTGCATTCTTATCACAAAGGTCTCGCTTTGATGATAAAATATACAAATTCGCGATAGAAAACGTTAACCTTTTGAACGGTGGTACATCATATATGTACCACCTTTTTTCTGTAGGTTTTTTTTTATTACTTCCGTTGTATTTTATGAAAATTTGTTCAATAGAAAAATGTGCCCCTCAAAGGGTTCAATATGTAAAATTGTAAGAAAATGAATATCCCAAAAATTCCTCGCAATGAATATAGCAGAAGGCAAAAAATGGATTCGAATTGATTTACAAATTTTTAATGAAAAAAAACCTTCATTGTTGATCACTTGAATGTTACAAATATTTTAAACAAATTGACATTAAATTTTCAACAGAAGCGTTCACGACGTAGCGATTGTTAACATTGAATTTCATGAGAGTCGAGAATGGGGTTACGACTTTATTTCCTTTCTTTTTTTTTTTTCAAAATTTCGGCAACGCCGAAATTTCGAAAATTCGAAGGCATCGATCATTTGTAACATCGAATAACATTGGCTAAAATGAATTTGACCAAGAAATACATACGTAATATTCTTTGACCTGAATTAATAATAATGACCCTGTGTTTTTTCCCCAAGCAAAAACCAGATGATTCTGAATCAACGGACACAGAACCCGAGGGGCTATTGGAAAACGATGCATCGGCAGGATCACCGTTATTACCGCGAAACAACGAAGGTAGCGAAATCCAGCAGCGCGATCAACGCAGGGTCGAAAGCAACAGCAGCAGTAGCAATGCAATGAGTACGTCAGAAACACCTATTGACGCTGAAAACGTCTCTGCGCTTGAGGTAAGCTCCGATGGAGAATCCAACGTTGAAGATTTCGACGTTGAATCGATAGAGCAACATGGCAACAACGGCAATCCCTGCTTAAAATGCCGGATAAGTCCTGATAAGACCATATTAAAAGTCGGATAAAAGTCCGCATACGTTCCGATTTATTCCCTTTCTGCCCCTATCTGGACGTTATTTGGTTCCTTGTTTCATTCTGGAATATATCTGGGCCTGCTCGGATTTCATCCGGTAATAGAAACCAGTAATAGCGGCTCTTATCCGCTTCTATCTGGATCTTATCCTGCAATGAAAAATATTATTATGTTTGTCTAAGACCGAAATAGCTTTCCTATCCGGGTCTGTGTGGGTCTCGACCGGAATCCCGAGTGTTGACAATTCAACAAGTCAGCGGATGGGATTCTATCCGGGCCCGTTCGCAACCTGTCAGGTCGAGGTATACTGAAATAATTCACCTCTAAGAGCGAAACAGCTTTTCTATCCAGGTCTGTGCGGGTCTCGACCGGGATCCCGAGGGTTGACAATTGAACAAGTCAGCGGATGGGATTCTATCCGGGCCCGTTCGCAACCTGTCAGGTCGAGGTATACTGAAATAATTCACCTCTAAGAGCGAAACAGCTTTTCTATCCGGGTCTGTGCGGGTCTCGACCGGAATCCCGAGGGTTGACAATTGAACAAGTCGGCGGATAGGATTCTATCCGGGCCTGTTCGCAACCTGTCATGTCGAGGTATACTGAAATAATTCACCTCTAAGAGCGAAACAGCTTTTCTATCCAGGTCTGTGCGGGTTTCGACCGGGATCCCGAGGGAGATATACTGAAATAATTCACGTCTAACAGTGGAACACTTTTTCTATACGGGCATGGCCGGGTCTCGACCGGAATCCCGAAGTTTGAAAATCGAACAAGTCAGCGGATGGGAATCTATCCGGGCCCGTTAGCAACCAATCCGGTCGAGGTATACTGAAACAATTCATGTCTAAGAGTGAACAGCTTTTCTATCCGGGTCTGTGGGGGCCTGGACCGGAATCCCGAGGCTTGAAAATGGAACAAGTCGGCAGACGCAATTATATCCGGGCCCATTCGCAACCTATCTAGTAGAGGTTTCTCTGGTTTCTCTATCGTGAATCTAATCCCTGGTGTCCCAACGAAAATGTTTCCTGAGTTGTTTTTTTTTTCAGCTAATACGTATTAATTAATAAAACTGTTTACATATAAACATTATTTTGTTTAATCGACCGAAGTTGGACCTAAATTGCTAAGCGTCCCTAAGCGAGCTCGATGAATACATTCGTTCAACTTTTCTTGCTTATATAACGTAGAGTTTGGCAGAGTGGATACAGTCCACGGTTTCAACTCTGCAGGATCGGGGTTTGAGCTCGATTTTTTTTTTTACTAAGAAAAATGTTAAAAGACTTATTTTTAATCAATAACATCGTGTCTCCGTTCTTTTCCGAATGTATTTCAACACTCGTACGAAAAAAAATACACTGTACTGCATCGTAGAATAATCAAAAAAGTCAAAAAATAGCGGGTGCTATTTTGAAAACCCGAAACCCCCGCATGCAAGCACTCATAAATATACTCTGTCCCACTCTGAACCATATGCCTTCAGCTCCTTGTCTCATTCGCGGCTTGCAGTCATTTCCTCTCACACTCGTACACTCATGTTGCTCATTCTTTCTAACTTTTTTCACTCGTACCGATCTTTTTCTCTCATACTCATGCACGTCACCTTCTATTCGTCTATCCTTTTATACCCAAATTCTACATCTAGGGACCATGCACACTCGTACACTCTCACCAAAGTGAGAATGTATCGTCGTGTGCATACATATATTTTCCACCAACAAAGTGTTCGTTCTAGACTGTAGATGACTAGTATGCATATTATGGTGGTTCAGAAAAGGGCCTTTTTTTTAGATTTCGCTCTTCTCCGAGATTTATGCAGTTTATTACTACCAAATAGCTCACGTGGAAGGGCTGGGATCAATAAAATTTTTTACTACTGCTTCAACGACGTTGAAATTTCGAAAAAGGCTATTTTCGGGAATTTCCAAATTGAGATATCCTTCAATCCTTCGGTGGCTATGTTTTGTATGACGAAACAAAACTTTTTGTAAAACCAGAGATGCGTGTGATTGTTTTAGTCCCGAATAGTCTATGTTGAAATTCATAAAAACTAATTTTTTTAACTTTTAAATATTAAAATATTTTTCTGTTCTTTATTTCACATGTTGCTTTATAGTGGACAAGAGCTCACGTGAAACCAGAGGATTTTGAGCCAATATTCAATACTGCCTCATCAAAAATCCGCGACAAGAGATAATTGAAACTACAAATTTTTACTAATTACTACGTATAAACTACAAAAAAAAATCTCTGGAAACATTTTCGTCGGGACAGGGATTGGATGTATGACAAAGTCTTTGTCGTTCTCGCTTTCGTTCCTTCCCTCTTTTCCAAGTTTTTCCAGGATCATGTGTGCCTACTTGAGTCCCGGTGGAGTGGGAATAGTTGGAGGTTCTCCGTCGAAGAGAACCGCAAGATCACCTTCCCCCACAGCAGACTTCGAGGCGCGCTGTCCCTTCAAACCTCGTACATAAAAAAGGGTCTTGCATATATACTCTGTTAGAGAGTTTACTCGAAATAATCTCCGAAGACGTTACTGAACAGTCAGACGAGTTTCGAGTTTGCTACGTGCTACGCGAGGTGCTACGTATGTGGAAAAAGTGTGCTCTATGTATGTAAGTTTTACGTGTTACTTTGCTACGTGTGTTTATATTGCTATATGTGAGTAGACATAATCTGAGAAGACGGTATTGAACAATCAGAGGAGTACCGATGAGTTGGTTACGTGCTACGTATGTGGAAAAAGTGTGCTCTGTACCACGTTTTACGTGTTACTTTATTACTACGTGTGTTTATATTGCTATATGCGACTAGATTCAATCTCCAAAGACGGTACTGAACAATCATAGGAGTTGCGAATTTGCTACGTGCTACGTACTATAACTTCCTGAAAAATGAAGCTATTCGAAAAAATGAGGGGGTCAAAATTTTTGTTTTGAAATACTCTTTCGTTTAAGATTATTTTAAAAATCATTCATGTTTTAATTCAATAAGTTTTTTCAATTTTAAGCATAAAATCGCATTTTCTACATTGTTTGTATCCTTTGATTTTTTTTATTTTTTTTTTATGAAAAACTGTTATTTATTTGAAGAATTTTAAGCCTAGTCTCGTAGTGGGCAGTTCATTATTTCTATTTAAAAAAAAATATTTTGTTGTTTTTTTTCTCAAATTAAATTAAATTAAATCAAATTAGTAATTCCAAAATGTATGTAATTCGGTGAAAAATCTAACGAAGCGTGGATAAAAGACGGATAAAAGACCAAAAATGTATCTTTTCGAATGCAATTGTTAAATCTGTAAAATTTACCTGAAAGACATTTATTATAAAATATAAACACGGTAAATTTTTTATGCTTGACATTATATACAAGAAACAATGACTTGGCCTCAGTATTCTGGAAATATGAAGGATTTGGGAAAATAATTCATTAATTTTTAGCCAAGAACCAATTTGTGGGTTCCTGGTATCGCGAATATCAGTAGCAGTCATCACATGCACTCCAGTAGCCACATTTTGTGGTGTGGATCGCTAATGACACTTTTACCACGCACAATAAATTTATATTTTATGAAAAATGTCTTTCGGGAAAATTTTACAGACTAAACATTCGAAAATATAAATTAATAATTTAAAAAAAGATAAATTAAAATAAATAAATAATTAAATAATAATAAGATAAATAAAATAATAATAAAATTTTAATAAGATAAATTAAAATAAATTAATAATTAAGATAAATTAAGATAAATTAAAAGATTAATTAAAAGATAAAATTTAGAATTAATTTAATTCAATTTAATTTAATTTGAGAAAAAAAAACAACAAAATATTTTTTTTTTTTAATAGAAAGAATGAATTGCCCACTACGAGACTAGGCTTAAAATTCTTTAAATAAATAGAAGTTTTTCATAAAAAAAAAAAAAAATGAAAAAAATCGAAGGATACAAACAATGTAGAAAATGCGATTTTTTGCTTAAAATTGAAAAAATTTATTGAATTAAAACATGAATGATTTTTAAAATAATCTTAAATGAAAGAGTATTTCAAAACAAAAATTTTGACCCCCTCATTTTTTCGAATCGCTTCATTTTTCAGGAAGTTATAGATAAACGAAAAAAAAAAGAGAAATTTTTTGAAAAAATCCTGCTGGGTGCAATTTTTGAGATGAAAATTTGAAAAAAATCAGGTGAGTTCTTTATCATGAACTCAAAATGAGAAAAAAAAATTAGCAAATTTAAAAATGCAAAGGTCCAGCAGTGGCTGATTTGGCGTGGAATGCCCCATATATATATACGCACACACATACATAACATTACAAGATGATATTTCAGGTCAAAATGTACTTTTATTAAAGAATATATGAGTAACAATAAAATGATAATTGTATGGATATTTAAATGCACTCTCAGGTTTCACATTATTTACACTATATAACTTTCATGATTGTGACACACGACGCTGAAAAAGAGCTTTTCTAGGTCACCTCTGTCAAAAACTCGACTATTATACACTTTTTTACGCACTTAGTGCTTAAGAAACTCCTAATTGATCGAGTTTTTGACGGAGGTAGCGCAGAAAGTTGTATAGGTGGCACGGGAACAAATATTCGGCTCGTGCGGCACTTTATACTCGTCAAACAGTTCGTACTTCTTGCGCCCTTGCCCCACAAAAAACCAGTGTGGGACGAATTTTTAATTAATTACATTTCAATTACAAATTAGAATTATAATTTGTAATTGAAAGTCCAATCAATTACAAATTACAATGTTATTGAAATATTTTTTTCTAATCAATTACAAATTACAAATTTAATTGAAATGTTTTTTTGGAATGTTGTGGATTACATTTGTAATTGACTCGGAAAAACGTTTTAATTACATTGGGAAATTTTAATTGGTGCAAAAAAGGTATCAATTAGATGTGTAATTTGTAATTGATTTTAAAAAACAACTCAATTGGATTTGTAATTTGTAATTGATTCCAAGAAACTTTTTAATTACAGTTGTAATTTGTAATTGATTCGAAAAAAACATTTTAATTATATTTGTAATTTGTAATTGATTGGAAAAAACATTTTAATTACATTTGTAATTTGTAATTGATTCGAAAAAATATTTCAATTACATTTGTCATTTGTAATTGATTCAAAAAAACATTTTGAATACATTTGTAATTTGTAATTGATTCAAAAAAAATATTTCAACTACATTCGTAGTTTGTAATTGATTCGAAAAAACATTTCAATTACATGTGTAATTTATAATTGATTTGACTTTCAATTACAAATTATAATTGTAATTGTAATTTGTACAACGACTACGTCCCGTATTCAACTGGATAAGAATCTGCTATAAAAGTAGGTGACGTGCATATAAAATCCCGAATAGGCCCAGATACACACCGGACACAAAAACCATTAAAATTTTGGGCAGAACCGTATTGGTTCACAATCTGTGCGCCGATTAAATTCCGGATTCAACCGGATAAGAATGTGCTACAGAAGTATTAGATGTATACATAAGATCCCGCATAGGCCCAGATACAGACTGGACACAAAAACCGCATAAAATTTCGGGCGTAACCGTATAGGCGCACAAACTGTGCACCGACTACATTCCGGATTCAACCTGATAAGAATCTGCATGAAAAGTATTGGGTGTACAGATAAGATGCCGCATAGGCCCAAATACAGACAGAACACAAAAACCGCATAAAATTCCGGGCAGAACCGTATAGGCGCACAATCTGTGCACCGACTACATTCCGGATTCAACCAGATAAGAATCTGCATGAAAAGTATTGGGTGTACAGATAAGATCCCGCATAAGCCCAGATACAGACCGGACACAAAAACCGTATAAAATTTCGGATACAACTGTATTAAATCCTGATTTGTATCCGGAATCTATCCGGCATTTTAAGCAGGGATGACACAGATAGTGACGGATGTACCGATTATGACGAAGCGGAAGATAATTTGGGAATTGAGGAACCTGAAAATAATGAAGACCTATCTGGGGATATATTTGCGATAACGGGCATAGATGACTTGGCCCGGAGGGCAAGCATGAAAGACAATATATCGGAAAGTGAAATACTAACCGAGATTATTACTATATCGGTACGGCATCGATTGACGTACCAAACGACTCTTGCGATGTTGCAAATGATGAAAAGACTGACGATAAGTAGTGGCCTACCTTCTACGATGGATTCTTTATGGAGAGCATTGCTCAGAAACGACGACGTCGCAATGGTTCGCCATTTATACTGTAGCCTATGCAAAACCACCGTTGGGCAAGGAACAGAACCGGAACGGGATTGTTTTTGCCAGAGCACCGGCCCGAGAAAAGATAATCGATCGTTATCGTATTTCATTCAAATGAAATTAGAACCACAGCTTCGACAACTATTCTCTGTACCGGAAATAGTGGATTCTTTACAGTACCGGTATACGCGAAGAAAAAAGAGTCCAGAAGGCATTGAGGATATATACGATGGCAAGGAATATTTGAGACACTGCAGGCCTGGTCGCTTTTTGAGCTCGCAAAATAATTATTCTTTCACCGTGAACACAGACGGCTGCAAAGTCTCAAATTCATCGAATGCCAGCGCTTGGCCCATACTTCTGACTATCAATGAACTACCGCCTCATGCACGAAAACGATATATGCTGCTAGCCGGTATCTGGGTCGACGCAATCCATCCTGTTCTGAACGCATTCACATTGCCAACTTGTCGGGAGTTAGTATTTTTGTACGAAACGGGTATTACTTGGAAGCCTGACAGCATTAATGTTGTTACGAGCAAATTCATTACTTTAATTTGTACCGTGGATTCCATAGCTAGACCTGCGCTTCTGAATATGACCCAGTTCAATGGAGAGTATGGATGCACGTTTTGTTATGCCAAAGGAAAAGCAATAAATCGGCTTGGTCGAGTATATCCTATTACGGATAATCCTGCACGTACGGATTCGGAAATGAGAGTGAATATGAACCAAGCGTATGAGGAAAAAAAAAAGAATATTCGGTACAAAAGGACGTTCGACACTTGGAATGCTGCGTGAGTTCAATCTGGCGCGGGGTGTTGTTGTCGAAAGTATGCACAGTCTTTACTTGGGCGTAGCCAAGCAACATACCATGCTGCTGCTGCATGGAAATTCGAATGATCCTTGATACCGAGGAAGCCCGAGATGCCTAAACATGATTAATTCGCGATTAAAAGAGATTCGGCCGCATAGTAGAATTTCAAGGACACCACGACCGGTGGAAACTATTAAACATTGGAAGGCTTCCGAGTGGCGGAACTAGCTCATCTACTATTCCGTGCCCTGCTTGGAAGGGATAATTCGAACGGCGGATCTCAATCACATTGCATTAATTTCTCAAGCGGCGTATATATTAAACAAGGACAGTATCTCTACAGAAGAGCTCGATGAAGCGCGATCTTTGATTACGGAGTATACGCGACGGTTTCAAGAGACGTTCGGCGAAGGAAGCATGACATTCAACGTTCATACACTCATTCATTTGACAGACACGGTGGAAAATTGGGGACCAGTCTGGGCCCACAGCGCGTTTCCGTTCGAATCCTTCAATAAAAAAATTATTGACTCCGTAACAGGTGCAAAAGCAAGGCCACTTCAAATTGCAACGAGATTTTTGCTCAAACGATTTATCGACATCTTTGTGGACAATCCAGCAAATGCATTGACAAGGAGGATAACAATTCATTCCATCTTAAAAGGTCCAAAAAGTAGACGAATCCATCCTTTAGATTTAATACGGCGGTCCGATACTAGCGTGAGAGGACTTGGGCATTCTTATCAGAGTCCGCTATCTAATTGGCAATCCGAAATACTAGAAGCCGTAAATTATCGACCCAATAACGTAACATTTTTCAAGCGAGCAATAATAAAGGGCATTGAATGCAGATGCCGGGGAGACAATGAGAAAACGCAGTTTTGCAATAAATATGTTTCTGCCGCGAACATTGGGTTTGTTGAAATTTTGAACATATGTCGCATTTCTCACAACGAAGATGTTACGTGGGGCCTCTTCGTCGAACTGCTCACTAATGTTGGAAACGCTTTTGAAACCCGGCACATCATGAACGTCGCATCCACATCACACCGGTCATTTATAATGATCGCCGAAATAGAAGCACCGGCTATATTAATGACTGTGCGACCAAACATTAGTTACGCGGTAAAGCTGGCGAATATTTGGGATACAGATTAAATAGAACACGATACAATCGCATACTTCCAAGGGATAGGCAGTACAATGGGTAAAACCAAACTTTGATGTGTACCGTTAAAACACTGTGATACTAGAGATAGATTTTCAAAAAAAGCTTTCCTCATTTATTGCAGCAAACATATCAGAAATGTTCGTTTACCGGGAAAAAAACCTCTCATTATGATTTATCATTTTTAATTGTTTCTCAAAAAATGTATATAAAAAAAGTGTCTGGGTTGAATGAAAACGTATCCACTGTGTCTCATCAATTACACTGCGAGAAAATCCTCGTATACCTAAATTTTAGACTTACTTATTTAGTAACTTTTTCGAAATTCGTGTACGGTGTACTATTATAAATATTTTCCATGCTGATTTTTTAAAAACTATTTCCTATATGACACACGATGAAACGTTGTAAAATATCGTGTTTATACTAAACATTTTGATACATTTTTCATTATTTTATTTGTTTTGCGTGCTTTGAATTGTAATTGCAGTATGCGAGTAATGATTTGTTTATAAAATTACGATTACATTTTTGAAATTATAATTGCAAATACAAATTTCCTCTAAATGCATGAATATGGATTTAACACATCTAAATTTTATTTTTTTCAGACGTTCGTCAATTACTTGTTGGCGGAATTCTCGTGTACCTAAATTTCAGAAGGGTTTATTGATAACTTTTTGAATATATAGCGGTCACGACATCAACGTAATAAAACTCGCGTAATTAGATTTCGAACAGACTTCATGCACATGCACTACTGCAAATTTGTAATGCCAAACTAACAAAAATTCGATGGAATTTTAAATCGGTATTAATCCATTTGGACAAAATTTGCATCTGCAATTGTAATTTTAAAAATAAATCATTACTCGCAAACTACAATTATAATTCAAAGCATATAAAACAACAATTGCAACAGAAAAAATTACTATCTTAAAAAATGTATTAACATGTTTAGTATTAGGATATTCACAACGTTTCATCCTATATCATATTGGAAACAATTTTAAAAAATTAGCAAGAAAAATATTTATATATAATCATATACCATATTACGAAGATATACCGGGGAAAATATATGTTGTACCGAGATTTGATTTTCGGTATTATACTCGCGTACTATAATTACAATATAAAATAAAAAACCAATTATGAGGGAGAAAATTACAATTATGTAAAATGTATTATCATAAGAGCGATATTCGTTACATGTGATGATATATTATATATTATGATAAAAAAAAAAAAGAATAAATGAAGAACGCATTGTATTGCGTGAACATCGGTATTGCGCGAATGTTGCGCAACCAAAAAATTGTAATACATAAAACTACGATTTTGCGGTACTGTGTATCGCCCAATCGACTCTGTAATATCTACATCAAAATACTAATTACAGGTACACGCATCTTTAATTGGCGACCACCGTTCCAGGTACGTGAAATCACCGCTGAGGTTCTATTTCCAACTTCTAACCGTCTTTCTAACCTGAGTAAATCACGGGTGGTGGTTAGAAAGCCGGTTAGGTGTTGACAGATGTTGGAATTTGATTGTCTAACTGCTTTTCTAACCCCTTTTCTAACTTCAGTAAATCACGGGTAGTAGTTAGAAAAAGCGGTTAGAAGTGGGTTGGATTTTGGTAGCAGATGGAACTGAAAATTATAACCGCCATTCTAACTTGGGTAAGATCACGGGTAGCAGTTAGAAATTCGGTTAGAAAGACCGCAGAAATTTTCCCAATTTAAACGGGTTAGATTCCCGGTTAGAAAACCGGTTAGAAATCAGTGGTTAGACAAGTTACCAGGGGTTACATTGGAAAAAAAAGAATCCTGCACGGATTTCTCGATAGGATTTTATTCTCCTCGACGGGGATTCGAACCTGCGACCTTCGTATCTATCCTACCTATCTACCTAACACGCTACCCACTACGCTATCGACTGTTTATGAACTCTGACGATTCATATCATGGATTTGACACGCCGGAGAATTCTTGATCAGTTGTATGTTGGGAGCTACTCAAGGGATGGTGGTGTCCCGTCTTCCACCCTTTATTTAGTATAACCATATCGGTTTTGGAAGAAATTACAAAATTGAATGTGGCAAATCCAATATGGTGGAACAAAAGTTCTAAAAATGCCATAATATTATATACATATGTTATTTTATATCAGGACATAAATAATCATATTATGATTATACATACACATTAAACAATATATTTAACATTTGAAATGTATGTACATTATACTGCTTTAGAAATGAAAATTTGAATAGGGTTCAAAATGCTTTTGATTTTTTCATCCGTTACATGTTGATATAATGAATGTTAGTTATATACAGATATAATGCTACAACGCATTATAACGTTCACATAACCTGCACGTTACGAATGTTATATAAAAAATGTTACAAACATGTTGCGTAAACGTTACAAATCTTAGTTATACAGCTGTAACGCTAAAACGCGTTCGTAACCTTCACATCACATGCTTATAACGAATGTTATATAAATGTCGTTACAAGTACGTTATGTCAATGTTACAAATGTTAGTTATATAACTGTAACGGAACAACACTTTGTAACGTTCACATAACCTGCACATTACGAATGTTATATAAAAAGTGTTATAAGCCTGTTCTGTAAACGTTATAAATGTGAGTTATAAAACTGTAATGCAACAACGTTATATAACATTTACATTGCCTGCATATTACCAATAATATATAACATATTATTCGCATGTTACGTAGCAGTTACATCACACAGCTATTGCATTGTGACAATTACATGTAACTTCCATGTTATATTACTGTAATGAAACGTATTCACTGGGATAACACATAAATACTCGAGGAAACATCTGTTTCTAGTCGCACAAAGGACGAGTGAGGATAATCTCGCGGCGTGCGATAATATACCTAATCCGCGCGCGGTTGCTTAGTTCTCCGACCCTGCGGTCGGAGAAAGTATTCATAATATCGCTATAAATTTTTCAGAGAATATTCTTAAGATGTTGAACTGTCGATTCGTGGAATAAAAAAAAATGTTTAAAAAAAAATTTATATGTATTTCCCCCCTCAATTAGCTTGTATCACGATAAACTTACACAAAGACATATGGGGTAGCCGAAACAAAGGTAAACAAGCCCAGATAGACCACTGACGTCTAATATACGTATATTTTAGGTATATATGTATATGATATGTATACGTCTATGATAGACTTATATTATACGTATATTATACGTATATTGAGTGTATATTGTGGTGCTATTTAACTGATGTAGTGAAAGAATTTTATATACGTATATTGTACGTATATTATACAATAAGCATTTGACATCAAATTATATACATATATTATATGTATAAGGAACATCTACTTGGCGATAGAAACGAAGCCAACTGCATTGCTGTCAAAATCACGTATTATATACGTATATTGGACGTGTGTTTTTCAACAATATCTCCGTAGAATTTTATACATCTCATATACGTATAATATTCGTTCATTATCTTTCGGTTGTAATTCCCGGATCTGAAGCATATATATATATATATATAATGTACATACGTACATTGAATATTTATATATTATATTTATATATAATTATAGCTTCAGATCCGGGAATTACAACCGAAAGATAATGAACGAATATTTATACGTATATGAGATGTAAAAAATTCCACGGAGATATTGTTGAAAAACACACGTCCAATATACGAATATAATACGTGATTTTGACAGCAATGCAGTTGGCTTCGTTTCTATCGTCAAGTAGATGTTCCTTATACATATAATATATGTATATAATTTGATGTCAAATGCTTATTGTATAATATACGTAAAATATACGTATATCACGTATACATATCATATACATGTATATTTGTAATATATGTATATTAGACGTCAGTGATATATATGAGATATATATAAGTGGATGGATAAATTCTTACAATTAAAATATATTTTATAACACTTTATTTACATTATATGATGTATACTATATAAATACATTATAACACAAAGATCGCGCAATAAGTTTTGCGCGCGATCCGAATTGAGATCATGAACCTATATATATATATATATATAGTATATATATGGACTCCGTCTACCGTCCTAAACGTGATGGCAGCAGAACTGAGTGAGACAGAAAATAGAGGGGCTATATTCTATCTCTCTTTGCGAAGACTATAGTTAGAGTGAATCAGACAAGTTATGGAATTTTTAGAATTTTGGATCCGCCATATTGGATTCACCACGTTCAATTTTGTAATTTCTTTAAAAACTGACATGGTTATACTAAAAACAGGTTGAAGACGCGACCACCACCATCCCTTGAGTAGCTCCTAACATACAACTGATCAAGTGTTCTCTGGCGTGTCAAATACATGATATGAATTACCAAAGTACATAAACAGTCGATAGCGTAGTGGGTAGCGTGTTAGAAAGATAGGTAGGATAAGTAGGTAGGTCGCAGGTTCGAGTCCCCGTCAAAGCAGAATAAAATTCTATCGAGAAATCCCTGTAGAATTTATATTTTTTTCAGTGTAACTCTTCTATGACCTATAACAACGACAAAATGCGTATGTAACCGCCAGTAATGTTTTTCGTTGTTGTTTATGTTTTTTAAAAATATTATTGTGCTGTGCGTAGATTTGATGTATTTTCGACGTCTTATATACGTCATTTTTTATGTATATTCGACGTCTTATATACGTCAAATATACAGATATTAGCCGGACATTTAGCTCTTCAGTATACGTACTAAATACGTCTTACAGACGTCGATGGCGACGTCGTATAGACGTATATTAGACGTCAGTGTTCTATCTGGGAGGATTGACCCCGGCCCCTACCAAATTGGTCACCGATTTATTTCGTACTTCTATTCCACCAAATATACATTTTTCAATTTTTTTTTGTTTTTTTTTCCACCTGCCGTTTAGGAGTAGGTATTTTAGATATCATTTGCCACAACTCGAAAACTGTGCATTTCGGGAAAAAGTAGTAATCAGAAAAAAGTTGTGTTTTTTCGTGAATTGGTCGAAAATATTTTTTTCCGAATTTTTTTGAAATTTTAAGTCATCGTTTTGAACTAAAAACGCACAATAATCCATTGTTCTCTAAAACTCCTTTTTCGAAAAATTTAAATCTTTTTGTGAATTTTCTTTGACTAAAAAGTAAACTTTTTTATATTTGACGCAAAATGGGCATGGCCGTCGTTTGGGAGCTACGGTTTTTATTTTGATGCTTTTTGGTACTTTTTTCTTCGCCACTCTATTGATGTGCAAAAAGAAGTGTTTTCCGATTCAAATAATTTATTTACTGCCCTGTTTACCGGTGCGAATATCGTTTTATTTTTGACTGTTCATCGACTTTAGGTTACACTACTAATTCATATACTAAGTAATATATTTCTAAGACGGGGAGCAGTAGCGCGGTGGTAACGTTCCCAGCTCACACGCAGTGGCATGCGATGGGGCCGGGTTCGATTCCCACCGCCAGCACCAATAGGAAAAATTTTCTAAGTGCTTTTTCTGCGACCCCGGTGGTTCGGAAGTCACCTAAAAAATGTAGGTCCAAAGGCCAGCGGCGCCTTGGTGTGATGACCGAAACGCTGCGAAGATGTCTCGGGTTCGATTCTCAACGCCGTAGCACGGCAGATAAAAGCACAGCGGGCTCGGAAGTAGCTCCAGAAGTAGGACGTACATACGAACTACGACTGCCTCTGTCCCAAAGTGCTGACGCCTAGCGTGTGCGAGACAAGCTCCGGCAGCAAGAAGCGTCGCCGTAGCACAGCTGATGGTGAAAGCACAAACGGGCTCGGACGTAGCTTCAGAGGCAGGGCGTACGAACTACGACTGTTTCTGTCCTAGGTGCTGACATCTAGCGGGTGCGCGACAAGCTTCGGTAGCGGGAATCGAACCGGGGACAAACGGATACGACAGGAAACCAACGGAAAAAGGTGATGGGAGCCCGCAACCCTCAGGGGAGTCGGTGTAAAAACTACCTGACCTAACCTAGAACAGCATATATTTCTAAGTAATATACTAGTCTTCGGAAATTTTTAGTCTCTTCGTAAGAACACCGTTTTTTGGATTAAATGTAGGGATTTCCATCCAAAGATTTGCACAGACATTAAAATTATAATCTGTTGATATGTCATTGTGTGAAGTAAAGTTTACTCTCTTCATGTACAGGTATGCATAGAATTGACTACATTTTTTAGCGATAACTTTGAGGTAATTGAACATTTCGGGTTACACAGATGCCCTAGCGTATTGAGCGACCGCATGAAACCACCTTGGAAACCACCTAAAAACGACGGTGTTTTTGTGCCAAATTTATACCGACCAAACCACCGCGGAGACCACTGTCCCGGGGGTCCCAATTTTTCGAGTGGAGCTTACGGCAAAGTGGATTTCAAAATAACGACTGGCAAAACCACCGTAAAACGAGCACTGACACTCGAGCAGTCGTTTAATGGTCGTTTTAACGGTTGTCATTTGTGCAAACCACCATGCCGTAAGCTCCGTTAAAAAAAGTGGGACCGTCGGGACCGTGGTTTTCACAGTGGTTTGGTCCGTATAAATTTGGCACAAAAACACCGTCGCTTTTATGGTGTTTTGTATGGTCGCACAGACTGCTAGGGTGACAGGGAAGTGTGTTCAATTTCGACCAGCTGTTAATTAAGAGATATGTTTCTTTATTTTCACCTTCTTTGTAATACCTCCGTTCTAAACCTTCTAAACCTTCGTAAAAACCTCCGTTTTTCCTCTAACTATAATAAAAAAAGGGTTAACATGAGAAAAGTATCTAAGTCGTGCTTCAATGGTTCAATGGCATAAAGTGCATTTTTTCGATTTTAATCACAAATAGAAAATGTTGATTGAAATGTTTTCCTATTTTTTAATTCATGTATTTCCTTAAAAAGATGATAAACCAGACAGGGCAGCACATATGTATAGTTTTTGTTATATTCATACATGTATACGCAGTGATTAGTCGGCAATGTTTATAAAATTTGCTTTGTTCATTGCAGAAAAATCTTCAATTGGTCACTTATAATGATCATCAATTGGGGGTATAAAAACGGAGTTCCTGAGTAGGGTCTCAAGAGCAAAAAGCAATTTTTTCCGTTTTGCCTATTTTCTTTATTAGTGCATTTTTCACGTGCGACATAATCCAGACAAGGGAGCTTATAAGTACGGCTGCTATTATGGTTATGCACGTGCAAAGTCCCACTATGTGAAACCTACCGCTTTGAGAAAATTAATAAGTGTATTAGTTAAATTTGAAATTGAGCTTTTATTACATAAATAGGTAATTTTTCAGGAAAATAAAATTATGCATTAATTCAGTTTCAAATCAGTTAAATTAATTGAATTCAAAATCAAATAATATATTGTAGTATGTAGTGTGTGCGTTCAGGTGCATGTGTATGTATGTGTGTGTATGTGTGATATCGTGTTTTGCTGGCCTGTATTTCTTTACGAAAAGCATAAATTAGACACGGAAGCACATAAACAGAGCCACTAAATTTTTACGACGTGAGGCAATTGAATTGTTACAAAATGAAAAAAATAATGTTAATTTTACAAAATTACATCAATGATGTTCACGGCGAAAAATGTTAATGGTACATTCAAGTAGTTCTTGCGCGACCGGCGGCGGGGAATAAGCGGGAACGTAGGCACGGCGGAGTGCGATGAGCGGGCACGCATGAAACAAGCGAGAATCGGTCTGTTCCCGAGGCTAGAAAATGACGTTTTGTAATTGTAACGGTACGGTAAATAAATTTGAAATTCCATCAGAATATTCAATAATGTTCATTGCATCGATCCAGCAAAGTTTCGGCCGTTCATCTGGTTTTTAAGTATTCGAATTTGATAGGAGTAAGGACTCTAACTTCGTTTGTCACTTTGGGGCCTATACCCACGGTGTTAAATTGACAAAGTTTACGAGCAGATATATCTCCGGAACCAAACTGTGAAAGAATCTAAAACTTTGCAAGCATACAATAGGAACCTCAACCTTTACGTTTGTCGTATTTTTATCAGTCTATCTAGACTTGATAACTTTGCAAGAACCACCTTAACTACACCACATCGAATCACTATATTTGGTATGCAATTTTATATGTGGTATTTTTGCATAAAAGTATGTGATGGGCGAACGGGGTTTAATTTATATAAACTTTGTAATATGTTTGAATGATCGTTTATTGGTAACTTGGTAATTCAGGGAGTACACGTCTGAATTGTTTGACCGTTAATGATGAACAGAAGTGCTAATGAGATGTAGGAAGGAGAGGACTTAATGAGAGTGGAGGGAATGTCTTCAGACAGAGGAACAAGGCCCGTGGGACAAAGGGCAAATTGGAGCGAGGTGTTGACGGTTATGAGATTAGCTGGAAAGGAGATAATGTTTAGCTGAGATGTAAGGTTGAAGCGTGAGAGTGGATTGACAGAGAGAGTGAAGTTGATAAAGCTGGCGTAAGAATGGAGTGCTTGGGATAAAGGGTTTTAGATTATAGGACAGGGCCGTTACACTCCCCTTTTACAAAACGATGCTCCGCATCGTGATATACAATAATTAATTTACAATAATATTTTAGTGTTCTAATTTTATATAATGAAAAGTTGATAATGAAATGAGAAAGAACGTGTTTGTTATATTTTTGTAAATGGTTTTGTTTGAGTGTATGTATTTTGTGTTTCTTCTGTCAGATGGCTTCAGGCTGTTGATTTGACTGTTATGTCGTATGGATTTTCGCTTCCTTGTATCGTATCTGTGGGTATGCTTGTCTGTTTCGACTATGAATTTTTCCTGAGTGCTGGGATCTGAAACTGACTGAGTTCATTAACTATCCGTAAAAGTAATCATATGTATTGTGCAAAAATATTTGACTAAGAATCCATTGTTCTTTCGTGCTTTTGTTTTATTCAGGGTTGAAATTTTTTCTGTTTAGTTGGTTATGATATTTCGGATTTTTCGATTGTTATTGCTTTTCGTTTATTTGATTGATGATTATCCTGAAACAGTCTAAATTCTGATTAGCTTTAAGTTTAGTAGGAGGAAAGGTGTGTTAGGCTGGATTGGGGCGGTTTGATTCTGTTGGTTCTTGTGAAGACTGAGCGATACACCTTGTTTACATAATTAATGTTTATAATTTATTCATTATTTTGATTTGATGAAATATCCGTGGCATATACCTTTTATGTAAAAAAAAAGTGTATATGTGTCAGTTACAATAATAGTGCTCTTTGTACGAAAATTATATGATATTAGTTACTACTGTTTTTGTCGTAGCTTGATATTTCGGTTTTAATTGTATAATGCGTAAATTATCTATTGTTTCGATTTGTGTGTTCATGGTTACCGCAGATGACGCATAGGCTTTCAATCTTAGGTGCCACGTATAACCACGTGTTGCTTTTACGAATTCTGGACCAATAAGTTCACCTGAGTGTCTTGAGTTTAATGTCGTAAATTTTGAGATCGCTAAATTGTGGATTGGTTAGAATTCGTACTTCACATCGGGCCTCGTTACCGATGAGTTTTAATGGGTTGATCTGATTACATATATCTCGAGGTCATCAGTTTACATTCGTTAAAATTGTATATCGTTAAAATTGAAGGAATCTCCGAAGTTTCCAGAAATACCTGTGTATGGTTTAATGAACGAAAATCGCAAGGCTGTTATAATTAATAGCTGATATAATTAGTGGTGTGTTAAATCTGACAGTAGAATTTTTATAATATAAATTTATAATCTAATAAGTGCTGGTATAATTAATAGTGCTGTACGGCTTAGCCGGCTTAGCCGGCTATGGCAGCTAAGTCGGCTAAAAATTAGCCGATTAAAACAGCTGAACCAGCTAAGCCGTTTAGCTAGCTAAAATTTAGCCAGCTAAAGTAGCTTAACCGGCTTAGCCGGTTAAAAATTAGCCGGCTAAAACGGCTTAGCCGATTAAACGGCTTAACCGGCTAATCTGTAAATCGGCTAAGTTAAGCTCATCTATATTTTTGTATCTAGATTTACAATATTGATAAAATTTTAAATTCGCATATGGCTTGCATATAATTTTCCTCACTCACATAACGGTTTACATAACATAACATAACATATATAACATATATATATATATATATATAAGGGTGTGCGGAAAAAAAACAATTTTTTTTTTCGGTTGCATGTACCAAAAAAAGTTGAAGTAAGGTAAAAAAAGAAGAATCCTAAAACGGGAGGTCAAAAAAAAATTATTTCGAACGGCGCATTGCATTTGAATATTTTCCATAAGAATAACACAGGAAAATATTGGGATTTCTGAATGTGGTAGTGCAACTCGTCAGAAAAAAATCACACAAAGATGTCATTAACATATTCTCATGGAGAATCGAATTCCCTACAAAAAAAGTTCTTACGAAAAATTAGCTCAGAACAACCGTTCAAGTGGAATATAACGCGAATGAATATAGTGGAAATAACGCTGTCTGAAATTGAATTGATAGGAAAAAAAGCAATTCAGAAGGCTGTAAAAATCGAATTTTTCGCTTCATAAAAAAACTTCCTATTTTGTCGATAAGGCCTCTAACGGAGACTCGTGTTACTGATTTTTTTAGTTTCGCTTTTCTACTTTTGAGGTATTCTTTTTCGCTGTCGTGGGTGTAACATTCTTCTAATCTTTCTGTTATTCGTTTTAAAATTACTCGTTTTCGTGTCACGCATTCCGGTACTAGCTCATTATAATTTTGTGAAATTGTTTTTCATTCTAATTCGAGATCGAGTAGTTCGATTGGGGCACTCAAATTGTCTCTAAGATCGTTAGGAAATTCTGTGATTATTGCGTGTATTTTTGTTTCTGCTCGATCGAAAGCGGTTCCGTTTAATTTGTATGGTTGTGATAGTTCTTAAACTGACTCTCCTGAGGGTTGCGGGCTCCTAACACCATCTACCCTTGGTCTCCTCTCACGTATCTGTTTGTCCCAAGTTCAATTCCTGATGCCAGAGCTTGTCACGCACCCGCTAGATGTCAGCACCTCGGACAGAAACAGTCGTAGTTCGTACGCCCTGCTTCTGGAGCTACGTCCGAGCCCGTTCGTGCTATTACCATCTGCTGTACTACGGCAACGCTTCTCGCTGCGAAAGCTAGTCTTGCACACGCTGGTGTCAGCACTTTGGGACAGAGGCAGTCGTAGTTCGTACGTCCTGTTTCTGGAGCTACGCCCGAGCCCGTTATGCTTTCATCGGCCGTGCTACGGCATCGGGAATCGAACCCGAGACATCTTCGCAGCCTTTCGGTCACCACACCAAGGCGCTGTTTACTTTGGACCTACATTTTTTAGGTGAGTTCCGAACCACCGGGTTGCAGAAAAAGCACTTAGAAAATGTTTCCATTGGTGCCGACAGTGGGAATCGACCCCAGTTACATTGCGCGTCACTGCGTGTGAGCGGGCACCTTACCACTGCCCTACTGCTCCCCTCTCGCTTAATTTGTATTGTAACATGATAAGTAGTCTCATGTGCTCGTTTTCGGGTAATATTTTCATTGCTCTTTTCCATGCTTTGTTAAAGTGGTCGACGGATATGTTTTTGCCATCAAATATGGGGATTGGGTTGTATACATCGCGAAAGGTGACGCCGTTGTTTGCCGTCTCGTCTGAATTTATGTTTATGGTATTTAAATTAGAAAAAAATATATAGGCCGAATTTCGTCGGAAGCTCTTACGCCGCTATGGTCATGTTGGATTAATTTTTTTTTGTGAACGTGGGGGTTTTTTTACGATTTTTTTTTTAATTGAGAGAAAATGAAGACAGAAAAAAAATTGAGAACAGGGAATAAAGAAATAAGTTTGTTGATTTTATTAAATTTGTTGAATTAATTTGGATAGAGAAAAAAGAAATGAAAATTGAAATAGAATATCTATATTTTGCGTAACGTTGAAATAGAGAGATCGAATTGATGGAGTAACTGTGTCGCCCGAGAATACGCATGTAGTGAGCCATATGGAAGTGATAAGGCTAGCGGTATACGCTCATGTGTCAGAAGGGCTCGCAGAGGCATAAAATGCTTTCGCTTATTTTGTACAAAATTTTATATTATAATATATTTTGAAATATTTAATGGTACTTACATTGCCGCGATGAGAAGAGTGGCGATTTTCATATGGTTTTAGAGATTTCCTTCGGGAACGATATTTTTTTCTCTTCCTGACTTCGTTCTTTTCGATTTTTTCTTTTCCGTATTTTTGAATGTCGTTGAATATACGTTTGTTCGCTTGTATTGTCGCTAAATTTTTTTTGTTTTTCGGGTCAGATTTTTTTTTTCATTTCCACGTTCACTTTCGTATGTTGTTTTTGCCAATTCTTTGATGTATTTTTCAGTAAAAAAAAAAATTTGGTTGTGCGCGTGTTAATGAAACGAACTTCTGACACCAATTTGTGATAGGTGAACGGGGTTTAATGTAGGTAATATGTTTGAATGATCGTTTATTGGTGACTTGGTAATTCAGGGAGTGCACGTCTGAATTGTTTGACCGCTGATGATGAACAAAAGTGCCAATGAGTTGCAGGAGGGAGAGGACTTAATGAGAGTGGAGGGGATGTCGTCAGACAGATAAACAAGGCCCGTGGGACCAAGGGAAAATTGGAGCGAGGTGTTGACGGTTATGACATTAGCTGGAAAGAAGATTAGTTCAGCTGAGATGTAAGGCTTAAGCGTGAGAGTGGATTGATAGCAAGAGTAAAGTGGATGAAGCTGGCGTGATAATGGAGTGCTTGGGATAACGGGTTTTAGATTATAGGACAGGGCTGTTACAAGTATGCGGAATTTAAAGAAGAATCAACTTCATGCGATTAAGGCAGTACTGATGGTACTTTCATGCGCACCGCGAATTGATTATTGTTATTGACGATTTAATTAAAGCTTTCTACTCATGACCAAAAAGCACTGACAAGGAAAGTCTTTCCGCAGACGTCCTTCGATTTTGACGAAATTCAAATATGTTATTCTACATCAAAATCTAAGAGACACGTATTTTTTTTTATCGGCGGAAAAACGTTTCTACGGGGTGAAATTATCCTTTGAAGTTCAGACCTCCGAGGGGTACTTTTCAGGTTTCACCTATTTTCACTTGAGATAATCGGATGCACCCAAATGGATAATGACCTTAATGATAAACGATGAAAAATGCAACTAATTTCATATCGGGGGGTTGCATAGGAAAAAAATTACAGGGGTTGAAATTCACAAAATCGTTATAACAAAAAAAACTATTGCACCTATCTCGATGGATCCAATTGCACTTTGAAGAGGGCAAAAAAATAATACATACATGTTTTTGCGTTTTTTTCGCAAATCAAGTTGAGGGGGTGAACTACCCCTATGTATGTTTACATTTAATCTCAATAAAACGGCAGTAATTCTTTTTTTTTTTTATTTCTTCTCCTAGTGATACGTTTTTTCTTTAAATTCTCAACATCTACATATCAAACGATGGATAGATTTTTCTCGAAATTACATTCTCATAATTGGTGAAAGCGATAGAACCAAAAGTATAGGTCCAATCTTAATGGTTTGTTTTTTATTTGAAAGCAATTTAAGACTCTTCTAGTTATACTGAAAAGATTCTATTTAAAATTAATTAAACAATGGATTTTACCTAATTGAGCAAGGAAAATTGGAAAAAATCAAATTTTTCCGTTAAAATTCTACCACTTTATCAGTTTTTCATTTTTTGTAACTTCTTACGGTATTTATACGAATCACATCCATAGTTTGAAAAAATTCACTCATTTATTTTTTTCCGCCAAAAATTACAGATTGGATAACTTTTACGGAAAACAATTTTTTTTATTAGTTAATATTGAATAAACCACAAGACGAATTTCAAAAATATCTATTCCTTATATTTTTCACAAAAATTTAGTAAATACTGACGTATTTTCATAGTTATCATAACTCCCTCCCCTTACTTGACGGTGTTATCTGGGAGTCACCTCTGTTCAGTCTGTGACTCGCTCCCAAAATTAGATTTGAAATACGACGTAGAAGCAGTGATTAAACTGCGATCACGGAATATATTCCCCGCAGTCGGCTATTTTTCTTTTACATGACGAAAGAAGTCACTCACAATTCGAGACTATTTGAAACGAAATTGCAAATATTAATCAAAATGAAGATAAATCCTTTGAGCGTTATTAGAATGCTTGTCGCAACTTTTGAAGTTATGCGTTTACCGGATTCGCCAGTAAATAACGATGAAATACAGTTGAAAGAAAACTTTGAAAATGTTTTGTTGAGCGCAATGAATGAATAGAGTGGTTTCGAAATGGTAGAAGAAAATTCTTTGCATTTCGAAGAACCGTTTAAGGATTGGGAAATGGAAATTGTTGAAGATATAGAATCGGCAAACGCCCTGTATGAACAAGAACTTCCGCCTGATACATGCACTCGTGATAACGAAGATTTATCTTACGAGTACAAATTAAGGGCCGTTGAGTATTGGCGCAGCGGGAAGAAAGGAAATTTAGGTTTGGGCAGTATTAAACAAAAGTTCAAGAAAGTGCAATCTATACGACAGTTGCAGCGGTGGGCCCACAATTTGAACAAGGGGGGGACATACAAAGAAAAATTAGCACGAATTTGTGGTTACACTTTCGAAAATTTCAAAGCTGCTGTCGATGCTGGTTTAATAGTGCACGATTCTGATTTGAAAAAATGGGCCTTACATGCTCAAAAAGAAATAGGGCATACTGATTTTCGTTTCGAAGCATCTCGTACGTGGATAAACTCATTCAAAGCAGCTCATCGTATCGTATCGAGAAAAATTAATAAATTTATTGCATTCAAAACAATTGAAGATGGAAAAGTCTTGGAACAACAAATTCAAAAATTTGTCTATGACGTATAGCAAAATATTACAACGTACGGATTGTCAAATACATTCAACGCAGATCAGAGTGGCTTCCAACTAGAAATGCATTCTGGAAGAACTTTATTAGTCGAAGGAGAAAAGCAAGTACAATGTCTTGTACAATCAGTCTCTTCTACGACCCACAGTTACACTATTCAGCCGACTATATCAGCTGACAGCAAGCTGCTATCTCTTCTATTTTTGGTTTTAAAAGAACCAACTGGCAAGATTGGTCCAATAGTGGAGAAAACGCTTTTCAGACCAGATAATGTGTACATAGAAGTATCCAAGTCTGGGAAGCTTACTTCGGGTATAAATTACACCCACTGTTTTTGTATAGACATTTTTTCGAATGAAAAAAAAATACGTTTTTCTATTTTCAGATCATTTTAAAATTTGGTTGCAGCATGTATTTTTCCCGAAAGTTGGTCCAAAATCTTTATTACTGATTGATTCTTGGACCGGACACTGTCCCGTAGCTGTACTTGACGTGAAACTTTTAAATAGAGATGTCAAAGTAATGATTATACCTAAAGGAACTACCGGAAAAATCCAGCCCCTCGATGTTTTTGGATTCCGAGTATGGAAAAATTTTGTTAGACATTTTCTGATAATTGTCTTTTGATGAATTACGATATTGATTTGCATTTGAGAAACAATATCATAAAGCTGCAGTCACTCGTTCATAACCAACTGCCGTCACCACGTTATATCGATCTTTTCAAATATTCTTGGTACAAAAGTGGTTACATAGAAGAAAAACCAGCGAGTTTTGAAAATCCTGTACACTTTGCATTTCGAGCTATTGTTCGCTGTTCCTGGTGTAAAAAGTCGTTATGTTTTAAACACTTTTTCAATGACTATCATTACTGCAGTACTTACAATGGCTAATAGAGCATATGATTATATATTCGCTTCTATTTATTGCTATAGTGATTATTTTGTTAGACTGTTGACATATTATCAATAAAAGATACAAGCATATTGTACGCTCTCTTTTTTTTACTTGACTACGCAGTTTTTCTATGCGTCATCCCAAAACTTGGTCTTATCTACCGAAACGAATATGTGTAAGCGCTTATCGTATGCCTATGTTATTTCATTGCCAAATATAAATCAGTCAGAATTATCGATAAGTCAGATATAAATACTTTTTCATCAAAAGATCGATCTATAAATAAGTTGGCTCCTAGATAAAACCGTTCATTAAATGCTATGTACGTGATACGGTTGTGCTAAATTTAAAGAAAAAAACGTATCACTGGGAGAAGGAATAAAAAAAAAAAGAATTACTGCCGTTTTATTAAGATTAAATGTAAACATACATAGGGGTAGTTCACCCCCTTAACTTGATTTGCGAAAAAAACGCAAAAACATGTATGTATTATTTTTTTGCCCTCTTCAAAGTGCAATTGGATCCATCGAGATAGGTGCAATAGTTTTTTTTGTTATAACGATTTTGTGAATTTCAACCCCTGTAATTTTTTTCCTATGCAACCCCCCGATATGAAATTAGTTGCATTTTTCATCGTTTATCATTAAGGTAATTATCCATTTGGGTGCATTCGATTATCTCAAGTGAAAATAGGTGAAACCTGAAAAGTACCCCTCGGAGGTCTGAACTTCAAAGGATAATTTCACCCCGTAAAAACGTTTTTCCGCCGATAAAAAAAAATACGTGTCTCTTAGATTTTAATGTAGAATAACATATTTGAATTTCGTCAAAATCGAAGGACGTCAGCGGAAAGACTTTCCTTGTGAGTAAATCATTGAAATTCAGAAAAAGCACTATTATAACAGTGACCCATATCTCTCATGGTTGTTTCGAAAATGAACACAATGTTCACCCGCCTGTCTGAGAAAGACGACACTTCGGTGAAGAACCAACCACGAGGGTTAACAGGGTTCATACCATTATTTTCCGAATTTATTAAAATTATCACCGTCATTTTCCACCTTACACGTCGATACTCGATGTGAGTTGTGTTTTTAATTTTAAATGTCCAACTCCCGTATTCAGCTAAGATTGTACAAGATTTTACATTTTTTCACTAATATCTGTTAATACGGTCGGGTTACTTATCAATCATGAAGATACAACTCCGATGAAATGGGATATTTTAACCCTTTCAGTCACGAAAATCGATTTTATTTGGCATTGAAGTGTAAGTATACGTTTTCAAAGTATTTTTCGTCGCTGAATCCGAACCCGGTGTTTAAAATATAAAAAACTGAAGATCAACCCTTGAAATCGGGGAAAAACTACCCCTTTTGTCAGGAAATAGAATTATTCTGAACAGATTAGTGCAGAAATATATTTCCAATGTTATTTTTTCTCCGCCGAATACGAATGCAATGTTGGAAATACAGCAATCATGAAATCTACCTCTAAAATTGGGTAAAAACTACCCTTTTAGTCACAAAATCCAATTATTTTCGACAAATCAGTGCAGATATAATTTTGCGATATATTTATCAACGCTGAATTCGAATCCGATCTAGAAAACAACATACACTCGAAAGCAACGCCTAAAATGGGGTGAAAAGGGAGTAAACCTACCCCTTTGGTCAAGAGGAAAAAAATATTTTTAACCAATTGGCGTAGATTTACTTTTCCGATGGACTCTGCAACGCTGAATTCACAGCCAATGTTGGAAATGACACAACGCCGAAAGCAACCCTTACAATGGGGTAAAAACTACCCCTGTTGTCAGGGAAAATAATTATTCTGAACAGATTATTGCAGAAATACATTTACAATGTTTTTTTTCTTCACCGTATACGAATGTGATGTTGAAAATACAATATGCATGAAATCTACCTCTAAAATTGGGTAAAAACTAACATTTTGGTCACGAAATCAAATCATTTTCGGCAAATGAGTGCAGATATAAGTTTTCGATGTATTTTTCAACGCTGAATTCGAATCCAATTTCTAAAACAACATATACTCAAAAGCAACCCCTAAAATGGGGTCAAAAGGGGGGTAAACCTACCCCTTTGGTCGCGAGGAAAAACATATTTTCGACCAATCGTCGCAGCGCGATTTACTGGAAAGAATGGCGGGATGGCAGAGGAAAGCTTTGTTTTGAACTAAATATTGGCAGAGTGTAATAATTATGCATGTCTCGACACGATTGCCACGGCAACTATCCTTCTGCGGCGTCTATCCCACTTTTCCCCTATATGACATACATCAACGAAACAATATAAATCAATGAAAAAAAAAAATATTATACGCATAGGATGGTTTAGGAATAACATATTCATTTTGTGGTACCTACTAAATTTATGCGCGCACACACATACACAGGCACGCACACACAAACGCACGCAAAAAAAAATATAGAAAATTTAGATTTCGTTAAAAAAGAGGTAGTTTCCACCACACCTTAGGTGTTTTTTTTGCTTATGGTTTTTTTGACGTGGAATTCTAATGCAGTGTCGAAAAAGACATTGCGTAGATACGTATATCGGCACTAATTTGTCGACAATAATTTGACTTTGTAACAAAACGGGTAGTTTTTACCCCATTTTAGGCGTTGTTTTTATATTCATTATATTTTGGACATCGGATTCGGAATCACCGTCGAAAAATACATTAGAAACGAATATCTGCATTATTCTGCCGAAAACATTTTGATCTCGTGACAAGAGGAGTAGTTTTTACCCTATTTTAGGGGTTGTAGTCACGTTTACTGTAATTTCGACATTGGATTCGGATTTAGCGCAAAAAAAATTTGAGCGCAAGAAAAAATGAATTTCCGATTATGAATCAAGTTTATCGTCAATCCGATTGGTCATCATTTTTTTCATCTCAAAATTAATACACCCAGCCTACAGAGTATTGCTAGGCAGTCGCTATCGCATGGTCACGCTTATTTCGACTCACGAACAAGGAATAGAGAAAGAAAGAAAAAACGGAAATAGAACCAACGCACGCTCATGTTCATTCCTAATCTAAATAACGAAAATATCAAACGCAAGCGTAGTGAGCGCCCGTGCAGAAATTTGTTAAGGATGGCCTTATGGAACACCAGGCCCTTATAAGGCTTAGCTAGGGATCCATAGAAAGGATTCCTTATTAATATCCAACGGGGGCCTAATCAGGACTTATTGAGGAAGCCCAAGTATGGTCCTACTGAGGCAGATAAATGAGGCCCTGATAAGGACTTATTGAGGTAGCCCAAGTATGGTCCCACTGAGGTCAATCAATGAGGCCCTGATAAGGACTTACTGAGGTAGCCCAAGTATGGTCCTACTGAGGCTGATCAATGAAGCCCTAATAAGGACTTATTGAGGTAGCCCAAGTATGGTCCCACTGAGGTCAATCAATGAGGCCCTGATAACGACTTACTGAGGTAGCCCAAGTATGGTCCTAATGAGGCTGATCAATGAGGCCCTGATAAGGACTTATTGAGGTAGCCCATGCATGGTCCTTCTGAGGCAGATAAATAAGGCCCTGATAAGGACTTATTGAGGTAGCCCAAGTATGGTCCCACTGAGGCCGATCGATTAGGCCCTGATAAGGACTTACTGAGGTAGCCCAAGTATGGTCCTACTGAGGCTGATCAATAAGGCTCTGATAAGGAATTATTGAGGAAGCCCAAGTATGGTCCTACTGAGGCAGATAAATGAGGCCCTGATAAGGACTTATTGAGGCAGCCCAAGTATGGTCTTACTGAGGCTGATCAATGAGGCTCTGATGAGGAATTATTGAGGTAGCCTAAGTACGGTCCTACTGAGGCAGATAAAGTAGACCCTGATACGGACTTATTGAGGTAGCCCAAGTATGGTCTTACTGAGGACGATCAAGGAGGCCCTGATAAGGACTTATTGAGGTAGCCCAAGTATGGTCCCACTGAGGCCGATTAATGAGGCCCTGATAAGGACTTATTGAGGAATCCCAAGTTTTGGAATGTATGGTTTCGTTAAGGCCTACAGACGAATGCCTTATTAGGAAATATTGTGGAAGCCCGAGTTTCTCAACTCATGGTCATACTAACACCAATCGATGAGGTCCTGATAAGGAATTATTGAGGAAGCCCGAATTTTTGAACGTATGGTCTCATTAATGCCAACAGACGAGGGCCTTGTTAGAAATTGTGGTGGAAGCCCAAGTTTCTAAATTCATGGTCCTATTAAGGCTGGCCGATGAGGCCCCGACAAGTACTCATTGAGAAAGCCCAAGTTTCGGAATATATGGTCGGGTTAAGGTCTATAGACGAGGGCCTCGTTAGGAAATATTGTGGAAGCCCAAATTTTCAAACTGATGGTCCTATAGTAAGGCCGATTGATGAGACCCTCATAAGGAATTATTGAAAAAGCCTAAGTTTTGGAATATATGGTCTGGTTCAAGAACCTGGTTGGTTAATTAACAAATTAATTTTTTATTTGCTGCAATAATATTTTTTAATTATTTATTTTTTCGTTTAATTATTTATAAAGTCTTATTTGCTAATGAATAATATTATTTAATTAAAAATATAGAATAACCATTTATATTACAGAGAAAAACGATACGAGGCAAGAAAATGAGGCGTGCAATGGAACCCACGCGCCGATGTTAACTTTTTTCATATATTTTTCAATATAAATAAATAAACTGGTTCTAATTGACTTTATTTTTCTAATGCTGATTAGTTGTTCAATAAATAATCTGGCACCCTAAAGAATTATTTCACCGCTGCGCCAACTGTCGGGAGTGACGCTGTTCATGCTCGTGCACGCTTCTATGGGACCATGCACTAATACACTCTCCCGAAAGTACGAATGTGTACTACTCGTGTACATGGATACATAGTTGCGATAGCTATACAGTCCACACCCAGACGAACGCCTGGTTAGAGGAAAATGTATGCATGTATACATTGTTGTTAAATGTATGTATGTATGTATGTATGTATTGTTGATAGAGTAAAATGTATGTATGTATACAGTGTTGTTAAATGTAAGTACGTATGTATTGTTGTTAGAGGGAAATGTATGTATGTATGTATACATGACTACACATTCTCACTTCGGCAAGAGTACGGTCCCCCCGCCAAAATACCTGCAAAGACCCATAACCTCGTCGCGGCTCAATTTACACTACTCGTACCCTGGTGAAAATGATTTCTACGTCAAACTACGAAAAACCGCAGATCGTAGAAAATCGTGAAAAGTCGTAGAAAATCGTAGTAAATTGTGGAAAATCATAAGAAATCGTAGATAATCGTCGAAAATAGTAGAAAATCGTAGAAAGTCGAAGTAGTTTTTCGTAGAAAACTCTACATTTGTACGAAGAAGAATGCAAATCTCTAATTTTCTATGGAAAATTATTTGAAGTATGAAACTAATTGAGTTAGAATTCTTCGCAGAGAATTGCGTAGAATTTCATTGAATTTCGTAGAAATGCATAAAATTGCATGAAATTTCTACGAAACATTTATGAAAATCTACATTTTTTTTATGAAAAAATGTTGAGCCGATAAATAGATACTTTTTTTCCATAGAAATTCATTGATAATTACGAATTGTTACGAAAAAAATTCAAATCTCTAATTTTCGATGGAAAATTATTTGAAGCATGAAACTAACTGGGTTTTGCATAAATTTTGAAAATAGCACCATTAGATAGTGGACATATAGGTTTTACATTTTAAAAAATGTTGTAAAAAAAAATATTCATTATTTGCAAAATTATAGCCGTTTAAAAATTCGCATGGTAAATATACTATTCAAACGCACCGAAAAAAGCCGAGTTAACCCGAACTAGATAGTGACATCACGAGGTTCACCCCCCCCCCCCCTCTTGAGCATCTATTTACCCATGTAAAGTGATATACAGAGTGGTTAGGCTGTGGATTTATCGTATTTTTGATAATATTTTTAAATAATATAAGTTGAAAATGGCAAATCGACTCAAACTTGGCTTCGTAAAAGCCGATTCTAGCAATTTGCCAAAAATTGATATGTTTATGGTTTGTGAATTTATTAAATCCAGTGATGGGTTCAATGTAACGGCCCCGTCCTATAGCCTAAAAAACTCTTTTCCTTTCCCACGCCAGCTCATCAACTTCACTCTCGCTACCAGTCCACTCGCACGCTTAAACCTTACATATCAGCTAAACCTAATACTCCTTTCCGGTCAATCTCACAACCGTCAGCACCTTAGCTCCAGTTTGCCCTTGGTCCCACGGGCCTTGTTCCTCTGTCTTGACGACATCCCCTCCACTCTCATTAAGTCCTCTCCTTCCTTCACCTCATTAGCACTGCAGTTCATCATTAACCTTCTATCAGTTCGGACGTGCACTCCCGAATTATACCAACATGCCAATAAACTACCAATCTAAAATATCCCAAGTCTAACTTCATTTCAACTTCATTTAACCCGTTCGCCCATCACAAATTGGTGTCAGAAGTTCGATCCATCAACACGCGCACAACCAAATTTTTTTTTAAAAAAATAATATTGAAAAAAAAATGTCGAGGAATTAATAAAAAACATACGAAAGTGAACGTGGAAGTGAAAAAATCTGACCCGAAAAGCAAAAAAAATCAAAGACAATACAAGCGAACAACGATATATTCAACGACATTCAAAAATACAAAGGAAATAATATAAATGTGAAAGTGAAAAAAAAACCTGACTCGGAAAAACAAGAAGATTAAAGCAACACACATTCAACAATACACACCATCGAGACCGAATTTAAGAAATATCCAAAAGGAAATAATCGAAAAGAAGGAAGGAAGGAAGGAAGGAAGAAAGAGAAAATATCGCTCACGGAAATCTCGAAAACCATATGAAAATCGCCATTCGTCTCATCGTGGTAATGTACCCAGGTAACAATTTAATCTTTTGACATAAATGTGACGTCTATACTGTGATGATCCTAATACGTTCATCTGTGAACGTAATCGTTACGTAATAAAGATGGAACTAACGTCTCTGAAACGTAACCTCCATGTAACGATAACTTGTCACAGCCATGTAAGCTTGTTACGTAAAGTATATGCTATGGTGTCACTGTGATAATGCTGTCCATAGAAATGATGTAAGCGATACGGAACCATTTGTACGTAACGTGTATGGAGCAGTGCAACATATACTTAACGTAACGTGTATGGAGCAGTGTAACATATACGTAACGTGTATGGAGCAGTGTAACATATACGTAACGTGTATGGAGCAGTGTAACATAACGTGTATGGAGCAGTGTAATATAACGTGTATGGAGCAGTGCAACATAACGTGTATGGAGCAGTGTAACATAATGTGTATGGAGCAGTGTGATATATACTTTACATAATATTTGCGGATTGAAGTGTGACGTGTAACTAACATAACGTATGCATGCTGTAACCGTAATCTATCGTATCCATGTTGCAGCGTAACTATTCTTGTGCCTTCCTCAAATATGACAGCACGGAAGCATAATTATCGAAATTATCACTTACAATAAAACTTATTCTTGTCGAGATTTTCGGTTTCTTAAATTTTTCGTTATTTTTATACAAATTCACTCCTTTGACCGAGTCATAATAGTTAAGCTGACGACTCTGGGCTTGAATAAAAAAGATATCAACTTACCTAATATACGTGTAATTTGAAATTGGTATTGAAATCATAAATAAAACACACGACACGTGAGCATAATGCTGTATGCTTCACTTATAGGAACTTGCGGGCAGCAGGATTATGTTCGAGGTTATGTTTACATGCTGTCACTTTTAACCCTTTGTGGTCACATCTCTGTAGAATAACTTATTGGTCACACACGGGTAAAATTTACCCTGCCAAGTTTCAAATGTGAAAACTATCAGTCCGATCGGGATCGAAAAAATACTAAAAAATGAATAATCTAAAACATGTGCCAAAAGTTGGTATGTCAAAATTCAAATCACAAGGTGTTGAAAAAAAGTCGTAAATAGGTATTTTGATTTTAAAAAATGCTGAATCGTGGAAAAAACAATACTACAGAATTTCACAATTTATTTTGTTTTAACGAAAAAATGATGAATCGTATAAAAAAACAATTCTCTTCTATTGATATACTCTCAACACTATTTGATAGCTGTTTAATCAGTATTTCGTATTAATTAGACGATTTTTATTTTTCGACAAAAAATGATGAATTGTGAAAAAAAACATAATATTTATTTGGCAAATTTTCGTTTTTGATTAAAAAAAAAGCTATATCGTGGGAAAAAACACAATTCTCTTTCATTCATATACTCTAAACACTATTTAATAGCTGTTCAATGAATATTTCTTTCGAAACACACTAACATAACCTCTTGATCGGGGAGCCATACGGGGAAAAAAACACAATATTAATTTGACGACTTTTCGTTTTTGATAAAAAAAATGTTATATCGTGGAAAAAAACACAATTTTCTTTTATTCATACTCTAAACACTATTTAATAGCTGTTTAATCAGTATTAATTTCGAAATACACTAACGTAACCTCTTGATCGGGGAACGATACCACTATGAAGGCGCACATATAAGTATATAATTCATTTTTTTTCACCATTTCTACCCCAAAAAGAGAAAACGGAACGCAATTATTCTAATAACACAGGACCATAAAAATATTTATATAAGGATATAAATTTTTTCAAGATACACCGGTATCACCGGTATTCACGTCACTTCAGCCTTTCAGCCTGGTGTCAGAATTTGATGAAACCAACTTCAATGGTAGTCATAGCGCAATAGGTAGCGTCCCGGGTTAGTAAGCAAACATTAGGTAGGAAACTTGTAGGTAGGCGGTTCGAATCCCGGCTCAAGCAGAAATTGTGTAACTGGTAAACATCGAAATATAAGTTTTTTTTCTTGTTATATTTTTTTTCTCTTTTGACCCTCCATACTCCCAAAATTTGATCAACTCTCGGAGAAAATTGGAGGCTTAAAAAAGGTTTTAAGGAGGGCTGAAATTTCGACTCGGGGTACCTGAAACATCCTAGCGACATGGAGGCCATGTAATTCCGATTTCGGAGTGATGCATGATTGCTACGTATCCTCAATGTAACATTGTGACTTCTCTGTTCTGTAAAATTTATGCATCAGCAACGTAACTGGCATGCAGCCATTCAACGCGATTGTTACGTAACTGTAGCTTCATATGTGGCGGACATTTTAGAGTGTCTGGACTGCCACATTCACGTTACATACGACATACTTGTTACATTTAAGGAACCGAGTGTAACATAATTGAAATGTATTTGTTACGAAACTGTGTTGCCTGGGATAAGTACCATTAAATATTTCAAAATCTATTATAATATAAAATTTTGTACAAAATAAGCGAAAGAATTTTATGCTTCTGCGAGCCCTTGTGACACATGACCGATACGGCTTATTACATGCGTATTCTTGAGCGACTCAGTTACTCCATCAACTCGATCTCTTTATTTCAACGTTAGGCAAAATATAGATATTCCATTTCAATTTTTCATTTTTTTTTCTCCATCCAAATTAATTGAACAAATTTAATAAAATCAACGAATTTATTTATTTTTTCCCCGTTCTCAAAAATTTTTCTCTCTCCGTTTTCTATCAATTAAAAAAAAAAAAGAAAAAATCGTAAAATAAAATAAAAAAAAAAAAAAACCCTCGTTTACAAAAATTAATCCAACATGACCATAGTGGCGTAAGAGCTTACGACTAAATTCAACAAATACATTTTTTTTTAAATTTAAATACCGAAAACATAAATTCAGACGATATGTCAAACAGTGGCGTCACCTTTCGCGATGTATACAATCCAATCCCCATATTCGATGGCAAAAACATACGTGTCGACCACTTTATCAAAGCATGCAAAAGAGCAATCAAAATATTACCCGAAAATGAACACGCGAAATTACTTATCATGTTACAATACAAATTAAACGGAACCGCCCTTGATTTCGCAGAAACAAAAACACATGAAACAATTACAGAATTTCTTAACGATCTTAGAGACAATTTTAGTGCCCCAATCGAACTACTTGATCTCGAATTAGAATTAAAAACAATTTCACAAAATTATAATGAGCTAGTACCAGAATACGCGACACGAACACGAGTAATTTTAAAACGAATAACAGAAAGATTAGAGGAATGTTACACTCAGGAAAGCGAAAAAGAATGCCTCAAGAATAGAATAGCAGAACTAAGAAGATCGGTAACACAAGCCTTCGTTAGAGGCCTTTTCGACAAAATAGGTAATTTTTTGATTAATCAAAACATTCAGTCCCTTGAACAAGCCATAAAAGAAGCAGGTAATATCGAACAAGAACTTTTGAAACGGAGAACAGTAAATCTTAATCGAATAACTCATAAACATACCCACATAGAACAATCCGAGCCAGCGAAAGCACATTTCGTCGAAACACAACAGGAAATAACACAAACATATTGCGAATATCACCAAACGAACAGTCATTCCACTGCAGAATGCTTCACCATAAAAGAATTAAGAGAAAACCGGAGCAGAAGATCTAGGGATTCATTCCACCAGAACACACCAAATTTTCAAAACAAGTATCGCAGCGATTTGCGCGATCACCAACAAAATTTTCGAAATAGATATCGCAACGACTCAAACGACAGAGAAAGGGATTTTCATAACAGATATCGCGACGATTCAAATGACAGGCGACGAAATTTTCAAAATAGGTACCGTGACAATTCACGCAACAGACAATATTCCGATCATAGATATCGCAGCGATTCGCGCGACAGACAGCAAAATTATTACACAGACAATTCACGAGTAGTATGTGGACCACTATGGCCACCCCCACTCCTATCCCCACTCCTATCCCCTCCACTTTTCCCCCACGTCGGAGCCTCTTTCCGAGCGTGGTGGGGGTCGTGGTGGGGAGAGGTGGTGGGGGGAAAGAGTTTTGAGGTTTCGCCATAGTGGTCCGATTATTATCATTATTCAAATAATAATAATCCATACTTTTTTTCTCTTTATTTAATTTTATATACATTTTCACTTAATTATACGTAATGCTTTTATACAATGAGAATAGGATTTATCTTTTACGGGCTATAACAGTTTTAACTATGTGATCTAAATGATGCGTCAGTAGATTGTCAATTATCGTTGTTTTTGTACAAGTAGGTAATTCGTTATATGAATTATTCGGCGAAGTTCGTTTTTGGGTAGCTCTCTCTCGTATTTTCGCACGCTTCGTGCGAATATTACGGCGTATGCAGCTCGTTGTAAAAATGGATGTTTCTGATGTTATTGCATCTACAAGAGAGTCTCTGCACTGTGTTACCTCGTTGCAAACACGACGAAGCCACGAGATATTTCTGTTTATACTGGCTTGTAATAATGACAGTATAATGAATTGCTCTTTTGTAAAACAGAATATCGGTAAAGAGCGATGTGCAGGGTCTTCTTCATCCTCTATGTTGAAATGATTTTGAAAATCGTGCCAAGAACGACCGTCCATAGTTAAACAACCATGGATATAACATTTGAAGCTAATCACAGGCCGTAACGTACCGTTCCGACAAATATCAAGGCCCACCCACACAGATTTCGTCCCCAAATTATTTAGCTTATAGGCGAACGGTAGCAGTAGCGCACGTAGATTCTTAGCACGTTTCGCAAACATCGCAGGACTTAATGATTTGTTGACGGTTTAAATTCCAGATTATTGAATTTTGTGCCGCGATATTCCATGGCCAAATTATTTTCACGGGCTGCGGCTATCATCTGCTGAAATAGCTGATCGTCTTTTTCGAACAGTTGGACGAATCTGGCTGGTAGGAAGCACGCAAATGTGTTTTCCACGTCGATGACGATACGCGTGCCCCATTTAGTTTGAACGGCTCTTATGTCGCCGATGCTGTAGTCTTTTTTGAGCTCAAGTTCCGATAACTTTTTCACAGGTAGAAACGCGGCCGTTTGTCCCACTTTGTTGATTCGTGCGAAATCCATCGTAAATATCGAGTTCGTCAAATTTTCGTGTTACAGAGAGAAATTGCGATCTCGCTTGTATTACTGCTTTGATACTCGCAATGTCGTGTGAAAGTGCTTCTATTCGCCGCTTTAATTCGCGTCGTTTTCTCAGCATACACCTCAAATGACAGCAAATGAAAGTCTTTAAGAGTTTTTGAAGTTTACTTCGATATCTGACCACGGTTTGATCGCGAATGATGGTCGTTCTCCAGGGTCTAACTTATATCCTGCAGTCGCCCCTCCACTAGACCTCCCCCCACTATAAAGATTCCTCATTTTATTAGAAATACCAAAGACAAAAAGAAATCTGATCGTCTACATATGATACCCTATAATGATGACTCATTTCCTTCGACATAACAAAGGCAAAAAGAATTTTTTTCCTACCGATTCGAAGAATCGATGGTTTGATGCACATTCCGCTTGAAATATGATAGTCGCTAAAAGTGACTTTTGTACCCAAAGAATGCTGACTCCAAGGCGCGTGATCGCAGTTCAAGGATAGGTAGAAAAAATAAAACGTGAAAAATTTCAATGTCGATTTTATTTCTTATATTAAAATTAGATTCATTATTGCCGTACACGGGAACAACAGTTCTGCATACAGTGTAAGTTTTTATGATTAAAATTATTTGTACCACAGCCACCACCAACCACAGAGTCCATATTGAAAACTTTGCCCCGAGGTTTATACTTTTCGCGTTTTTTTATATACGCACTATAATAATCGTTCACTGTTTTATCGTTTCGGGATAAATCATCTGAAAATACGCTTCGAAACTTATTAATACCAAAGCCAGTAGACATATAATGAAGAAACATAATGCAATACTGTCCGCAACACTGCGAATCTGGACCCTGAAGCTGAGTAGCGTTGCATCGGAAAAGCTTGCAGTTTCTTCGGAGTCGGATGAGATGCTGCGGAACGATTGGAGGGATCCCGTAGCTGTCAAAGTATCGTCCTTCTCCAGTTCGATCGACGTACATGGCGACCCAGTGGGATCCGGGTAATTTGTGGCCATCGGTATTAACGACAAAAGCTGTCGGCCACGTCCACACCTTCGGGATACGATCGGCTGGGTATACGCCTATCGTGTGGTCTGGTATGTTCCGCAAGGCCTGCAGAATTTCTAGACTGTTCATAGCAGCCTGAAGCAGAAGGTTTCTTTTTCTTTTCCTCGCGAGGCCCGTCTAAGCTCCAGCTCGTGGTCGTTCTATATTCCCATAAGGAGTCGATGCGATCTTTATGACAGAGCCAATCTTTTATTTGTTTCGCATTATTCAGCGCACATTTGTACGTGAGATTGTTATGTAGCGATCCGTGGTATATGCAACGAGTGTCGTCCCGATGAAGATAGCGGAATGAGGGAGCCTCCTCATCCTCCTCTAAATTTATAATGAAGCAACCTGTAAGCTGCGCCAGGTACTCTGATTTTATTGAACCCCTTGTGAATATTCGATCAGATTGTTCCGCAATATTTTTCAAAATTGATTCCATATGTTGCGACGTTGTATCGCCCTCACGCCATTGTAAACCATGATGATTTCTAGTCAACCAGGAATTCTGACGCTTCAGCGCCGGTGATAGATCCTCATTATCGTGAGGTGAAGACACAAGCCAATGAGCGGTGTACGGCCCGTGTAGGCAAATGATCGCAACTTCTTTCGGCACAAAACGATTGTTTTTATCTCGCAAACCCTGTATATCGATTGCGATATTCATGATGCTTTCTCGTTGCTCTCTCTGATAATACTGTTCAGCTCTTTGCGTCACGGAGACCTAGCTCGGCGGATACAAATTCTGCTGACTATCCAGAAAAGTCAACGATTACTTGTCTGGACGAGTCAATCTCCAGCACATTATCATACTCGGCGTACACAATACAATTTACCGTTGATGCGAGAGCCTTTTCGAATCGTACTTCTATTCTAACACTGCCGTGTTTTACCAAATTCCAATGAGTACTGCTGTTTGCTGATAAATCGGGCGTAAGATCAAACGCGAAAAGGCAATACCCTTCGGGGTAGGCCTCCCGTGAAATACAATTACCTTCATTGAGAAAGTGAATACCCGTTCCGGAGAACAGAGTATGATACGCGTCTACGTAAAGCTTTGATTTTGTAAAGTCGGGCTGCAGAGCCTTTGACGGTATTTGCATACCATCCACATACAACGATAGATAATTGATTTGATAATTTTTAAAATTAAACGGGTTTTTATCGAGGCAGCCGTTGAACGCTTTATTATCGACGAAACCGATGATGATACGTTTTGGTAGCTGGCCGAGGATTACATTATCGAGAGTTTCGCCATGTACTCCGCTATGCATGGATATAGCCTTTACCTCCACGCGTGTCAGGGGATATTTTGCCGTAGCTTTACACAGAGTTCTTGCATGTGCTAAAAGTATACCAGGTGCTATCTTGGCGCGACGTACGAGAAGCGATGCTTCGACAATATGTATTTTATAGTCTGCCGTCCCGCCCATAAGGCAAAATGAATTATTCGTGCGTACGAGTCGCAGACGCATTTCAACACCGTTCAATAAGAATCTCTCTTGATTAAAGACATCGCAGTGAAGATGACCGAGGAGATCAATAGTTTTTCCACTGCTAAGAAGGTCTCTGCGGCTAACGAGCCCACCGTTAGCTGTATCCGTATCCTCCATTTTTCCCGGTGTATCGGCGAACCAGAGCACACTCGTAAGATGAGAGTTTTTTGCGCCGTCTCCATAATTTAGCAGTGTTTCAATGTATGCTCTGTATGCATACGCGTTATTCGGGGGCGATACAAGTTTCTGATTGAAAAACACATCTACTTGATTAAACATTGAATGCATCAGATTATTGACGGGGCCTATTTTAATCGTTGAATCAGGCTTCTCAGCCAAACACTGTATTTGAACGCGCATGCTTAGCATGGTGTGAGCAAGATCAATGTATTCATCACCCTGACCAGGTACCACAAACTCAATTGGTGAATCATCCGTTAAAGATGAGATCGGTTTGTAGTACACCCATTGTGTTCCCTCGATGGTGGTTTGTGTAGGAGGCAGTGTAAATAGCTCGAGCTCTGACTTTAAACACTCGCAAGAGTGTGTGTGTAAGAAAGCCATATTTACCCTCTCTCTCTCTCTCTATGCGAAAATATCAGCCACCGTTCGTAGAGCCTTCCTCTTCTTGGTTGTCCTTCTCTTATTTATCCTCCTCTTTGCCGTTGCCCGCTTTCTCGGTTTTCTCGGCGAAGATGTAGCTTTCTTTCTTTTTTTCACACTATGGATACGTCGCACACCGCGGCCGGAAATGGAATGCCGAGATCGATTAATTTTTGCCATTTTATAGCCAGAACCCTTCATGAGCGTATCAATTTTTTCCTCCGCCTTTCGCTTCAGATTTTCGCCAGACTCGCGTAGACGCGTTTTGAACGCTTCTCTTGGCCGTACACCATTGTCCATTATATCGGTGGCAACATTAACACCGGCACGCAGAGCCTCCTTGCCGACAGCCCGTGCTCCATTCTTCAAAAGAGGTATAATACGGCGGAAAAGACCCCCGAGAAAGCTGCCAATCCCGTGGCCCCTTTGATTCGGTGAGCCTATGTACACGTTACTGATACCCCCATATCCGGTCCGAGCACCACCCGTCTGCATATCAAAGTATTCATCGTAATAAGTCATTGCGATGACTTCTCTAATCCATACGCTTGAACTGTAATGTCACCGTCAGCGTCCCGTACTCAAATGGTATCGGCTGCCCAAACTCATCCCTTATATCGATATCGATCGATTGAAAGTTTGTATGAAGCAGAGGTACGTAGCGTGGTGGCGAAAAACCTCTAATCTTCACAGAGCCGTAATTGTTGCTATCCGCGGTATAAGATGGTACAACACGTAACAGAGGTGCATGCACATCACCGGTAATGTAGGGCTCACAAATATCCGTATAAACGAATAACATATCGGGGATAGCATTAGTTAGGCTGGCAGGTCGTGCGCCTCTATAACCAACATCTCTGAATGCAGGCGGGAGCGCCACACTGCTGGGTGTGGTAAATCCTAAAATCTTGTTGAGCCTTGGTGAGAAATGGAAAGCATGAATTAAATTTTCGCAAGAATCGCAGATACGGGTCACTTGGACGTAGCCATTGCGAGCGCGCTGAAATAGTAAATGACCAGCAACGCCCTGTAGTTCATTTATTACTTCGAGCAATGAGTCTATACTCTTATATACACCGGGTGGAACATACACACAGCTCTTTTCAATGTCAATAGCAGAATCGTGAATACCCGATTGTACTTTATACGGTGCGGTCTTGATGAAGTTCTGCTCGTCTTCCTGAGGTATATGCAGAATCGTCATGGGTATATGTATTTCTGTAAGTCCAACGGCCCAATTGCCTTGCAAAGATACGCGCTGTGGCAATCGTGTGGTATAACGCGTTGTCGTATTTTCCGGGTAATATTTCATACTGCTGTTGCTCGGTAAAACGATATAAAATTCGTCTCTCATCGTGATTTTTTATTTTTTTCGGTAATAGTACGAACTCTCGATAACTCGGCCTCGTAAAAAAGGCCGTCAATATCTTCGCCGTGAAGATCGCGTAAAAAGTACACCGTCGGCCAACTAGTAGTCGATATGCGATGAATTTTGAACAGCTCGCTGCTTCAGCCGCTCTCGTAACCTTTTGCAAAGGCCGCTTTTGCACTACTGATTCGTACAACATCACCGATCCCGTATTTAGGGATGTGTTCTCGCTCCGAATCCTTGTAACGCTGCATCAAATTAGCACGAGCTTGAGCTGCAGTGGCAAGAGTCACCGTTACCGGGGCCATTTTTATGCTGCTATGCCGGGCATTATTATATGCAGACACTATATTTTGCAACACATTGATGTATCGCTTCGCGCGAGTATACGTAAAGTATCGCCACATTCTTTCTTTCAATGTTCGATTAAATCTTTCCACAATTGAGGCTTTTATATCAGGATTTCGTGCAGTTCGAAACTGAATATCTTTCTTCTTTAGGAGCTCTTGAAATGCAGCACCCATGAATTCTTTGCCTCGATCCGATTGCAGGCATACGGGTGATCGGCTATTAGTGGCTTTTTGCGTGAGTATCCGCGTAAAAGCCTTAGCCACAGACGCAGCAGTCTTGTCGCGTAAAGGCTCGACCCATGCATATTTACTAAGCACATCTATGACTACGAGGAGATAGGTATGACCATCGTTGTAATCTTTGATCGAGCGAAGATCTACGAGATCAGCCTCCCAGACATCGTCAATGTTTCGCACGCTGTAATGACGTCGTGGAAATCGATGTTTTACAGGACGATGTTTCGTGTAAGCATCCTGTGTCTCCAACCACTGCACGGTCTTTTCGTTAGAAATTTTTTTTCGCGTTGCGCGTAATAATTTTGCAGCGCCCGAGAACGATGCTTCGTGGGAGGGGTTATAGTACAGTTTTTCCAATGTTTTCATGGTTTAGAGTTTTAGGTTAGCCCAAATTACACGATTCTTCTTCTTCTTTTTACACTGGCCAGCGCCTGTTTGCTGCCTCTCAGAGGTACTGAAGAGCTCATAAATACTGGGATCGGTGGATTCGTCGCTGCTGTGATTGGCTCCCGCGTCGCTCAACGACAAGTCGTGGGAGTGCACAGGTATTTTTCTTTTTTTCCGAAAAGGCGTCGAGGTGGGCACCTCGGACCTCCACAGATCCTGGTTCCCAACAAACTCGCGTGGAATTTTTGCCGCTTTTAAAAATCCTGCAAATGCATGACGACCCGCCGGCGTTGAGATTTTCCTCGCACGCATAGCATCGTTTATAAGATCGACAATATTGGAGTCCTTGATTTCTTTGCCTGCGATGGAGACGGTGCCTGTAGGATCCCAGCAAAACTCTGTTACTGGTACAAGGCGTAAACGACGGAGCAATAGTTTTGCTTTATTGCGATATTTTGTCGGGACACTCTCAACGATCATAGAGTCGTTTATGCGTGGAATTTCAGCGCCTTTTCCACTATTCCCCTCCTCCTCTATAGGTGTCGTGATGTAATCATCATTTTTTGCGAGTGCACGATGCTGCTGCGCTCGCTCATTATCGGCAAAATGAAGATAACGCTGCAACACCGCGAAATACGCCGACCACTTTTCCCTCTCATCCTTGTACGAATTAGAATTCAGAATATCGTTCATCTCAGTGTCCAATCTACTCAGTGTCGTACCAAGGGTTTGCACTGTTTGCTGCTGTTGCCGTTGAACAGATTCCGTTTGTCGATTATTCTGCACGCCTATATGCTGAAGATTCTCTTCAGGCACGAGCACCATTTTTCTCGCATGCTCCATTATACACTGCCGCCGATCAAACGTGACAAGAGCGTACCCAGTACGGGGGCGAGCAGCAGCGGTAGGAATCCACCGTTTTGAACTACAAAACGTTTCTTGCTCTTCCAACTACCGCTTTTCGCAGCTAGTCGTCGAAGAATAGATGCGTGGCGACGCAACTTTTTTTTTTGTTCAGGCTTCAAAGGCACGTTACCACGTAGAATGTTTAACGCACACTCGCAAATACAACGAATAATTCGTGGATCGGCTTTACGCAAAACGGCGTCTCGCTGCTCCTTGTTGAGATGCTGAAGTGCGTGCAATATTGCAATGTGCTTCTTGCAGAGAGAGAACCTGCTACCCGCCATCACAGCCGCCAGACTGATACTTCTCCGGCTGTGTCGGTGCTTTTTAACTTTTTTCGTGGCACGTGAACGAAATGCTGCGGGTCATGAGGGAAAATACACGTTCGAAATCTACAGTTATCGGGAGTCGATTGTTTCAAGTCCAAGAGCAGATAACCGTGTGGTTTGCTCGTCGCGTCGTAATAAACTTCCTGCAGAAATCGGGGGTTTTCGGGGTAAACCTGACGCGCCAGGTGCTGTATTTGAACGCGATCTCGCGGATTTTTAAAAACTACTATATAATTAGCGTTCAGCGATATATCCCGTTGCCCGTGACCCTGATGAAATAAATTTTGCGTTATAAAAAACACGCTCAAATTCTTATGATGACTACCCTTGGTGAAGAGGTCGACAACGCTATTGTTCGATGCCTCGCGCATCAAATCGTCAATAATTATAAGTTTTGCACGCGGATCGTTTGCATAATCCGAGGCTTGTGGTAAACCTTCGCGAAACTCTATCGAAGAACCGTACTCCATATACGCTTGTTGCCACTCGGAATAATAGAAAATAATTCGTTGAAACGGTTCACTATTCAAATGCGAAATGAATTTCAAAAACTTTTTCACAAAGTATGTTTTACCGCAGCCCGTGGGCCCGCAAACCATCGCCGTCCAAGGATGTTTCCACCGCACATCCATTTTTGCGAATGAGCACAATCTTCGTATTAGCTGAAACATATATAGGGTTCGAAAAGACGAATATACGTAAGAACATAAAGTTTTATTTATATACATTATTTACAAAGTAGTGCGAGGTCTATATCTATATACATTATTCTTTATAACCGTAAGGAAGAGTACCATATTTGCCATCTCGTCTCCGTTTGACGCTCGATGGTTTGCATGATTTTGTTTCAGGACGTGTGACGACCTGATGAAATGCCGTGCGTCGTATAGCGTCATACTTTAGCACAACAGGCTCGTCTCTCTCACCGGTTATAAAGGAGCGCACTGAGTTATAATTAATTAATCCCTTGTTCGCAAAATTAAGCGTTATCCCTTTTACTTTACATACTTCTTTTTCCTCTCCATTGGGAGTGCATACGATAAAAGAATAAAATTTTGGTCCGCCTGAAATGAAACTTCTAATATAACTACCTTCCCCATAAGAGCTCAGCTCGTCTGTGAGATCCCCTAAGAGCTGTCCCGTTGGAGGCTCGTACTCGTCTTTTTCTTCGTGCGATACGTAAATTACGGAATCGGTATCGCAGTACAGAGCACGACGACCCAGACGCTCTAAGTAACTATAAAGTTTTAGGCGGGCCTGGGCTGTGGTGTATGCTGCTACTACGGCGTTCGCTATGCTGGATGGTATAACAGCGTCACTGATTTTCGTGTAGCTTACATACAATATTTCGTTATTTACGGGTAAAATACCCGTGATCTCGTGCTCAGGACTAGTCAATAGTTCCATAAGTTTTTTACGTGTCGAAACTATTTCTGTCTGCGGTAGATTTTCCCGCTGCCCAAACTTCCCCCAAAATGAATTAAGGCACAACTTTGCGACAGATCGCAACCCCGGATTTTGAGCTATGGAGTCGCGATTTAGCTTGATTCCTTCCGATCGTTCGAAATCGGCTATATAGAGGTTTTGCGCGGCGTTATCTTTGGAGCAACTTTCGGGCCACCCACTGGCTTCTTGTTTGATTTTTAAAAACGTGTTAATGTATTCGACAAAATGGCCCCCTGTCTGTGTATCGCGATTGAATTGCGTGGTTTCATATTGCCAGATTTCAGTCACGTCTATCACTCTGTACCCGCACGACACGGCTTTTCGCAACTCGTCGACAACCCATGTACCCTTGAACACACGCTCTACAGGGTCTTCATGTGTGCATTCGTCCTGATTCATATTCTCACAGCAGCTGCGGCATAGAGCAAATAATAACCGGTTATGCATACGCACTGGTAATACGGGGTGGTATAGATTACGAGGCAGCAATACGGTGCATTTTACGAGACCCTCAACGAGAGTTAGATCGGTGTTATCAGGACCTGTCAATTCCATGCACTCGTTACCCACGTATACTTTCGGATGGCCCACCGGGTATTTGCCGAATTTACAGATATAGGGGTACAGCGAGCAAACGTCTACGTAGCGTATTTTTTCCGTAGCGTCAACGTCGTAGAGCGTAACCATATTTTCTGTTCGTCCTCCGAAAAAAGCATCACGAGGATTGAGAGGCTCTGCTGTAACTAAAGGGTTATCTTGCAGGAAAGTTCTCATCTCGGCTGTCGAATTTAACAAACGGTCATATTCACACTCCCAAATTTCTGTGAGCAAATACCCTCCCGTTTGAATTCTATCAGTTACTGCTGTTGTTCTCTCGAAACGCTCGTCCATGGATATTCCATCGCTTTGTCGACTGTCTCTGTTTGTGGGATAGCAACGTGGGCAACCGTGCCAGTAGCAACCGTGAAACTGCAATACATGCGCCCCGTTAGGAGTCTCGTAGTATCCGTCTACCAAGAGATTTTGCGGTAGTCTAAACTCGCGTGATCGGCCCGCATGAATAATACGAACACCCAGTGAGTGCTCCATCCACGATAGCCATGAAACCGCTTTTTTCGATTGATTTTGCGCCCATCTGTATCCCCCCGTGGGTATAATGCCTATTGAGTTATCTTTCAAGAAATTTTTTCGAAAAACTCTGAAGCAGGCTGATGCTATTGTTGTACTTTCATCAAAAGGGCAGACGCGACCGCTGGTAATGAACATGTTGCGAAAAGCCATACACGCGCGTCGCAAAATCGTGACATCAGTCTTACAATAGCTGATAAGCTCTTCCGAAAAAACGAATACGTAATTTTTGTCTTTTGTTTCGCGATACCAATCGAGAAATTTCCGGCGCTCATCGGCGCGCATCGTGTCCGGAGAATAATGCTCGAGAGGCGGCAATTCGCCTACGTAATTTTGATTTTCAGGCCTGTTAAACAAATGTGGAAAAGTGCCTTTAACGATAGCACCGGTAAGCCCAAAGGCTTTCGGTAAACCGCTCAAAGGCATATGGAAGTAATTTAGACTGTCGAGAAATACGAGTTTTCCGACGCGCATCGTAATAATTTTCGTACCGTTCATGATTAGTGTGGGGAGCTGAGTTTTTTTCTCTTCGATGAAATAACGCAGGATGAATTGAGCGTCGAAACCCCCTGCATTATGAGCGATACAGATTGTACGCGAAAAACCTTCGAGCGGTTGCATGGCTAATTCGACAAGCTGGGCTACGGGGCTGTGACTAAACACAAATTCGTGTTCCCCGCAATGCTCGCACGGTTCGGCTATAGAGTCGTTAACACAGCAAAACGTGCAAACTCGTTGAGCCACGCAAAGATTTGGCTCGTGTACATGAGTAGACGCATCACCCTTCACAGGTGTGCTCTGCTGTGTTTCAAAATCATAAAAAATGAATAGTATTTTTTTCAAGTCCGAAGTACTACGAATCGGTTTCATGAAACACAGATGATTACTAGGTTGATGAGATTTGCACGTTTTGCAGAAGCCTACCCCGCATTTATGCTTCTCTTTTTTTTCTAATGGCCTTATTGCTCGAAAGCAGTTACGGCACCGTTTTAGAGATTCGCAAACGCTAGCCTTTCTACGCCTCATGGTCACCAGCGGTGCCTTATGCCTCTGTAAACATGCCTCTCCGACAAAATCGCGGTTGCATGCCTCGCATCTGATTATATTGCGTGATCGCGTATCGCACGTCTGTAACCCCCAGCACCGAGGACATTTTTTTTTTGAACATCTATGACCGAATCGCCGATATGCTGTGTTACATGATGAACAGAAATCTCTACTGCCGACAGCTGCTCTGAGATTTAGAATAGGTTCGAAATGATGTGAACGCTCGTAATACAAAATGTACAGGGTGTGGTGAATTGTGCCTACGCTGTTCAGAACACCCTGTCTACCGTCAAATAGCGGCTCCTCCCCGCGACCCAAAGTTAAAAACTCGTAAACGACAATAGCAAAGCCGTCTCGTGCCAAATAATCTTGATAGCGCGTAATCTCGTATACACCACAGCCCTCTACAGGTACGCGGACATCTGCTTCTCTTGTAAGTTCGAGTGCCGCTTGTTTTTGTGCAACCCCATTAATTCGTCTAATACGCTGCCATTTATCATGAAGGCTACCCGACCGTATTTCACCTCGTTCTGCGTATGCTCGGGCTGCTACCAGCGAGCGCGGTAAACACAGATTGTCGGTGTTTCGGATCGAGAGAATAGATCGTTTTGCGACAGCCTCGTGTGTGAGACCTTTCCGACCGCGCCCTTCGACCCCCTTGACAGCGCACATTTTTATCGTGCACGAGTCATCGATGTTCAAAGATGACGCACTTTGTGCCACGCTGCTTATTAATTTCCATATATCTTCGAATACATAATCTCGGGCCGGTCGGAAAGATAACCACACGGGTCCGTGCGGCAAGCTATTCGTTGTAAACGAAACGCCTACATAATCGCCGCCCTCGCAGGAGCTCATGATGTGCGTTAAGAGATCACGAAACGCACCGTTGAGCCAATCTACCACGCTAATGCCGGAGTCTGGCTGCCGAATTCTTAACGAGGTTTCACGCCCTCGTAGTTTAAATCGCTTAAAATATCGCGTGTAATCACCGATGATTTCGAAATGTTTTCCGGGTGGATGTATTTCTTCGAGAGGCCCGCTCCTTGGTACAGTACGTCGCCTGCCTGCTCCTTTTTGCACCTCTGGAAAAGAGTCTCGTATTAGATTCTAAAATGGTTAAATGCAAAAATTATTGTGTTTTATCAATATTTGTACCTCTCACGAGTCATAGCACTGCTTAAATAGTTCGATATCACCACTCAAACAAAGATGCTGACGAATACCCTGTTACAAAAGGACCCACTTACTTACATGCTTAATTAATTTTTCATGTGTAAGAAAAATTATTTACCAGAGTCGTCATCAGTCACGAGCATTTGAAGCCAATCGCCAGCTCCTTGCAATGCTATTTCCTCGTCTCTCTCGTTCTCGATCGGATATTCCCACAGCTGATTTTCGCGATGGTCAAAAACATCATCAGGGTGAGAAGCTGGGGTTGCTCGTCGTCCAGAATGGCATAGACCTGATGGGCCTGGTACAGCAGCGTTTTCTTCGTCTGGTACCCTCTCCCTATCTATACCCTCTGGATAAATTTATAATTTAAAATTGACGCCACACCAATTTTTTATTTTTTATTTTTTTGCACCTTAATTTCAACTTACGTTCGAAAATCGACGAATTAGTAAATATTTCCGAAGGATGCTCGATGCTGGAAACAGTACTCATAGGCTGCTCATCATTCAGCTCGGTGCGTGACAGGTGCTGACTCGTTATGCTTCTCTGCTGGCATGCTAATTCCACAGCACAAGCCCCTTCTATAAGAGCTGCTTCTTCATCCGTCGATGCATCCAAGAGTTGTCGATATACTATATTAGGTGCACAACCATTAAAAATAATGCCCCTCTTTTAATAGAAGTACTGCTTTCAGCTCATAATTTTTTCCGGTAAACGAACCGTGTTAAAATTTCATATAAATGTTTTTCTTACGACGATAATGTAAGGAGAAAGCTCATATCAATTTAATAAGACAGAGAAAGAGGAGATTGGTGAATAAGAATACATTTTTTAAATATATCATGTTGAAATTCGTAAAATATTTTTTCTAACGATAACAGGCTCTCTGTACCACGCGAAGCATAGCACAAAGAGTAGAGCTCGATAAATAACGATTATCTCTGCTTACGCAAACAGGTGCTCTGCATCGTGCTCATGAAAAAAGAGCGAGAGAGTGAGAGAATTGCAAAGAATGCGGAACCACGCGAAGCATGGCACAAAGAGTAGAGCTCGATAAATAGGGTTTGACCATACTATCGAAATAACAGCCGTGAAAATATTTTTTCAATACGCTTTAAGATCCATACCGCTTTAACGAAAGAGAGAGAGAGAGAGAGAAAGAGGAAATTGATCAATAAGAATACTTTTTGAATATTTCGCGTTGAAATTCGTAAAATTTTCTAACGATAACAGAAGCTCTGTATCGCTTTCATGAAAGAGAGCCAGCGAGAGGTAGAGAGAGAGAGAGAGCTCGGGACCACGCGAAGCATGGCACAAAGAGAAGAGCTCGATAAATAAGGCTTGCCCGTGCTAGCGTAATAATGGCATCGTGAAAAAAATTTCAATACGTGCTGGCGTAATAATGGCGTCGTGAAAAAATTTTTCTATACAGTTTAAGTATTACAAATATACATGATTATTTTTTATGATAGAACAGAACTTACTTCTGATTTCATCGACAATACCGCGGACACATGGCGCGTTTTCCAATCCTCGACGCTGCAGCTCTTCAAACACACACGCTAGCACTTGTTGACCATTTAGTATGCCTCTGTTGTAGGCTGCCGCTATGATTCGCAAGGGCGCCCACCATACAATATATTTTAGGCGTCTTATAAGTCTATCGCCCGATAATCGATTTAATTCGTTGCACCATTGCTCGTTACACCGACGACGAAGCTGAGAACTATGTAATATGGCCAAACGCAAAAGATTTAATATACACTCGCGAAGTGCTCGATCTACCATGATTGATAACGATACGTGATAATACCCTGCTGGATTGAGACTGATTAACATTGCATCTTGTTCTTTCCATATAAATACTTAGCGCTAGCGCTAGCCTTCTGAGCGAATTTACTCATTTACTTAAATTGCAGCGCCATCAAAAATCGATGCCCCTTGCGACACAAAAATATGCATGATGAGGTATCAAGATATCAAGATATCAAGATTTCAAGACTCGCCACATATGTATATAAGCATTCCAAGTGCTCTTATTGTTTCAATGTAATATTATATAGCGAGACTCTGATCAAATTTTTTAGCGCTAGCCTTCTGCGCGAGTTTACTCATTTACTTAAATTGCAGCGCCATCAAAAATCGATGCCCCTTGCGACACAAAAATATGCATGATGAGGTATCAAGATATCAAGATATCAAGATTTCAAGATCTCGCTACATATGTATATAAGCATTCCAAATGCTCTTATTGTTTCAATGTAACATGATATAGCGAGACTCTGATCAAATTTTTTAAAAAGCGACTTCTTCGAAAAGCGCAACGAAGTGGAGATCGCTTAGCTTTGATATGCATTTTAAAACTTAATATCATTTTTCAAAAAATATACTTTTACAAACGAGAAATAAGTAGGTGGTCTCAATAATTTTCATAAGTCTTAATGGGTCTTGAGGCCTAAATATATTAAAATTATATTACTATAAAGAGCAATGAGCAAAGAAGGCATGCAGTCTGCTGATGCTCCGCTGATGGTGCGTTTCACGCACCTCGAGAAATCGAGAAATCTCGTAGTGTTATACCCGAATACTCGGTGTACATCGAAAAATATAAAAAAAGCCCGCTATTGCAGCGATAGAAAGATATGCATCAGAAAAAGAGAGAGAGAAAGAGAGAGAGAGAGAGAGAGAGAGAGAAAGAGAGAGAGAAAGAGAGATAGAGTTAGCGAATAGCCGCACAAAGAGGAGAGCTCGATAACTATATGTTCGTGATCTCAGCCGTACTTCTTTGCTGACCCTCGAGCTCATATCTCTCTCCAATATTTTTTTCTTCAAGTCCGATCAAATTTTCTTACATACCTCTAATAGGTCTTATATCATTTTCATGAATCATTCTGATATTGATACTCGGTTTTCGTCAAAACAAAGTAAACTTTGGCGTGCGAAAACTAGCTGTCATCCTCTATTCCAAAGAATATGACTTATGGATTTGGCTTGCAAATTTTTTATAAAATATTATTCTTATGCGTATGCTGCTCTTCGAAAGAAAGGGTTGTATATATAGTTCAGCAGTTCAGCATATATATATATATGCTGAACTACGGTGCTCGCGAAAGACGCGAAATAAAAAAGATGCTGTATAGGCTAAACAGACAGTCGTGTCTCGGGGGGTCAGTTTACTCTTATATTAATTACAAAGGGGTTCATTTACACGGACCACGTACATTTTTGCGGGCCATGCATTTCTTGACGATCGCACCTTTAATACAGCCATAGCATCTTCTCTGCTGCTGTATATTATAGTACGCAGACTTCAGTCACTATTAAGCAGGCAAAGAATTAAGATCGCGAGCGAGAAATTTTATTTCAAATTTAAAAACAAAAAAAAATGTATCCGCGATACAAAGAGGCACTTCCGTCGGGCGCGTTTTGGTGTCGTGTGGTGGGGGTGTTGAGCGAACAATTTATAGCCATACGTACCGCCGAAATGGCGGATACGTATGAGCAATTGGCCCAGTTGTTGTGCGATTTTTATATCGCACAACAAAAAGGCGCTCGTATGACGGCCAATGATGTGGTGGCGGGCGCGTCATACGTTGCACGGTGCGACGCGATAATGTTACGCGGGGAGATAATTTCTTCCGATGACGCCGGATTCACGGAGGTACGCCTCATCGACGAGGGGCACAGAGAATATTTCGAGGTCGCGGACCTATACCAGCCGGAACCGTTGTTTGCCATGCTACCACCCCAGTGCGTGGTATGTCGATTGATGGGTCTGGCTGGCGTGGACAACGCAGGCATCATCACCCTTTTGGAGAACCTGTGTCTCGGCGAGCCCCTCATGGAGGCTCGCATGGTGTACCGTAGTCACGATACACCATGTATACGCCTGCGGGGTCCTGATCGTCGGGATGTAGGGGGCATTTTGATAGATGCCCTCGGTGACAACATACCCTACGATCGGGGGTACCCCGATGAAGGGTTCGCCGAGGACGAAGAGGGTGGTGACGCGTAGCGCGTCCACTTGTGTGTGTGTGTGTGTGTGTGTGTGTGTGTGTGTGTGTGTGTGTGTGTGTGTGTGTGTGTGTGTGTGTGTGTGTCCCTCAGTGCATCGGCTGTAGGCGTCATCGGAGCGGCGTAAGGATCTCCCCACAGACACGTAAGTTTTTCATATTTATTAATAAATAACGATAAAAATAAAAAATTATGAATTATTATTATTATTATTTAAATAATAATAATAATAATCGGGCCGCTCTGGCGAGGCCCTCAGAACTCTTTCCCCCCACCACCTCTCCCAAGAGAGAGATAGAGAGAGAGAGAGAGAGAGAGAGAGAGAGAGAGAGAGAGAGAGAGAGAGAGAGAGAGAGAGAGAGAGAGAGAGAGAATAATAAACATTAATAATAATAATAATAATAATCGGACCACTCTGGCGAAACCTCAAAACTCTTTCCCCCCCACCACCTCTCCCCACCACGACCCCCACCACGCTCGGAAAGAGGCTCCGACGTGGGGGAAAAGTGGAGGGGATAGGAGTGGGGATAGGAGTGGGGGTGGCCATAGTGGTCCACATACTACTAACAATCCGAGCCAGCGAAAGCACATTTCGTCGAAACACAACAGGAAATAACACAAACATATTGCGAATATCACCAAACGAACAGTCATTCCACTGCAGAATGCTTCACCATAAAAGAATTAAGAGAAAACCGGAGCAGAAGATCTAGGGATTCATTCCACCAGAACACACCAAATTTTCAAAACAAGTATCGCAGCGATTTGCGCGATCACCAACAAAATTTTCGAAATAGATATCGCAACGACTCAAACGACAGAGAAAGGGATTTTCATAACAGATATCGCGACGATTCAAATGACAGGCGACGAAATTTTCAAAATAGGTACCGTGACAATTCACGCAACAGACAATATTCCGATCATAGATATCGCAGCGATTCGCGCGACAGACAGCAAAATTATTACACAGACAATTCACGAGATAGGTATCGCGACCACGACCGCGGAAGATACCAAAATAATCACCACAATTACGACCCATACAATTATTCCAGTAACTCGGGAAACAGATCTCGAGATAATTCTTGCGACAGATACTCTAACGATAAGTCACAAAAACGACGTAGCATCAGTACGGAAAGACTTAAGGACCAAATTCGCGAACTCACAAAAGCCGTAGCGGAAATACAGCAAGCAAAAAACTCGAGTCCAACTTCGCGAGACAGCGCGACGCGAAGCGAATCACAAGAGCGCTCAACACCAGACCAATAAACGAGAAAAATCTCGAAATACAAAATACGCTATCACGAAATCCAGTCAAAATTCTCCATATCAGACCCCGAGAACAATCATCGGAGGAATCAGAAACCAAAACAAAAAAACCCAAAATATCGAAAGTATCACAGAAACGTAATCGATCATCATCATCGGACCAGTCCTCTGGCAACCCAGCACCCAAAGAGATAATATTACTACCAAGACAAATTGAAGAATCAGAAGACATCGACACAGACTCTGACCAAGAAATAACATCAGACGATCAGAAACAAAACAAAGGGAGTGCACGACCCAAAGTAAATCCAAAAATCGACGACAACTACGACTCGTCAATGTCTGAAGAAGAAGAACAAATTGAACTCACAAAAACTGAACAGGAACCGACACGGCAAATTTCAAAGGACAACCCACAGGAAAACGGATTGGAAAACGATACAGTAACCAAAGAAACGGCAAACGACCCAAGCAAACTAACTAGGAAACGAGAGGATACAATGAAATTATGCGAAAATTCAGACAAAGAAGAAATGGAAAGCTCAACGCAGCAACAAGAAAATATAAAAAGCTCAACGCAGCAAAAAGAAGAAAATATAAAAAACTCAACGAAGCAACAAAAAGAAGAAATAAAAAGCTCAATGCAGCAAAAAGTAAAAGATGCGAGCCCCGAGCCGCCACCCCGGATCCCTATCGACGTTAGTGACCGCTTTGGAGGACCCAGACCCACATGCGACGATAACATTGCTACTCACAATACTCACGGAGGACCCGGAGTCGTGAGAAACAATGACACATATAACGAAATGGCAAACGAAATGGAAAATGAAACGGCAACGAAAGAGGAAAAGTCTGCGGAACTGGAGGTTGTCCCAAACTTTAGGTCACCAACATCAGACAAAAGCGACGGAAAACGCGCGAAAAAACCGGACGCGCAACCCAACTTCAGGTCACCATCATCATCTCGGAACCTGCAAGAAGAAGAGGAACGGACATTACCAACTCATGTGGAAAAACAACTCCAATCGGAACCTACAACATCGTACTCCACACGTCCAACTTCTTCATGGGAATTTAAACCAAGTACGTCGAAACAGGCCAGTTATGAGGACATCGAACCAACCTTCCGATCTCCACCAGAAATACAAGCGGTCCCAGCACCATCACCAATCACTAAACGCGGACCAGGCAGATCACGGAAAAGACCTCTATCTCAACTATCGACGGCGGTTATAAAACGCAAACCTGGCAGACCTTGGAAAAAAAAACCATTTTCCTCATTACCACCACTAGTTGCCAAACGTGGACCGAGAAGACCACAAAAAAAAAAATAATGCACCATTTGAACAAAAAAAAAACAGGAAAGTCCCATACATCTGGAAATGCCATTTCTAACCGACAGCGACCCCGAGAGCTCGACATCGACATAAGGTACCATGCAGAACAACACATACAAAACAAAATACAACCAACAACGTCGGCACACGAGTCGTACAAAGCGAAGAACATCAACGGCAACGAAACTCCAAGATATTTTCGCAAAGAAACACTAACAAAAAAAAAGACACACATTACTCTATTTCATCGGAAACATTAATAAATAAGGATTAGAGAAATGACATCGATGACACAACTAGAATAAGTACACAAATAGGAACACTCGCAAACAAACTCACTAGAATTAACGGAAATAGTCTATAACTACACACATTTTAAAAGCAGGTTTTGACACAACACACAAACAAGCTAAATCTTTAGCATAAACAACAAACAAGGAAATGTGAAACATCAACCTCGCTCTGCTCGAACTTCGAGACGACGCAGAAGTTACACGACACAAACAAAGAACCATACCCTTTATGACAGAAATCGAAGAAGCCCTTATGGAATTGGAAATCGACACAGAAACACTAAACAATGCAATCCTTTTTGTAAACTCCAGACAAATACACCTACAATTGTTACCGCCAGCGAAAACAATCTTACGCAGCGCAGAAGCTATCACGAAATCATCATCAAGCACAGAATTTTCAACACCATTAGATGCAAAACACATATTTGATATAGCGACTTTGACGAAATTAACAGATTTCACAAAAAAAAAAAAAAAAAAAATAATAATTTACGTTATAAGAATTCTACTGTTAGATTTAGCACACTATTAATTATACTAGCATTTATTATGTTATAAATTTATATCGTAAAAATCCAACGTTAGATTCAACACACTATTAATTATACCAGCCTTGCGGTTTGCGTTCATTAAACAATCAATACCATACAAGGTATTACTGAAAACTTCCAAGATTTTTTTAAAATGGCACCTATACGTACCACCTAAGATCAAAAGCCTATTCATCATCTGCGATAACCACGAAGCACAAATCGAAACAATAGAAAATTCAGGCATTTCACAGTTAAAACCGACATGTCAATCTAAAACGAAAACAGTAATAACTAATATACATATAATTTTTTTAAAAAAAAAGCACTATTATTTTAATTGATATGCATACACATTTTTTTATAAAAGATAGCTACAGATATTTCATGAAATCAAAATAACAAATAAATCATAGACATTAACCATATAAACAAGGTGTATCGCTCAGTCGCCACAAGGACCAACAGAATCAAACCGCCCAAATCCAGCCTAACACACCTTTCCTCCTACTAACCTTAAAGCTAATCAGAATTTAGACTGTTTCAGGAAAATCATCAATCAAATAAACGAAAAGCAACGACAATCGAAAAATCGGATATATCATAGCCAACTAAACAGACAAATTTTAAACCTGAAGGAAAAAAAAGCACAAAAGAATCATGAAATCTTATAGTCAAATATTTCTGCGCAATACATATGATTACTTTTGCGGATACCATACAGACCATGCCCTTCCAATATAACAAACCACTCACCACTAACACAAAAGCTAATGAACTCAGTCAGTTTCAGATCTCAGCACTTAAGAAAAATTCAAGAGAATTCATAGTCGAAACAGACAAGCATACCCACAGATTCGATACAAGCCAATGGACAAGAAAGCAAAAATCCACGCGACATAATCGTCAAACCAACAGCCTGAAGCCATCAGACAGAAGAAACACAAAATACATACACACAAACAAAACCATTTACGAAAATATAACACACACGTTCTTTCTCATTTCATTATATAGAATCAATTTTTCATTATATAAAATCAGAACACTAAAATATTATTGTAAACGAATTATTGTATATCACGATGCGGAGCATCGTTTTGTAAGAGGGGGAGTGTAACGGCCCCGTCCTATAGCCTAAAAAACTCTTTTCCTTTCCCACGCCAGCTCATCAACTTCACTCTCGCTACCAGTCCACTCGCACGCTTAAACCTTACATATCAGCTAAACCTAATACTCCTTTCCGGTCAATCTCACAACCGTCAGCACCTTAGCTCCAGTTTGCCCTTGGTCCCACGGGCCTTGTTCCTCTGTCTTGACGACATCCCCTCCACTCTCATTAAGTCCTCTCCTTCCTTCACCTCATTAGCACTGCAGTTCATCATTAACCTTCTATCAGTTCGGACGTGCACTCCCGAATTATACCAACATGCCAATAAACTACCAATCTAAAATATCCCAAGTCTAACTTCATTTCAACTTCATTTAACCCGTTCGCCCATCACATCAACGCCGCCGAAATTCGCAACTTAGAGGCTGCAATGTAAGTATAACTTAAAGCATTATTCGTTTCTAAGTGCTTTAAAAAAAAAAAGATAAAAAACGACATGACAATTATTTACGCATTAGGTCATCTCGAAAAAACCTACGGGGATCAAGCGATAGGTTATGTCTGCCTCCAAAGAGATGGGCATGTTTGCAATATAAAGTGCAAAGTATGTTCTGAGCACCGAGTCCGAAACCAGGGATATTCTGTTACATTGACTATCAATGAACAAGATGAATGAATAATTAACGTGGAATGTCATGACTGTGCAGCAGCCAGATGTAAGCTTAAACACAGCACCGAGGCAATGAATTAGCTTCGTACGGTTTTTCTTTATGAGATCCTTCTTACATCGAGCAAAATAATTTTTAGTTCAAATTATTGCACAAGAATTATAGATCGAGACGAGTACAGTGTGTAGGCATAAAGTTATTATGAAAAGGGTATTTGCACAAGAGCTTCAGATAAAAATTCCTACATGTAGACCGGAAAGAATTTTCTCACAATGAAAAGTAGCTCTTGTAAAGCCAGTGACAATACCGTTGTTACGTCCCGAGAGCGTTGGTAGAGCAGAAACTCTTGTAACCCGCAATACGCGAGTTCGACGAGTCTGATAGGAGCGGTTTCTGCTTTTTCCCTACTCGATACCGGAACCAATAGTATATAAATGTTTTTGGGTATTTCAGCGACCACTACGCGTGGCTGATTTGCCGGAAAAAAGATGTGGATGATTGCGAAGATTTGTTGATTAAACAGATGAACGTTTTTTATTCAGTTTATAATTGTCGATGATCTTGGTTGGTAAGACCAAGATATTTGAATGTGAATACAGAAATGTTTGATACACTTGATATTTTCGGATAACAGACACTGGAATCGCGCGCACGAAGTTTAATTAAATTGAGCGCGATTCGAACGAACTTATGAGTTTCGTGTTTTACTCTGGATTTCGAATTTAGACTGTTCGTATGATGCAAAGATAGAATTGCAGTCAAATGGTAAAAATCAAGTGTCGATGAATTGAAGTCGAATGGTAAAAATTTAGTGTAGGTCGATGGGTAAAAATTAAGTGCGTATTTTTTTTGGAGAGTTCGGTTTTTTATAACCTTGGTGAATGGAGTTTAGGGAGATGGAAAATTTGAGTTTGGTAGGAGAGATTTGTTCTCGTTGGTCCGAGTGGAGCAAAGGAGGAGTCAAGCTGATGCCGCGTGGGCGTACTTAAGGGCGGGTTTTTTATCCCTAAAAAGTTTGGTGATCGTTGCGAGTTTCCTGTGTCTGTTTTACATATATTTTCTTATAGATAAACATGCCGGCGTTTTCCTCGGAAGAGGGAAACGTTTTTTCAGTTGCAAGATAAAGAATATTCGATTATAATATGAGTGTCGCCGTTTTCTTCTGGCGAGAGACGCGTGCACGTGGGAAAGCAAATAATCTCGAGAAATGCGGGGTTTTCGCTTGTATGTTGGAGATATAATTTTATGACAGGATGTGTCCGCTTTCCTCGGGAAAGGACCGTGTGCTGATCAAATGTTTACGAAGATATTAGTTTTGGTGCATTTGGGGACCAAATGTATTAACTGAGTTGGATTATTTAGTTTAGATATTGGGTGGTCTTGAGATTCTGTTCTCGTCTAGTTTTGAATATAAATATGTGTTATTTACGTGGTTCTTCCGGTCCTCCCGAGATTGATTGTACAAGAAATGATTATTCGATGAGATCTATTTTATCGGTTACCGTATATTCTAATGTCGTTAATTTCAGGTCGGTATTTGAAAGGGTGTAATAAAGAGGGAGACTCTGATCGAAAAAATATGCCGGTGGGGATGTAACACCGTGCAATCAAAACCTGATGATACGTTGGATACTAGACAATATTTTTTGTGATCAATTGGGTTGTAAAAAAATTATTTTATTATGAGAATGGTTTATTATGTACGATTATTTCAAGTTGTTTGTTTCGGAAGACAACATTTTATTACAAATATGTCATTAAAGTTCAATTCGCTGCCACTGCGACCGGTGGCGGTGAATAAGCGGAAACATATTTGTAATAAAATATTGTCTTCCGAAACAAACAACTTGAAAAAATCGTACATAATAAATCATTTTCATAATAAAACACTTTTTTTACAACCCAATTGATCACAATAAATATTGTCTAGTATCCAACGTATCATCAGGTTTAGATTGCACCGGTATTGTCACTGGCTTGACAAGAGCTACTTTTCATTGTGAGAAAATTCTTTCCGGTCTACATGTAGGAATTTTTATCTGAAGCTCTTGTGCAAATACCCTTTTTATAATAACTTTATGCCTACACACTGTACTCGTCTCGATCTATAATTCTTGTGCAATAATTTGAACTAAAAATTATTTTGCTCGATGTAAGAAGGATCTCATAAAGAAAAACCGTACGAAGCTAATTCATTGCCTCGGTGCTGTGTTTAAGCTTACATCTGGCTGCTGCACAGTCATGACATTCCACGTTAATTATTCATTCATCTTGTTCATTGATAGTCAATGTAACAGAATATCCCTGGTTTCGGACTCGGTGCTCAGAACATACTTTGCACTTTACTTTGCAAACATGCCCATCTCTTTGGAGGCAGACATAACCTATCGCTTGATCCCCGTAGGTTTTCTCGAGATGACCTTATGCGTAAATAATTGTCATGTCGTTTTTGATCTATTTTTTTAAAAGCACTTAGAAACGAATAATGCTTCAAGTAATACTTAAATTGCAGCCTTTGAGTTGCAAATTTCGGTGGCGTTGAACTCATCACTGGATTTAATAAATTTTGAATTTTAAGTTAATAAACTTTGAATTTCGATGCAACTCCAATTATTATTTTTAAATATTTCTAAGCAAGAAAAAAAAATTTTAATAATAACGGCTTCTACTGTTGTTACTTATTCTACAAAAAGAAAGTCAATTTTATCACTTTCGAAATTTATGGGAAAACCCAATTGAATTAGAATTCATCGCAGAGAATTGAAAATGATTTCTTTATTTTTTTATTATTCAATTTTTTTTAAAGCTGTACATAGCAAACAAGGCCATATTGATAATTTCAAATCTGAATCTTCAAATACTTGCTCACTTATGTCTTGCTTTGTGGTAACATTTATATGGACAAAAATGTTTGCAGTCCCAAGAAGTATTTAATTTCGAGGTCAGAAAATGTATATAAGGGTATGTCAAAAATGGACTCTTTTTTTTCTTCGCTCCTACCACTGAAACTTTTGGTTTTGACATTAAAGAGGCCCTCGTTCACGGAGGGCGCTGTATATAACTTGAAGTTGTAGAGGTCTCTCAACGAGGATTTAGGTTTCCCATCTAATTAACACGTAAAAAAAAATGTTTCTCGTTTAAAATGATGTCAGGCAACCAAAAAATTGGCGATTTCTGTGTTTCTTGGCTTATTTCAAAGCATGACTCATCCTCTAAACGATGATAGGTCGTTTTTTGACTTACCGTGTTCCAATTTTTTTTACGCCACTTTTTGACCACTGTAGTCACTGTTTCAAGTTAACAAAATCTCCAGGGTATCAATGAGTCCAAAATGAATTGCTACAAGTATTGGTGTTTATTCGAATATAAATAATCAATTCCAAAAATTGGCAAAACATACAAAAGGCCATAGCCGGGTAAGTAGGGGTGATCGGACCCCGCACCGAATTGTTAAAAACTTTGGCGAAAAGTTGAGTCTGGTGGGTTACAAACTCACCCTACATTTCAACCTTGTAACTGCACTGGGAACAGTGATAAAAAACAACTAGTATTTTACGAAAAGATTTTTTTTCTCAGGATCTACTCGACCGATTTTTGTGAAAAAAATATATGTTGCGAACATATTTCAGGTCATTTCTAGGAAAAATCAAGAATTCTATCCTACCATCGGAAATACCAGAAAAAAATTATTTTATTTTCCGTGATTTTTTTTTCGGTCATTCTCTCACGAGATACAACTACCATATTTTTTTTATAACTCAATTAGACGTCTTTCTACTACATATATTTTTTTCAAGACGATCGAAGAGGTGGAGCATAGTTAAAAAAAAATTAAACACACTTTTTTGCACGTTTTTGTTTTGTTTTGGATGTCATAACTACCGCAAAATTTTCTCCGTGTAATTATTACCGAGTGTAGTCGATGTTACTTGTCAGTTCTATCGAAAACTACTAAGAATACAACTACCATCATCAATGATGATAGCGACGATGATTAGGAAACGCAGAGAAAACCTTCATCGGTCAGTGATGTACGAAATGACACAACACCAAAAATTTATCGAAAGTATAATTACATTGTAAGAAGATTTAATAAAATTTGGATGAAACATGCGAAAAAAGTGATTTTTTTAAACTATGCTCCACCTCTTTAATCGTATTGAAAAAAATATATGTTGTTGAAGGGGGTCTAATTAAGTTATGAAAAAAATATGGTAATTGTATCTCGTGAAAGAATGACCGAAAAAAAATCACGAAAAATAAAATAATTTTTTTCTGGTTCTTTCGATAGTGGGATAGACTTCTTGATTTTTCCTAGAAATGACCTTAAATATGTTCGCAACATATATTTTTTTCACGAAAATCGGTAGAGTAAATCCTGAGAAAAAAAAATCTTTTCGAAAAATACTAGTTGTATTTTTATCACTGTTCCTAGTGCAGTTACGAGGTTGAAATTTAGGGTGAGTTTGTAACCCATCAGACCCAACTTTTCGCCAAAGTTTGGAACAAATTGGTGCGGGGGCCGATCACCCCTACTTACCCGGCTATGGCCTTTCTCAAAATAAACATGGTTTTTTGAATAAAATTGAAGATACGGAAGACGGAATTCAATTTCATTAAAAAAAAACTGTGTTCATTTTGAAAAATTTTGTACGTTTTACTAATTTTTGGAATATATCGTTTTGTCACTCACCAACTTTTTAGCGGTGGACTAGGTTTTGAAAAATACAATATCCAATATACAGTATATCGACGTCAACCAGTCACATGAAAATACAAAAATGTACTATTATCTACGCAAAATTACGATTATCTACGAGAACTTCTCTGAAAAAGTATGGACGTGTTTCAATTAATGTATCGATCGATACATTAATTGCATGGAACACGTCCATATTTTTTTATATAAGTTTTCGTAGATAATCGTAATTTTGTGTAGAAACTCGTAAAAATGCATCGTAACTATGCCTGCATCGTTTCTATGCATTTGTACGAGTTTCTACACAAAGTTACGATTATCTACGTAAAATTACGTGGTTCGAACCGCGTAGAAATTGACGTAGAAACTTGTACCAATGCATAGAAACGATGCAGGCATACTTTCTATGCATTTGTACGAGTTTCTACACAGAGTTACGATTATCTACACAAAATTACGTGGTTCCAACCACGTAGAAACTCGTACAAATGCATAAAAACTATGCCTGCATAGTTTCTATTCGTTTGTACGAGTTTCTACACAATGTTACGATTATCCACGCCAAATTACGTGGTTCGAACCACATAGAAATTGACGTAGAAACTCGTACAAATGCATAGAAACTATGCATGCATAGTTTTTATGCATTTGTATGAGTTTCTACGCAAAATTACGATTATCTACGCAAAACTTCTATGAAAAACTATTCACGTGTTCCAATTAATGTAGAACCGCATAGAAGTTGACGTAGAAACCCGTAAAAATGCATAGAAACTATTTCCACCAGGGTATACTTAAGGATGTAGGGGAAGTTCGGGTAGCCCCGGACGGCGGGTATCCCCGGACACTTGAAGTATGCAACAATAGAGTCAAAAATGTAAACAAAGTGAAGCATATTAACGTGCCCCGTACTGCATAGAACAAATTTAAGTCAGTATTTTCGCATGAGCGCTGACCGGGTAAAATTTATTTGTGAAATTTATCATCGGCAAGATTTTTCGTGCGCGCTCATCAGACTTCGAAGAAGGTTTTCATATAAAAGACACGGGTAATACGACTGAACTTATTACTTGTATCAGAGGCCATTACATATGCTTTACGTTTATAACAGTTTTCCATTTGATTGTGTTTATAATTTGATAATTATCAATAATAATATGAGATAGGAATTATCGGGTAGCCCCGGACGCAAGTCTGTCGCGTACCTTCGGACATTTTGAAACAAAAAACGAAGAAAAATTTTCAAAAAAATGGAAGAAATGAACAAAAAATGAACAGAAATGAACAAAAAATGAACAGAAATGAACTAAAACTATCGAACGCGCTCCCATGAAGATCGTCATGAGGCTACGGGGATGTGTGGGGAAACCTTCGACGAAGATTGGATTGAATGTCGAAAATCCAGCGATTGGGCTCACGAAGCCTCTGTCAACATTGAATCGTCGAATATTCATTGGTATTATGATGTTTGTAAAGCTAAAGAACGATTAAATCGTCGTTAAAATGTGTGTCCGGGGCTACCCGCCGTTTTTCCCATTGCCCAAAATTGGATGGTAACGTTTTTCTGTTATTATATAATTTACACAATTGAAAAAAGTATCTATTGTTTTGTTAAAGTCATCAAAGAGATTCTGAAGATCGTAAATGGTATGATATTAAACGTTTAGAACCTGTTATTTATATGTTTTTGATATACTTTATTCAAGTGTCCGGGGCTACCCGAACTTCCCCTATCGGACGTACCTTCCCAACCAAAAGTGACTTTCGTCGACAATATTGCATACTTTATGATAAAATAAAAATCGGAAAAAATTCATACACAATAAAGACGATAAGAAGATTAATTTTGAATAATAATAATGCCAAAAAGTTATCAATAAATTTTTTAAACAAAACATTGTTTAACAAATTTTTAGGGAATGTTTTTTTTGTCATGTGAAATGAATTCGTTGATTATTCTGACTACACATGAATTTTTTAAAAAATTTCTTATCATTTTGAAATTTCGATTTTCGGAAATTTTTATAGGTTGTATTTACGAAACTATTCGTTCAATGCCCTGAAAACTTCTTAATTGCAATATACAACGTTTTTACGAAAAACATATCCAAGATTCACGATTTTTCCATCATTTTTCAAAATTAAAAAATTTTCGAAAATCGAAATTTCAAAATGATATGAAAATTTAAAAAAAATTCATGTGTAGTCAGAAAAATCAAGGAATTCATTTTACATGACAAAAAAAACATCCTTAAAAATTAGTTGAACAATGTTTTGTTTAAACAATTTATTTATAACTTTTTTGCATTATTATTGCTCAAGATTAATCTTCTTATCGTCTTTATTGTGGTTGAATTTTTTTCCGATTTTTATCTTACTATGAAGTATATGCACTTTCGGTTGGGAAGGTACGTCCGATACATCCTTAAATATTAAAGAATATTTATTAACGATTACTGTGTATTATCGGATTTATGCAGTCACGCTTTTTTATCCAGCCTGTTGAGAAATCATCAAAATTCGTATACTAATGTCATTTAAATACAAGACAGTAATAAGGAACTAATAGCGTAGTGGTAACGTGTCAGTCGCCAGGTAGGGGGTTAGGTAGGTCTCAGGTAAAATGTCAGGTAGGCTCAAAAATAATTTCGACGGGAAAACGTCCGGACTACGAAGCCGGAAACACTCGTAAAAAAAAATAATGTCTAAATTAATAATTTTTTTAAAAAATGATTAATTAAGGATCGAAAGTGCTGAATTCGTTGACTGCGGAGGATCGCGGGTTCAAATCCCGGTCAATAACTTTTTTTTTTTTGTAAATTTTACAGGGTTTTAAATAATAATGGAATAACAGTTTTAAATTCATTCATCGATCATTCCTAATTGCTAATTTATAAATAATAAATTATATTTATAGCTGGACGAAATTTTTGCTCGGGTAATCTAATTCGGGCCCCATAAATTTTCCTAACACAGGCCTTTAAAGGCAATCAAATCAGGGCCCGATGAATTCCTCCTTACGAGGGCATTACAGAGGACTTAAAGAGATTTGGGCTAAAACTTTAGAATAAAAAGAGTGTAACTGAACAATATTTGCTATTGAATTGGGAGGAAATCGATCGAGGCGTTCTAAACTTATGGTTTTTTTTTAATTTTTCGTAAAATCTGCACAGGTCTTTGTTGAGCTCTAGCCCATACAATTTTTGGACTATGGAGCTGAAACTTCCTGCATAAATTGGATACCGTCAAAGGATACTTCGCATTGATTTTGGATAAAATCAATTCAGATGTTTTAAATAACGGAATTTTTAACTTCCCAAAAAATCGGTATGTGCTGTTGTTAATGTATGAGGCTACATGTATCTGAAGACTCGAAAAATATGTCCAAAACTTGATTTTTTTTCAGAAAATTTGGTCTTGATATTTTCTGGTCGAAATGAAACGATACCAACCGAAATTGTTAAATATCTGGGGGGAAAAAGGTGGATCCGAAGTTCAAACGTCCAAATTTCATGCTCGGAATCTTTTTATGTGCACAACGCTTCCTCTATGGAAGACCCTAATCTTATGGGAAAATGTTTTTTACGTGAAGGGGCTTTGCAAATCTATACGGATTAATTACAATGAAGCAATATACTTCTCAACTTCTAAGTTTTTTTAGTACTTTGCTTTCTTAAAAATAATATTAATCCCAATAATTGTATTAATCAATTAATATGATATAAATAAATGTTGATTCATAATGTCCTGCGATTTTAAGCATACACGCTCACACACACACATGCACATGGGTACATATACTCTGGCGTAATTCGTACCAGTATGGTAAAAATAGTATCAGCAGTGAACAGATGACTTTCAGCAGAGCTGGCATATTTTGTTTTGTGTAGGCTCACGTGGTCACTGATAACAAAAAAATATAACAATAATGCTTCGTACATTTTATACATGGAAGATCACAATTTTGCGGTATGCGTTTGAGCCACACACTGCGTCATACCTATACAGTACTAATTTCTATACGTATTGGGTACACAAAGTGTAGAAGCGTACGTCTCGAATTCGTAGTGTTATCTCGCGGAGAGAGCAAATCGTGTCTTTACCTCATTTCAGCGCATGCTCGCAACATGTAATTCAGGACAACTAGAGTGGGGAGTGATATCCCAGTGAGGAGAAGCAAGCGCAAGAAAGCCAGGCTTGTGAACAGCCACGCGACCGATCATTACGAGCTCGGCAAATTCCCCCATTCCCAACCCCCGCACAATCTCGCCACCGTGTCGCACGGGTTCTGTATGTTGAAACGCGAGACTAAACAGAAATCTCATTTTGTATCACGGTTGAGATACAAAATATAGCTTTACGCCGGGAAATACCACCAAGGATTGGTTGGAAATCGAAAAAATTAACCAATTCGTAACAAAAAGGTGGTAGAGGAATAAATAGAGGTGCGACGTTGGCCATTCTCCGTGTGGTGTATAAATATATATATGTACCTTATCAAGCGCGATTGGTCTGCTTTTTTTTCTCTACGGAAATTTGAGCTGGAAGGATTATATTACTAGCACCGGGACGCAGACATACAGTGTGAAAAAAATACGCCACCAATTGTTTAAACACTACACACGTTCGAAGACTGAATGCAAAGGATATGTACTTACACAAATATTTTTAAACAATGCACCGTTCTCATAACAAATTCGTTACTCCAATTACAATTTCCAATGAACCTTTTAAATTCCGTACAAAAATCTTTGTTTAGAAATACTAATCATCTTTTTTTTTTGCGTAGTGTACTTGCATGATTCTACCCATTACTAATGAATATTTATATCTTAGCACCTCCGTTTTAGTTGCAACTTTATAAGTTATTAGCCGAACGAAAATAACATAATTTAACCCTAGAACGCCACACCTATTTTTCGTCCCATAAGAAATACATGGTTTTTGCAGTCCCACAGACCATGTGTGGTTTGCTAGGGTTAAACAAAATTGGTGCCTCATGTTCATCTTTGTATGAGCTCATTAAATGAATGTTCTTTGAAAAACACTTACGCATTATAATTTTATGACAGATTTTTCAACTAAAAAAATTTGACTCAGACATACTCCTTCTTGAAAATGTCTTAGGCTCAAAAAACTGTCTCCTTAAGAACGGAATGTTGTGTGCTCAATATATAATATACATTCGTAATCTGTGTTGTCAGGGTCTTCTGTTATTCCGATTTTTTATTTGATATTTTTATCAGAAAGCACGGACTTGTTTTTGTACAAAACGTCTGCATTTATAAGTGGGGTTAGATGAATTCACAATAATTTTCAACGCAAAATATGTATAGAACTCCAGGAATAAAGGTTCTCACTCCCTAATAGGCCGGTTTGAAATATTTATTAACTGGATTGTCGGAAAAAGTTTGTGTAGTGAACGAAATAAATTATCGATACTTAAGCAACATTTTATCCCTAGAAATTATAGCAACAATATAAAAGGTTCATGGGGATACGTATATTAAGTGTGCTTCTTGAATAAATCTTATTTTCATTCCACCCGCAAAACAGGGAATGTTGCCTGTAAAGTATAACAAAAAATCGTTTTGTATGTGCTAATCTTAGAAATAATAACACAGAAAGAGCCAAAAGGGATAGGTCGAAGTACAAAAGCTTGTCAATAATTGGTGCAAACTTCGCCATTAAGGGGCGGGGGGGGGGGGGGTATGGTTAATTCGGCGAGAAAAAGGCACATATTCAAGAATTTTTTTAAGCGCTCCAGGTAATGTTAATTTATTTAACTAAACTTAGTATTATAAAACAACATCTTATGAATGTTACAAAAAATTTTCATCCAAAAATATTGAAAAACAAGCTGATGGCAGCAAATTTTCGGAGGCGCCTTCAAAAAAAGATGTTTTGCGGTGTCCACTGTATCTCATCACTGGATCATCTGAAATAAAAAAACCAAAATTATTATATTAGTTGATAAGTTTCTGCAGGTAACAACGTCGAGTGTTTATTTTTTTTTTATTGATTTTTCAATTTTTTACAGCACCTAGAGTCAAAATACTGATTTTTCATTAAAAAAATTGAACATTTACCCAGTAAACACAGTAATATTGCAGCAATGTAACGGCAACATAACCGAATATTACAAGTAATATTACCTGGATGTTACATGTAAATTGCATGTAACTTGCCATTTCCGACTCAGCAATATAACATGTTATGTAACGTGTTATATACCCGGTATGTAATAATTATATTACAAGGTGATGTAACAAAAGTCATAAAAGTTATATAAATGCAATATTCTAAAATAATATGATGAAATATAACATTATTAAATAATTTTTGCATTTCATCATCTTATTTTGTCATTTTTATAGGTTATAGAAGTTACACTGGAAAAAAAAGAATCCTGCACGGATTTCTCGATAGGATTTTATTGTCCTCGACGGGGATTCGAACCTGCGACCTTCATATCTATCCTACCTATCTACCTAACACGCTACCCACTACGCTATCGACTGTTTATGAACTCTGATAATTCATATCATGTATTTGACACGCCGGAGAATTCTTGATCAGTTGTATGTTGGGAGCTACATGCCATAATATTATATGCATATGTTATTTCATATCAGGACATAAATAATCATATTATGATGATACAAACACATTAAACAATATATTTAACATTTGAAATGTATGTACATGATACTGCTTTAAAAATGAAAATTTGAATATGGTCCAAAATGCTTTTGATTTTTTCATCCGTTACATGTTGATATGATGAATGTTAGTTATATACAGATATAATGCTACAACGCATTATAACGTTCACATAACCTGCATGTTACGAATGTTATGTAAAAAATGGTACAAACATGTTGCGTAAACGTTACAAAACTTAGTTATACAGCTGTAACGCAAAAACGCGTTCATAACCTTCACATCACATGCTTATAACGAATGTTATATAAATGTCGTTACAAGTACGTTATGTCAATGTTACAAATGTCAGTTATACAACTGTAACGGAACAACACTTTGTAACGTTCACATAACCTGCACATTACGAATGTTATATAAAAAGTGTTATAAGCCTGTTCTGTAAACGTTATAAATTTGAGTTATAAAACTGTAATGCAGCAACGTTATATAACATTTACATTGCCTGCATATTACCAATAATATATAACATATTATTCTCATGTTACGTAGCAGTTACATCACACAGCTATTGCATTGTGACAATTACATGTAACTTCCATGTTATATTACTGTAATGAAACGTGTTCACTGGGTACTATTGTAAAATACGTTAAAATTAAAAAAAAAAAACTCGACGTTGGTACCTCGTCATTCATGTAAAGAAATAGTGTTCCAAATTTCAAAAGAATCGGTGCAGTAGATTTTGAACTACAGTGGACACCGACTCTCAGAAAGCTATAGCGTGAGAAAACGCGTTTCAAAGTTTCAAAGAGTTTTACACCACAAAACGAATTTTTTTTTTTTTACTGACACTGAATCATCGATGCCAGCTCCATAAAGCGATGGTTCTTCAGCTAGAATGTCTAGTGCATCTTTCTGCTCCTGCCTTCGTCGAATTCGACCTTCTTTACTTTGTTTGGCAGCTTTTTGGTCCGCTCGGCTTATTCGAACACAAACAAATCAGACTGCAGATGCGGAGACTTACAACTCCATATCTCCGTTAGTTTTACTCCAATCGACTTCAAATTTTCACACAACAATCTTAAGATGTTGTACATTAATATTTAAAAAAAAATGGAAAAAACATTTTAATACCGAACCCCCCCTTAAGAAAGATATGTTTGAGAGGTAATACTTTTCTTCTTGTGATCTCTTTCTCACCCTAACACTTATGAGATTTATATTTGCTTTGTTTTAACACTCAGTTTTAATTGCCCCACTCACAATTACTAGTATGTCTCTTGAGTGTTATGGTAAGTGGGAAATTAAAACTGTACCGTGACGTTGACGGTACTTTGTGTTAGCCAGATCTACATCTCATGACCCTAGTAGCACCAAAGCCAAATAAAGAACACTGTGTTGCGAATTTAAAGGAGAGTGATGCAAAAAAACTGTATATAAATAAATGATAAAAATATGAATCCAGTAAATCTTCTAATGAAGAAAACAAGTTGAATCGATGCTAGTAGATGAGCCAACATGATCAATAAAAATGCAACAGGTCTTTGACGACTGTTTAGTTTTTGTGATTTACGATGTTATATTATCATTATTCCAACGATAATTGTAATCAATGAATAAATAGATTGAAATTATGCGATTTTACGATAATATTTTCTAAAGAGTTATTATTATCTGCACACCTGATGATTTGTACACATTTTTTGAAGAAATAGTTGAAATGAGAATGTGTACTAAGTTATGGCATTGGGAAAAAATCATGAAAGTCAAGTGGCCCGAAACAGAGAAAACACAAAACAAATTTTGAATGATATTAAGATGTGAAAAAATAAATTACCGAAAATAGATAACCGTTAATAGTTTTAAAAAATCCCCAAGATATTTATTTCTAAACACATAATTAAAAATGTATTTTGATTTTTAGTATTCTTAGTCTATGCGTACGTTCTCATATAATTTGAAATGTTTCTTTTAGTGTAAAAGCGTTTCGAATGAAGGTATAACTCTCGCCAACGAGAAAAAAAAATGAAAATTTTATTTGTGTATAATCATGGCCTTGGGTCCTGAAGTTTCATTTAGGTGTATTTTTGTACTCGCTTTCCCTTTTTTCGATATCATCGTATATACCTGCTTCACCTAATTCTTTTTTGAAAAGCATAAGGAGTTAGCTCTCTAGTTTCAGAAATTTTTAATATCTTTAGCAATAGTTGCGTACAGTAGAAGAAGTGGTGACTAAAGATATCGATCAAAGTGAAAAATGATATGCTGAATAGTTTTTGTATTCATAAAACATCACAGAGATTCACCCTCGAGTCACAGATATTTTTAAATTTTCACGCAAACATCCATGCAAATAGTGTCGTGATTTTATAACGATACATTATGTGCGTCCCTTGAATACATTTCAGAATATCATGCCACAGTGACGGTAATATCATGGTATATGAGCTAAGTGACCTGGACCGATTGAGGTGAGAAGGGCGAGAAGGGCGCATTACGAAGGGGTGAGTACTCAATTGATGGTGTGAGGGTGAAGGATTGTGTTACAAATTTCCCGGTTGGCAGAACGCACAATAAGGCCGTCGTTTGTGGATATCAAAGGAAGAATGACCGGGCGAATGAGTTTATCTTTCTACTCGCCGATAATGGAAGAGCATGAAAAAAATCTTGTAACGCGTAATCTGGAGCAGAGAAAAGAGGCATTTAAGGAGGATGAGGAATTGATGAAGGAAACAACGAAGTTCGTTACCGAGGTCATCAAAACAGCTGCTTCCGAAGCAACAAAAAGAAAATTTGAGTCCGAGGTAATTAGCACAAAGTAATGAATAACCGCTTCTACTAAATATAACCTCCCGCGAAGTGCACACTCGTTACATGCGTATGAAGCATTCCTCTATATTTGAATGCAGTACCCGTCCCCTTCTACAATCTACTGTTAGCAGCCAATTTTTTTTTTAAACCTTTTTTCTAAAAACGCGTGATCAACACCGCTGACCATGCTGAAAAATTACTCGAATTTTTTTTCCTACGGCACCGTGTGCAAGCACTTGGTGAGAGACTCGTATACATCCCACTTTGAAATACTTGTGAGGCTATCAGATTTAATGTTTTCTGGAACACGAGGGTTGAATTTTTTTCACAAACTTTCGAATATATTTTTTTCTAATTAACATGGGTAACGGCACTTTCAGAAAAAAAACATTTTGCCCACAGAGTTTCACCTATGAGGAATAGTCCAGTCACTTTAGGATTTTTCAATGCATTTAACTCCGATAAAGTGGCGGATTGTTTGAACGCTTTATGGTGGGCTCATAGACGAAAAGCACCGTTTTCCCCCTTAACCGTGGACTAGAAGTCATTTTAATTATAGAAGAATCGTAACGAAATCGCTTTTTTCGGGTTATGCTCACATCCGGGCAGTCGAACGACCATGACCGTTGCTACCATTGTTAAACAGTATAAAAATGACTATAAAATCGAATTAAGGGGAGTAAGGGTTTCAGCGTAAAAAAAAACACTTTTTTTGTGAATTTTTTTTAAAGTATGGATTGAGCAAATTTATTCAAACCTTTTGTACATTATTAAGTATACTTCTAACAATATTCTGTAATTTTTTCATGCGGAAATATTGAAAAACAAGCCGGTGACACAGCTTGCCCCAAAACGTCTTAGAAAAGTAACAATTTACGGTGTTCACTATATCTCGGTCAGAAATTATCTGAAATAGAAAACCATTAAAATTTAGTCAAAGTATCATCAAATCCTCCCCCCAACGTTCTATGATTATTTTTTTTTTTCATTTAAAAATTGTTGGTGGCCATCTAAAGTATAAACCCTGGTGGAAATAGTTTCTATGCATTTTTACGAGTTTCTACGTTAACTTCTATGCGGTTCTACATTAATTGGAACACGTGAATATTTTTTCATAGAAGTTTTGCGTAGATAATCGTAATTTTGCGTAGAAACTCATACAAATGCATAGAAACTATGCATGCATAGTTTCTATGCATTTGTACGAGTTTCTACGTCAATTTCTATGTGGTTCGAACCACGTAATTTTGCGTAGATAATCGTAACTTTGTGTAGAAACTCGTACAAATGCATAGAAACGATGCAGGCATAGTTACGATGCATTTTTACGAGTTTCTACACAAAATTACGATTATCTACGAAAACTTATATAAAAAAATATGGACGTGTTCCATGCAATTAATGTATCGATCGATACATTAATTGAAACACGTCCATACTTTTTCAGAGAAGTTCTCGTAGATAATCGTAATTTTGCGTAGATAATAGTGCTTTTTTGTATTTTCATGTGACTGGTTGACGTCGATATACTGTATATTGGATATTGTATTTTTCAACACCTAGTCCACCGCTAAAAAGTTGGTGAGTGACAAAACGATATATTCCAAAAATTAGTAAAACGTACAAAATTTCTCAAAATGAACATAGTTTTTTTTAATGAAATTGAATTCCGTCTTCCGTATTTTCGATTTTATTCAAAAAACCATGTTTATTTTGAGAAAGGCCATAGCCGGGTAAGTAGGGGTGATCGGCCCCCGCACCAATTTGTTCCAAACTTTGGCGAAAAGTTGGGTCTGATGGGTTACAAACTCACCCTAAATTTCAACATTGTAACTGCACTAGGAACAGTGATAAGAATACAACTAGTATTTTACGAAAAGATTTTTTTTCTCAGGATCTACTCGACCGATTTTTGTGAAAAAAATATATGTTGCGAACATATTTCAGGCCATTTCTAGGAAAAATCAAGAATTCTATCCCACCATCGGAAATACCAGAAAAAAATTATTTTATTTTCCGTGATTTTTTTTTCGGTCATTCTCTCACGAGATACAACTACCATATTTTTTTTATAACTCAATTAGACCCCCTTCTACAACATACATTTTTTTCAATACGATTAAAGAGGTGGAGCATAGTTGAAAAAAATCATTTTTTTCGCATGTTTCATCCAAATTTTATTAAATCTTCTTACAATGTAATTATACTTTCGATAAATTTTTGGTGTTTTGTCATTTAGTACATCACTGACCGATGAAGGTTTTCTCTGCGTTTCCTAATCATCGTCGCTATCAACATTGATGATGGTAGTTGTATTCTTAGTAGTTTTCGATAGAACTGACAAGTAACATCGACTACACTCGGTAATAATTACACGGAGAAAATTTTGCGGTAGTTGTGACATCCAAAATAAAACAAAAACGTGCAAAAAAGTGTGTTTCATTTTTTTTAACTATGCTCCACCTCTTTGATCGTCTTGAAAAAAATATATGTAGTAGAAAGGGGTCTAATTGAGTTATAAAAAAAATATGGTAGTCGTATCTCGTGAGAGAATGACCGAAAAAAAATCACGAAAAATAAAATAATTTTTTTCTGGTATTTCCGATGGTGAGATAGAATTCTCGATTTTTCCTAGAAATGACCTGAAATATGTTCGCAACATATATTTTTTTCACAAAAATCGGTCGAGTAGATCCTGAGAAAAAATGTTTTCGTAAAATACTAGTTGTATTTTTATCACTGTTCCCAGTGCAGTTACAAGGTTGAAATTTAGGGTGAGTTTGTAACCCACCAGACTCAACTTTTCGCCAAAGTTTTTAACAATTCGGTGCGGGGGCTGATCACCCCTACTTACCCGGCTATGGCCTTTTGTATGTTTTGCCAATTTTTGGAATTGATTATTTATATTCGAATAAACACCAATACTTGTAGCAATTCATTTTGGACTCATTGATACCCTGGAGATTTTGTTAACTTGAAACAGTGACTACAGTGGTCGAAAAGTGGCGTAAAAAAAATTGGAACACGGTAAGTCAAAAAACGACCTATCATCGTTTAGCGGATGAGTCATGCTTTGAAATAAGCCAAGAAACACAGAAATCGCCAATTTTTTGGTTGCCTGACATCATTTTGAACGAAAAACATATTTTTTTACGTGTTAATTAGATGGGAAACCTAAATCCTCATTGAGAGACCTCTAAAACTTCAATTTATATACAGCGCCCTCCATGAACGAGGGCCTCTTTAATGTCAAAACCTAAAGTTTCAGTGGCAGGAGCGAAGAAAAAAAAAAAGAGTCCATTTTTGACACACCCTTATATACATTTTCTGACCTCGAAATTGAATACTTTTTGGGACTGCAAACATTTTTGTCCATATAAATGTTACCACAAAGCAAGACATAAGTGAGCAAGTATTTGAAGATTCAGATTTGAAATTATCAATATGGCCTTGTTTGCTATGTACAGTTTTAAAAAAAATTGAATAATAAAAAAATGAAGAAATCATTTTTAATTCTCTGCGATGAATTCTAATTCAATTGGGTTTTCCTATAAATTTCAAAAGTGATAAAATTGACATTCTTTTTGTAGAATAACAACAGTAGAAGCCGTTATTATTAAATTTTTTTTTTGCTTAGAAATATTTAAAAATAATAATTGAAGTAGCATCGAAATTCAAAGTTTATTAACTTAAAATTCAAAATTTATTAAATCCAGTGATGAGTTCAACGCCACCGAAATTCGCAACTCAAAGGCTGCAATGTAAGTATTACTTGAAGCATTATTCGTTTCTAAGTGCTTTTAAAAAAATAGATCAATAACGACATGACAATTATTTACGCATTAGGTCATCTCGAAAAAACCTACGGGGATCAAGCGATAGGTTATGTCTGCCCCAAAGAGATGGGCATGTTTGCAAAGTAAAGTGCAAAGTATGTCCTGAGCACCGAGTCCGAAACCAGGGATATTCTGTTACATTGACTATCAATGAACAAGATGAAAGAATAATTAACGTGGAATGTCATGACTGTGCAGCAGTCAGAGGTAAGCTTAAAGTAGTTCGGCTGTTTGAGCAAGTACGGTAAATGTCCATCAATTTTTGCGGTGAATAACAGTTAAAAGTCCCCTGATTACAATAAGCACATTTTGGGGGGCTCTTGCGGGGCAAAATTTTGAATTATTTCATTTTTTAATTTTGATTTTTAACACAGTACCTTATGGAAGAACTCACAATAATGTTAATTGTAAAAAAAATAATCGGTGGTTGAGCCTCAGAAAAGTTTCCACCATAAAGGAAATTTATCGCAGATTCTGTTTATTTCAAAAAAACATGACCTTACGGTGCTTTTCAAAAAGAAAACATAAAAGAACTTTTGTTTTCGACGTGTCGGAAGCGGATGGCAGACATTTACGTTGCACTGCTGGAACAGCTGATTGAAGCTTCGGGCAGAGTCGGTAATCGCGGGAATTTTAAATTCTCGAGAAACTTTAAAAGTGAATAACATTTATTTTTTTTTATCACGAATAAACTAAATTTTACCAATGAATTTTCATGTATAATCTTTTGAATTATCAATTTTTTAACCATAAAAAGCTGTATCCACAATTCTTCGACCAGTGTTGTTTACGTTTATTTGCACTTTTTGGTCGAGTTTTATAGATTTTTTTAAATTTATTTTTGAGATTAACTCACGCGCTTTAATTCGTCGAATAGCTTCGCTTTTTTTAACGAACTGACCATTTCTTTTTCTCGGTGCCATTACTTCATAACTTTTCTTTCGCGTTATACAAATGTCGCAGCTAGGTTATGTGTAATATGTCACCGGCACTGGCACGGTGGTCGGAGGGGTGAGAGGGGCAGCGAGCCGACTTTACCCGAACATTGGACAATCATGGCGGACTCAATCACTTAACTAGTCAAGTTAAAGTATAAACTTTATCTTTGACGATATTTTTAAAGCATTTCATGACATTTATGTGATAAAAATATTATCAATGTAAGTGTTCATTAATTTTATTAATAATTTAGACGTAAATTTAATCGATATAAATGAGTTGCCAACTTGACTACAGTCATACGACGGCCGAACTACTTTAAACACAGCACCGAGGCAATGAATTAGCTTCATACGGTTTTTTTTTAATGAGATCCTCCTTACATCGAGCAGAAGAATTTTTAGTTTAAATTATTGTACAAGAATTATAGATCGAGACGAATACTGTGTGCAGGCATAAAGTTATTATAAAAAGGGTATTTGCACAAGAGCTTCAGATAAAAATTCCTACATGTAGACCGGAAAGAATTTTCTCACAATGAAAAGTAGCTCTTGTAAAGCCAGTGACAATACCGGTGCAATCGAAACCTGATGATACGTTGGATACTAGACAATATTTATTGTGATCAATTGGGTTGTAAAAAAAGTATTTTATTATAAGAATGATTTATTATGTACGATTTTTTCAAGTTGTTTGTTTCGGAAGACAATATTTTATTACAAATATGTTTCCGCTTATTCACCGCCACCGGTCGCAGTGACAGCGGATTGAACTTTAATGACATATTTGTAATAAAATGTTGTCTTCCGAAACAAACAACTTGAAATAATCGTATATAATAAACCATTCTCGTAATAAAATAATTTTTTTACAACCCAATTGATCACAATAAATATTGTCTAGTATCCAACGTATCATCAGGTTTAGATTGCACGGTATTGTCACTGGCTTTACAAGAGCTACTTTTCATTGTGAGAAAATTCTTTCCGGTCTACATGTAGGAATTTTTATCTGGAGTTCTTGTGCAAATGCCCTTCTTATAATAACTTTATGCCTACACACTGTACTCGTCTCGATCTATAATTCTTATGCAATAATTTGAACTAAAAATTATTTTGCTCGATGTAAGAAGGATCTCATAAAGAAAAACCGTACGAAGCTAATTCATTGCCTCGGTGCTGTGTTTAAGCTTACCTCTGGCTGCTGCAGAGTCATGACATTCCACGTTAATTATTCTTTTATCTTGTTCATTGATAGTCAATGTAACAGAATATCCCTGGTTTCGGACTCGGTGCTCAGGACATACTTGGCATTTTACTTTGCAAACATGCCCATCTCTTTGGAGGCAGACATAAACTATCGCTGGATCCCCGTAGGTTTTCTCGAGATGACCTAATTCGTAAATAATTGTCATGTCGTTTTTTATCTTTTTTTTTTTTAAAGCACTTAGAAACGAATAATGCTTCAAGTTATACTTACATTGCAGCCTCTGAGCTCTGAGTTGCGAATTTCGGCGGCGTTGAACCCATCACTGGATTTAATAAATTCACAAACCATTAACATATCAATTTTTGGCAAATTGCTAGAATCGGCTTTTACGAAGCCAAGTTCGAGTTGATTTGCCATTTTCAACTTATATTATTTAAAATTATTATCAAAAATACGATAAATCCACAGCCTAACCACTCTGTATATCACTTTACATGGGTAAATAGATGCTCAAGAGGGGGGGGGGGGGGGTGAACCTCGTGACGTCACTATCTAGTTCGAGTTAACTCGGCTTTTTTCGGTGCGTTTGAATAGTATATTTACCATGCGAATTTTTAAACGGCTATAATTTTGCAAATAATGAATATTTTTTTTTACAACATTTTTTTTAATTGAAAACTTATATGTCCACTATCTAATGGTGCTATTTTCAAAATTTATGGAAAACCCAGTTAGTTTCATGCTTCAAATAATTTTCCATAGAAAATTAGAGATTTGCATTTTTTTTCGTAACAATTCGTAATTATCAATGAATTTCTATGGAAAAAAAGTATCTATTTATCGGCTCAACATTTTTTCATAAAAAAATGTAGATTTTCATAAATGTTTCGTAGAAATTTCATGCAATTTTATGCATTTCTACGAAATTCAATGAAATTCTACGCAATTCTCTGCGAAGAATTCTAACTCAATTAGTTCCATACTTCAAATAATTTTCCATAGAAAATTAGAGATTTGCATTCTTCTTCGTACAAATGTAGAGTTTTCTACGAAAAACTACTTCGACTTTCTACGATTTTCTACTATTTTCGACGATTATCTACGATTTCTTATGATTTTCCACAATTTACTACGATTTTCTACGACTTTTCACGATTTTCTACGATCTGCGGTTTTTCGTAGTTTGACGTAGAAATCATTTTCACCAGGGAACTGCTATTTTCCATGAAAAATTTCGCTATTTTGTGGGTGGGAAACCCCTTTAACGGAAAAAAAAAATTTAACTAAACGTTGGGGGGAGATATTTTATATGTAGAAAATGTGTACCAAGTTTGAAATGAATCGGTCAAGTAGTTTTTAAATAGCAGTGAACACGGACTTTGAAAAAGTAGTTATGGGGCAAGCTCTGTTACCGGCTTGTTTTTCAATATTTCCGCATGAAAAAATTACTGAATAGTGTTAAAAGTATACTGAATAATGTACAAAAGGTTTGAATAAATTTGCTCAATCCATACTTTTAAAAAAAATTCACAAAAAAAGTGTTTTTTTTTACGCTGAAACCCTCCCCCCCCCCCCCCCGCCCCTTAAGACAAAGTTGTTACGATAACCAGGCTCAGAAATAGGGCCATTGATAGTTGAACTAAAAAACGATGACCCTAGCGGGGTTGGGTTGATTGAAAGTCGACCACAAACCGATTCACTTGGTTTCTTATTAAAAGAACCGGTATTTAACCCAATTGGGGTCCGTTTTTTTCGGTTGCATTTTTGGTTGGCTTTCAGTTGCTCTTTAGCTGCTTTCCGTTTGCTTTCAGGCTACTTTTCAGTTGCTATTAGGTTGCATTTCAGTTACTTTTTTGTTGTTGAACCGAAATTCGACTGAAAAATAACCAAGCTAGTGGATGTTTGTGGTTACAATTTCGGTTCATGTTCAATTGCATTACAGTTGTTCAACTAAAAGTCAACTGAGAGTTGACTGAAAAATTACCGATTTACAAATTGATTTTCTTGTAATTTCTTTCGATTTCTGGTTAAGGTAGTTCGGTGGCTGATGGTCGAGGAAAAACCAATGATTATGGTTTTTCAATCAATTCTTTTATATGAAAAAAGTATACAGCAAAAGCGATGTTGTCAAATGATACACGCAATCATTTTTGTTGATGAAAAACTCTTTCTACATTTGTTGATATCTCGGTGATGCTAAATCAAATCAGAGACCAAAAATAATATCATAAAATTTATATATATTTCAACTATTACTCATTTCAACGAATTCGTATATTAAACTATTTTACACCCGCAAGGGTATAATTTCTGTTGCATATTTTACATGCGTCCTCGTTATAACTTGGTTTGGGTACTCACTCCAAACCCAAATCAATCCGAACGAACCCAATATAACCCTGACGACCCCATATACCCAATACAACCCAATCAAGCCCACCCAATGTTGAAACCCAGTGCAACGAGAGCCCGTGAACGTAAATTTATATTGGCGTGGGTTTACATTGTTTTAGGTTATATATTTTACACGCATCCTCGTTACCTTGGATTGAGTACTTGCGCCAAGCCAAAAATAACCCAAATCAACCCAAACGACCCCGCTGACTCTAAATAAATTCAATATAACCCCACCGACTCCAAGGAAATCCAATATATCCACTTTTACCCCACCTAAGTATAAAATCCAATACAACGAGAATCCACGCAAGTATAATTAATCCTTCTGCGGGTTCTTGTTGTTTTAGACTCTATGTTTTACACACGTCCTCATTACGTTGGTTGGGTTCTCGTAACAAACTCCAAGCAACCTAAACCAACCCAATATGGCCACGCTGACTCGAAATAAACCCAATATAACCCCACTAACCCTAAGTAATTATATTGGGTTATACTTAGGATCGATGGGATTATATTGGGTACATTTAGAGTCGGTGGGGTCATGTTGTGTTTGTTTGAGTTGCTTTGAGTTTGTTTGATTGGGTTTTTTTTTTATTGCTTTAAGTTTTTTGCGTCGCTTTAGGCGTATTGGGGTTGGGTGCTTCCGCACGTTCTCGTTGTTTTGGGTTTTGTATGCTGGCATAGGTTCTCGTTGTCTTGGCTTGCGTCCTCGTTGCCTCGAGCTGGATACTCGGCCAACGAGGGGTTGAATACGAGTCCCTCGGCCACGACATATGGTGTATGTCTTTATCCTAAAAAAACACCATTAATGGTGTACAAAAACTTTAGACAAGTACATTTAAGCGGTGTCGTTTTAGGTTTGGGTCCTTGCAAAAAGTTGTCAAATAAATTGAAATCATCCAAGGCATAGATTACCAAGAAATACTACTCTTGTTATGATTATTAAACTTTGTGAAAATTTATGTTACACTTATACATATAGAAACTATTCCTCACGATCTAAATATGTTGTCATAATCACGCCGTTGAAGGAGGAGTCGAGGTACCTTTGGTGGATTATGAACAGGACTTAATCGAGAAGTGCGTTTCGAATTATGTGGGGGTGAGAGAGGGGGGTTTAACCGTAGAAACAAGCATTATTTAGTTATTTCTTATTATCGTATTTTTTCTTCTTTTAATTTATTTTTATCAAATTATTACAAAAATGTTTCGTGTTTGCCTTTTTTAGTGGCTAGAAAAATTATAATTAGGTTTCTTGGGGGGAGGAAAATTTGTAAATTTAAACTCTTTTAATGAGCGCAAATTAATTTAAAATGTAATTTTAAATTAAAAAGAATTAAATATTCTTAAAAAATAGCGAGGATAATTTGGTGGTTTAGGAAACCCACTTGAGCAGTGTGAGTTCACTTAAGCAGTGTATGGGCACTTGAACAGTGGGTGTTTCACTTAAGCAGTGTAGGAGCACTTAAGCAGTGGGTTGTTCTTCACCTGATCGGTGTCGAAGGAATGCTGATTTTTGTGGCTAGCGCTCGCCTTTATCATGCCACCCGGTGTCGCGTCCACGGTCGAGAATTGCTCCGCGCCGCCGCCCTCTCTCGGTTGCTCATGTGCACTGAGCCGAGCTGGTGGGGGGTCACGCCGGCGCGAGAATTCAAAGTCCCGTGTCACGACACTCGGGGACTGAGGGGTGGGGTTTCAGGAGTATGGGGGAAATTATGTAGAGTTGCATGAAGTGAATGTGTGTGTATATATATATATCTATGTTCTCTAGTGTGTAGTTCTCTTGTTATATAGTTTATCGTTTGACTCGTTAGGATTTTATTCTTATTTTGGTTATGGTTAAAACTACATCAAGGGAGGATTATTTGAGGAATGCGTGGGCACATGGGCCTGCGCATAACAATGTATTCCTTGAAAAAGTTGAATTGAAGAAAACAAAATCACATTTAAAAAATCGAACAAAATACTTCGCGAATTAATAGGGAGCGCAGTGGTTCAGTGGGTGAGGCTCTGGGTTCGCACGCAGCCAACCCGAGTTGGTCCCACGGCCGACACCAATGGAAAATTTATTCTATGTGTTTATTCTGCAATCCTGGTGGTTCGCAGCCCACCAAAACAAATGCTCAAAAAACACCTCGCTGTGATCGGTGGGTGGTCGGGGTGCGGCTTTGGGAGGCTATTCGCAGCATTTCTTATCCCTCGGAAGGGGATCGCTGAGCCACGCACTGACTTACCCGCTCAATCACGGCAAAGAAGGAACCTGCTTAGGGCGCCTCGGGAGACCACGCTTGAGTTTACTCGCGTGACCACCAGGGGGGAACTAGGGAGGGTCCGCCCTGTATCAACGGAAGGTTTTCTGCAGTTTTCCTCCGTTCTCGGCGAATGCGATACAGGGTGAGAGAGAGGCAGCGATACGGATGCAGACGTATGATTGCGAAGAGGAAAATGGTGGTGATAATAATGGCGGTGTTTGGTGGAAACATGTGGATAGAATAAATAAGAATCACCACTCATGTAAAAACCCCCAGGGGGGTGTGCAAGTAAAACCCGACATTATTACTTCGCGAATTATGTAAAATATATGTACAGTACAATTTTTAAGCCATGTACTACCTCCCACACGGCACAATATATTTCAGAAATATTTCAGAAATGTTTCATTTGAAACATTTAATATTTCATTGCAACATTTCAGAAATATGTCAGAAATATGTCCATGTCTACGGAGATAACAAACGTTACATTGCTGACATACGTCAGAAATATGTCAGAAACATTTCGGTAATATGTCAGAAATATTTCGACGATATATTTCAGGAATGTTTCAGAAATGTTTCATTCGAAGCACGTAATATTTCATTGCAACATTTCAGAAATATATCAGAAATATTCTGGTAATATATATTTTATAATAAATATTTTATTAGTTAAATCTTCGGATTTTTTATTTCTTCAAATTATTTTGTCGTTGTTATTGGGATCCAACATGTAGGCGGGGCCTATTCAATATGGCGCAGAAAAGTTCCAGTGATATACACAATCCCTATGTTCAGTATTAGTTTTTTGCCAAAATGTTAATAAATATAGAAAATATATGCGATTGAGCCGGTACAAATCCTGCCCAACGCAATTCGCTGTGATTGGTCGGTTTTTGAGCGAATTGGTCGATTTGTCGAAAAATTCATGGATAGAAAATTGTCTCATCTACACGAACTGACTGACAGCTGACAGCAGTTAGTAGTGTTACACGGAGAGTTCTAACTCAAGATCCCTACCCCGACATTTACCGACATTTTTTAGCCCAGACATGAACCACTTAGCCAAGACACAAACCCGGGGGGGGGGGGGCTATCTCGAAGAGTCGGAATGCACTTAGGAAATCTGGGGGGGGGGGTATCTCTAACAACCGCAGTGCGCCTAATATTTTGCGGGTCAAGAGGGGGGGCTTCTTTGAGGGTGGCATTGGAATGCCGCTATCTCTAACAGGTAAAGAGCAGACTGGAGCGTTAGATTTTTCAACCGCCCACGACGCTACCCTCCGCAGGGCTACCCTTGTAAATTTAAGAGAGGGGATATGCTTGTCGAGACACGTTAATCTCAGTGCACTTTACGTAATCTTTGAAAAGGCATTGGAATGCTACTTAACTGGCGCGTCTGTCTGTCGCCTCCCTATTTCCTGTCATAAATCACTGCTGGTCACGTGCTAGGTGTCCGACTGCAGCCTGGAAAAGGCCGAATCGTGAGGTCATAAAAGCCCACCGCGACGCTACCCCCTGCAGTGCTACCCTTGTAAGCGCAAAAGAGGGATATATGCTTGTCGAGACACGTTAATCTCAGTGCATCATTTTCGCCTTACCTTTTAAGATAGCATCGGAATGTCGTCAATTCTATCGGCAGAGTGCACTTGGCGTAATCTTACGATGGCATTGAAATGTCACTTAACTGGCGCGGCTGCCTGTTGCGCGCTCATTACCTGTCATAAATCACTGCTGGTCACGTGCTAAGTGTCCGACCGCAGTCTCGAAAAGGTTCAATCATGAGGTCATAAAATCTTAGAGGCGCCTACGATAGGGCACGGCTGTTCCTTGATACCTGAAAGAAAAACGATCAAGTGTCCCTTACAGCTATTCTTCAGACTGCATGTATATAAGCGTTTCCCCATCACTGACTGGTGCGTGAATAGCGCAGGGTGTCGCGCTGGATCCTTTGTCAAACCGCGATGAAATTGGGATGAAGAGCAGATTTAAAATATGGAAAAGCACGTTCGATTCGATACTCGAGCTAAAATTCATGTAATGTATGCATGGGATTATGCGTCCAGAGCCGCTCGCCGAGGCCGGTGGGAAGAAGTAGCACGTGATGGTGAGCGATTTAGATTAAGAATTGAAAAATGCGGTAAACTGATTGAATCTGTATTGATGAAGAAAAAATTTGACGGAAAATGCAATACTGATTGAATATGCGTCATCGACGTGTTTCAACGTGTTTCGAACCCTCGAGCTTTCGAGAGCGGATGATGCTATATTGCATGTCTGAACACGCTTGAGCCTGCACAGTGGTGGATATACGTCCAAAGTGCCGACTATGACGCCAGAAATTTTGACAAACCGTCGGAAAATGAGGCTTTGATGTTCATGGAATGTCGCTATGACGTGCTCAGTCGCTTTCTTGCCATCAGCATGGATGGTTATCCTGACGGCGTTCTCGGAGCCAAATATCCGTGGGAATTATCAAGTGATGATCTTAAGAATATAACGAAGCCTGTGTTTTAAAAATATTTTAGTCGATCAATTCACATGCTTTATGATCGTTTACCCGAAAATCTTCGTGCCGACAGTGAAATTATGTCATATCTGCCTTGTATGGAGCATTGGAATGCGCCCCACATCATGACTCATATCGATGGCCCTGCAGCCTCTGTACGGAATTGCGAAATGTGTCGCTCCAAAGTGTGGGTGGAGAAAAATCCTATTGGGTCCTAGTTTTGAGGGTTAGTGGGCGTTGAGAATTCGGAAGACCTATATAAGCTCAAGATGCACGCCTGAACTGCAGCAGTTCACATGCAAGACAAGCGACGTGAGCTGAAAGAACGATTGCTCCTGCTTTTGAAAAATATTGAGGAAGTGAAAAATCTTATACGTTGGAGAGAGGATCTGGGATTCATCACAAACAGATTAAAAAATACATCAATAAGTTGAAATGGATTTCACAAGTATCAACAAGGTGGGAATAATGGCGGAATGTTTGCCAACAAAAAAATTGGCTGAACTCTCCGTTCAGGCAGATCATCTGATCTCCGACCTGAGAATAGTTGAAACGAAATTCGGGAGGAGGATCGTGGCGGATATCACCAACGAATTCTCCGTATTCCTGCCTGCAAGATTCGTGAAAGCGTTCGACGAGAACAAAGAAATATTCAATGAGATGATTGACGCTGCGCATACAAATCAACTCTACATGAACTACTTCGGTGGGAAATATAACAGCGTGGAATTCAAACGCATCTGACGCCATCAAGCCATCACTCCATCGCGCCTATTATGGACTCGTGACTCTACGCGAACGATGGCGGCAATGAAAAAAGTGTTCGAATCCATAAGTGTACATTGTTGAATAAGTAAAAAAAAACATTTTAGATGACTTGTGGTGGGAAATGTATGAGTGGGATTGAAACCGAATATGTAAAACAATTTTCTATGGTTTATTTTATTTAAAAAAAAAAAACACATATATTTTTCGATAAAACGTTTTTATTTGTTTAAAAAATCCTGCGTTTACACAATGCCTGATGTACCAGCTCCTTAAATATTTCACGTTTGCGTTGGCACAATTATATTTTGAGTCATGAGGATGATGAGAACATCCTCTGTTGTTTGATATTTTCGATAATTTCTGCAATGATGGACAATCGAGAGTCTCCATATCGACAATATGTGCCGACGAATCTGTGAATTGCGTTAACCATGTCCTCTTCTCCAATCCCTTCACGTAGATGGTTCGGGCTTGTTTCAAGATAGCTCGAATTGTTGTTCCAGCAGCTTCGTACGGTGTGTCGCCTGAATTCCATCGTATTCCATGAAAATTGCGTTCTAGCCATGAATTTATCGTTTTGTACTTCGCTGGTAGAGAGTTCGATGGCGTTGGAGGTTTGAAGAAAAACGTCAGGGGCTCGGTGTTGTCAGAGATTTCCACAATTGCTATTTCTTTGAGCACAAATTCGTTTATGGGTCTCCTGAAGCCTTGAATATCGACGATAAAGTCCATGGTGCTGACTGAAGAGAGTCGGTTCATCGTTGAAGGTTTTATACTAATTATTTTACCCCACCACTTATTGGATTGTACTCAACAATACGATCATGTAGAATCAAGCAATACGCGGATGTATTAGCAGGAATATTATTTCTTGCTCCAAATTCGAGACGAATGTCAACGGGGCCTGACTTAAGAGAATCGTTCTGCTTTGAACAGTCGATGACGACTAGAGGGGCATACTTCAGAAACTCGGATTTTTTTAACCACGGCTCCGCTTCCCTGTTGTAATAAGTATTCTGAATGTTTGCATACATCTTGTATAGTAGGGCGTACTGGTTTTGCTGTATGTTTAGGTTCAAATTTCCATATGGATAGCATTGCGAATTTAAATATAGTTTAACATCGGCGAGATTACAATGATCAAAGTTACTCGCGTTCTTCTTTTTCTTATTTTTCCGATCAGTCTGGAAAGCTAGAATGACATATCGAGGTTTTTCCAGCTGAGTAGAAGTCTTGACGGTCCATACATGCTTCGAGGTTGCGGGGAGCAGCGGATATTCATACAGTTCCCACGTACGATAGCTCATGGAGATTGGCGCATCTCTACCGATAGACTTTAAAAGTTGTATTTTACGCTGACCAGAGACTGTCACGTATGGTACAAACCATTCTACTTTTTGCAATACAAGTTTGAACTCCTCGTCGGCCGTCTGTACAATAGCATTATCATCAGTCTTCGATCTCGATAGAATCAGCTCATGCTTGGCGTTTACGACGATTTTTCGATAATCTTCGGCAAAACCAAGCAGCATACTAAGCGGTATACATACGTCAAAGTTACCCGCTGCATCTATGATTTGGACCGTTTCTTCAACATCAAGCCAGCCCGTGTTCTCGAGCATAGATCTCTTACCGGGACTCAGAGATGAATATCCCTTTATAAGACTCGTAAGGCCTACATTTTTATTTCGATCAATTTCAATAGCGTTGAGCTCATATCGTACTTCTTCGAACAAAAAGCAAATAGCAATATTGACGAGGCTTGTGGAGGCAAGCGCTGCACCATCGGCTTCAGTCAGTTTTCCGCATATATGTATAAAACTTTTGCTTGGTAGAAGACATAGATCCTGATGTTGGATGGAAATTCGTATCTCATCGCTGTTATTGAAAGTTGACGATGCGTACGGCTTATGAGCATGAATCTCGCAGTGTATTATAGATTCATCGACGATGATGGGACTTTGTATATTTACTATTTCCTCCTCCATTTTACACGGCAGATGCAGAGGGCACGGAATAAATTATATCTTATGCGCTTTTTCCGCGCACAGTCAGACCCAAATTCTTTAGAAGTAGTACGTTCTGAGGTGTTAGCACTTTGAGCGTCGATCGGCGACTGGTCATGCTCATCCATGACGACTTGATATTATGGCTTCTATTGAAGACTATACCCATGATTTTATATGTAATCGTATGGTTATGACTTCTCCACGAAAATTTACTAAATCACCGTCTTGGTCTACTATCCGAAGCTGGATGTTATCTATTGTCTTGCTCGTGATTGGCAGATAAATGACGCGCGATGGAACTTCAATGATTTTATATCCAGATGGTACGAACGGGAAAAACTCGTGAATCGTATGAGCTTTTCGCTCATTAATATAGGCACCGGCGGTAATGCTACACTCTATACGCAAGGCGTTCACTTTCAGAATGGCTACGGGGAGATCAGATGTATGCCTTTTATTGGCTACAAGAATACGCGGTGTGAAACCCAAGAGAGAGCTGATAGAATCATTAGGCTTAAAATTTATATCGCTATAACACTCGATTTCACTACGTAGAGTATTGTTATTGGGTTTAATCTTAATAGAAATATTCGGCAACTCTGCCTGCACGTACTTCTCAATATCATCTATTTCATAGCTACCCGTCGGTATAGTCAATATCTTGTCTCCCACATAAATTTTATTATTACCATCAGCTATATTAGGAATAGAATTGAAGGTTAGTAATTCAATGAGCCCTAAAGTGTAATTTTTGTGGGGTGAAAGTTCGATGGGTGGAAAATATTGAGCTTCAAGTGTAGATGACGTCCCGGAAATAGTTAGTGTAAAACTATCATCCATGACGGCGGCAAATAGTCAACTGATTCTATATTCATCATTATGCACGTTTATATAGAGAATATTTTTCTTTGCCACTCAATTGCTGGCAGAAAAACTTTAGGCATAAGTGTCCACATTCGACTGTACCATAATCCTGATATCCCTTATAATTATAATTCACGCTACCAACACCAAAATATTTCATCGACTCAACTGGAGGCTGAAGGTTGCCGAAACTATCAAAGTACATGACATTCTCCCCCCTCTTTTTGTATGCAACCCAGTGTGTACCAGGTCCCATATCCTCATCTAAATTGATAATTGCTGATTCGTATTTTGCTGGTCCACTTTTCGGCAATTTATTTCTCATAAAAACTCCGCGAAAGTGTGGAATTTTCATGATTTTTGCATATTTGAGCAGATCAACATCAGTTAAGGCTTGGGGAGGCAGCGTGACTTTCCGTTTTTTGAACCAAGACCCGTCCCCCTCTTGTACGGTTTTAGATGCAGACCTCTACCCAAAGCAGCAGCTTCCATCATCTTATTATGTCTCTTACTCTCATCCAATTCCCGCTTAGCAGCTTGGGCCGCATTTACAGCTTTAGCAATAGAAGCAGCGCCACCTGACAGTGCTCCAGCAGCACTAAGACCAGCAAATATCGGCAGGAGGAGTGGAAAAAACCCCCCAATTCTACGAGGCGCTGGTAGAATGCGCAATTTACTTTTAGCTTTAGTAGTAGGGTGCGCACTATGGCGACCCCCACTCCTATCCCCACTCCTATCCCCACTCCTTTCCCCCACTCAGCGGCCGTCGTGAGCTCGAGCGGTTGCTGTTGTGGAGTGAGAGGTGTGCGGGGAGAGGGGGGAGGATGAAGCGTGTCACCATAGTGCGCACCCTGTTTATATATATTTATTACGATTGAAATACATATTTTAACAATTATATGATATATAAATTTTACAATTGATATACGGGGTTTTTTCTCGTCCGTTTTTTATGATGTCTTCGATGATATGGAGATGAGGTTTACGATTTACCATGCTGACCAGACGATGCTCCAACTACGGAAAATAGAGATAGATACATAGTGTGAGAGAGGCGCGTACATACAAGCGTGGTATAACATAGGCTCTTTACATATGGTTTTTCCCAACATACCTGGATATAATTATTCGTTAGCAGCTTTGAACTCCAGCTTGTTGAACTTGGTGCCGTAGTACTGCATGATTAACTTCTTGTTGGCGGCGGCTTCGGTCATCTGCTGAAATAGTTCAGCAGCGTCTTCGAAAGCTTTGACGAACCTTGTTGGTAAATAGCTCGTGAATTCACTGTCGACATCCACGACAATCCGTACGCCCCATTTCGTTTGGACGGCTTTTATGCTGGTGATGTAGTAATCTTTCTCGAGTTCAAGCTCGGCCAGTCTTTTAACGGGGTGAAGCGCCTCCAAACGGCCGACTTGATTGATGCGTGTGAAATCCATTGTCCAATTTGAGTTTTTGCAATTTTAACGTTAAACCACGAAACTCTGATCTTACGCGTATTTTTGCTTTAACCGTTGCAATATCTTGCAAAAAGGTGTCTAAGCGCTCTTTTAACTCGCGACGTTTACTTCTACGAAGATTTGAAGACAATGTCTGTCCATCAGAGAGTGCAGATACTTTAGATCTCCCACTTAACAGATCCATATCCCTACTCTGCATGGGGAAAAGAGCTGACGGAATTCTTTTGATGTAGCGTCTCCCTCCATTATGAAAACAGAGTCGCCTTGGCAATGGTATTGGTTTACCATTGTGTATCACTTTCAGAAATCAGCATTTATAAAAACGATGGTATGCGAAGATAAGATTCGCAACAATTATGAGGATGATCCCTTTTATAGGAGCTAATGAGAAACGGCTTTTTTTAAAATATCGACTGCTTTTCCTTCTTCCTGGCGTTCCACTGCTAATAAGCCGATATTCCAAGACGTGGTGGTTCTGTATTCCCACAAGGAGCTGGAGCGGTCACTATGAGAAAGCCATTTTTTTATTTTTACGGCATTGTTGAGAGCGCACTTGAACGCGCAATTTTTACGCAGTAGACCGTGAAATATACAAAAAGTGTTGCTCTCGGGGAGATTACGGAGCGCCGGTTCTTCGTCTTCTTTCTCTAGATTTATAACGAAGCAATCCGTTAGCTGTGTCAAATATGCCGCTTTATCAGCTCCCCTTGTAAACAACCGATCAGATTGTACAGCAATTTGCTTCAAAGATGCCTCGACTATACGTAAAGGCGTTTCACCCTCGGACCACTCTATACCATGGTGATTACACTTCAACCACATGTTTTGTCGTTTTACACTAGGTGGCAAAACTTTATAAGCGTAGGGTGGTGATATAAGCCAATGAGCTAAGTAAGATGTTTTTATAGAGACCACGGCAACCTCTTTAGGCACGAAATTATTACATTTATCTTTCAGACCCTGTATATCGATAACGATGTTCATGATGCCTTTCAATCGTCGTAACACCTCAGACTTTGAACGCTGACTGACTGACTGACTGACTGACTGACTGACGATGAGCGTTGATAGCTCTGCAGATATATTACAGTTAGCAGAAATGTACGTCAGCGAAACCGTAGATCTAGAACGTGTCACCACTCGTATGATTTTGTTGACAGAAACGGGATAGGTGCTAGACGCAATAAGATATGAGCCAGACATAACATTTTAAAACTTTATTATCATATAATTACCGAGCACGAGAACAGCAGTGCTGTATACAATGTAGATACTTAATTCTATGCCCCCCACCGATACAGCCATCTGTATCGGAAACTACACCCTTAGATTTACTACGTTTATCGATATATGCGTTATAATACTCATGAACTATTTTATCGTTTCGCTGCAAATCATGCGAAAATACGTCTCTAAACTGTTGAATACCAAAACCAGCAGCCATATAATGAAGAAACATAATGCAATACTGCCCGCAACATTGCGAATTAGGGCCTTGAAACTGAGTCGTGTTGCAACGGAAGAATCGGCAATTTCTTCGGAGGCATGAGAGATGCTGTGGGATGATTGGTGGTAGACCGTAACTGTCGAAGAACCATCCGAGTCCATGTCGATCGACGTACATGGCGACCCAGTGGGCCCCTGGTAGTTTGTATCCATCGGTGTTGACCACGAATGCCGTCGGTTTCGTCCACACCTTTGGGATCCGATCTGCTGGATAGACGCCTACGGTGTGATCCTTTATACTCTTGAGAGATTGCAAGATCTGAAGGCTGTTCATCGCTTCGAACGATCAACGCAAACTGAAGACGCTTCTCCTTCATCAACCGCTGAAATCTACGATCACTTGTCTGGATGAGTCAATCTCCAGTACATTGTCGTATTCAGCATAAACAATGCAATTAATCGTCGTTGGTAAAGACCCCGCGAAACGTACTTCTATCCTCACACTACCGTGTCTCACCAGGTTCCAATGACTACTACTATTGGCCGAGAGATCGGGTGTAAGATCAAACGCGAAGAGACAATGCCCTTGTGGGTATTTCATACGTGTGATGCAATTGCCATCATTGAGAAAGTGAATACCTGAACCAGAAAATAATGTGTGATATGCATCCACGTACATATTACCGTCCGAAAAGTCTGTCTGTAGAGGCTTTGACGGTATTTGCTGACCATCCACATACAAAGAAAGATAATTGATCGTGTAATGCTGAAAGTTGAAGGGGTTTTTTCCATAATCGCCGTTGAAAGCCTTATTATCGACAAAGCCAATAATTATACGTTTAGGTAGCTGGCCAAGTATGACATTATCAAGAGTATCACCGTGTATTCCAGCGTGCATCGATATCGCTTTAACTTCGACACGCGTCAACGGATATTTTGCTGTAGATTTAGACAGAGCTCTTGCATGAGCCAGAAGTATACCGGGGGCTATCTTAACGCGGCGCACAATTAGTGATGCCTCTGTAATACGGATTTTACAGTTTTTTGAAGTAGTCATGAGACAAAAAGCGCTATTGTTCTGTACAAGCCGCAGGCGCATCTCAACGCCGTTTAACAAAAACCTCTCTTGATTGAAGATATCGCAATGCAGATGACCAAGGAGATCGACTGTTCTCTTCTTACCCAATACATCTCGCCGTTCTACAAGTCCTTTATTACCTTCGCCCGTATCATCCATTGACCCCTCTGTATCATTATACCATAAAGCACTCGTAAGATGCGAAGTCTTCGCAGCGTACGCATAGTTCAAGAGTGTTTCAATATACGCTCTATAAGCATAAGCATTGTTAGGAGGAGACACAAGTTTTTGATTCAAAAACACATCGGCTTGGCTGAACATCGAGTGCAGAAGATTATTGATGGGTCCTACAACGGCAGTTGTATCGTCAGCCCCCTCCGTTTTATCAGGAGTATCTATCTTAACACGTATACTTAGCATCGTATGTGCGAGATCAATATATTCATCCCCCTGACCAGGTACGACAAATTCTATCGGTGAATCATCCGTCAACGATGAGATCGGTTTATAATACACGGAGTGTGACCCCTCAATCGTTGTCTGGGTCGGTGGCAATGTAAATAATTCAAGCTCCGACTTAAGACACTCACACGAGTGTGCATGCAGGAACGCCATTCTTTATATTGTTCTGGTTAAGCAAAAATATCCGTCACTGTTCTTGATTTCTTGTTACGTCTCTTGACGCGTGATTTCGCCGTTCTTCCTTTCACAGGCTTCTTCTTCTTCTTCTTCTTAATTCGCGTTTTTCTCACACCACCAGCACCGCTACTTGAACGTTTTCGCGACTTCACGACCTTTCTTCTTCTTTTCACAGAGCTCCGTCGTGATGCGCTCTCAGCAACAGAATGCATCAATTTATTAATTTTGCTACCTTTATAGCCTGAACCTTTCATGAGCGAATTAATTTTTTCTTCAGCCTTACGTCTCAGGTTTTCGCCTGATTCGCGCAGCCACGTTTTGAACGCCTCTCTCGGCTGTATGCCTGAATCAATGATATCTGTCGCCATGTTAATTTCCGAGCGAAGCGTCTCTTTGCCGACAGTCCGAGCGCCTTGTTTCAAGAGAGGTAGTATGCGTCGAAAGAGACCTCCTAGGAAACTACCGATACCGTGACCTCGCTGATTCGGTGATCCTATGTACACATGGCTGATACCCCCATAACCGGTTCGCGCGCCGCCACCCGTCTGCATATCAAAGTATTCGTCGTAGTAATCCATTTTTAGAGCTATCCAAGTTAATCTGTACGCTTGAACTGTAACGTCACCGTCAACGTCCCGTACTCGAATGGTATCGGCTCGCCAAACTCGTCCCTTATATCAATGGTTATGGTTTGAAAATTATTGCGTAATAGAGGAATATAGCCCTGTGGCGAGAAGCTCCTTATTTTCACAGATCCGTAATTACGGCTATCGGTGATAGCGGTTGGCACGACGCGTAACAGAGGTGCGTGCACATCCCCGGTGATGTAGGATTCACAGATATCAGTATAAACGTACATCATGTTAGGAGTACCGTTGGCTAAACTGGCTGGTCTCTGAGCAGTGTACTCAGTCTGAGTCGATAATAAGCTCACAGGCTCAGTGAGACCTAAAATTTTGTTTAACTGACTGGAGAAATCGAGGACGTGTGCCGCGTCTCCGCACGATTCACAAATACGCGACACGACCACATACCCGTTTGGCGCGTATGTCAGCTTCAGATGGCCCTCAAAACATGATATCTTGTTAATAACCGCGAGTAATGTGTCTATACTGTGGTATATGCCAGCCGGTACCGATTCACAGTCGTGCATAATCTTGACGACTCCTGCATTTTCATATACAGTGGCGTAGTTCTTGACACCACGCTCCTTGCTCGAAGGGATATGCAGAATCGTAGCGGGTATATGTATTTCGGCTAAAGAAACAGCCCAACTACCGTGAAGAGACACGCATTGCGGTAAATGAGTAGTATATCGTGTTGTTACGTTATCGGGATGATAATCCATACTACTGTTGCTAGGTAAAACTATATAAAATTCATCCTTCATCCTGCCGACCGTTTTAAAGACTTCTTCGTTTGAACCCTCGATAGCTCGGCTTCGTAAAATATACCATCAATATCTTCGTCGTTAAGATCGCGCAAAATATATGTGACGGGACAAATAGCTTGCGATACACGATGAATCTTGAATAGCTCACTGCTCCAGCCACTCTCGTAACCTTTTGCAAAGGCTGCCTTTGCGGTACTGATACGCACAATGTCACCCACACTGTATTTAGGGAAACATAGGTCTGTTTTTTTGTAGCGCCGGATCAGGTTATTTCGAGCCTGAGCAGCTGGAGCTAGAGTCACAGAGGCAGGAGCCATTTTTATACCGCTATGTATAGAGTGATTGTAGGCTGAAACGATATTTTGCAAAACGTCGAGATAACGTTTTTGTCGGGAATACGTGAAATAACGCCACATTCTCTCTTTCAACGTTCTATTGAATCTCTCGACAATTGCCGCTTTTATATCAGGGTTTCTCACAGTACGAAATTGAATATTCTTTTTTTTTAAGAGATTCTGGAATGCAGCACCGATGAATTCTTTACCTCTGTCCGTCTGTAGACAAACGGGTGATCGACCGTTACTATTTTTTCTCGATAAAATAAGGTTAAACGCTTTAGCCACGGACGCGGCAGTCTTGTCATGTAAGGGTTGAACCCATGCAAATTTACTAAGAACATCAATGACAACAAGGAGGCAAACATAACCATCATTATAAGCCTTTAGAGAATGAAGATCAACGAGATCAGCCTCCCAAAAATCATCAATGTTCCGGACGTTGTAAAAACGCCGTGGAAAGCGATGTCGTACGGGTTTGTGTTTTGTATAAGCAGCCTGTTCTTCAAGCCAGTGCAAAGTCTTCACTTTAGAAATTTTTTTCTGATGAGCCTGACGTAACAATTTGGTAGCACCTGAAAATGACGCTTCATGGGATGGATTAAAATACAGTTTTTCTAAGATTTTCATGATTATAATTTGAGGTTAACCGAGGTTACACGCCGTTTCTTATTATTATTATGATAACCACTGCCGCTTTGTCCTGTATTATCTGATATGCTTTCGCGGCCGCTGAAGAACGATGACTGTCTCCCTATGGTTGCTCTGCCGCTGGTTGCACCACCGCTGCTGCTGCTGCTGCTGTCGTCGATCTGTGACGGTCGTAATGTTGAATTGGCTCTTGTCTCCAACCACAGACCCTCGTTGCCGATAAATTCTCGCGGAGCCTGTATTGCTCTCAGAAGTTTAGCAAAAGCCCTGCGTCCCACTGGTTTAGGTATTTTTCTTGCCCTCATGGCGTCGTTCACAAGATCAACAATATTCGAACCTTGAATTATCTTTCCTCCGACCGATACGACTCCACCAGAATCCCAAGAAAAATTACCACGCGATGTGCCATTTAAACGTCGAAGTAGCAGTTTCGCTTTGGTGCGATATTTAGCCGGTACGCTTTCAATTATGACGGAATCGCTCATGCCGTTATGGGCTTCTTCTTCTTCTTTTTTTTCTTCTTTATCATAATTAGGCTCTACTGTATGTTTGTTGTCCATAAGGGTGCTATGCTGTCGAGCTCTCTCTTCATCAGCAAAGTGGAGATAGCGTTGTAGCACAAACAAGTACGCAGCCCACTTATCCCTCTCATTCTTGTATGCATTAGAATTCAAAATTTCATTAATCTCTGTGTCCAATCTGGATAATACCGTATCAACAGGTTGTAGCGGCTGTGCCTGAGAGATGCTCGAGCTGAAAGTTGGTTGCTTTTGATTTTGCGCACCTAATTGCGTTAGCTGCTCCTCAGGGATGAGAACCATTTTTCTTGCATGCTCCATTATCAGCCCCTACCAATCAGGTTCGATAGAACAGTGCCTAGTATCGGTGCCAGTAGGAGCGGCAGAAAGCCACCACTCTGAATAACAAAGCGTTTTTTACTTTTCCAACAGCCCTTTTTTGAGGCTAAACGACGGAGGATGGGAGCGTGTCGTCGTAACTTTTTTCGTTGATCAGCCTTTAAAGGAACGTTACCGCAAAGAACGTTCAAGGCGCACTCGCAGATACAGCGGATGATACGTGGATCTGCTTTACGTAGAAGAGCTTCACGTTGCTCTTTATTGAGATGCTGAAGAGCACGTAGTATTGCTACGTGTTTTTTGCAGAGCGGTACACCGTCTCGGGCCATTACGCGTATCGAACTGTCGAGTACCTCACCGTATCGTTCCTTTTAACTGCTTTTTTTGATCTATAAGCGTGTGGGGTGGCGCTACCTTTAAGAATGTGCCACACACAACGTCCAATACAATAATAAGGGTCTGAATTGTTTTTACGTGAGTCAGCCTCTCTTAGGATCTTGTTAGTTTGTTGAAATACGCTCAAAATGGCGACACATTTATCACAACGCGATGAGCCGTTAGACGCCATTACACGCGTTGAACTGGTAATTCACCAGCACTGCAACTACTTTTCAGCTTTTTCCGTGGTACGTAGACAAAATGATGAGGATCATTGGGAAAAATACAAGTACGAAACCTGCAATTGTCAGGCGTTGATTGTTTCAAATCGAGCAACAAATAACCGTGAGGTTGGGCTGTTGCGTCGTGATAGACTTCTTGTAGAAAACGCGGATTTTCCGGATATACCTGTCGCGCAAGATGTTGGATTTGAGCACGATCCCGAGGGTTTTTGAAAATTACAATATAGCTGGCGTTCAATGAGATATCTCGCTGACCGTGTCCTTGATGAAATAAGTTTTGAGTAATAAAAATAACGCTCAGATTTTTATGATGGCTACCCTTGGTGAAAAGATCTACAACGTTATTGTTCGATGCCTCACGCATCAAATCGTCGATTATTATGAGTTTTGCACGAGGGTCGTTAGCATAATCGGCGCTCTGAGGTACTCCCTCGCGAAACTCAATCGATGCACCGTATTCCGTGTATGCGGACTGCCACTCGGAATAATAAAAAATAATTCTCTCGAATGGTTCACTGTTCATATGCCGAATAAACTTTAAAAACTTTTTTACAAAGTACGTTTTACCGCAACCCGTAGGACCGCAGATGATTGAAGTCCAGGGATGTTTCCACCGTGTGTCCATCTGAACGAATGAGCACGCTTTCCCTACAACAATGAGATATAAAGGATTCGAACATAGGAATATGCATAAAGTTTTATTCCCCCAGTAACAGTATAAATATTTTACAATATTTTACAACAGTATTCACAAAGTTTCCGGTAAAAAACGAGATTTTTTTTATACGCTAATCTTTGTAACCGTAAGGGAGTGAACCGTATTCGCCATTACGTCTTCGTTTGACGTTCAACGGCATACATGATTTCGTTTCGGGCCGTGTAACAACTTGATGGAACGCTGTTCGCCGAATTGGATCATATTGTAGTACAATAGGCTCCTCTCTCTCCCCTATTATAAATGAACGTATTGATTCGTAATTTATCAGTGAACAGTTTGCATAATTCAGCGTTATACCTTTAACTTTACAAACTTCACTTTCCGCACCACTTGGGGTATTAACTATAAAAGAATAACATTTAGGACCTCCCGAAATGAAAGATTTAATATAGCTACCCTCACCGTAAGAGCTTAGCTCATCCGTTAGATCCCCGAGAAGCTGACCCGTTGGTGGCTCATACTCTTTAGGATCTTTTTTCGTAACGTAAATAACAGAATCGGTGTCACAGTACAGAGCACGCTCACCCAGCAGCTCGAGATAGGTGTAAAGTTTCAAGCGAGCTTGGGCTGTAGTGTATGCAGCTATTACAGCGTTTGCTATATTAGACGGTACTACAGCATCATCGGTTTTCGTGTAATTAACATACAGCACCTGGTTATTAACAGGCAACATACCGGTGATCTCATGCTCAGGACTACTTAGAAGCTCCATAAGTTTTTCGCGTGTCGATACTATTTCTGTTTGAGGTAAATTTTCGCGCTGTCCGAATTTGCCCCAAAATGAATTAAGACAGAGTTTAGCTACCGAGCGCAAACCCGGATTTTTCGATATCACATCACGGTTTAATTGAACACCTTCGGCTGCCATAAAAGAAGCTATATAACGGTCTTTCGCAGCCTCATCCTCTATACAGTTTTCGGGCCAGCCGCTAGCCTCTTGTTTGATTTTAAGAAAAGTATTAATGTATTCGGTAAAAAGACCTCCCTCCTGAGTATCACGATTATACTGTGTTATCTCATATTGCCAAATTTCGCTCACCGTTAACACTTTATACCCGCACGTGATAGCTTTTCGCAATTCATCCACCACCCAGGTTCCGTTGAATAAACGTTCCGCAGGATCTTCATGAGGACACGCGTCTTGATACATTGTTTCGCAACAGCTACGACATAATCCGAATAACAAACGCTGGTGCATTCGCACAGGTAGTACAGGATGATACAGATTTTGCGGTGGAAGTACCGTACATTTAACGAGGCCCTCGACGCGTGAAAGATCGATATTATTTTCAGACTCTATCAGCGGTCTGCACTCATCACCGACATACACCGTTGGATGTCCTACAGGGTATTTGCCGTATTTACAAATATACGGGTACAATGAGCAAACGTCAACATACCGTATCTGCTCCCCGTCTTTTACATCGTACAGTGTGACCATGTTTTCTGTACGCCCGCCGAAAAATGCATCGCGAGGGTTGAGAGGATCTGATTTGACTAAAGCATGGTCACGCACAAAAGTGCTCATTTCTGTGTTTGTTTGTACCATACGGTCATACGCGCACTCCCAAATTTCGGTTAGCGTGTAGCCGCTTGAACGAACTCTGTGCGATATAGTGTTTGTTTTTTCGAGACGCTCGTTCATTGTCTCGCCGTCACTTTGTTTGCGATCTCTGTTTACAGTGAAACAGCTCGAGCACCCGTGCCAATAACAACCGTGAAACTGTAACACGTGGACTGTATCCGGAGTTTCGTAGTAACCGTCTACTAATAAATTTTGAGGCAGTCTAAACTCGCGCGAGCGCCCTGCATGAATAATATGACGGCCTAAAGAGTGCTCCATCCATACGAGCCACGAGATCGCTTTTTTTGATTGATTATGAGCCCATCTATAGCCAGCCGTAGGTATAATTCCAATCGTATTCATTTTTAAAAAGTTTTTGCGAAAAATTTGAAAACATGCTGACGTGATTGTTGTGTTTTCGGTAAACGGGCAGACACGGCCGCTGTCCATGAACATTTTTCGAAAAACGACACAGGCTTGTCTTAATATCGTAACGTCGTTTTTGCAATAACATATAATCTCGTTTGAAAAATTAAATACATAATCGGCACTCTTTAGCTCGTTATACCATGCAGAAAAACGCTCACGCTCTTCCACTCGCATAGTGTCAGGAGAGTAATTGATTACAGGAGGTAACGGTCCTATATAATTTTGGTTTTCTGGTTTGTTGAACAGGTGAGGAAAAGTTCCTTTAGTGAGAACACTTTTTAGACCGAAAGCTTTGGGCAATGCGCTCAGAGGCATGTGGAAGTAGTTCAGGCTGTCGAGAAACACGAGTTTGCCAACACGCATTGTGATAATTTTAGTACCGTTCATTATTAAAGACGGGAGCTGCGTTTTTTTCTCCTCGATGAAGTAACGCAAGATAAACTGAGCGTCAAAGCCACCGGCGTTATGGGCTATTAAAAATGTGCGTGAGGAGCCGGGAATATTCTGCATGCCTAGCTCTACAAGCTGACATACAGGACTCGCCTGAAATATAAACTCGTGCTCACCACAGAAGCCACAGGGCTCGTCTATAGAAACGTTATCACAACACCGGGTGCAGACGCGCTGAGCCACGCAGAGATTTGGTTTGTGAATATGTGTTGAAGGGTCACCTTTTACCGGTGTACATTGCTGCGTTTCAAAATCATAGAAAATAAATATATTCTCTTTTGAATCGTCAACAGCACGGATTGGTCTCATATAGCACAGATGATTATAGGGTTGTTGTGATCTGCATGTTTTGCAAAAACCCTTCCCGCATATATGCTTCTTTTTCTCTAAAGGTCTTATTGAGCGAAAACAATTACGGCATCGTTTGAGAGACTCACACACAGTATTTACCCGACGCTTACGGCTGACTACGGCAGTCCTATGATTTTGTAAACACTGCTCTCCAAAGAAATCGCGATTACACGCCTCACATCTGACTTTATCGGCCAAAGGCGCTACGCAGGGCGGTACTTGAAGGCAGCAAGGACATTGCTTTTTCAAACACCTATGGCCCTGACGAAAGCGGGCATTACAGGTCGCGCAGAAGTTTAAACTACCCACAGCGCCTCGCAGATTCAAAATCGGCTGGAAGTGATGTGAGCGTTCATAATATAGGATATACAGTGTATACCTGATTGAACCCGCTGTATCCAGAGCCATCTGTGTACCGTCGAATATAGGCCTTTCGCGCCGCCCCAAAGTCAAAAACTCGAAAACAACGATAGCAATCCCCTCGCGAGCCAAATAATTCTGATATATAGCAATTTCACGCATGCCGCAACCCGCGGGCGGTATATCAACATTCGCGTCTCTCGTGAGTTCAAGCACTGCCTCTTTTTGACGCGACCCGTTAACTTGTCGAATAAGTTGCCACTTAGCGTGCAGAGCTCCTGTACGTATTTCACCCCTCTCAGCGTACGCCCGCGCTGCTACTAATGAACGCGGTAAACACAGGTTGTCGGTGTTTCGAATCGTTAAAATTGATTTTTTGGCGACATACTCGTGCATTAAACCTTTTCGTCCGCGACCCTCTACACCTTTAACAATACACGTTTTTATATTAAAGGAATCGTCAATATTCAGAGATGCTGTACTTTGAGCGACACTTGTTATTAATTGCCATATATCTTCAAATGTATACTCTCGGACCGGTCGGAATGACAGCCAAACGGGGCCGTGCGCTAGGCTACTTGCTGAGAATGAGATTCCCGCGTAGTCGCATCCCTCGCAGCATCTCGTAAGATGCGTCAAGAGATCACGGAATGCTCCTTCAAGCCATGCTGTTACGCTTGTTCCTGAGAGAGGCTGACGGATATGCATCGTTATCTCACGGCCTCGTAATTTAAAGCGTTTAAAATATCGGTCTGCCTCCTGAGTGATGATGATCCGATCTCCAGGCGGTTGCACATCTCCGAACGCCTCGTTTCTCGATGCATTGCGCGCTCTCCCGGCACCCGTTTGTATATCTGTAATCGAAGAATTGTATAAGTTATAGGCTTAAGGGTATAGATAAAAAATATATTGTAGCTTTTAGAGTACCTCGTATTAATCGCGGTATGGCAATAATGAGTCAGCTGACGAGTACCCTGTGATAAATATAGTAAAAAATGTTTTAAGTGTGTACCCTGTATCCGCCGTGTGGGCTGAAGAGAGATAACGAGCGTACACGCGGGGGGAGAGAGAGAGAGAGAGAAAGAGGTATTCATCGCTCTCTGAGTTCCTCGGTATATGAGAGAGATAGAGCATGCATAGGCTAGAGAGAGAAAGCGAACGCGCGCGTGCGTGTGGGAAAGAGAGAGAAAGAGGCGTTCATCGCGCGCTCTGAGTTCCTCGGTATGTGAGAGAGAGAGCAGAGAGAGAGAGATAGAGCATGCATGGGCTGGGGAGAGAGAGAGTGAAAGAGGTATTCATAGCGCGCTCTGAGCTCTTCGGTATATGAAAGAGATAGAGCATAATATACCGGCGTTGCACTACACGATGAGCTTCGTATATATATATATATGAAGCTTTATATATATATATATATATATATATATATATATATATATATATATATATATATATATATATATATATACGCGTTCTGCATTTTTATAAAAGCGCTTATTGCTGTATAGTTATTTCTTTACCTGAATCCGATGATTCCATCAAATGCTGAAACCATATGCCGAAGCGTCTGGCAACTCTGGCCTCGTCGGGTATAGGCTCGTCCCGCGGGTGACGGTCCATAGGATATTGTCCGAGCTGATTTTCAGGATGTATGGAGCCATCCTCGCTCGCTGAAAGAGCGTTATCAGCCTCGACTGCATGTCTGTCAATATCATGATCCTGCTGATGATATTGATGTGATGGTCCTGCTACAGCGCCATCAATCTCGAGAGCTCTGGCTCGCCGGTGCACAGCTGTTCAAGTTATCGTATATTATCAGTTTATTATTACAATTTATTTTTATTTTATTATTATTATTTTCGCATGCCTAACTTACAAGCGATGCTGGGGCAATTGCTAAATATCTCGGAGGGGTTGATAATGGTAGACTCTACCACTGATGATGCTTCAGCATTTTCAGGGTTATGATGCAGCCCCGATGACGATGAGATTTGCAATACAGGGGTATCAGGGGTTGCCGAAGTTCCCGCTCTTGGCTCTTCAGGCTCATTCTGTCGGGCTTCTAGAAAAAATATCATTTCAGCTATTATTATTTTTTTCGACCTAAAACTAAAGGTCTGAAATATTATGCCAAAACAATTTTGAATACTCACCGTTGAGATAGGCCTGACGCTCTAGCTCAGCCTCTTCCTCCAATATCCTTAAATTAGCTTGACGCTCTAGCGCCGCTTCTTCTTCTTCCACGGCCCTCGCCGCTTCCGCGAGGCCTTCTTCTTCATCACTCCCCGCCTCGTAAAACTGTCGATATCCTATAATAAAAATTGTCGTTTTTTAACCCGTAAGAACGCGGTAGTAGCAGTGATGGATTAAAATAAAATTACTTACTTCTGATTTCATCGACAAGTCCTTGAAGCCGGGGAGCTTCTAAAACATTACGACGCTGTAACTCCTCGAACACACTGTTTCAAACTCGCTGACCAGTTAATATGCCTCTGTTATAGGCCACCTCGATAGCACGTAAAGGTGCCCACCAGATAATATATTTTAGCCTGTTTATTAGTCTATCACCCGATAAACGTTGTAAATCACGACACCATAGAGCATTACACCGGCGCCGCAGTTGAGCACTGTGCACTTTTGCTAGGCGTAAAAGGCCTAATATACATAGACGTAATGAATTATCGGACATTGTAACACAGAATCGTAAAATACCGTTCTATGCGACAGTTGAATCGCAACTGACTAATTAGACATATCTCGAGCGCATATTATAATTATGGGTGTGACATATTCTTAAATTTTAGCGTTGCTTCTTTTCGAAATTAGCAGTGCTGCAGCTACTGAAACTCAATAGGCTGCTGCAAGGCCCCGTTTGCTTGAGAAAAAGCACGTACGAGTGAATCAGAATTGTTTACGAATGCAAGCATATTATTTTCTCTGACATCGGTATAGCATCTTTTACCGAAAACGTAACTCGTATCTTCATGCAAAGGAGATACGCCCTTCATATAGTGATATCTTGAGCATGGTGAGAGACACGCAAAACGGATAAAAATTTTAGAAGGGCGTAAGTCCTTGTTTCTCGCTGAACAAATACACTATTCAGTATATAGCCTTTCATATAGCGATATCTTGAAAATTGTGAGAGACATGCAAAACGGATAAAATTGAGAGAAATTCCTAAAACAGAGCGCCTGAGGAAAAGAAAGAGCGAGATATAAGAAAGACTGGAGTGGATTAGCAATTATTGGTTTTCATTGAGATATATAATAAAGCATATACCCTCTGTAATATTCAATGGTATACGCGCGTGTATTTTTTATGATGCTTTGCGTTCTCACAAGCGAGCGAACACATGGGTAAGATCATGTTTTAGAAGGGCGTAAGTCCCTGTTCTTCGCTGAACAAGTACGCCCTTCAATATACAGCCGGAGTGGTGACATAATTATCAAAGTTGTTGATCTAAACACAGGCGTAACGCGTGTGCTTGCATACAAGAGATACGACCTTTATAGTGTAAAATCATAGGAGCTACGTCAGAACCTATATATATATATATATATAATGTATAATATAATGTATAAAGCGACGGAGGTGAGAATACTGGCACAAAGAGGAGACCGAGGATAGGGAATTCTGCGTATATAGTGCTCTCTCTCTCTCTCTCTCTCTCTCTCTCTCTCTCTCTCTCTCTTTCTCTCTCTTTCCAATGGAGCGGCCTCCTCCGCGAGCGAGTATATGATACCACAGTCACGGTCATTTTGATAGCAGAACAAAGCGTCTTGAATTCTCGCTAACGCACGTGTGGATATATGATTTTTATTTCCCCTCTATAATTTTAATGTACCTTCTACTTCTTTTCATCCGAGTCGTATCTTCAGTCGTCTTAGCGACATTGTAAAACATGTATCCGCGCTACACGGTCGATATTTTGCGTGTTGGCACCGTATGTAATATTGTGCATGTGCCGAGCCCGGGCTCTCTTGTTTTACGTACAGTGACAACGGGCTCGGGTTTTGAGTACGTACAAGATGCGTTGCACGCATTCTACCGGAGTAGGAGGGTGGTTGCTGCGGGAGGGTGGCGTCTGCCTTACGAGGACGCTTTTGTCGTCGGCACCTCTTGTGTCGCCTATCAAGGATTTTGTGTTGATCGTGGGGAAATCGTCGGTGGTGAATCCGACGGCACGTGCTTCGAGGTTTATTTATGCGACTTCGGGTACACGCAGTTCTACAGTTTGAGTGATCTTCGTACACCTCCGCCCTTCGTACGTGCTATCCCTGCACTGGCCTTCGAAGTAAGGATTTACGGCGCAGAGGATGAGCTGTATATCGATGGTGCGAAGAGGGTGCTCGAACGGATTGCCGCCGCCGAACACCTCTTCGTCGCCAGCGGCGTGTTAGGCGAGGACATAGATCACCTGACTGTAGAACTACGCACAATGACTCGTCGTATAAATATCCTCGAGCTCGTGCTAGAGGACTACAACCAGCCACCGTTGTTCCCTCGGATGCAAGACGACGACGACGGTGACGACGATTTTTTTTTAATCGAGTGGGCCGACGAGGGTTTTGAAGACATGCCCCCCGATGAGGAGGAGCAGGCGGTGGAGGAGGAGCTGCTACGTCTCGAATAGTGTGTGTGTGTGTGTGTGTGTGTGTGTGTGTGTGTGTGTGTGTGTGTGCGTGGGACAAAAAACAATGAGCGCCTCCTAAAACCCACCCTCCCCAGCACCAGCAGCAGCAACAGTAGCGTGTAACGACACCCGGTGAGTAATCACGAATACGTCTTTCAGTATGCAACTTAAAATTAAAAATATATAATCCCCTGTTTCTCACCCACAAATACGCCCTTCAGCATATAGCAGGAGCGGCGGCCGTTTTTAGAATAGAAGGGCGTAAGCAGCTATTTCGCGCTGAACAAATACGCCCTTCAGCATATAACTAAAAATTAAATATATATATATAATCAGGGTGCGCACTATGGTGACACGCTTCATCCTCCCCCCTCTCCCCGCACACCTCTCACTCCACAACAGCAACCGCTCGAGCTCACGACGGCCGCTGAGTGGGGGAAAGGAGTGGGGATAGGAGTGGGGGTCGCCATAGTGCGCACCCTACTACTAGCTTTCTTGGTACCTTTCCGAGCACCCTTTCGACCTCGGTTTTTCTCATCAACGATTTTATTCTGTCCCATGCCTGATTTTGTTTTTTTCACGCAATGCCCCATGCCTAGTTTAGTTTTAGCCTTCATGATGTTCACCACACCCCAAGCACTTGCTCTCTCGGCAATACCCGCGTCTTTCGCGTATACTCGTTTCCAAGCCTGCTCGGCCAGTAATTTATCGGCCAAAGTTCTCGCTTCGAGGCTAGTTTCTTTTGAATATGCAATATCGTGCTGCTTGCAGGCTGCATCCAATGGATTAATACCTCGATCACCTCGTGCAAGACGTTTAGATAACTTTGTACCAGGTCCGCAATACTGATACCCAGGTAGATGCAGCTCGACAGGGAGCTTGTCAATCAGACTATTGAGCAAAGCATGACCGATCATATCGGGGATGACCGCTCGACTGGTGAATAATCTCTATAAAACCCTATTTATATTTTTTTCCCCCATTAGTTGTGCTCAGGATGGGGACGGATGAACTGCCTGTAATAAATTTTGATGAATTTATGCGGGGAGGTGAACCGCGCGAAAAACGTCATGGCGATTTTTTGCCTAATAGCATTCGCGCAGTATTCTGCGGCCCCTCGAACTGCGGTAAAACCAACGCTTTACTCTCCCTCATAACACATCATAATGGTCTGAGATTCGAGAACGTCTACCTTTATTCTAAGTCCCTCAATCAACCAAAATATACATTGCTCGCACGGTTACTCGAGCCTGTGAGCGGTGTTGAATATTTTCCATTCAATGAGCACGAACAGGTGGTTACACCAAGCGATGCACACCCCAACTCAATATTTATCTTCAATGACGTGGCATGTGAAAAGCAGGACAATATTAGAGCTTTTTTCGCCATGGGGCGACACAAAAATGTCGACTGTTTTTATCTTTGCCAGACCTATGCTCGTATTCCTAAACATCTCGTGCGTGACAATACGAATTTTGTGGTTCTATTTAAGCAAGATGAGATGAACCTTAAACATGTGTACAATGATCATGTCAATACTGATATGTCATATACACAGTTTAAAAATATGTGCTCAGAATGCTGGAATGATGACAAGTATGGATTCATCACGATCGACAAGATAGTCAAATGAATGAGGGTAGATATAGACGAGGGTTCGATTCTTTTCTCAGTCATAAGTAAACGTGCATTGGAGACAGTATCATCTCTGACTCGAGGTTGACAACATGAACAAACTTTTGGAGGAGAAAAAAGACGTATTGCGTCAAATCGTCAAAGCGAGCGATGCAATTCGACGAAAACATCGGATGATAAAAATCGGCAAAGACAATGCTGAACAGACAATGCAAAATGTCTTTAAGCCAATAGTCACGCCATTGGAACAACTGGTGATGCGGAAAAACGAGATGTTAGAGATGAAACAGAAAGTTAAGGAGGAAGTAAAAGATCGTGTTGAAGAAGAAAGAGAAGAAGAAAATATTGAGGATGGTGACCGTGAAGTTAAAGATGATCCAATGTTGGAAGATTTGTCTTTCAAGTCTGCATACGGTGAGGAAGAGTGGAAGCAGGAGGAGGATACAGCTGTGAATGTTGATGAATTAATAAATGAGTATGTAGTATTGCTGCAGACAAATAGAAAATCAACCTTGGATGTCTCATACGGTATACGAAACCTCGCTAACAATAAATTAATGATTGGAGATTCTCCAATATTTGTTTATTCTCAGCATATTCGTGTACGAGATAAAAATTATCCAAAAACTGTTGGATTAGCGGAACTGTTGTTCAAAAAAGTGCCCCGCGTTGAGGATCTGACATCCAACGATTTCAAAAATTATGAGAACATTGTAATTGCCACGAATGCCCATAAGAAATATTATAAAGCAGATGAAGCAATACGGACGGATAAAAATTTGAAATTCAAGACTTATATCGCGAAAATAGTTGATACGCACACGGGTAAAGGTATGCCAAAGTATAAAGTGGCTAGAAAAGACGCGAGATTCGATTATATTTATTGGGACGATCCCAATGAACTAGTGGACCGCCTACGTTTACTCCTCGCATCTCAAGCAGCCGGAAACTTATCTCACTCGAATGAAATCATATCGATTATTGAAGAATTGCGTGAGGCTCAAATCATTTATTAATACATTCATCATCGCAATTTCGCGCATTCACAAAATGAGTGTCGACGTGTTTGGAAGGCAGCTGGATAATAAAAGTGCGTTCAATCGCGGTCCTCCGGGCATTGGATTCAAGATTACAAAAGACAGACATTACGATTTGGAGAACAAGCGACTCTGCAACGTTGGAATTCCCGAAGCGGACCATGACGCTATCAGCTTAAAGGTGCTGAATGCTAAAGCCCTAAACGTAACTAAGAACTTACGTGAGGAAATAAATGAAAGTAGAACGCTATTGGTTGAAGGTTTTGAAACTACTATAAAAGATAAATGCGACACGTTAAATACCGACTTACGGAATAAAATGGAGAGAATTAGTGCGCAAATAACTGAAGATCTTACAACCGAGATAAAAGAAATTCTCAAAACTCCGAATGCTGGTACGATAAACCTACGAGTGTCCATGCTTAGCATGTTTTCCCAGCTTGACGCTCGATTAAACATCCTTGAGAAAAAATGAGCGAGAAGAAGCGAGCGCTGGTGCAGGAATTACATAAGCCCGCACGCAGAAACTATCCTCGTCGGCATGTGGATATACGAGGCTTTGATGAGACTTGGCAAGCGGACCTTGTGGACATGTCAAGCGGACCTTGTGGACATGTCGGCTTACGCGCGGCAAAACGGCAATCATAAATTTCTCCTAACGGTCATCGATGTCTTCTCCAAGTTTGCCTGGGCCGTGCCAATGAAGAGCAAGAACGCTAAAGATACAACGAGCGCCATGAGATCTATACTTGCAAAGGGACGCATACCAGAGAACCTACATGTTGATCAGGGCAAAGAGTTTTATAATGCCGATTTTAAAACTCTCATGAAAAAGTATAATATTCATATGTACTCGACATACAGTAATTTGAAAGCATCAATTTGCGAGCGTTTTAATCGTATCTTGAAAAATAAAATGTGGATGCAATTTAGTCTTCGTGGAAGCTACAAGTGGACCGATATTCTCAAAAATTTGATTTCCGAATATAACAATAGTGTACATCGCACAATTAAAATGAAGCCGAAAGATGTGAACTCGGAGAATGAGAAGCAGCTGTTACAACGTGTTTTCACGACTCGAGAACCTTTGAAAAAAAAGTTGACAAAATTTCGACGCGGTGACAAAGTGAGAATAAGCAAATTTAAAAATATATTTGCGAAGGGTTATACTCCAAACTGGACAACGGAAATATTTACAATACATCAAGTGAAAAATACGAACCCTGTGACGTTCAGTCTGAAGGACTATCAAGATGAACCCATTGCCGGCGGGTTTTATGAGCAGGAGCTACTTAGAGTTGAAAATCCCGATATTTATCTGATTGAACGAGTATTGAAAACGCGTGGGAATGAAATGTTTGTAAAATGGTTGGGTTTCGACAATGCTCACAATAGTTGGATAAGGAAATCTGATGTGTAATAAAAATATTTTAACAATGAACATTATCGATCTTTTCAATCACCACCTTCTATCTCATCTTTCACAGGATTATTTTGTTGGACAGGATATTAATTAAGAAAAAGTCGGTTTCAAAACATTTTTTTTTATTTAAAAAAATTAATTTGCTTTTATTTTATTTTTTTTATTTTTCAAAATTCATTTCAAAGATGGGGGGGGGGGGGGGAAATTACAAAAAATTATAGAAAATTCAAAAAATAAAAAAATTGTCTCAAACGTTACAAATAATTAAAGTTTACTTCATCATCGCTAGGGAGCCATTCCGCCATTTGCTGTGGGAGGGCCAAGTCCAAATAAGGACAGGATTCATATCCTGAAAAGTGCAAATATTATGAGATTTATACAAAAACCATCGCACGCGCACACGTGTGTGAAGACAAAAATCTGTTTACCTGACTCATCCGTTTCCGAGTCAGAAAGGTACACCGTTGACGCGTCACTATGGGGGCTGGGAGATCGCGGTGGTGGTGGTCGAACCTGCTCAACACGCTCCTTAACTTGGATCCGCCTGGGGTCGGGGGATCGTGGCGGTGTTGACTGAGCTTGTGGTGATAATGCTAGTGATGGCGAGGGCGAGCGGATTGGCAATGATGCCGTGGATGCTGATGATAATGACGACGATGATGACGATCGATATATTACTCCCGATGAGCCAGCTACTGCCCCATCGTCTTGAATAAATTCGTCGTCAGACGAAAATTTAGCCTCTTCCTCCTCCTCCTCACTGTCACTGGCGAGAAGTCTCTGTTTTGCTGAGGGAATATATATAGGTATATTTTTCGTAATATCGTTAGGTAGTCAGGCGGTCAGGTAGCGAGGTGGCAGGCAGGTCGGTGGAAAAATTTCGAAAACAATAAAGATCTTCGCTTACCGTATTCATTGAGCAGTGACATAAATCGTTCTTCTTCATGCCAATTCATGCCCCTGATTACTTTTACCGCCGAATCCAAAATATCCGGATGATACAATAATCCGCGATTGAAAGCTTTTACGAAAACTCTCTGCCCAACCATACTTAATATTCTTCGAACTTTTCGTAAATTTGCCTCGCGGGGCATAATCCGCAATTGATCAAAACGCACTTCAGGCCATATGAGTCGCAAAAAACGGAGACTTATTGAAAAGAAAAACGCACAGCATATAAACGTCAGCGTAGAGTGGTGCCATTTCAGCTAATCCGTTTGACTTGATGAGAAAATGTCAACTGAGCGAACACTCCCCGAAAATTACTTGTCACAGCGGAAGGGTTTGGTGAAAGCGGAAGGTCACTTATTGGAAGAAAATTCTAACGTAGTATACATATCTCACTTCTAGGGAGTGAGGGTAAGATCATAAAAATATAACCGATACTCACCAGTACGGATATATATATATATATATATATTGAAACGTTAAACCTCTTTATTCGTGTGTGTTTAATGTTTGTGTGAGTTTTTGTTTGATTCTTGGTGTGATTAGTACGTGAGTTCGACTCTAGGCTCGATCTGCGGAACACCTGGGTGTTGTCTTTACATTGATTCGACTTTTATTTTATTTTAAGTCCTCAGTCTTCTGGGTTGGTTACGCTCTCGAAGAGGTGGTCAACCCATGTATCATCATTGGACAATATTTGTTCTTTATTGTTTCGTTTGATACAAATGCTGATGTGAGTATTCGCAAGACTGTGTGGGTGTGTGTGTGTAGTGAGGGCTTTGCCTGCCCACGAAAGGCGAAATTTTTCTCTCTGTTTGGCGCTTATGTTTCTATTCTTTTTTGTAAGGTTGATTTGTTTAATTTAATAAGAGTATCGTTCACTTTCCCGTGATGGTATACTCTTGGTAGGGGCTTCGCCTGCCCTTTGTAGGCTAAATTTGCTCTATGCTTGGCGCTTACGTTTCTATTCTTTTTTGTAAGGTTGATTTGTTTAATTTAATAAGAGTATCGTTCACTTTCCCGTGATTGTATACTCTTGGTAGGGGCTTCGCCTGCCCTTTGTAGGCTAAATTTGCTCTATGCTTGGCGCTTACGTTTCTATTCTTTTTTGTAAGGTTTATGGTCCACTTAATAAATAGTTTCGGTGAATTTTGGATCCCTGGCTTAAACTGACGTTTGAATGCCTAACGATTTCACCTTGCGAGGGCCAGGTGCAATCCTGGGGGCTCGCAAGAGGAGGATGTGTTTCGGTGATAGAGAGGGCCAACTGCAATGTTGGGGGCTCTCTATCGTGGATGTTTTCTTGAGAGGGCCAACTGCAATGTTGGGAGCTCGCAAGAAAGGAGGGAGTGATGTAATTAGGAGATAGAGAGGGCCAACTGCAATGCTGGGAGCTCTCTATCGTGGATTCCTTCTTGAGAGGGCCAACTGCAATGTTGGGAGCTCGCAAGAAAGGAGGAAATGACGTATTTAGGAGATAGAGAGGGCCAACTGCAATGCTGGGAGCTCTCTATCGTGGATTCTTTCTTGAGAGGGCCAACTGCAATGTTGGGAGCTCGCAAGAAAGGAGGAAATGACGTATTTAGGAGATAGAGAGGGCCAACTGCAATGCTGGGAGCTCTCTATCGTGGATTCTTTCTTGAGAGGGCCAACTGCAATGTTGAGAGCTCGCAAGAAAGGAGGAAATGACGGGATTAGGCGATAGAGAGGGCCAACTGCAATGTTGGGGGCTCTTTATCGTGGATTCCTTCTTGAGCGGGCCAGGTGCGATCCTGGGAGCTCGCAAGAAAGGAGGAAATGATGTAATTAGGAGATAGAGAGGGCCAACTGCAATGCTGGGAGCTCTCTATCGTGGATTCCTTCTTGAGAGGGCCAACTGCAATGTTGGGAGCTCGCAAGAAAGGGAGGAAATGGCGGAATTAGGAGATAAAGAGGGCCAACTGCAATGTTGGGAGCCCTTTATCGCGGATTCCTTCTTGAGAGGGCCAGGTGCGATCCTGGGGGCTCGCAAGAAGGGAGGAATTGACGTGGTTTGGAGATAGAGAGGGCCAACTGCAATGTTGGGGGCTCTTTATCGTGGATTCCTTCTTGAGAGGGCCAGGTGCGATCCTGGGGGCTCGCAAGAAGGGAGGAATTGACGTAATTAGGAGATAGAGAGGGCCAACTGCAATGCTGGGAGCTCTCTATCGTGGATTCTTTCTTGAGAGGGCCAACTGCAATGTTGGGAGCTCGCAAGAAAGGAGGAAATGACGTATTTAGGAGATAGAGAGGGCCAACTGCAATGCTGGGAGCTCTCTATCGTGGATTCTTTCTTGAGAGGGCCAGGTGCGATCCTGGGGGCTCGCAAGAAAGGAGGACATGATTTGGGTGAGTGAGATGGGCTTTCTCATGAGTGACCTGGGCTGTGTCAAGAGTTTATGAGGGCCAGAAGCGATTCTGGGGGCTCATAAACGGCAAAAGGGCTTGGGAAAGCCTATTTGGCTTGCTACGATACGAAGCGTACGGTAGGAGAGTTGGATTGGAAAAGAAGGTCTAGAGCGCTGTTCGCTTGGTCTTATATACGCCTCGTGCGGCCCGTGAGTCATGCGTATAATCGGTTTTATCCGGCTTAAGCTGGCTCATAGCTCGTTCTCTCTCTTACTCACGGTTCCGTCGAAATCCGGTTATAACCGGTTTTCGATGGATGGAACGTTTATATGGGACGTAGATATACGTATACAAGATGCGTATAGGATGACACGTTACAATATATATATATATACTCTGGAAACTCTCTGACATACCGTTTTTCTCTTTTTCTCTTCTGGATGCGTACTGTACTCTCTCTCCCTTATACCGCTCCAAAATATTTTCGAGCAGATTGGGAAATTTAATTTTCATAGTCAATTTTTTCCTCCAGCTTATCAATTTTATTAGCTTATATACATTATTCACAGTTTTATACCGTTCATAATTTACCACGCTTATCGCATTCTTAATTTTACTCTCCATTTTTTTTAGCTACAAACATTCTTTCGCTTCACGCTTATAACCCCAAGGTAGAGTATCAGTCGTATGAGCGGAGAGAACTCTTTTATCATCATTCCAGCTTAAAGCGACTTTTCTCTGCCTTACAGTTTGCACTACATGCTTCTTCGATGGAATTAAATTTTGTGTTTCAACAAGATTCTCATGCCGGAAAAGACAATGTTTATAATCGTCGAATCTGATTCTTTTTAACGTAGACCCCCGAACACCTTTAGCGCGCTTTTTTTCTAGATCATCATCTCGAACCTTGTAAGCGTATAGTTTGGCGCGCAGGCCCACGAATTCTTCCATGATCTGACCATTATTCTCATCCTTCATTAACCCTAACACTTTTTTATTCGCTAAAGGCATCCCATAAGGATTGTCAAGAGGATAATCGGAGGTGTCAAATTTGTTTATGTCGAGCTTCATAACATCATATATATTAGGCACTGTAATATTATATATATGACTATCAGTGTCGGTGTACATTAATTGAGCTTTTTGTCCAAACTGTTTTTTCATATACTCATAATGGAAATCGTAAATATAAATTTTTGATAAGTCAAGGATTGAAAACCCCGCATACAATGGCTTATTAAATTTCACCTTTGCTCTGTTGAGCTCGATGATGACCATGTCATCGTCGAATACGGTGCAGCTGTGGAACGTAGCCCTAGCGATCAGAGCTCGAGCTCCGTACCGACCACCCCACTGAGTAACAAGCTTTACTTCCCGATGTTTTCTCACATTCTCCATTGTTTTCCCGAAAACCGCATTATTGAGCAGTTTATATAAGTTTTTATGGAACGCATTAGTAGCTTTTTGTCTTAATCCAGTATTTGAATCAATGTATGGCTTCATCCACGATTTCTGTTGAAATTTTAAAACTCTATGAATTTTCTTTAATTTTAAGCCCAAGTTGAGACACTGCTGCAAGTTTCGATAATGAATGATATATTTTTCTTTTGTCAATAGCGTTGTCATTAGTTTTATATTTTTGGAGGTGGGTGGTCTGTAATGCTGAGGACAAAGTGGCAAGTCTTTATGAAATTCGTGCAGCTCCTTGGGATATTCTAAATCAACCTCGAATATGTACCCTGTATGAGAATCGGGAGGGATATTGTCAATATCCGATTTATCAAAGTTTTCGACCCACTCGAATCCAGCATATGGCAATGCCTGAACCATAGCTGCACCATAAAGATTGTTTACGTTGAAATACATTAAGTATGATTCAACTTTTGATGGGTCAAAATCCTCCCCCATGTATCGATTATTTGCTTTTGCATAGCGATTTGAGCATTGAGCAAGTCCTCCTCTGATACCTTTCTCGATGAACAACAGCAAATCAACGTTGGTGATGAGTTCGAGTTCAATGCCGGTTAACTTAAGCATTGCATCGAAAGCGAGTCCAGGAGCTGTATAATAGTGCAACGGATCTAAATTATATGTTGATAGACAGCTGCGTCGGAAATTTTCGAAAATGTCAGCTAAAAGGAGAACATCTATTTTGAGATATAAATCGGAATATTCTCCTAACGTTGATATTTTAAAAGTTTTCCAAACATTCATGGCGTGAGCGTATGAATCTTCAGAAATTTCCTCATTATTTAACCTAGAATAAAACTGCTCTTTAGATGGTACCTCGGTCTCGTCAAGTTTAATCCAACAATCGGTACAATCATATGGGAAAACCCCCTTTTTAGTCATAAGACTGAATTCCGTTGCACTATTACAATGCTTGCGAGTGATTTGTTTTTCATCGCTTTCTAAGTAGGATGCTAATTTTTCAATGCTACACGCCATAAATCTATATGAATCTAAAAACCCGAACTCTACAAAAGTGCCTCGGACTTTTTTTGTGAATGAAATATATTTCTCCTTATTAATTGGCAGAAGATAAACCGCACCTTCGAATGCTACAGCTAATGCTCTAATCAAAAAATGAGCGTCATATCCCGATAAATTATGAAAAATAACCGGCACCGCGTGAGAGTTTTTATAATTCAAATTGCACCCGGTGTGTGCAGGCCCACGATACTTCCCTGTAAAATGACAATGATCTCGAACTCTCAACTCGTTATTTTCGAAAGGCTTCTCACAAATATGACAGATGGTTACAGAATTAAATGCGCTTTGCTGATCATCGCTGAGATGCTCCATTGGTATGATGTTCGTCAACCGGGTATTCACCAAGCTCGCGTTATTCTTCAATTCCTCCATGAACCACCCAATACAATCCAAACCGCGATGAGATTTAAATTCCGAAATGGTATCATCGTACGAGCAGCGGAAGTAGTATGCGATGGAGTGAGGCATATGCTTTTGGTAGCCCATAGTATTCACCTCGTCCGTAGGTGCAATCGGCTCCAGGAGACATTCGAGATCAGCATATATCACGAACGGAACATTCTCTTTGTGCTTGTGGTTTCTAAACCTCATGGATTTCGCATCACCCTCGGGAAAATACACTCTGCAATGGTTCGTGCAGTCGAGGATATGCTTTTGCAGCACGATTTCGCTTTGAAAGTGACAGAGACACCTATCACACAGCTATGTTTTACCATTATGACTAGAAATCTGCGAACCTACTAGCGCGAAATGTTTTTTATCCACGCAAAGTGGTGGACAGGACTCGCAAGATCATCTTCATCACAATCATGCCTGTCACTCTCGAGCATGAGAAGGTGAATTGTTGATTTAGGAGATGTTTGTTTACTGATATATACCGGCACTATTACACTGCTCTTCCTCTGATTATCAACACCATAAATGTTAATTTTGAGGTTATTCATTTTTTCAAAGGTTGGCACTTTTTTTACAGTAATTGGAAAATCCAAACCTTTGTACCGTAAAACTTCACTGAAATGTCTATAAGAGTTTGTTCAATTGCAATTTATAACTGGCGGAGAAAGTGCTGCAGTCACTGCCCATAAAAAGCAAAATTCGTCATTGCTCTCTATATTAACTACAGCACGCTTTCGTTGAATATCTTTCGGAACACTGACGTATGTACCTCCCCGGAGTGGCACGTATTTATTAAAATTTACAGTTAGGTTGGATACTTCGTGCAGTGACCAACCAGACTCTTTCCCATGGAACTCCTCAATTTTTTTCAGCAACTGATCTTTTACATGCTCCTGGAACCACATGTCGATGTTCGTAGAAGGAAGAATTGCCTCATTCCGCGTGTTAAAAAATGTATCCTCCAACGCAGTTTCACCAATTTTTTTAAGTTGAAACTTGCACGCTAATATTACATTAAGCTTCAAATTGCCATAACGCCGGGATGCAGCTTCCAATTTGGCGAGGATCGAGGGCTTAAAATCATCGAGAAAAGCATCGAGATCTTTGTGTTGAAGGTTGATGACTACGCCCGTTTGGATTCTTTTTTTGAACGCCGTCTCCATATCCTTCCATCGCACTTTATCAGCTGCTCCAGAACCAGCTCCTCTTTTCTTCAATTTTTCTATCACGGATAATACTGACGCAATTGTCGCTTGAATGCGCATTTTCTCATGCACTGAGGGACATTCGCGCCGAGAAATTTTCGTCAATAGTTTCACGTTTTTTTCCCCCTCCCTAATCCACCTTAGTGCTATAGCTGGTGATGATCTTTTTTGTGAAATTAAATAAGCGTTTTCCATAATGGAAATGAGCTTCTTACACTTGTGAGTATCCATATTAGGAGAAAAAATAACCCGAGAAGAAAGAAAGACTGCACAAATGCTAATGGAGGGTTAAATGATTTGAGCCAGCAATATATACTCCCACTCCCCCCCAACTTTCTATGGACCATCAGCATCAGCAGGTATTGGGAATCAACACGGAGGCGGGGCCTATCCAATATGGCCTCTTCTCTCCAGTTCGTTGCCAGTGCCCAGTAGCCAGCTCTAGTTAGCATGGGGCAGCATAGGGAGCAGTTGTAAACACTGGATTATCGCATATTTTTCGGCAAAATGCGATTTTTGTAGTATGATTTGACAATATAGGGTTTATTACCGTTGAGGATTATGCGTGGATAGAATCCACTGCGCAAATTGGATACGGATCAAGTGATTATCGCCATAAGGATTACAATGAACCTACATGACATCCGATGTTTAACCTCAAAATCTTTTAAAAAATTCCCGTCACTTTTCGGCTAAATAAATGCGTTCGAATAATAAATTATTAGTTAAAATATCAAGCTATCGCATGAAAAATGTTTTATGTATAAGTTATTGTCCATATTTCATAAGTTATGAAATTGAAAGTCACGTCGCTTGTGTTTACACGACATAACTAAAACGATTATTCATATTTTGCGTGCGATTAAAATCTCATGCCCCCGCATAAAATATCGACTATGTCTTCTCGATCTTTATTTATGATTTATTCCTTGTAATAAAGCAGTAGATTTTGAATTATTGTTAAAAAGTGACAAATTCGCATGATAATTAATGGTAATCATCAGGCAGCAACTGGAGAGAAGTACTTGGGGATTTGGCCGCCAGAGGTCAGGGTGACATTTGTGAGTTCCCAATATCAGTTGCACGAGTACATCTTCATTCGGGTCGTCATAGATTAAACATAGGGTTCCAGGGGTAGCGTTGCGTGGCCACAAGATTTGACGCAACAGTCCCCTAGCGGGAAAAACAACCACCCAAGCAACCGCGCAGACAACCGGTTGTTTTGTGCAAAAAAGCAACCGCGAAAGATGCAGTTGCTTGCGGTTGCTAGTTGCTGGTGGTTGCTAATGCAGTTGTTGATGGTTGCTTTAAGTTCAGACAATCGCGATCGACCGATCATGCGGTTGTTGTTCTTTTCCAAAGTCCGCTGAATATGCTGGGATCGATTAGGGTAATCGGGGACGTTATTTATTGTATCATACGTGTAGTAATACGTAGTCCTCCTCTGTTAAGATAGAAAGTTGCTAAATACTTCATAAGAAAAACCGTAATTTTAGAAAAAATACATTATCCAGGAGTTTGGATTTAACCCATTAAGGATGTATTGGACGTACCTTCCCAACCAAAAGTGACTTTTGTCGCGACAATATTGCATACTTTATGGTAAGATAAAAATCGGAGAAAAATTCAACCACAATAAAGACGATAGAAGATTAATATTGAACTATTATAGAGCCAAAAAGTTATCAATAAATTGTTTAAACAAAACATTGTTTACCAAATTTTTAGGGAAAGTTTCTTTTTTGACACGTGAAATGAATTCGTTGATTTTTCTGACTACACATGAGTTTTTTAAAAATTTTCTTATCATTTTGAAATTTCGGTTTTCAAAAATTTTTTAATTTTGAAAAATAAAGGAAGAATCATGAATTTTGGATATGTTTTCGTAAAAACGTTGTATATTTTACAATTTAGAAGTTTCCAGGACATTGAACGAATAGTTTCGTAAATACAACCTTTACAAATTTCCGAAAACCGAAATTTCAAAATGATAAAATTAAAAAACAAAATCACGTGTAGTCAGAAATATCAATGAATTCATTTCACATGACAAAAAAAACATTCCCTAAAAATTTTTTAAGCAATGTTTTGTTGAAACGAATTATTCATAACTTTTGAGCATTATTATTATTAAAAAGTAATCTTTTTATCGTCTTTATTGTAGTTGAATTTTTTCCGATTTTTATCTCATCATGAAGTACGCAATATTGTCGACGAAAGTCACTTTTGGTTGGGAAGGTACGTCATATACATCCTTAACGACCAAGATAGTTAATTTTATAACATGTTTTTGAACCTAAATTTCACATCTGTAACAAAGTAATAAACGAATATAATGTAAGGTTCTCTATATTTTCGGGTGTGCTAAAATAGAATCCCAAACGGGCATTGCGGTTTTAAAAAAAAGTAAAAAAAATCCGATTTTAGAGAATCAAAAAAGGGACAAAAAAGTTCCTGTACAATAATCTCTCGGATGAATGGGTAAGGCGCGGGCGCGTGTCAAAGAATAAAACTGCACCCAAACGCGCTTTATATGCGGATTAAAAAAGTAAAAAAAATCTGATTTTAGATGATCAAAAAAGGGACAAAAAAGTTCCCGTACGGTCAACTCTCGGATGAACAGGTGAGGCGGGGGCGCGTGCCAAAGAATGAACCCAAACGCGCTTTATGTGCGGATTAAAAAAGTAAAAAAATCTGATTGTAGATGAGCAAAAAAGGGACAAAAAAGTTCCCGTACGGTCAACTCTCGGATGAACAGGTGAGGCGGGGGCGCGTGCCAAAGATCGAAACTGAACCCAAACGCGCTTTATATGCGGTTTAAAAAAAATATTAAAAAATCCGTTTTTAGAGAATCGAAAAAATAACAATAAAGATGCTATACAGATATCTCTCAGAGTCATAGTTTAAAAGCTACAAATTGCCAAACTTCCAATGTGCAGGTATGCAGATATCTTCAGGGTTATATCGACGACCCCAAAAATCTTTAAAGAACATGTTTCACGATAATTCGTTAATTTTTGAAAATTGGTTACGCCATTTCGAATTTGGTATTTTTCACTTCGAATTGGTAATCAGCGACTCCGAAAACCCCCTAGAACATGTTTCACGCTAATTCGTTAATTTTTAAAAATTGGTTCCGCTATATTGGATCCGCCATTTTGAATTTTGCATTTTTCACTTCGAATTCGCAATCAGCGACATCGAAAACTCTCAAATTGCTTACCTTTATGCAAAAATATTTGCGAGAGAAAAACGTGTGACACAATCGATTAAAACAACCACTAGCAACTGCACGAGCAACTACCAGCAACTAGCAACCGCAAGCAACTGCATCTTTTGCGGTTGCTTTTTTTCACAAAGCAACCGTTGTCTGCCCGGTTGCTTGTAGGGTTGTTTTACGCGAGACAACCGGTTGCTTTTACCGCTAGGGTCTAACTGCTAGACGACATTCCAATGCCATCGTAAGATTACGCAAAGCGCGCTCTGCCGATAGAATTGACGGAATTCCGATGCTATCTTAAAAGGTAAGGCGAAAATGATGCACTGAGATTAACGTGTCTCGACAAGCATATATCCCTCTTTTGCGCTTACAAGGGTAGCACTGCAGGGGGTAGCGTCGTGGTGGGCTTTTATGACCTCACGATTCGGCCTTTTCCAGGCTGCAGTCGGACACCTAGCACGTGACCAGCAGTGATTTATGACAGGAAATGCAGAGGCGACAGACAGACGCGCCAGTTAAGTAGCATTCCAATGCCTTTGTAAAGATTACGTAAAGTGCGCTGAGATTAACGTGTCTCGACAAGCATATCCCCTCTCTTAAATTTACAAGGGTAGCCCTGCGGAGGGTAGCGTCGTGGGCGGTTGAAAAATCTAACGCTCCAGTCTGCTATTTACCTGTTAGAGATAGCGGCATTCCAATGCCACCCTCAAAGAAGCCGCCCCCCCCCCTTGACCCGCAAAATATTAGGCGTACTCCGGTTGTTAGAGATACCCCCCCCCCCCCCCAGATTGCCTAAGTGCATTCCGGCTCTTCGAGATAGCCCCCCCCCCCCCGGGTTTGTGTCTCGGCTAAGTGGTTCATGTCTGAGCTAAAAAAATGTCGGTAAATGTCGGGGTAGGGATCTTGAGTTAGAACTCTCCGTGTAACACTACTGCAGTTGTCGAGTTTGAACAGCAGTTGATATATCGGGTTATACCCACTCCCTGTTTTTGTCGATTAAACGCGACAATGAGTGTATTTTTTACGTATATTACGCAATGGTGTACATAAAAAATCTGCCAAGTGTAAATGAAAAACGATAAATATACTCGCGATGTCAGATGCGACCGTTTTTTCGATGTTTATAACCCCGCGTATGCGCGATGTGTATTTCCTTACTTCTCGCTCCGTTCGTTATTGAATTATTATTTATCGACGATTTTTTCGCTGAAACTTTGCGTTCAATATACTACAAGTGTGTTTAAAATGTAAGAAAAAAATATGCCCTCCATGTCAAATGCATTTTGCAAAGTGTAATGCACACATCCTTATTTGTCCCTTTATTTGCTCAATTTTTAAAGCCCTTGTCCATGCTTTAAAACGGTCAATTGTCTCAACACGGCGAATATTTTGCGGAGTGCATGATTGAAATTTAAAAAAATTGTATTGCAATTGATCAAATCCATATGAACACGTATTAACTGACTGCTCTTATTCCTCCTCTTTCTGTTTTTACTTTCGGCCACCAGATGTCATGTCTCCCTATGTTGGATCCCAATAGGTCATAGAAGGGTTACACCGGGGGAAAAAGAAAATCATGCCCTGATTTCTCGATATGATTTTATTCTCCTCGACGGGGAATCGAACCTGCGACCTACTTACCTATCCTACCTATCTACCTAACATGCTACCCACTACGCTTCCGACTGTTTATGAACTTTTGATATTAATATGATGTATTTGACACGTGGGAGCTACTCAAGGGATGGTGGTGGTCCCATCTTCTATACTTTATTTACTATGACCATGTCGGTCTTGGACGAAATTACAAAGGCTGGGTTCCATTATTCGCTCAGAGCGCTTCGTTTAAAGGCCTGACCGCCCGAGCATGGGCAAATTAATACTGCCAGACTGTTTATACTGTTTATACTGCCAGAAGGGCGAAAGTGCTATATTTTGCGGGTATAAGGGAAAAGGATTTTTACTGCCAAACGGGCGTAAGGGACAAGGTACTCACGCCCGTATGACATTAAGAACTCGAAGAAATTTTTAAATCTGTGGAATCTTACTGGCAAAGGGGCGTATCTACACCCCAAAAAAGTTTGTCGCTTACGTCCATGTGGCAGTAATAACTCGAATAAATTGTGAAATCTGTCAAATCTTACTGCTAGATGGGCGTATCTCCACTGCAAAAAGTTCGTTGCTTACGCCCTTGTAGCAGTAATAACTTTTTCAGAAATATTTCGGAAATATCGAGAATGTTATATTGCAATTGACATATTTCGAAATATTTCAGAAAAATCGAAAATTTTATATTGCAATTGACATATTTCGGAAATATTTCGGAAATATCCAAAATAGTATATTGCAATTGACATATTTCGGAAATATTTCAGAAATATCGAAAATTTTATATTGCAATTGACATATTTCGGAAATATTTCGGAAATATCCAAAATGTTATATTGCAATTGACATATTTCGGAAATATTTCAGAAATATCGAAAATGTTATATTGCAATTGACATATTTCAGAAATATTTCGGAAATATCCCAAATTTTATATTGCAATTGACATATTTCGGAAATATTTCAGAAATATCAAAAATGTTATATTGCAATTGACATATTTCAGAAATTTTTCGGAAATATCCAAAATCTTATATTGCAATTGACATATTTCAGAAATATTCCGGAAATATCCAAAATGTTATACTGCAATTGACATATTTCGGAAATATTTCAGAAATATCCAAAATTTTATATGGCAATTGACATATTTCGGAAATATTTCGGAAATATCCAAAATGTTATATGGCAATTGACATATTTCAGAAATATTTCGGAAGTATCCAAAATGTTATATTGCAATTGACATATTTCAAAAATATTTCGGAAATATCCAAAATTTTATATTGCAATTGACATATATCGGAAATATTTCAGAAATATCGAAAATGTTATATTGCAATTGACATATTCCTAGCGTTGAGCGCACGCTTGAGGGCAAGATTTTGCTCCTTTACCGCATCTGCAAGTACCACGCAAAAGTAGTCCCGAATAGGAAAAAAAAGTGCATGCCTCGATCAACCGCGCCTGCAAGGATCTTGAGAGCATGCCCCGATTTTGCTTCTATTGAGCCAGGATCGAAAACACATTTCCTCAAGTAGAAGCCACATGTGCACTCCAGGATCGGGTGGGTGCCAAAGTAACTCCCAGGTATATTACGGCAGTTGTTTTTTTGAGCGGAGCGCTGCTGATAATTAGGGGCGGGTATTCATCCACGTCGACTTCATTTACATATCTTGCTGTGTCGGCGAGCAGCACCTGAGTTTTTGCAACGTTTAACGACACCTTGTTTGAGACGGACCACCGTAGCACAGCAGCGAGATCAGGGTTTACCTGCTCAATACCTCGCTGTAGGTCATGCAAACGACAGTGGTGATAAATAAGCAAATCATTTGCATAAGCTAAGTGCTTGGAGTTCTGCAGCATGGAAGGATGATTCCCGAAGGAGATTACAAAAAGTAGCAGCCCGAGTACGGATCCTTAGGGTACACCCGATAGAACACACTCGGGAGGAGATGTCCGACCACCAGCGCCAGTGACAGATTGAGACCGACTAGTGAGGTAGCTCAAGAACCATTCAATTACCTGAGCGGAGCATCCAAGGTCATGAAGCTTGGAGAGCAGGAGATAATGATCAACTCGGTTGAAAGCCTTGCTGAAATCCAGGAAGACAACGATCGTCATATGCCTATTGTCTGCAGCTGATCTAATGGCGCTCGTCAATCCGAGAAGAGCCGTCTGACAAGGAAAGTCTTTCCACTGACGTCCTTCGATTTTGACGGAATTCAAATATGTTATTCTACATCAAAATCTAAGAGACACGTGTTTCTCTTTATCGGCGGAAAAACGTTTCTAGGGGGTGAAATTATCCTTTAAAGTTCAAACCTCCGAGGGGTACTTTTCAGGTTTCACCTATTTTCACTTGAGATAATCGAATCCCAAATGGATAATTACCTCAATGATAAGCGATGAAAAATTCAACTGGTTTCATATCGGGGGGTTGCATAGGAAAAATGTTATAGGGGTTAAAATTCACAAAATCGTTATAAATAAAAAACTATTGCACCTATCTCGATGGATTCAATTGCACTTTAAAGAGGGCAAAAAAATAATACATATGGGTTTTTTGATTTTTCTCGCAAATCTAGTTACGGGGGTGAACTACCCCTATGTATGTTTACATTGAATCTCAATAAAACGGCAGTAATTCTTTTTTTTTTCTTATTCATTTTCCTATTGATACGTTTTTTCTTTAAATTTACCATAACCGTATCACGTATATAGCATTTAATGAACGGTTTTATCTAGGAGCCAACTTATTTATAGATCGATCTTTCGATGAACAGGTATTTATATCTGACTTATCGATAATTCTGACTGATTTATATTTGGCAATGAGATAACATAGGTATACGATAAGCGCTTACACATATTCGTTTCGGTAGATAAGACCAAGTTTTGGGATGACGCATAGAAAAACTGCGTAGTCAAGTAAACAAAAGAGAGCGTACAATACGCTTGTATCTTTTATTGATAATATGTCAATAGTCAAACAAAATAATCACTGTAGCAATAAATAGAAGCGAATATATAATCATATGCTCTATTAGCCGTTGTAAGTACTGCAGTAATGATAGTCATTGAAAAAGTGTTTAAAACATAACGACTTTTTACACCAGGAACAGCGAACAATAGCAAAATTTTCACATCCTGGAACTTCACAGTGTGAGTTGCAGGAATTTCCAAATGCAAAGTGTACAGAATTTTCAAAATTCGCTGGTATTTCTTCTATGTAACCACTTTTGTACCAAGAATATTTGAAAAGATCGATACAACGTGGTGACGACGGTTGGTTATGAACGAGTGACTGCAGCTTTATGGTATTGTTTCTCAAATGCAAATCTATATCATAATTCATCAACAGACAATTATCAGAAAAATGTCTAACAAAATTTTTCCATACTCGGAATCCAAAAACATCGAGGGGCTGGATTTTTCCGGAAGTTCCTTCAGGTATTATCATGACTTTGAGATCTCTATTTGAAGGTTTGACGTCAAGTACAGCTTGGGGACAGTGTCCAGTCCAAGAATCAATCAGTAATAAAGATTTTGGACCAACTTTCGGGAAAAATACATGCTGCAACCAAATTTTAAAATTATCTGAAAATAGAAAAACGTATTATTTTTTCATTCGAAAAAATGTCTATACAAAAACGGTGGGTGTAATTTATACCTGAAGTAGGCTTCCCAGACTTGGATACTATGTACACATTATCTGGTCTGAAAAGCGTTTTCACCACTATTGGATTAATCTTGCCAGTTGGTTCTTTTAAAATAAAAAATAGAGGAGATAGCAGCTCGCCGTCAGCTGATATAGTCGGCTGAATAGTGTAACTGTGGGTCGTAGAAGAGACTAATTGTACAAGACATTATACTTGCTTTTCTCCTTCGACTGCTAAAGTTCTTCCGGAATGCATTTCCAGTTGGAAGCCACTCTGATCTGCGTTGAATGTATTTGACAATCCGTACCTTCTAATATTTTGCTTTACGTCATAGACAAATTTTTGAATTTGTAGTTTTAAGACTTTTCCATCTTTAATTGTTTTGGATGTAATGAATTTATTAAGTTTCCTCGATACGATACGATGAGCTGCTTTGAATGAGTTTATCCACGTACGAGATGCTTTGAAACGAAAATCAGTATGCCCTATTTCTTTTTGAGCATGTAAGGCCCATTTTTTCAAATCGGAATCATGCACTATTAAACCAGCATCCACAGCAGCTTTGAAATTTTCGGAAGTATAACCACAAATTCGTCCTATTTTTCTTTGTAAGTCCCCCCCCCCCCCCGGTTTAAATTGTGGGCCCACCGCTGCAACTGTTGTATAGATTGCACTTTCTTGAACTTTCGTTTAACACTGCCCAAACCTAAATTTCCTTTCTTCTCGCTGCGCCAATACTCAACGGCGCTTAATTTGTCCTCGTAAGATAAGTCTTCGTTATCACGAGTGCATGTATCGGGCGGAAGTGCTGGTTCATACAGGGTGTTTGCCGATTCTTTATCTTCAACAATTTCCGTTTCCCAATCCTTAAACGGTTCTTCGAAATGCAAAGAATTTTCTTCTACCATTTCGAAACCACTGTATTCGTTCATTGCACTCAACAAAATATTTTCAGTTTTCTTTCAACTGTATTTCATCGTTATTTACTGGCGAACCCGGTAAACGCATAACTCTAAAAGTTGCGAGAAGCATTCTAATAACGTTCAAAGGATTTATCTTCATTTTGATTAATATTTGAAATTTTGTTTTAAATAGTATCGAATTGTAAGTGACTTCTTTTGTCGTGTAAAAGAAAAATAGCCGACTGCGGTGAATATATTCCGCAATCGCAGTTTTATCACTGCTTCTACGTCGTTTTTCAAATCTAATTTTGGGAGCGAGTCACAGACTGATCAGAGGTGACTCCCAGATAACACCGTTTAGTAAGGGCTGGGGTATGGGGGGGGGGGGGGGGGGTTATGATAACTATGAAAATACGTCAGTATTTACTAAATTTTTGTGAAAAATATAAGAAATAGATATTTTAGAAATTCGTCTTGTGGTTTATTCGATATTAACTAACAAAAAAAATTGTTTTCCGTAAAATTTATCCAATCTGTAATTTTTGCCGGAAAAAAATAAATAAGTGAATTCTTTCAAACTATGGATGTGATTCGTATGAATACCGTAAAAAGTTACAAAAAATAAAAAACTCATAAAGTGGTAGAGTTTTCAACGGAAAAATTTGATTTTTTCCAATTTTCCTTGCTCAATTAGGCAAAATGGATTGTTTAAATAAATTTTAAATGGAATCTTTTAAGTATAACGAGAAGAGTCTCAAATTGCTTTCAAATAAAAAACAAACTATTAAGATTGGACGTATACTTTTGGTTCTATCTCTTTCATCAATTATGAATATGTAATTTCGAGAAAATTCTATCCATCGTTTGATATGTAGATGTTGAGAATTTAAAGAAAAAACGTATCACTAGGAGAAAAAATAAAAAAAAAAGAATTACTGCCGTTTTATTGAGATTAAATGTAAACATACATAGGGGTAGTTCACCCCCTTAACTTTATTTGCGAAAAAAAAGGCAAAATCCTATATGTATATTTTTTTCCCCTCTTCTAAGTGCAATTGAATCCATCGAGATAGGTGGAATAGTTTTTTTGTTATAACGATTTTGTCAATTTCAACCCCTATAACTTTTTTCCTATGCAGCCCCCCGATATGAAACCAGTTGCATTTTTCATCGTTTATCATTGAGGTAATTATCCATTTGTGTGCATTCGATTATCTCAAGTGAAAATAGGTGAAACCTGAAAAGTGCCCCACGGAGGTCTGAACTTTAAAGGATAATTTCACCCCCTAGAAACGTTTTTCCGCCGATGAAAAAAAAATACGCGTCTCTTAGATTTTGATGTAGAATAACATATTCGAATTTCGTCAAAATCGAAGGACGTCAGCGGAAAGACTTTCCTTGTAAGATACAACTGATCAAGGGTTCTTTGCCGTGTCTAATACATGATACGAATTACCAAAGTTTAAAAACAGCCGGTAGCGTAATAGGTAGCGTGTTAGATATATATGTATGTAGGTAGGTCGCAGATTGGAGTTAAACAACGACAAAATATGCGTATGGATCCATTTTCCAAGTGATAAATCCCGTTCGTTGTTTATTCTCTTCAATAATAAATATTAGCAATGATTTCTTAATTTTGATAAACGTTAAACTGGAGATTCTACCAAGATTACATATGTTTTAAATAAACAAGTGCACTATAATGCTGGTAATATAATTATTTTCATAAACAGTTGTAAATTTAATATACAACCCTATATGGATATTAGGGTGGTCCTTGGATGGGGTTGGGATGAATGTTGACCAGGCCACCTCTCAGATCAGCCCTAAATAGACTAGGATCTCGATATAATGGTCAGAGACGGGACCGGCTCCACATCACACCTTGTTAATTAAATCGAGGTTGCGTACGTCCACTCATGCTGTGTCTGCGCATAGGCACTCCGTGTTACGGGCCTGACCACTGAGACCTGAAGCGTCCCGTAGTATCTCCCACCACGTGAAAAACTAATCAATAAATGCGACATCGTGGGGACTGTCGCTTGAATTGAAAACCGTTAAATTGAGATCCTAGTGTGATTTAAAAAAATGTAGAAAAAGTTTCTGCCCTCTCTAAAAAATTAGCCATCACTGGAGGTCGGTGATTTTCCCTTTCAAGATACAAAGATTTTTTTTCGATTTTTTAAAGACCTGCGTACTAAAGCGTCTTAAACTCTTTCTACAAATCTATAATACTCACTAGACTGTCTCAAAAAAAACTTTTATTTTTTTTTTTCGATTTCCCAATTTATGAAATGATAGTTAATAACATAATATTGAACGTCGTGAAAGGAAATCACCGTACGATTTTTTTAAGAGGTTACGCATTGATTTTTTGTATTCGCCGTTTGATTAACACGTAAGAAATCCAATTCTAACGGTTTGAGGGAGCCAATAATTTTTCTATACAACGGACGGAACTCTGTATGGTAGCGTTTGACAACTTATATGTTTTCTTCGAATCGGCGCGTCCTAGAAAATTTCTAACCGCACGATCTTCGAGATTTTCAAGATTGCGTAAAACGTGGTTTTTAATCTTTTCGAAAAATGGGTACCTACACTGAAAAAAATGGTTCGGGATTTACAATAATACTGTTATTGTTGGCCAGTTATAGGTATACTAGTGAAAAAATATTGCCCACACAGAAAATGCAGTAGCCCTTTTAAAAAATCCCGATTGCCGTAAAGTTCATACAAATATGACTAGTGAAGTATTTCTAATTCAACAATAATATCGCTGGTGAAGGCAAAGCAGTTTTGTCTACGGCGCCTATACTGCGCCTTTGTGGACGACACTCAATCGTCTGGCTAGTTTAGTCATTATAAATAGCTGGAAATTTATCGTTTTTGTAAATCAGCCATACTAACATAGCTCGCGAAACTACACTGTATTGTTCAAACAGCTGTAGTAGCTGATTTTTACATGCCTAGCTATTTCAACCATATAGTATGGCTGCGAGAATAACGTTGTGACACATAGCTATACTAATATGGCTCGCGCAACTATACTACGTTTTTGGAACACCTACAGTAATCTGTTAACGCGTGGTGTCTATGCCTCTGCCTCGCGCGAAAACGAGACCTCGCTACGAAAAATTTGATAATGAACGAGTTTGTGAAGAAGAAACTGAACGAACGGAATCTTGATGAGCTTATACCAACATTTGAAGGTAAGTCTGTTCTCACTTATCTACGGAATATGTAAAAAAGGACTATTTTTCCTGTTATATAAACGCCAATCGTATAACAAGCGAATTTTTGTAGGTTAGGTCAACTGTTATTTTCCTGCAAGGAGAGTATCATATGTCTCCGGGCCATGGATTCTCTCAAACTTCCAGGTGTGTTTCATTAGCTCTAAAAATCAAGTCTCTTTTGCAAAATATTTATGTATGAATATCATTATCGATAACAGATGATTAAAATAAATATTCATGATTATGAAACATATTGGCTGAATTTTTACTGTGACCCGAATATCCCCTACTATATATACTTACCTATACGAGTATAGGTAGGTACAATATCCTGTAATTTATCTATGTAAAATGAATTTATAATTCAGCCATATTCTTTTGGTAGTATAGCTGGTACGTCTACCTCGTATTCTAGCGTTTATAAAACAGCTCTACTAGTATTGTTGGTATACAAAGAATTCTGCCTACACTGACAAAACTGCTATCCACGAAACAACATTGTATATGTTTGCTTCGGCTATAGTATGGCTGGTGTTCGTCTACCTCGTATGCTAGCGTTTATAAGACAGCTATACTAGTATGGTTGGCATTCGCATAACTCGTGATGGTGAACTCAACCATACTATGGTATTGCTGAAATAGAGATACTTGTCAGATTCGCGGAGCTATTGGGTATATGTCTGTCATGACATAGTGGTATGCTTACGCCAACGATATTGTGTCAGTCATATTTGTATGGCTTTATTACCTAGATGGTATGGCAGTAGCGTATTTTCCCATATAATATGGCTGAAGCAATAATAATTATGGCTCGAATCGGGAAACTTTTCTTTCAGTGTATATAGGATAAACGCCTAGCTTCCTCGACTAGGCCACATTAAAATGTTGGATCATATCCGTCAAATACATGAAATACAGAACCGAAAGCAATCAGTAGGCGGTTGGGGTGCGGCTCTGGCGATTACCGAAGTTAAGCAGCATCCCTGACTATTTCTCTACCCAAAATTTGGGTAATCTACCCACGTAGGTTGGAAATGGAAAAAATTCCAACCCACGAGCGCTAGGTAGACTACCCACAAAACCGGAAGTGACGTCGCTGTCCCACTGGTGGGTTGCTATACCCACGGAGGTGGTTTTCTACCTACTGGACTGTCCCACTTATTGCTGGTTTTCTACCCACCACCGACCGAGTTCTACCCACCCCACCGCTCGCGCTCAGCAGGTTTTCTACCAACCACCGGGAAAGTTCTACCCATCTGGCCACTCGCGCTCAGTGAGTGGGTAGAACTCGATCGGTGGTGGGTACAAAACCCACTGAGCGCGAGCGGTGGGGTGGGTAGAACTCGGTCGGTGGTGGGTAAAAAAACCAACAATAAGTGGGACAGTCCAGTCGGTAGAAAACCATCACTGTGGATAGACAACCTGTAAAATGGGACAGTGGTTCGGTAGAAAACCACCGCCGTGAGTAGACAACCCACCAGCAAGATTGTGGGATGGTGATGTCACTTCCGGTTATGTGGGTAGTCTACCTAGCACTCGTGAGTTGGAATTTTTCCATTTTCAACCCGCCGAATGGGTAGAGAAACACTTAGCGATCGGTCGAGGCCAATACTTGGAGCGGTGACCGCTTAGCCGCACGCTGGCTGGCGCATCGAATCGCTGAGCGGGAGGCCATCTTGCCAGAGTCTGAGCGCCTGTCTAGGTAGTGTGACGTGCAGGGTGTTATTGCACGACTAACAAAGTAAATCCCTTGTGCGAAACACAAGGGTTTATATTTAATTTTGTTTAGGATAAGTTTTCCGACAACGTCCCATACGGGCCCGTTCCTTTAGATAGTTGGAAGAGGAAATTATGGTCAGGATAAATTAATCGTAAGTAACTTCTTTACTATCAAGAGTCCAATATTTATTTAATTAACAGAATTTAGAAAAGTCCCAAATATAAGGTTCCAAGAATACAAGTTAATAGTTCATAATTTAAAAGGGCTCGAATGAATAGCTGAATTGCAAGATAACAAACTCTCACAATCATACATACAAACACACACGCTACTCACTCAGTTATCGGCACAGCTGACAATATAGGCTGTCGACCTTTACGCTACCTCACTCGCTCGCTCTCCCGTGGTATACCGATGCTCGCTCTCTCTTATCTGTACAGGCCCGGTCGTTGGCATACGCGGCAACCACGGCAGTTCTTTGCGCTCACGTTACACACCTTACACTCTGTCCTCGATTGCTTGACAGCTCTTGGACTCACTCGTACATTGAACACTTAAAATTACACGACAGAATGTTCGTGGCGGAGGTTGATTGTAATTCCTTAAACCTAGCACAAATCGACTTATAAACACGACGCGCGCAACTCGTAGACTTCGATACGATTCTTGTCGACTTATAAACGGCGACTTTATGTGTGAATCGTGGAACTACACCATGAGAATTATTGCCGCTATGTGAAGCGATTTGTGGAGTTACTCCGGAATCAAGCTTTACGCTATCGTGTACATTCGGAGACTAATTCGTCCTAGCTCGCTCAACTGGCGTTCTCTCGATCGCCAGGTGAAAGACCGGGGGAAAATTTTGTCAATTCAACAATCCTGCACGCGCGAGCATCGACCCGCGCTCTCAGGACGTTGCACCGGAATTCCAACTGTGCTATGTGGAAATATTGCAATTATAGGATATAAGCATTTTTAGAGACAGCTTCGGCTAATCCCCAACGGTCATCGCCCCGTGTTGCCAAGCCGCCAAAATGGTTACTCGGAAACACGGCACGTGACAGTAGCAGGAATTCTGGCAAGAGAGCTGACTGTATCGGCACAGGTTGTCCGCAGGTTCCCTGTGCCCTTTTTCGAATGCGATACAAAAGGGGATATGAAAGAGTGGCTGCGGAAAATACTCTGGGGGGGGGGGGGGGTCTGTTTACCAACAAATTTTTGAACAGAGTTTTATCATAGATGGTCAAGATTTTAAGGAAAGAGAAAACGTGACGCCCTCAACAACTCACACTGACACGGAGCTTGACGTTTTTTTGCCCTATATATTATTTATCTCTGAGAAATCTATTTCCGAAAATTTCAGTTATCTCTCTCGCACTTATATGTCAGTTAATCCACCTTCACAGACTCTTAAGAATTTGAATGGAAAATTATTGTTTAAACAAACAAAAGTATTCAATGAATGAATAATATTTTTAAAGGATAAAAAACTGACGCACGAAAATTTTCAATAAAAAATAGTATTTATTAAAACAAAATATTTTTTTCCACACAAAAAAGTTTCTATTAAAATTTTTGATAATTTTATTTTCTCGGTAGACAGGCACATAGAGTTCGGTTAATTGAAAAAATTGAATGTATTTCATGTATTTGACGGATATTATTGAATATTTTACTGTGGCCTAGTCACGGAAGCTAGAATCCTAGGCAACTATTTTTCGAAAAAGTTAAAAACCACGTTTTACGCAATCTTAAAAATTTCGAAGATCGTGCAGTTAAAAATTTTCTATAACGCGCCGATTGAAAGAAAACATATGAGTTGTCAAACGCTACTATACAGGGTTCCGTCCGTTGTATAGAAAAATTATTATCCACCTCCAACCGTTAGAATTGGATTTCTTACGTGTTAAGGCCTTATATACGCGATTTCATCGATTTTCAGACGTAAATTTACATGAACGGTACAAAAAAAGTGAAGCACATATTGCCAAAAATTTTTTTATACGTCATTTATTTAGTTGTTTAACTACGTAACAACACCAAAAAATTATGGAAACATAAAAAAATGTTGGAGTTATGTGGCGGTAAAAAAAATGCTTCTGCTTCACGCATGCGTTGATGGTGAATGTACTCGGCATCGATCTGAGAGTGTGAAAAAAAAAATTGACATATTTATAATAGCATAATAGATGTATCTTCGACCTGAACCAATGAAGGTATTAATTTTTTTTTTTTTTTTCTATCGGGGATTTTAATTTTGTGGCTTAATTCTGTACCGGTAATTTTTTAAATTCTTTTTTCAATTTTTTTTTTGCGTAATTCAATATCTCATTTTTTGTTTGGAGGCCCCCCAAGATGGCGAACGGGATAGATGTGATGTCGGGTGTGGTGAGAAAAAGTGAGGAAAAGGACTGGTTAAAAGGGAGAGAAAAGTGATAAAGGTGGAGGAAATGGAAGAGTG